>NGZP02000020.1:1200000-2400000 GCA_004353285.2 Xylaria grammica
CCCAGATTAAGTCAGAGTTGTCTTTGGGATAATTCTCGTAGAGCCATTGCAACGGAATATGCACTGTGATACTTAGAGTCAACCATCGCCACTCCAAGCGGCTTTATCGGCCTCTGAGAAGTGGGAAATCCCCCCTCAGGAAACCCGGTTGTTCTAGGAAGGAGTCCTCTGTACTCTTATAGCGACTAGAACGGAAAGAAAACAATCGCAAGAATTACTTACTCTCGTGAGCCCTTGCCGGTCCCCACCCAGATCCGTCGAAAACATCGCCCTCCTTGGGGACTAGACCCGTGAAATTATCTTGAAGCATGCTGTACACAAGTTCGATGTACTGATGCATAGCATCAACTATTCTGTCCGTCTCGGAAGAATCCGCCTGGGCATATTGCTGAGAAACGCTGTTAGTGTTTTGCTCACGGTGCCTCAGTATAGCTGCCAAGTGGAATTTGACTCCGAGTCAAGAGTATGTTTAGAAAGTGTAGGATCTTTCCACATAAAAAACCGATTTCGTACGATTTATGCATAAGCAGGGTATGATAGGATCAAATCTCACGTACCATGAGTCCAAGCATTATATAGCACCGGCCCCATAGTCCTCGAGTTTGTGGTGTCGTCTCCGGGCCGAGCCAACCATCATCTTGTTGGTGGTCAAGGATATAGTCCAAGAAGAATTTAACCTGGCCCTTCAATGTCGAGTCGTCGAGACCGAAAGCAAGAGGAACAAGACCGTTGAACCAATACGGCGCAGATTCGTGAAGGTCGGAATACTCTGAGTTGCCACCGAGCCATTGAGAGTCCTTTACGAAACGATAGAAGTTGAACAAATTGCCGGCAAGTCCAGTAGCCGACTTCTCTAGCTGATCCCTGAGCCAGCCTTGGGGTTTGACTGATCCGAGGGGCAGGGCTTGATATACTGGCTGTACGACTAGTTTATTTGTAAGCTAGACCCCATGACCTAACCTATGTCATCACTCACGATCATTGCTGTCCCTTGTCTTCACAAATTGTCTAGCTTGAGGGTGAGCTACGGTGTTTGTGGCTAGAAGAGCCAACACGGCCGCAACGGCTCTCCTCGCACTAATCGAGGTAATCATCTGCAAAGTAATGATATCCGAAAAAGAGACTGAATAACGTTATATAAGAAGCAGCAGCAGCAGCGTTGTATTCCGTGCGATGCTGGCAAAAGTAAACAAAGCAATACACCAATATAGGTGCTCGTTTAGACGACGTCCGTGGTGACAGGGTTTATTCATAACATAGAGAGAGCCATACCGTAGTACTCATGGAAATAGAGTAAACTGCCGGATATAGTAGCCACGAGGAGAAGGTATTTATACGTGTTTGTAAGGAACGGGCCGACCCTGGAATGCTACCTAGGTAGGTAGACATGAAGCTTAAGAATACCCAGGTGGTACTTCCGGCATTTTCCCCGGTGTCTCTCTGCCAGCACATCAAGTCGCTGCTGCTACTTGATTTGATCGGTGACAATCTCAAGTAGTGTAACATGCATATGCAGAATGAGAAAGCGAGGCCTGCTATTTCAACTTGGGCCATTGGGATCTCGGGAATAGGCTGGGCCTTGAAACTCTCGGACCCCATGGGCCCCAAGTACAGCCCCCTCCCGAGGAAGCCGTATTCCCCGCCGTCCGTTGCCGTGTCAATTGCGATGCGCCTATCTTCCCCTCATTACAAGGTCAAATGACACTGTTATGGTCCTGCACAAATCATATCATACAGCCGGCACACACCGTCCGCTTTCTTCTTTGGACGAAATGATGATGGGGGCTAGATCGGTTGGAAAGGCCGATTCGATCTAGTGCAGTATAAGCTTATTGTTGCATGGCCAATTTGATACGATCGCTAGGGGAGGTCCCTATGATCTGCATGTACTATGACAGCATTTTACATCGCGTGCGTGAGGTTGTGCACACATTGGTGTCCCGTGACGCTACCGGGAAATTCCAGCATGCGAGCGAGCCCGTCGATCATTTCTCGTGATTGGTTCTTGGCGAATCACAACCTCGACTGTGCCTGGCAGAAACAAGAATCATCGCGCTCTTTGGTCAATGTACATTGCTCTAGACCGCATCCTATTGCCTCTCTGGGATTCTAGGTAAGACGATCATATCATAGCAACGCTTCAAGGTGTGAAGCGAGTGAGATATAGTGCATTCTCTGCCCCAGATCCGCAATACTAGGTTTCTAGTCGTGCGTTGCTGTCTCTCGGTCTCAGACAAAGTGGCATCAGGTCCCCTCTCCCCACCTTCTCCGCAGCACGAATGGACGCTGGAAAGTCGTACACGGAGACACTCGGTCTTTCCCCTCGATTTTGCGCGCCACGCATCAATTCTGAATGCAAAGGGGGGAAAAGAAAAAAAAAAGGAAAGAGGATTTAATGATAGATCATCCCACGCACCGATAAAAGAAGAAGGCTCTCAATCTACTTGTCTCACATGAAATATATATCACAGGCATCCTCTAACCAGCAGCTTACAAATAGGTCAGATGCCGAGTGTCTAGCACGTCCCGATACTACGGGCGTAGTACGGCGACCCGGGAGAGCACATTTCTTTGCTCGGTGTCGTCGCTAATAGAGCTCGGCACATCCGGTGCATCTTGCAATAGAGACAACTCCCAGGGCTCCCATAACGTGCGACTGTTGTCCTCTAGGAGACAGGATTGCCTCAAGATCAATTGAGTCGGGGCACATGACTTGGTTAATTGCTTGGAAGCAGCGCTCGGCTATGAAACCCAATAACCGGCGGACTCGGGGCTTCTCGACACTCTTTATTGCCGAGGAGAAGGTGAGAATCAGGTGTCTCCTCGGTTGAGCTTGGCTATTGTGATTCACATAGTCTTATTTTAAGGTGCTTAGCGACCGCCACAAGACACCGAGGTATACAGAATGTGAAAAGGGAGAGAGAAACCGCCGAACTTGGCAAAGCCGATATTCCGTGGTACCGAAATATCGGAAGGCCTCCTTGGTGCCCAGGTGAGCACCCAGTTGTCTTTAAATTGAAGTGACGGAAAGTCCACAGGAGCCGGTAGTCTGATCATTGATGATGTGATGAGGGAGTCTAATACCAGCTTGAGCTTGGACCAGGAAGATCAGCACAACCGGAGAACTGGTGGAGGACGAGATCAGCTCTTGCGGGGGCAGAACTAGGGCTACTGCTAGGGGCCAGAACTGCCTAGGTTACGGTAGGGGGCTTCTGTAAGGGCTATTGGACTTGGCGAGAACAACGGTTTTGACTTATAGCTCCTGGCATCCAATGATAGCACAACATCTTATCACAGCTGTAATTACGTCAGTGTTCTTGTCACTCCTTTATCTCTCCAACTACGGAGCAGTCTGTACGGAGTACTCAGCCAGCCATACGGAAAGATGCCTGGCTTTTGGGGCGAAAGGCAGCAGATACTACATACCTACCTAAGGTAGGTAGTACTCCGTACCTAGGTATTGTATTGACGAGAATAGGTAGCTATACCTGGTAGGTAGTATCTACACTTAGGTACCCAGGCAGAGCCCAGGTATGGAAGAACAAGGTGATTCCAGCCACTGCCATGCCGTCGATCTGCAGCCACAGATACAGGTAGCATCATACTACCTCAGTAAGTATATCCCACGCCCTGCCATCTAGTACCTACCTACCCTACCCATCCCGCATATTGGGGCTTGGGCTGAGTAGAGGAGGCAAACAAACACAATTGCCTTGTTCGACTCCCTTGACCTCCTCCTCCTCCTCTCGTGAACACCTAATCCCTACTCCAGCCCTGTCGTCGCGTAAATACATACATACCCAAGTACAGCAGATCAAAAGCAGGTACGTCGCATATACGAGTATTGATGCCCCTTGCCATGCGACCCCCCTCCCTCTCCGACCCTCGCTCCCCGGCCCATCGTAGCATGCGTGCTGTAACCCCAGACCTGGGTGGTACGACCTACATAAGCACAAGCTCGACTACGTTGATTTCGACATCGATGCTCCCTGCCCTTCCCGCTGGCATCTCAAAACCTACCGACCTTTTGTTCACATCACAGGCGCAAGAACTAACACGTCCCAGTTCAATACGGCGCATTGATTGATATAAGAAACCCCGACAATGTCTGGCCCTGAAGTATCCCACGGTCGCGGCGGCGCGGGCAACATAAACCCTGACAACACTGAATACGTCGATGGCGAAATTGTGCGCCAGGGCGACGTCGGCACCCACGGCGACGGTGCGTACAGCACAGGACGCGGAGGTAAGCTGCTCATCTATCTACCCCCTCTCCAGGTCCCTCCCCTTCATCCTCCCTACCTACACAATTGCGGCGCAACATCCCAGTCCGCCCACCTTCAAGCTGACCTCATCCCCCCCCTCCTCGCCAAATAGGCGCAGCAAATATAGCCGATAAAGAAGCCCCGGTAGCCCCGCGCACAGACAAGGATTTCGTGCCGGCTGAGGCCGTCCGACCCTCGGTAGACGGTGACTTCCACACCGGCCGCGGGGGCGCCGCCAACGTCGTGCGCGCGCCCGAGCCCAAGGACGAGAGCGGTGCTGCCACCAAGCCGCCGCCGAATCAGGGACTCGCTGATAAACTGAAGTACAAGATTTTCGGCGTATTCAAGAAGTGAACAGCCGGGAACAGGGGTCTAGCGTAATAGCCGGCCGCACGGGTCCGGGATGAGCGGCGGTTGGGAGGAAGGGGGGGAGTGATGGAGTACATATGGTAAAATCTCGCGAGCAGGGCAGCATTCTGTTGGGTTTCGCTTCTTTTAGGGGATCGGCGCGATCACGCGCGGCTCTCCTCGATCTTCGCTTGGTTTATATGCAGTGAGTTTTTTTACAATGATATCCGCTTACGTTGCCGCGAGATACCTACCGACCTACGGTTGAACAAGTGATCCCCAGAAGTGAAGTGTGAAAGCAGTTCTATGATTTCTTTCCGGCGAGGTGTGCTTCCATCATTACGTTCTCGCGAGAGCTCAAGCGGATTGCATATCTTTCTGCTATTTAGGAATCGATATGTACAGATGGGATGAGTAAATGAACACAGGAAAACCCCCGCGTGGGAAGACTATTTGATGCTAGGCTCAATCTCGGATGTGTAAGTATTCAATGCCAACCGATCCGCACTTTGCCCCCGACGAGCAAAGCTCCTCTCCATCTACCTATTTCAGGGAGTTGGCAACGGCAGTGTACGCGGCCTTGGGGTTGAAGTTGGCATCGAAGAGCAGGGGGTTGCTGCTCGCTCTCCACGAGTCCTATATAGAATATCAGTATTGTTGGTTCACTAACCCACCTACCCCTCTTCCCGCAGCGATGAAGAAAGCAACTTACAGGGTCTCGGACTCCCCAGACGGTGATGCCGACGCACTTAGGCTCGTCGAGACAGGCCTTCGTCACGGCGACGTAATCGTTCGCAGGCGCGTTCACAATGTCGACTTCGGTAAAAGCCACCTCGCTGACGCCGCTGGCGGCGAGGGCCTTGATGCTGGCCGCAGCCTGGGACGCCAGGCCGGCCGTCAGGTGCGCCTGCGATCCGATGCCGTCAATCGGCACGCCCGCCGCGATCCACTTCTTCACGTGCGCGACCATACCCGTGGTCAGCTTCGCCGCGTTCGGCTGGTCCAGGTTATAGTCGTTGATGTACAGCTTCACGTCGGGGTCCGCCTTGCGCGCCGCCTCGAAGGCGATGCGCACGAAGTCCTCGCCTAGCACCTGCGAGAACACCGAGCTGCGTAGGGATCCGTCCTCGTTGAAGATCTCGTTCACGACGTCCTATACCAGCAAACGTTTAGCACTTCCGTAATAGTAGACCTGCATGCTGGCAACGGGAATAGGGCGCAAAGTAATCAGTATAGGGGAGGGACGTACCCAAGCGTAGATCTTGCCCTTGTATCGGGTCACGAGCGTCGTGACGTGGTTCTCGAGTACACTCTTCAGCGTCGCGGCGTCCCGGATCTGGCTGACCCAGCCCGGCAGCTGCGAGTGCCAGGCAAGCGTGTGGCCTCGAATCAGCTTGTTGTTCTTCGTGGCCCAGTCGACGAGGTAGTCGGCCTGCGCGAAGTTGAAGTTGCCCCGGCTCGGCTCGGTCGCATCCCACTAAGCATAGACCGAATCTTGTCAATTCCCTAATCTTACGAATGGTCGTGCTCGCCCCGCCGGAAGGGGCCTTACCTTCATGCTGTTCTCTGGCGTGACTTGGCCGAAGTTGGACTGGATGACGGCTGCGGATTTGCCCGTCGACAGCCGATTCTGGTCGGCGCAGGAGCCGTAGTATTTCTTCCCTTTGGCTTGGATGAGCGTGTTAATGCTATCCGCCGCTTGCCGCTCCGATAGCTCGGTGGGAGCAGCCAAGGCCGCAATCGGCGCAAGAAGGAACAGAAGTGCTGACTTCATGGCTGTAAGGTCTTGTCGAGATCGTCCAGTGGTTCAACTTATGCTCTGACTATCGCTCTTCACGACGGGTTCAGGGGCGAAATCATTGCGTTATATAGGCCACCTCATAAGAAGCGGAGCATATAACCCGAGGGGTAAATTTGTTATGCTCCGTTCTATAGTTGGACATAGTATTAATATTAATTGCTGGCAGGCCATGGCTCGCTCCTGGGCGGATCTTGGAATTTAGCATGTTTCAAAACACAGTCATACCAAGCTACAACGCAACCTAGACGGTGCTGCGGGCATATAGAGTAAGTATATAGTCAACGCCATAGAAACGAGTCGTTCTACATTGGAAAGCATGAAAGATCGAAAAATCCAGCGAGCATGTCACTGAAGTTGACATGAAAGAAGCTGCGATGATCGGCACGGGAAGCTTGGGACCTGAATATCACAGGCCTATTGGCTTGCAGAGTGCTAAGATAGATCGTGGCGGCTGATATATAGCCTGAAGTCTATAAACTATACGGGGTCAGATGTTCCCCGAATAGCGAACAGCCAAGCAGCGGTGAGTTGAGGGGAGCCGGGCCAGGCCGTGATTTCGACGTCTTCTATTATTCTCCAATCCTTGGTATGCGCGGCTCTCGCTCTCGGTGTAGGAAAAAAGCTGTGCGAATTTAATATATCAAGAGTTGGGGAAGCACTAAGCCAGCAACTTAAATGCCGACTCGCCCGTTCTCTCTACCACGAGGTTGGGGTATACACATCCGACGCAGTGCAAACGAGAGAAATATGTCACGTAACGGTCCAGCTTCCATATTTGTCTTGTTCAATCTTGATAAGAGTTCAATCCGATCACCAAGGTTGGGAAGGGCCATGCCGCTGAGTATTCCCATGCAGCATGTGGTCGGCAGAGTTATGCATCGGCTAAAACGGCCCAATAGAAGACCTACCCCTGATTGCTTTCGGAGGTATGTATTTCTGTTTGGCTGGATCGCTCGGCAGTCGGTACGATTGTCATTGGAGAAAGGCCAGTAGGTAGACCGCCAGGAGTGCGATAGACGAGCTTGGGACATAATGGAATATCAATTAACCCGGTAGCTGGAACGGTTCACCTTGGCCCAAGACGAGAAGCGCTGGTGACTCAGCTCAGCTACAGATGGCCCGCCGATCTCTTGTCTTCAGCATTGTTAGTGGATAGCCTAGAGAAAGGTCGAGATCACGAGCAACACCTAGTGTGTCTACGAAATGACTCTATCTTCGTTATGCGAGTAAGCCTAGTGTATCAAGATAGTCACATGGCGGACCCAGCATGTAGCGAGCCTGTGAAGAAGCACCTAGAACAAGGTAATTGCACTCATGTGCGAGTCGGCCCCGGAATTTGCGAAACAGTACCCAAGTCGGGCCTCCGGCCGGTAGCATGGAAATACTGGGCGTGCGCGAACAGGCCTAGTTAACCACAGGTAGTAAGAAATATCCAGAGATAGTACTGTAACACACACGTAAGTAGGGCCGGGAGTGAGCGTACCAACCAAAGACTGGCAAGATAATGCAATTATGTAGTGTATATATCATGAGGCCCCGAACCCCTGGTCAGAACCCTAGACGTCGTCATGGTACGGTGTCTAGTTGGTGGTGAGAGCGGTAGTGAAGTTTGCTTCGTGAGGGTGTGATGACCAGCATAATGCACCGACAATCATGTCAATCTTCCTTGATTCCCCATGGAAAATATAGGGGACCCTGTGCTACTGTTTCGTAGCCTGCAGTGAGTTGCGGGTGACTAGACCAGAAGATCTGCTAAAGACTACTGAAGACTAACAATCGCTAGCGATTGTCTGGTGGCCATCCCAAAATGGAGGTAGATGGAGATGGAAGGGCCCGCCTGACCCCATCTTGGCGGCAGAACGAGGGGTTGGCGCGTGTTGTGGGCGGGTTTTGCTTAGCGCACTCGCCGCTTTTAATTGAGGGTATTTATGTACAGTTTATGCAAAGGGAAAACGGATCTTAGACGGTTTGTGGTGAACAATAGATTACAGCCATCCGTTAACCAATAGACACTCCAACAACACACCATCTTTACCAGTGGACAGAGGGTGGAAGCGCCTAATCTATCTCGCCGACGGTGTAAATTCTCTTAAGCACCTACCAGGTAGGTAATGGCTATCTATAACCCGACATATTGGCTTCCTATAGTGTCATATAGACCTACTCTTTAATATTGGCGTCTCAGAATATCATCGTTATATAGCAGCTAGGGCAATCCATACCAATCTTCAGGATGAGGCACCCAGACTTGTATGTGTGACCAGGGGAAAAGTCTTGTCATACCAGCAGTTCACCTCTATCTCGCTCCCTGTGGGCGAGTGTCGAGCTTTGAGCCTACCAATGTAGGTCATCCTCATATAACCCCGGTCATTATGTTTGCCGGCCTCTCTCGCGAACGAATAACCATCTCTCAGCTTATCATCTTCATCGATATATATTCTGTCCCATCACCGTCTGTTCGCCGTAAGGATGATTTCTCTTAGTTTAGGGTATTCCCCTTCCAACAATTCTTCCAGCCAAGGCGACTTAAAAGGTTTGGTTACCAACTCGGGCGAGAGTTGTCCAAAAGATGGAACATTCTTTGCTCTTGTTGCTGTCGTCGTCGTTGTCGTGCTGGCATGATGAAGGATAAGATCATGCAGGGTGACAGAGCATTCGAAGACACTATTCATATAAGTGTGAGCACATGTGACAAGGGCAGTTATACTAGGCTTGAGAACTTAGTCATATTCATCTAATAATTCACTAAGGGTCTACTAAGGCCATGAAGACTCCTTTCAAGACTTTCCAAGTGGGAATCTAACTGCTTATTTATACCCGTAAGGGCTTTATACAATCTAGGAGTATCTCCGTATATCTCATCCCTCCGTTAGGCTGTTAGGCATTCTTTATATTTATAACCTTCTAACGTTATATAGTTAGTTCTTTATATATATTATATCTAGTCTTTATATCTAATAGTCTTGTTATAGTTAGTATAGCTTTATTTAATTAAGCTTAAGTAGTTTTAGTAGTATTAGCAAAGTTATTTATATAATATTATTTCCTTTTTTTTTAATGCTTAACTTTAAGTATTTATAGTATTTATAAATTATAAAGCAGCAGTTACTTATAGGTTTATAAGTTTGCTAAAGTTATGCTAATAGTAGTTTTAAATTAAAAACTTAAAGCTTTTGCTATATATATAATTATAAAGTTTTTAAGTTTAATGTTTTTTAGCTAGCTAACTTTTTTATTTAATTAAATACTTTATATTTTTTTAAGCTTTTATAAAATTTTTAATTTTAGCTATTTAATAGTTTTTTAACTTTATTTAAAGCATATTTTATAAAACTTAATTAAAGTTAAGTAGTACTTAATTATTAGCGCAGTATAGCTTAATAAGTAAAATATAAAAAAAATTATAAATTTTTTAGCTTTTAAGTAAAGTAAGTTTAATAGTAGTAAAAAAGATTACCTTTTAAATTTTAAAAAGTCTTAGCATTTTTTTATTAAGCTTTTTAGCAAGTCTTTTAGTTTTAATATTGCAAGCATTTAATATAACTAGCTAGCTAACTTTATAAGTTAAGTTTTCTTTATAGCATTAGTTAGCCTATTTTTTTATATGCTGCTATAATTGCTTTAGGTGCTTTTTAGCTTTATTATATACTTAGGTTATTTAGTACATATAAAGATTGCTAGCTAGATTATATAAAGCACTTAAAAATAAGTTATAAGCAGTAAAATAGTAATTATAATTTATATAAAAAAGCATTAAGTAAGTTAAAGCTAAAACTATATTATTATATATAAATTTAGTAGTAAGCAAAAGGTTTTTTTAGTTAGTTATTTTATAATTAATAAATGCTTAAAGGTAAATTTTAAAAGTTTAATTAAGTTATTTTATTTAACTATTAATTTAAAGATAAAAAGCTATGCTTATATAAGGTTTAATTTTTATAAGCTTAAAAAAGTCCTTTTAAAAGTAGCTTATAAATTTAAAATCTTTATTAAAAATAATGTTAAAAGAAATACCATATAGTTTTTAGTAAGCCTTAGCAAAGATTTTAATTAAATCTTTAGTTTTTTTTTCTTTTACTTTAAAAGGTATAAAATATTTTATCTTAGTAAAAAAATTAACTATAACCTAAATAAAATTACATTTATTAAAAAAAAGTAAGTTTATAATAAAGTTTATTATAATAAACTGCTATAAAATATAATATAATTTTATAAGCTATAGAAAACTATAAAATATATGCTAAAGATTTTTATTTTGTTAGCATTTTATGCATTTTTAAATAAAGTTATATACTATATCTTTTATATTAAGCTATTAAAAGTTTTATATAATAAGTTTTAATATTTTATTTATACTTATATATTTTATAACTTATATATTATATTTAATTTTTATTACGTTTTATTAAATAGTAATAAGTATTTATAATTAACTTTTTTTATATAGTAAGTTGTTAATAAGCTTTATATTTTTAAAAAGCTTTTCTTTTTAAATATAGTATTTTAAGTTATTTTTTACTGCTTTTTTAATTTAAGCAATAAATTTAAGCGTTTAGTTAGCTATTTTAAAGCTATACAAGCATTTAAAAGTTAGCAATATTAATATAGCAAAAATAAATATTATTTTTTTAGTATGCAAAAAATGTTTATTTTATAAAACTAACTTAATTAGCTAGTTTTTACTTTCTTTTTTTTTAAGGCAATATTAAAATAATTTAAACATAATATTAGCTTTTTTATTTAAGTATTTTAAGCAGTAGTTAATAATAAACTAATATATAGCAAGTTATTATATTTATTAAGCTTATTATTTATTAAATATTTTAGCAGTAGTAAAATATAATAGGTTTTAATAGTTAAAATAAATTTTAATATAATGTTTAGCGCTTTTAAAATATTAGCGCTAGCAGTTAAGTTTATTAATAATTGCAAGTAACTTTTTATTATATATTTTATAGTTTATTTTTGCTAAGGCAAGCTTTTAAAAATAAAAAGCAATAAAGTAAAGTTTTTTTTTATTATTTTTTTAAGATAATATAGCACTAAAAGCAAAGTTAAAAGCATTAGTTTTAATATAAGCTATATAAAACAAGTTAAAATAAACTAAAACTAAAGTAGTTATAAAATAATACTTTAGTTTTAAAAAAGCTTTGTTTATTACGTTTATTTATTTTTAGTTTTTATAGTTTTTTTTGTTTATATTTATTAGCAGCTTAACTATAAACAAAAACTTTTTAATAAAATATTTATAAAAGTTAGCAAAGCTAACAAATAATTATAACTTTTTTAAAGTAGTAAGTACTTTTTATTAAATAATATAGTTAATTTTATTTTAAGCTATTAAAATGCTATTAGCGCTAATAATATAGCCTAAAAATTTTACTTTTTTAACTTTTTATTTGCATTTTTAAAAAGCTACTGCTAGATTATATTTAGTAAAGCGCTTAAAGATTTCCTTAATAATATAGTTATATTTTTCTTTTAAGTTAGCATAAATAAGTAGGTTGTTTATATAAATAATAAAACTAGCATTAATAAAGTCTTAAAAAATATAGTTTATAAAAGCTTAAAACGTTATAAAAGCATTTATTAAGCTAAAAAATATAACTATATACTTAAAAAGACTATATTTATAGCAAAATGCTATTTTTTATTTATGTTTTTTCTTTATATAAATAAGGTTAAATTTTATTTTTAAATTTATTTTAAAAAAAAACTTAATAGTATAAAATTATGCTTGCAGTTTTATAATAAAAAGCAGTAGGTATTTAATAAGCATAGTAACTATATTTAATTTTTAATAGTTTATAATAAGTTGTAAAAAATTGTTAAGGTTTTTTTTTTTAACAAATATAAATAAAGCGCTATAAAAAAAAGTTAACTTATAGATTTATTTTAACTTTAGCATTTTTTCTAGCTATAGTTTAAAAATATTAAGTTTTTTATTGCTTATAATATAAAAAGGTTTTTATAAAGCTAACTTGCTTTTAATAAGTTTAATAGTATAGTTTTATAATTAGTAATTTAAAAGTTGTTAGGCTATAGCTTTAGTTATAATAAAAAAGAATTTATAGAATTTTTTAAGTATATTATTTATAGCAGCTTTAGCAGCAGCTTAAAAAGTAGTTGCTATTACTTTAGCTATTTTTAAATAAAAAATAAAGCAGCTTATATAGTTTTTATAGCAATATTTAAATATAAATGCTATTTTGCTAATATTTTTAAAAAAGCATGCAAAGGTATATTTTTTTATCTACTATTAAAGTAAAATTATATTATATTTATTATTAAGGTTATTTAACTTAAAAAAAAGTTGTATAAAGTAGTTTTTTTAATGTTTAAAGATAAAATCTTTAGTATAATATTTTCTTGCATTAAGTATAAAAGTAATATTAAAAGCAAGTATAAGTTTAACCTTATTTTTTTTAATAAAAAGTAGTTTTTATTTTTTAGCTTTTAAAAATAATATTACTAAAACTAAGCTGCTAGTATTTAATAAAACTTAAATAAAATGCTTTTTATTATTATAAAAAAGCATTATAAAAATAATAAGCTAAAAGCTTAATCTTAAATTTAAATTCTTTTTTTTAGTTAGTTTAGTTAATTTATTACCTTTATATTTAGTTGTATATATATATAAGGTATTACTATTTATAAGCTTAAGTATTTTATATAATGCTTTATAAAAGCCTTTTAAAAATTTAAGTTTAATTTTTTAATCTTTATATATTAAATAAAATTAAAGAATGCTTATTTAATTATATTAACTTTTAGTTTTTTTACTATTTATAAAAGGTTAGTTTTATTATTAGCTTTTTGCTTAGTAAAAAAGGTTTTTTTAAATATTAAAGGTAATTTTTTATTATTAATATCTTTTTTAGCAAAGCAAGCTAAAATATAATAGTTATTATAACTATACTTTTAATAGCTTATTTTATTTTTTTTTTATTTGTTAATAATAGCTTGTTTAATGCTTTAAAGTATAGCAATAATATTAAACTAGCGCTTATTTTTAGCATTAAGCTTAACTTTAAGCTTATCTTTTTTTTTACCACCTTTAATATAATCTTTTTTTAAAGATTAATTATAGCTTAAGTAAAAGCAACTCTTTTTGCTTTAGTTTAGTTAGCTTAATTTTAAGGGCTTTTTTATTAAACTAGGCTTGCTTTTTAAAAATAAACTAAAGTATGCTAGTATGTTTTTATAGGTAATACTAGCTTTTTAAATTACGTTAAAAAACTTACTATTATCTTTTAAAATATAACTTTAGCTATAGTAAACTATTTTAATAAGTTTAAATAGTAAGCGCTTTATAATAAAGGTTTAAAATATTAAGCTAAACTATTTTATAATATTATTACAGTTAAAGATTTTAGTAAAAAACTAGGTAATGTTGCTTAAATATTTTACCTTTATTAAAGCGTTTATATCTTTATATATAGCAAATAAGTCTTTAAACTATAATTTAAAGGCTATATAATAAACGTTTTAAATATTTAGCAAACTAACTTATTACATTTGTTTTTAATAAGATTAGTGCTATTAAAAAGCTTTATCTATAAAAAAAAAGCTAATCTAGTTAATTTTATGCTTATTATAAAAGAAACTTTTTATATACGTTTTTATATAATCTTTAACTTTATTTTACTATAGCAAAAATTTAAACGTATTTTTGCTATTATAAGTATAAGGTTTATTAAATTAAATAAAATTAAAGGTAGTTATAGCAAAAAGAACGCTTTTAAAAGCTTTTAAAAAGGCTTAAGTAAAGCATTTAGTTTAGCAATAGTTTAGTTTATTATTATTACTAAAGTTGTTGCTATTTCTTAAAGGCCTTTATAAACCTTAGGATGGTTTATGCAAAGGTTTTTAAAGTGGTTATCCTTTAAAAAGATTATTATTATCGTTAAAGTTATTAAAGTTAAAGGCTTTACTAAGGCTAGCAAAAAGTCTAAGCATAACGCTTATAGCTATATATTATGCATAAAATGCTTTAATAGTTAATTGCGTTTAGTAGGCTTAAAAAGCTTTATTAGTAATTTAAGCATTAATAGTTATATTAAAAAAAAAGTATTTAGTTAAAAGGTAACTAATAAAAAAAGTTAAAAGTCTTTTTTTTTTAAGCTTGTTAATAATTAAGTTTACGTTAAATTATTATTAGTTTTTTAGTTAAACCTAAAACTTATTAAAGGCAGCTTAAGTAAAAGCATAAAGGTCTGCTATTTTAATAGACTTTATTTGCGCTTAAGCGTTAAAAACACCTTGCATTTTTTAGTAAATAGCTTTTTATTTTGCTACTTTTTCTTAAAAGGTGCAAAGTAACTAATAATAGTAAGTAGCTACCTTTTAAAGTTAGTTAATTGCTTAACTTTTAAAGTTAGCATTGCTTATAATATAGGCAATAGTTTTTTAAACATTTTAAAAAAAAGTAATGCTTTGCTATACTATATTTTACTAAAAGCGCTTAATCTACTTTTAAGTTATTTAGATATTTATTTTATACATGCTAATAAAAGTATTATAAGCATTATATATAATAGCATATGCTTTTATAAAGGTTTTTTTTTATTCTTTTTTTATAGTAGCATTATAATACCATAAAAACTATATAGCTTTATAAGTAGCTTTTATTTAATAATAAATATTAACTACCTAAGCAAAAAGGTTTTAAATAATAACGTTAGTTTATAACATAAGTTAATTATTAATATTTTTATAAGGTTAAAGATTATAAAAGGTAATCTTTATAATATTTTTTAATGCTATAGTACTAGCAAAAGGACCTTTAAGTGCTATGTTATATTATATAGTAAAGCAGTTAATAAAGTTAAAAAGGTCTTTAAAAAAAAAAAGATTAGCAAAAAAAAAAAAGGTAGTTTAACTTAAATAAATAAGCTTAAGTATAGCTAGTAAAAACATAAGCAATATAGCTAGGTTTTATTTAAAGCTAAAGGTTTGCATTAGATTTTATTTTAAACTAGTAGGTATTAAGGCAGATGCCTTTGCAAGGGCTAACTTTTATTAAAAACTAATAAAAGGTTTAGCTAAAAGTAAAACATCTTTAAAAAGATTAAAAAAAGGTAAATAATCAGGCTACTTTTTATCTTTAAAGTATTTATTATAAAAAAGAGGAGATCTTTTATTAAACTTATAATTACTTGCATAGTAAAAATTTAAATCATTTAATATAAGTTAAAAAACGTTTGCAATTTTAAGAAAGTCTAAAGCTTTTAGTTGCTTAAGCTTTTAAGTATTACTTAATCGTTAAACAAAAGTATTAAGGTTATATTTAGTTTAAATAATATCTTATATAAGGTAATCTATTATATAATAATATCTTAAAAACAATAAAAGATATAATATTACTAAAGTACTTTTATATTTATAAAGCTTTAAGCTAAGTATTATATAATATAATAATAGCTTAAGTAAATATATTAAAGTTTTTTAGTTAAAAATAGTAAATTATTTATAATAAAAGCAGTTATATTAAGCTTAAAAACTTAGTTATATTTATTTAATAATTTACTAAAGGTTTACTAAAGCTATAAAAACTTTTTTTAAAACTTTTTAAGTAGAAATTTAACTGCTTATTTATACCTATAAAAGCTTTATATAATTTAAAAGTATCTTTATATATTTTATTTTTTTGTTAAGCTATTAAGCATTTTTTATATCTATAACCTTTTAACGTTATATAGTTAGTTTTTTATATATATTATATTTAGTTTTTATATTTAATAATTTTATTATAGTTAGTATAGCCTTATTTAATTAAACTTAAGTGGTTTTAATAATATTAGCAAAGTTATTTATATAACAGCATATATTTATTGTTTATTTATAACTTTTGTTAATTATTACTAAAAGCTTAACTAAAGTTTAGTTTTTAAGATAAAATTACTTATAACCTTTATTAGCAGTCACTTAGAGTTATATTAAAGTTTACTTAGGTTCTAGGCAAGAAAAGCTCTTTTTATAAGGTTTAGTTGTAATCTATCTATACACTTAGAGGTAATTAGTAGTGAAAGCTGCCTAGGTAGAAGTAACAGCTAGACTGCATAATATTAAGTTCCCTCTTACATAAATCCGATTGGTGTATCTACTGGGAACCTACTTACCTGATCCCATACACTACCCCGATACCTTACCTTACCTACCTTAGGTACTTAGTAGGTATGGTGAAGATTTGCAGCTTTCTACGGTGCCCCTTTCTTTCTTTCTTTTCCCCGTTTGTACTATACCTAAGGCATAAGGTGCTCCTACATTGTGTTTATACGTCCTACTAGTAATTTTATTACAAGGTATACCTCAGGTATCCAGTTTCAGTAGGTAATTGCCGTTATCATTTCCTGTTTGTTGCACTACTTTTTACGTTTTATATCAATTGGCATAATTATCATAGTATAGTACCTAGGTAGGTATAGTGATGTAAGTTATGCAAGCTGGGGCCACTGCTCAGTCTAGTCACAGGCTAAAAGCGGCGCGGGTCAGGTAAAGTTCCCATTCCAGTATGGGATGGTACTATGTAGAGCCCAGCCAGAGGTTCCTGGGAGGATTCTCTGCCCAGCGGCGGCCCCTTCTCCAAGGCAGGTTTGCTGGAGAGGTACGAGGTTACAGACAAAGTAGGCATAGAACCATCCGTGGCATGACTCCCGAGCTGCCGACCTGTTGTTCGGCCTAGGCACTCCCAGGCACTCTCTTCTTTCTTTGTTGGTGGTTGGACTGTCGGGAGGTCTTTCTTCCTTTGACATCCCCCATGTGATATCTATTATCATTCTACGGATACTGTAATCGAGAGAAGACCGCTAATTTACCGGAAGCGCACGAGATCTTGCGTCACGGTGCACACGAGAAACATCTGCCGACAGATTGACCTGGAAATGGGAAAGTGGATGAGATCTGAGATCGCGCAATGAGGAGGGATTGATATCAGCCCGCGGAAAGAGGAGAAAGGGGTATTCGATCAAGACACCGACTTCCCGCCTGTCTCTGTCTCCCTATCTCTCCATCTGTCTCTCGCTCTATCTTGAAATCTCTTCACCAACAGAGCTCATCCGGCTATTGCGAGATGGTAACTAGCCACAGTCGACTTTTCGAGGCGAATACAGAGGCCTCGGGTTCACCAAACGTGATCTTGTAAGTGCACCACGATGTTGTGTGATGGTTAAACCAGGAATCCCAATCCCAGTCTGGGTGTCAAGAACAGTGGACACTGAACTGAAGCACAGCACATATACGGTTGGCTGGCCGGCTACCTAGCTACCTAGGTACCTAGCTGGCTAGCTGGCTTATCGGAGTTGCAGCCTGCGGTGACGCCATAGGTACCCTCGATAACTCGTGGATAGCTACCTCAGTACCTGGTACCCGCATACTACGTACCTTACCTGAACCTAGCTGCCTAGGTTAGGTACCTACCCGAGCTCTTCCATCCAAGGGTTTATTCAGCTCGTTCCTGTCTGTCTACTACGTACCTACTAGGTGGCGTCGGTGCCCACTACCTACCTAGGTACTGCCACCTCAGACATCCCGGCCCGACTTAGCCAATCACATAGCTCAAACTACCCACTAAGCCTTACTTACCGCCTGCCATAGGCCCAAACCTCAGCAATGGTTCCCCGGAATGAGCAACAAGAGCAGCAACAGGGTTCACCGCGGCGTCCGCCGCCAAACCCTCGCCTTCTCTCTGTCCAGTCTATTGCGTCCAAGTACTCCATTCGTTCTCATTCTTCATCGTTCGAAGCCGACGATGAACGCTCGACCACCACCGCCGAATCTTTCAGGATGAGTCCACGCCCTAGTACTGACACCGGCGATAGCTCGCTGCCCCATCGCCGCTATCCCGGTGAGGACACTCGTCCTACCAGTACCAAAGAGTTGTCTGGCTGGTATATGTATTCCTTTGCCGCCGAAACCTATGTCATCTGCGGTGAGTCCAAGACATTTCATCCACGCTGTATGTAGTGCCACGAATGCTGATTTTTACGCCTAGCTATCTGTAAGTAACAATCTAGAAATCTCCTATCGATGTCCATTCCCGAACGTTCTCTACTCTACGACGATACTCCTGTTCACCGGAACCTTACACGCGTGCAATAGCCTCATTTATACCGATTCTCTTGGAGAGCCTGGCGAGAGAAAATGGCGTTCTGCTTTCCGACCGCACGACGCCATGCGGCGACAGTGCCCAGAAACACCATCGCACTCACGAGGATAGTCAGTGCATCGTGTCTATCTTGGGAATCGAGATCAATACCGCGAGTTTTGCTATGTACACGTTTAGCATAAGCGTGCTCTTGCAAGCCCTTCTAGTAGTCAGCATCAGCTGTGCCGCCGACCACGGTAATTATCGAAAACGCCTGTTGCTCATATTCGCTTGGACTGGCAGCCTCTGCGTCATGTGCTACATCTTCATCTTTAAGGAAATATATCTGCTTGGTGCCCTGCTTGCGATCATATCCAACACTTCATTTGGAGCTTCCTTTGTCTTGCTCAACTCCTTCCTACCGCTTCTAGTTCGCCACCATCCCCTCGTTCAAGAATCAGCCTCGGGATTCCCCATCGAGGACGAGAACGAAGAGCAGGGGCCCGATTCTCAGTCTCTAGCGACGTCGCCGACTCTCACGGAACACCCACTTAGCAATTCAACCACCGCTTTGCTCCGACCGAGCGATGTCAATTCTGACTACTACAGCCTGCGGCGCATTCCGACCCATGAAGAACTTACTTCGATCGAGCTTAAGCTATCGACCGAAATATCGGCGAAGGGCCTCGGTATCGGCTACGGCGCAGCGCTATTTGTGCAGTGTGTATCTATCATGTTGCTTGTTGCCATGGGGAGCTCGACATGGTCGCAGCGCGTTGTCTTGTTATTTATCGGGTCATGGTGGGCTGTCTTCACGATACCTGCCGCCATGTGGTTGAGACCGCGACCTGGCCCTACGTTAACGGCGACTGGGTACCAGGGGTCAGGGGCGTGGCTATCTTACATCGCCTTTTCCTGGAAGAATCTGTTTCGCACGGTTATGCTGGCGCGGCGTCTCCTCGATATTGTTCTGTTCTTGGCTAGCTGGTTCCTTCTCTCTGACGCAATCGCGACGACCTCGTCCACCGCTATTCTCTTCGCCAAAACCCAGCTCGGCATGAAACCCTGGGCGCTAGGGTTGATCAATGTCATTTCTACCTCGACCGGCGTCATCGGCGCCTTAAGTTGGTCGTTTATCTCCACACATTTCAACCTCAAACCCCATCAAACCATACTAGGGTGCATTGCCCTTTTCGAGGTGATTCCCATATATGGGTTGCTAGGCTATCTGCCATTTGTTCAGAATTGGGGAGTTTTTGGTCTTCAACAACCGTGGGAAATGTATCCTTTAGCTGCCGTTTACGGCCTCGTCTTAGGAGGCCTCAGCTCCTACTGTCGATCCCTTTTTGGAGAACTCATCCCTCCAGGGTCTGAGGCGGCATTCTATGCGTTGTACGCCATCACAGACAAGGGATCTAGCGTATTTGGCCCCGTCATCGTTGGTGCTATCATTGATGCCTATGGGGAGATTCGGCCAGCGTTCTGGTTTTTGGCAGTGCTGGTTGGGATTCCCGCTCCGATCATCTACTTTGTCAACGTGGAGCGTGGCAAATCGGAAGCAGAAAAACTCTCGGAAGTGATTGAGGGATTTAAGAGTGATGAGGGCATTCGTGATGATAGCCACGTCAATGGAGAGGAACGCCAAGGAATGTTAGCAGGTTATCAAGGAAGTGGGGAGGAGGAAAGGTTGCCTTAACGATACCCCAGTCTCGTAAATGAGGACGGTGCAATTTTCCCTTTCTTGTTTCGAGTCTGCATAGCGATGGCGTTGGCTGTTCTTTCACCGAGAAATATAGCTTGTTTGACACGGGCTCGGGATGGACCGAGGAACAATTAATATGGCAATCGTGCTGGCTTTTCCCTGGCTACTTATATCAATGATGCATATCTACCATGACAATGAAACAGATCAAGAATACACACAACAAGCATAAGTGCCTTTAATTCCAAGACCCGATCAAATATCTGTGTAGCCTCTAAGAACGCCTACTTATAGTTGGCTGAAGACGGAGATGGCAGACGTTGTGGGCGATACGGCCGAAGAATCATACTATTTGCCGTCCAATTAATTAACCCCCAAGTTACACATAACCTAAACACCCACGCGTGGCCTCTTATTATGTAAAAGTAAAGGTAAGGACGCATCCAGTAATGTGTTTCTAGCAGCTGCCTTGACAGATCGTACCTATTGGACCATTGAACTAAATTGTCGCCAATAGGCTTCAGTTTTAGAAGATTTAGCTCTGACATTTCATCTAAAAGTTATATATATTCTTAATTCGACCTCAAGGCTTATTTGGATACGTAGCCAATCCACAACTATTGTTGCTTTAAATGTCCTCAATCCTTCAACTACTCACCTACCTAGGTACTTTTATAACCCTTTACAAACAACCATACACAGGCAGATAGATAAAGATCTACTACTATCCCGTACTTAAGTATGTACCTAAGCCATACGGTAGGTAATACGCTAGGGAATTATTGCTATTGGATCAGAAAAAAAAAGGGCCGGCCGGCTAGCGCTTCCATGGGAGCTACTTTGGGAGCAACCTTAGCCGTTCTGGCCGGCCACCCAATACTTACTAAGTACGATATGCCAAGAACACCCAGAAGCGGTACTAGAGGACTTGGGATATGCAGAGGATTGGGGAAAAGGCCCCAACATATAAGGGATATAAGGGATACAAGGGATATAGGGGATACCTATATATGGGTCATGACATGGGGGAACAAGTGGGGGGGGGAAACAATAACGGTGTGGTGCTCTGCTTGCTCCCTTGCTCCTTGCTCCTCTCCCGCCTTCCCACCCCCCAAAAGATTCATTCCCCCGCCACCTTAATAATTGTACTAGTCTAGTAACAATAATATTTCCAAACGCAAGTAGCTTATCCATACCTCCATTTTGCCTCTTTTCGCAAACACGTCCCCCGATCTCCGTTTCCCGTCTCCCGTCTCCCGTCTCCCTGTCGCCCTGTCGCCCTGTCGCCCCATTCCCCGTCCTCACCAACGAAGCTTCATCACCCGAACCACCCAATTTAATTAAAATACACATCACCTAACCGCCGGCAAGGCCAGCTTAATAGAGCATAAAGCCACGCGACAGCATCGGTCCCGCTTAACCGGTTGTGCGACAGGCTACCGCTTGTTTGGCCCTTGATGTCAATTGCGCGCGACGGAGAGGAAACGATATCCTCAACCGAACGCGCAATCAAGCAAAAATTGCTTTAGTCGGCGTGGCGCCGCTTCTGTTTCCTAGCTGTGTCCTCTTATTCCTCGTGCTTCGTTGGTAGCTGGCTCTTGTATTGCTGCCGCCGCTTCTCAGCCCCCAAATTCCTCCTAGTTAGTTTTCGACACCTCGACAAGCTTGCTCCTCAGCGCCTCTCCACCCGCGATGGCGACCGCTCGTAAACGACCTCGACCCGACGAGGACACTCAGGCCGAATGCCCATTCACTGTGACGCATCCTGATCCTAACGAGAAGGATAAAAAGGCGAAGCGCAGACGGCAGGAATCTGAGGACCAACCGATCCCCAAGATACCCCTCCAGGCTTCGCCCTTTTCCCCTATGGGCAAGTTTAAAGACCCCAACAATACCATGGATCGATACTATCAAGTTCACCCCCATCAGAAATGGATGGATATGACTCGATATAATAGCTTTGTTCGTACGTAGATGTCCTCGATATTCCCCCACCTACCGCGCACCAGCTAAAGGTCTTCTCTAGTCAATGGTGTGAAATATTATAGTGAAGGGTTTATTTTCGTTGCCAATAATTCGACGATTGAGCGCCAAAAGAACCCCGGCGAGCCGCGACCATCTCGACAAAAGTCGGACGATGACTGGGTAGCTAGAATCCTCGAAATCCGTGCGAGCGACGAACACCACGTGTATGCCCGTGTATATTGGATGTATTGGCCAGACGAGTTGCCCGCGGGCACTCAGGAGGGGAAAAAGTCTATTCAAGGGAGACAGTCTTACCACGGCCAAAACGAGCTGATTGCATCTAATCACAGTATGTCTAACCCGTGGATCTTACCCTGGCGATGAACATACTAATATTCCGGCAGTGGATGTCATCAATGTTGTCAGCGTGACTGCGCAGGCCACAGTGAACCAATGGGATGAAACAAACGAGGATGAGGTGCAGCAAGCGTTGTATTGGCGCCAGGCATTTGATGTTCGTAGCATGGAGCTTTCGGTAAGATGAGAACCTCTAATAGATCGGGAATCTGGTAGATGGATGAGCTAACAAACAAAGTCTGCACTGCCACGATGTAAATGCAACCGCCCCGAGAACCCGGATAAGCAATTGATCAACTGCACCAACACGGAGTGTAGGAAGTGGCTACACGACGACTGTCTCATCCATGAGGCCCTCATGAAAACATTTTCGCGACTAGGAACCGACAAACCTCATAAACCAGCACGGGTGAAGGCGGAAGAGCTAGAAGGTGGGCAGCGCCCACTTAGCCCGAGCGAGTCGGGTGCGGCCCAGACGGCTCAACAGTCGATAGATGTGAAGCCGGAGGACCAACAAACCATAAAACTTGCTGACGTCGAAGGGGCCGGGCCATCGGCAAGCACGGAGAGTCGCACCTTGACAATTCTCACGGGTCCGGAGTCCAAGCGCAAAGGACGCCCTCGCAAATCCGAAATAACCGAGGTAGTCAATACCAAACCATACGAAGGGCTATTTTCGGCCGTCATCAACGACGCGTCACCACCCGTAGTCGAGATTCAGGATCTCCGTGAGAGCGTCACGGGCGGCGAGAAGTCATGGACGGAGCCCCTTCGCTGCCTCCTCTGCGGCGCCGATATCCATTGAGAGGCCCCGACGGCCCACGGCTCGCAAGGGACAATTGAAGAGATGCAGATCCCCCTAGCGAGTATATAACTTATATCTCGTGTCTTCCATTTTTTTGGGCTGTTATATCTACGGTGTTGGTAATCTGGCTGGCGTTTAGGGACGATGATACCTTGCAATTTTGCTGCGGGGAGATTGGTTTCCTATGTTCCCACGTGCGTCTACCGAAGTTGTTGTCGAATATAAAGTTTAAGCAGTTGGCCGGCGATCCATAAAGCATCATAGCATGAGATGTTCACGAAATTTCGGCTATATGGTTTTTCGAGCTTAGGGGAAGTGGTTGTACCGGCGAATAATTCACATCGGGGGACGATCTCTCGCTAAGCGGAAATGCGGGGGCTCGGTTGCGTTCGTAGCCCTCCCAAAAATTATGTTTGACAAGCAGATGTATATATACTCATACATCGCGTTGTGTAGGGGACATTCCGGCCCCCGTGGCGAGATAGCTGAGAAGTTGTTGCATTGCGCGGCGTAGCATTATTACAGAGTATCTTTGTTCTCTTCGCGCGGCACCGGCTGATTTAAGTATATCCTATTAGTTCGTTATGGTTTTCACCCAAACGTTATTACGGCAAGCACACCGCCAGCTCATCCATCTATCAGAGTTCAAGCCAACGATGCCCTCACATGACGACCAAAATAAGGCGTAAAGGGGGTAAATCAGCAGCTGGAAAAACCTTGGGATCTACTCCGCTTGCTCGGGATATTCCCATCTCTTATTTTATTGTCCTCTAGGCTAGGTTAGTGTCCTTAATTACTATTCTCACTCCAGAGACTCTCTGTATAACTATAGCTCTATAACTATATAATTATTTGGTGCTGGGGATCCTTTGTTTGTCGTATATCTATCCTATCTTGCCTGCGTTGCCAGCTAAACCGCTAAACCAAACACCCCCCTACCCCCCTTGTTGGCGGACAGCGTACTCCAACCCCACTTTGGACGAAACGAAACGCCGTATCCTCCCAATGGCAACCCCCACCATGCATCATTCATTCACTCCCGCCAGCTACATGTTATTTTATTTTACCTCGAGGTCTCTCGACGCCATAAAGCAAAATTAGGCCCAGCCCAACCTGAACGTTTAAAACAAATCAATACACCCAGATCTATACCCCGCCGCCAGAACCCCTCGCTTCTTCACGATGGCGGCCGTCGATCCTTTCGACTCGGCACTGTATGTATACTACCTCCCGAACCCCCTCCCCCGAATACCCTGGTGGCCCGTTTGTCGTCCAAGACGGGTGATGTGCCCGCTAGCTCCCACCACGGCTGCGATGGGATGCCCATGGCCTTAGTCTACTGGGAATCTTCGTCCGTCCGAACATGTGAAACCTAGATACACTCCAGAGCCAACCAGGAAGCAAGCTAACCCGACCCACCCCTCCTCCAGCGACCTCCTCCGCCGCCTGAACCCAAAGCACACCTCGGAGCACCTCAACGCCCTGATCCAGCTCGCCCCCGACCTCACCGAGGACCTCCTCTCGTCCGTCGACCAGCCGCTTGCGGTGCGCCGGTGCCAGCAGACCGGACGCGACTACCTGCTCTGCGACTACAACCGGGACGGCGACAGCTACCGGTCGCCGTGGAGCAACGAGTTCGACCCCCCGCTCCAGGACGCGGCGCCCAGTGCGGGCGAGGAGCAGAGCAACCCCGCCGGCCTGCCGAGCGAGAAGGTCCGGCGCATGGAGATCAAGGCCAACGAGGCGTTCGATATTTACAGGGAGCTGTACTACGAGGGCGGCGTCAGTAGTGTTTATTTCTGGAACTTAGACGATGGGTTTGCGGGGGTTGTGCTTTTGAAGAAGGGTGCGTCTGCTTTCTCTCTCTCCTTTTCTCCCTCTGTCCCCCCTTACCTGTCCCTTGTGTTATGACGGGAGGAGGGGAAGTGCTAGAGCCCGAATTCCTGCTAACGGTTGGCAGTGGCTGCGCCGGGTACCAGCGGCGAGGGAACCTGGGACTCGATCCACGTCTTCGAGGCCATCGACCGCGCGAGGTTCACGCAGTACAACCTGACGTCGACCGTCATACTCTCGCTGGCGACGGGCGGCAGCTCGCTGGGCGAGATGGACCTCTCGGGCAACATGACGAGGCAGATCGAGATCGAGCTGCCGGCGGAGAGCGACGAGCAGCAGATCGCGAACATCGGCAAGCTCGTCGAGGACATGGAGCTCAAGATGCGGAACCTGCTGCAGGAGGTGTATTTCGGCAAGGCCAAGGACGTCGTCGGCGATCTGCGGAGCGTGGGCAGCCTGAGCGAGACCGCGAGGGAGCGCGAGGCGCAGAGGGATATCATTGGTAGTATGAGGCGATGAGTCGGTGGTCGATGCTCGTTGCTCCCTCCTCGGGTGCACGTTTATGGGATGGGATGGATGGGCTCACGATTGGTAATGAAAGAAAGGATTATGAGGAAATGTGGCGCTGGAAATATGTCGTGGGATAAAACGAACTGCAGGCATGGCGTGTTCGTTCCTGTTATAGAAGAAAAGATAGCTACTTGCCTACCCACCTACCTACACTACACTACCTAGAGCAGCGGGCGTTCAGATACGGGCGGCATCCTGAATGTTTGTCATTGAGCCAAGCGATTCTGGGAATTCACTGATTTCATGTCTGAGACGCAAGTTGCGATTGTATGGGATCCTACCTATTTTTTCTACCTGTCCATTTTCTTAGCAGACTAGTATAAGTGCATGCCGTGGCCATTGTTTGTAATACGTTTATTTACTTGTTAATTTTTTATATCTTTTTTCCTTATAAAAAAAGGCGACGCCTGTATGGCCCTCTCTCCATATAGTCTAGGGCGCAGGGCCAGGAAATACAATTGGTGACTATTCGTCTTAAACAGTTTGTATTGACTCACTTACTTGCAACCGGGTCAAGAAGATACAAAATGCAGTATAAGCTTGGGGTATAAGGCCTAGTTGACGTTCGAGTGCGTCGAGGGCATTCCATCCGTTAGCCCAACGATGAACCGAAGGAAACTTTTAACGAGGCCTTTTACCTTACTGGCTTCCTGCCGCCTGTCATCTCTTACACTCACTTAGGATTCTGGTGTTGGTTCGTCCTATCATCTCATGCCTCTGATACAGTCCGACCCAGGGCATGAGTAAGTAGTAGCATGGGTAAGCAGGCAGCTCAGACTAAGCACGCGGGTTTGCACATTTGCGACATATTATTTCCTTCCTCGCCCTATCCACGGGGAGACGATAACAGGATGAGATGAGCCTTGCCACCCTCTCCTCTCTTCTACCTACTCTAAGCATTCCACTTTGGCTGTTTGGCGTTGATGTTTGGCTGTTTGGCTGTTTGGCGTTTCATGCGCAACCCCATCCATCCATCCATCCAACAACCTACGCTGATGGAAACCGAGGCCGCCCGTGGTCATCGACCAAAGACCGAGCAGAAACCGAGGCATAGACCGAGGGGGACCAGGCGATTACCGCACCAGACGCCGTAGCTCGAGTCCGCGCCGTGCGCTACTTACTACGGAGGTGTGTAGTCTGTCCCAGGGTGGTGGGTAATCGTACCAGTGTAGTGTATGGAACGTATTATTGTGTAAGCAGCACTAACAGATTCTTGATGACGCTCCAGTGGCGTTTTTCTTCTTTCTCGCTTTCTGTCTTTCCTCCCTCTCTATCTTTCTTTTTCTCATTAGCTATTCTAGGCGATGATTGCGAATCCTGATTATTCATCCATTATTTTCTCTCTCTTTGGCTGGGGGTTTGCCATATTGAGTTAATGTTCTCGGTGTTTGGACATGCCCATCCCTAGGTTAGGTAGTATGGATGGTTGTGGTGTGGTGTGGTGTAGATGTTTAAGAGTACCATTACAACCGCCTCTTTTGTGGTGTAGATACAGGTACCATTCTTTGGCTCCTGTGGCATATTCAATCCATACCTATGATTGATGTATTTATAGCATTTGACTTATGATTCTTCATAACGCTCCTGGTAGGTAGGTATGCTTCTCCCGGGTGCCCAGCTTCGAGTTGCTCCTGGGGTAATCAGCTTGTAAGCAGCATGCATATGCTTCTGTTGTTTCGATTTTGCATTTCCCACTATTTGTGAGTGGAGGGTGTCTGGAGGGTGTGATTGATGTGATGGTCTACCGTAGGAATATAAGAACGGTTGTCTCGGAAGTAGTTGGTATCAAGATACCTACCTATTTGTGTGAAGGACGAGAACAAGAAAAAGCAAAATTAGGTTGCGATATTTACATGATATCATTGCTATCTTTAGCATAGTCGGTAGTATCGGATGGGTAGATCATCCAAAACTCATATTTCATGTATTATGGCCTAGACTCGCCATCAACGTCGACTACTCGTTTATAAGCATTACCGCGTTCCCGCGTTCTCGTATTCTCGTACCCTCGGCTGAAGAGGGACTACTGGTACATACACTACATGAGAGCCTCGCCGAGAACCGACTTCACCGACCACGTGAAGCGGTGTGTCAGTGCGTGCTGCTGTACGGCCCCAATCTCACCAGCGTGGCCTGTCTATCACATGCTTAGATCTACCTACCAAGCGATGTATATCTATCCATGTTAGTAAGTAGGTAGGGATCCAAGATGCTGCCCAGGCAGCCCGGGCAGCCCTGGCCGCAACGGCTCGAGCGTCAGCTTTTATTCAACACCTGTGCAGTGTAGTGTGTGTATGCAAGGGGTGATTTGGTCCGCGCTCCGCGGGTGGGTAGGGTTGCCCTATTTATACTGGACTTGGCACGTAGCATTCACCGAAGGCCGCCACGTTTTATTTTATTTTTTTTTAATTCTCTATCACGCTATTATCGACGGGAGATCAACATGCCGTAGCATGGTCTTCTTTAGCGAGAAGGCGTAAGATACTTATATCGCGTTAGCGCCGAGAGAAGCATAAAGAGAGGGCTTATTATTTTGGCCGATTTAGTCCGGTTGAAACATTGTGTCTAAGTCCCGGAGATTCGCCATGTCTCATCTACGCTACGTCCCTGTTCCCTCGTATGACGGATAGCACGTCGACGGATTTTTCTGTGCACTCTATGTGCAACACCTATTTAACCAGGCACTTGAATTTGTACTGTGGTGACATGCTATCCCGGAACGTGAGAAGGAGAGCGAGAGCGAGAGCGTAATGTAGGTAATACTAATCTGCTCATTGATGGGCGGAGGGATGGGAGAATGATGCATGGATGACAGGTCCGACAGTTTGGCTATAGTAGCAAAGAACGCCTACTCAACTACCAAGGTGTGCCACATACTTACTTACATACACGCAAGGCAAGCAAGGCGTCTCCCGTGGCGGGGACCGGGAGCGCATCCGGTCGGTCCAAATCTTGATGGACTGGGCCTGGCTGACTTTGACAGGCGATGCGGGCGAGATTGGGATGGGATCCCTTACCTTATGAATTACGTGTACTCCTATGTCGACGCAACACAAATGTCAAACGCGCCGAAAATTGACCGGTTATAAGCGAAGCCTTTTTTTTTTTTTTTCTTTGTTGTCATGTTACAACAGCAAACTGTTTACGGCTCCATCGGCTGGGAGGTATTCATCAAGCGAGACAGCCTTGTACCACTATATTGCCAATCTCTTGCTGAAACGGGTGGTCTGGCTTGGACATGTGGTTGGGATACAAGAGGTGGCACGAGAATGTGTCGCGTATCCCCAATTATTTACGTGAACGTTTGTGTTCTACAATACACACATGAGCGTAGTAGGGCTGTAGACTTTCACCAACACCGAATGCGCCAAGAGATAAAATAAAAATAGAAAATAGGAGGAAAAAAAAAACCAGAAAAACAAAGAAAAACAAACAGTAATACTGAGAAAGAAATATAGAAAGTGTTATGTGAGGTGAGGTATACCGGCGGAATTTGAGCGCAACAAGGCTGCGAACTAGGGATAATTAGGTAGGTAAGTGAAATGGATGTTGACGGATGTTGAGGAGCCTCAACAAAGTCAACCGTCTGTCTTGGCTCGTAGTTTTCCCTGTTCTGGCAGTTGATTATGTGGATCCGCGACGGGTACGGCTATGTCGCGGCCCTTCTTGTCCACATCTACACGGATGGCCCTCGAATGGCCCTCGTCCTGGAAAGGGTAAATTGTGTCGCCTGTCGTGAAGAGAGAGAGTCCTAAAACGGGTAAAACAGCCGTGATTTTTTATTTTTATTATTACGAGGAAGCGAGGAAGCGAAGAAGCGGCGAAGAAATACTAGTACTAGTAAATAACGGGATAAAATTATAAAATGAACAAGATCTGTGTATGCACATTGATTTGTACACTAGTGGTTCCGGCTCCGTCATTATTGATACCTAGTGTAGGTAGTGTACTATGAGTAAATGATTATACATACCCGAGGTAGTGTACACTATCTACCGAGTTAGGTAGTATAAAGTAGGAGGATCTGGAGAAGGGTTGATGGTTACATACTAAGTGGTACATGGATATGGACGGAGCAGGGGTCTGAGAAAGAAAGGGAAGGAAAAATAAATAAATAATGATAATAAAAATTGGCGGAGATGGGATGCGGTAAGGATGCTGTAAGGATGCTGTAAGGATGCTCGTGTGGCTTGCTGCATGGAAGGTTTCTAGAAGCCTTCTGCATGAGGATCCTCGATGTGGGTCAAAACCCTGACCCTGCCCTGCCCTGACCCTGGACGGAAGACCTGAAGACCTGAAGACCTGAGGACCTGAGGACCTGGATAGAACTGGAGACCTGCCTGGAAACCTGCCCTGGCAGTGCCCTTGGTATTTCTGCCCTGGTCCTGTGGTTTTTGCCCTGGTTCTGCCCTAGTGTGGGCAAGTTTGATTGTCCCGCATCAAACATCCTGAACATCCTGTACTAAGTACCTAGAGGTAGATGGTAGTACTAGTAGTACTTAGTTTTGTACCGAGTAGACTGCACTACTGCGTACTACACAAGTAGACTAACTGTACACGTATACGGAGTATGGAAGTGGGAAGCGAGAAGTGGGAAGTGTGAGAGCAAACCAAAATCTATTAGTCATCAATATTCGGCATTTCTCTCTCTCTCTCTCTCTCTCTGACCCGTTCGTTAGGTATTTGAAACTGACGCGGAGAAAAAAAAAAAAAAAATTCCGAATAAAATTTTTGAGCGGTCATACACTACACTAGGGTACAACACTACACTCCTGCGGCCGAATCCCTTGGCTCAGGTCAGGATGGATGGAGTGTATGGGGAAGGGGGGAGGGGGGGTGTCATCGTGAATGCCCAGTACTACTAGTAAGTAATGATAATTTTCAAGTCACGCCGGACGAATTATTAATAGTCGTGAATAACAGTAAACAGTAATGGTAAACAATTAATATGTGAACAATAATGACAATTATTGGCCGCAAGCCGATGGCCTATACTATGCGGATATGGATAGCTTGGCCACACGTGCAATATCACCGTGACATTTGCGATATAGTGCGTAATATCGCCGGCTACCTATCTAGTTAATGTAGCGTATACGGAGTACGAGTTTCTAGACCTGCCACTAGTAGTAGTATCTCGGAGCTTTGCTGATGTAACCTTCTAGACTCTAGTAAACGGCTTTTTGACAACTGTCCTCATTGTCATTGAGCTCTGGCTGTCATCCAACACCGAATACCCGCCCTGGATGATCCAGGGGCGGTGTCAGTTTGGGTGTACGGATTATGGTTGTGCGCGTGCTAGCAACGACCCCCTTTCGCGTGAATCTACCTACACGGAAAGAGGTCGCGCCCAGCGCAGGGCGACAACAAACAATCATATTGGCCAGAGCCACGGAATATACCGAGTTGGTAGCATCGCGGGCCGGTCAAGAAAGGACACCGTCGCGATGGGAGACGGGTTGTCGGCGTGGATGACGCTTTCGCGACCGCTATCGGATGTCTCATGCTGCGAGATCCGTGAAGCCTCTAGGTTGGGCAGTGCACAGCAGCAGAGACACGCGTGCCGGTAATTAAGATGCAGCTGCAGGTCAGGCCCAGGGCAGGGAAAGGTTCTAGCCACTAGCGGGTTGAGGACGCCTTCTTCAATAAGGTTGAGAAGGATGACAAGGCTGTTTGATGAATGTGATGTAGTGTGCAGATTACAACCGTGGATGTCTTGTGTTCCAGAACACCTGCGGACATTGCTGTGTGTGTGTGTGTGTGTGTACAGCTGTACTACTACGGTGATATCAGTTATCAGAAAATGACTCCCAATCGAGACTCCGTTATACAGGATATACCTAGGTTAGACTAGACTAGGTACCATCGGAAGACATCTGTAACTCTCTCCCCCTCCAACGATGGCTCTCGCATTGTTTCGATCTTGTGATGTTGAGTGTCATGGCGACTGTCATGGCGATCTCTCGTATAACCTCACACGAAACAGGTTTAACGTACCCTTTCTCGCTAGTCTGGTGTAAACGGGATTGAGTTCATGATGATGGATGGGTAATCCCTGCAGCCGACAGTTCCTCGGAGGAGTGCCTGGATAGTGCCTGGAGTCAGAGGTAGGGAACCAGGATGGTGATACTGCAGCGCAAGGGAAACCAAACCAAACCAAAAAAAAAAAGCAAAAAAGTAAAAAGGGCCACACATCCTGACGCAGGGATCGTTGATCTTTTGTTGTTCCAGAAAACTTCCATCGGGGTCCGGTATGCGGTATGCGGTATGCATGTTGCTTGTAATGCTGTGGCGAGATTTATTCGGATAGGACAAATATCCTGTAGCCCCGACCGTCCCGGTGCCTACCTAACCTAGACTACTTCTATACTACCTTACCTACATATAGGGTATGTTGGTGTACCTATTCTAGTGTACGGAGTACATGCAGGATGGATGTACACGCAGAGTAGTTAGATAGGCATGAAATTTACATGTAACACACCTAAGAGAAAAAGGGATATCATTGGCAATTGGGATGTTTATTTTAAGCTCGCCTATTAATGAATAGCAAACTACCCAAGTAGGTACTATAGAGAAAGAAGCGGTATCTGGGTCAACTCGTGACCTACGGATTGAACAATTAATGATGACTAACCATCAAACATGTTGTACATCTGAGACGCAAGTGTGAATGAAGATCTTTTTTTTTTTTTTTGTCATTTTGGCCCTTTCTCTCTCTCTCTCGCGCGCGCGCTCTCTCTTGCTCCTAGAATTAGGTAAGAGTAGCAAAAGATGATGTCGATGCTAATATCAATGACAGTTCCGAAGATGCGCATAGCTGGGATAGCTAGATAGGGTATTACACAACGGGCCCACAACATTGCTTCAGGCTAGCTAGCTCATGTCAGACTAGACTGGCAAACTGGGAACGTTAAAACCCAGATCAAATAACGGGAATACCTAGCGTAATCAGTCGGTGATCCATCCATACGTGCGTATAATCGTCCTTTGATTTCTAGGGTACTACTACCACTACTTACTACCACTAATGTCACGTATGTACAGAGGTAGGTAGTAGGTAGTGTACCTACCTAGGTATAGTACTTACACTTACATACCTAGTACGTAGTACACCTGTGATGTGACACCCTTGTTTATCATGGCGACATTCACCCTTCTGACACTAGACAGGTACTACTACCCTTAGGTACTGTGCTGTAGGCACTCTCTCATTTCGATTATCTGTTGGGGACTGTCGTAGTCTACCTAGGTAGTGTCTATGCAGTGTAGTATGCAGTGTAGTATGCAGCACACTACCCAGGCAGTGTAAGATACGATACCTAGAAATGTATGTCCTATGTAGGCCAAGACTGCAGGCAGAGTAGCAGCCTATTAACGCGTAAATTCAAGTCATGCAGTCAAAGGTTACTCCAAGGGGGAAAATATCATTCGTTGCCCGTCTGCAAGGCCACATGTTGTTTTATTTTAATATTCACCACAGTATTACCTACCGCATCCAGCATACTAAGCTGTATGTATACTACGCTGTTATATAAGGACGGAACGAGAGTCTCCACCTACCCCTGAAAGCCTGGAGACCTCAGTGGAGCGTACTGTCTTGTAGGGGACTGTAAGATACCTAGGTAGGAGGTAGCAATGCTGGTAGGTACCTACCTACGTATATTTACGCAAAATGTGCTCCTCCAATTAGTGTTATTATTAGGGACAGAGAGGGCGAGAAAGGTTAAAAGACCAAAAGAAACATAGACGGGCTAAATAATGATGGTACTTAGTACTTTAACTAACTAGATACTCCTTATTACTAGAATAATAAAAAGAATAAAATAATAAAATAATTAACCCATCTGTCATTGCCCACCAAGGAGAGGGAGCTTGAGCTAAACCAACTTATATAATAATATAAGGTAGGTCGCCTACGTCGAGAAAGGTACATAAAAAGGTAGCTATCTACCTAGGTAGGTAACTAAAGTTGGCATTTGAATCCTCTGTTCTTCCCATCCCAACATAAACCACCTAACCTACTATTGGGTACCTATTCGACGCATACTTAGTGTAGGTAGGCAAGCAACTCTTCCCTCCCTCCCTCTCCTTCTCTCCGCCTCTCCGCCTCTCTCTCTCTCTCTTCTTCCCCTCCCCTTTACCCTACTACCTACCTAGGTAGTCTAACAATAACCTTATCTACCTTGGGTAGGTAGGTATAGCTGCTAATAAATATCTAATGTGCATATAGTGTTAGTGTCTCTACAGTTCTATACCTACCTACATATACCTCTACGTACCACGTACCTACCTAGGTAGTCTCTATCTACTATAGATAGGTAGTGTAGCAGTGTAGTAGTACTTTAGTTACGTGGTACCGTACTAAGTATCTACATGTAGTGTACTACTTGGTGCTTATTTCCCCGCTAATCCCCTTTCTGTTCTTCTTACAGAATTAAGGTACTGGCAACCTCTTCTTGTCCTCCCTCTCTTTACTCTTTCGGGTCAAGTGTCTCTCTTCTCTCGCGAATCTTTCCTCCCCCCCCTCCCTCACCCCCCATCGCTAGTTAGTGGTTTATTAGTGTACTAAGTACGGGCCTGCACGGGTATGGGCTGCCTAGGTAAGAATCCAGGTAGAGACGACTAGACTAGGTAGTTCATATTGCAAGCCTCCTGCTGACTGGCAGCGCAATTATTCGATCGACACTTCACACCATCTATTGTCCACCTTATTGTCCACCCAGACGCCTTGAGAGGACATTGGGTAATCTCATATTGAAATCTTTTCACCGGCCAAAAGCTGCAGCCAGACCAGCCAAGCAATCCTTCCCGTGCCGCCTTCTTGCCTTGCCATCAGCCCGTCTTATATCACCAAACCGGCCCAACCACCATCCACCATCCAACATCTGCCATTCTACCATCCAACACCATTGACCACCCACAGTCCACCATTGCACACTGCCTGCTTCCCCTACCTTACCTTACCTTACCTTACTTACATACGGTCAGTCCTCCACACCTGCGGCCGACTGCGCTTCTTCGCTTTCACTTCCTTGTTCGACTCGACTAACGTAGGATTCCTTCCACCCCCAAAGACAGCAACGAAATGAGCCAATATTAGGCCTCGTATCGCCGACAGATCCTCTTTCTTGAATAGATTAAAAAAACAACATTCCGCCTCAACTGTGAGCTGCGATACCCGTCGTATCCCATTTTCAAAGCTCTCCTCACACACAAGCACACAACGGCGCACGCTGTAGAAGACAGCATCTCCCGTTGTTTGACTTACTTGAATTTCATTTGGTGCCCTCTTAGCCCCTCGCCTGTGTAATCAATCCCCCCTCTCGTGCCCGGGCTCACCATTGCGCTGCGCCTCTCACCCGCAATTCAAAACCACCACATCTCACTGCAGGTCAACGGCACAATCTCGTCGCACTCGTCGCTTTCACAATGGCGTCCGAAAAGCCGTCAGTGCTTATAATTGGTGGTCTGGGATATATCGGGCGATTCCTGGCCAAACATATTCATGACAACAACCTAGCATCCGAGTTGCGACTAGTTGACAAGGTCCTGCCTCAGCTGGCATGGCTGGCCCCCGAATTCGAGACTGCATGCTCCATGGCGAATTTCGTGCAAGCTGACGCCAGCAGAGAACGTAAGTTATCCTAGGCAATCTTTGACCTCTCCAGAACGCTTTTCCTACCTGCAGTCTCTTACTGATGTTCTTGGGCGGTTGTGCAGAAGCCCTTGCCCGCATATTCGACAGAGCCGACGGTAAGCAATGGGATTATGTTTTCAACTGCGGCGGCGAGACGAGATATTCTCAGGAGGATGAGGTCTACAAAGTCCGGTCTCTCGGCTTGGCGCTCGCAGTCGGTAAAGAGGCCGCCAAACGAGGCGTCAAGTGTTTCGTGGAGCTAAGCACGGGTATGGTTTACAAGCCAAATTCGTCACCGAGCAAAGAGGGTGACAAGCTTAAGCCATGGAGCAAGATCGCAACTTATAAGGCCCAAGCCGAGAAAGAATTAGCCGAGATCGAGGGGTGAGTACTGACTCGCAATAACGGGGTTAGGGAAATAACGTGTTGACTGACGGCTTGATCGCATAGGCTGAACCTTGTTATTGTACGGCTACCCCACGTGTACGGTCCATATGCCTCACAGTGGGTTGCGACCGCACTCTGCCTGGCACGTGTATACCAGTCTCTCGATGAAGAGATGAAGTACTTGTGGACAAAAGATCTCCGTACAAATACAGCTCATATCGATGATGTCACACGGGCCTTGTGGGCTGTCGCCTCATGGTACGATTCTGGCAAGCTGAACTGGGACCCTAAAACTATGGGTAACGTTCCGACATTCAATGTGGTCGACAAGGGTGTCACAACGCAAGGCACAATAGCAGCCATCGTGGGCGATATATTCGGCATCAAGTGGGAATTCCAGGGTCAGTTTATGAGTAACTTTGCACGCCTCAATATGGACAGCGTGGTGGACGATATCAACGACGACGTGCTTGGTCCTTGGGCGGATCTTTTGAGCGAGGCTGGAATTACGAGGCCGGGTCCATTGACTCCCTTTATGGAAAAGGAGCTGCTGAAAGACACGGACCTCAGCATGGACGGTAGCCGACTAGAGACGGTTGTCGGTTTCCAGTATACGAAGCCTGCTGTCACCAAGGACCTTGTTCTGGAAGTTATTGACAGCTACAAGAGGATGAAATGGTGGCCATAGCTGAGGATACAGGCTTTTGCCACCGCATTGGTGGCTCGACTCTTTATCCCGACCCTAACACCTTTACGAGAGGATCTTGACGCCCTTTTAGGGGTTACAACGAAGTATATTCCAACAAACGACTTGATGACTGACGGCCCACGGTTCCGCATCAGATAGACTTTGGCGGCTCCCTTTTTATTTTTTTTTGTTACATCTTCTCTTATCATGCTCTGTTTTAAAAGTCGGGCTTTTACGCAGAAAACGGCGATAGTGTATGAATAGGATATCCTTTCTTTTTCGTCTTACAGACAACACACGCGCTCTCATAATCACATCTACACACACATACACACGCAACTACGTATCCTTTCTTCGCAACCCTGGTTTAAGCAGCGGGCGTTACCAAGGGGTGGTTCAACGCAGGTCTCTAACTAGACATAGGGGGTCTATATCCTTTTTTTAATGAGACAGTTTTTGAACTGAATGATTCCTATATCCTTGGCGTATTCCATCGTGGTCGGCCGGGCATATCCCGGAGGCCTAGGCTGAGCAGCGTCGTGCGTTTGTGTTGATGAACTTTGTTATACGGACGGAAACCCCAAGTGCGGTACCCCCAGATAAAAGCCCATGGGTTGACATCCTTACGCCGTTGTGTTCCCATAAGACTTGGGAATGGCTGCGCAAACACGTTCTGTAACAGCCGTTACACCTTGGAAAAAACCCCCCTAAGTTGATCACGCCACGGCCAGACTCCCGCCCGTATCGGATAGCTGTACTAGTAGATGCCATGTGCGGCGGAAATATCCGCCCACAGCAATCCTATCTATAGTTACTGCTGCCGCTAACCTATGAACCAGTGGGCTTGGTGTCTGCTTAAACTTGTTCACCAGACACTTGGCGCTGTACTAGGCGCTGTACTAGGCATCGTGTGTATGACGATCAAGAATCCGCTTTTACTCTTTACGTACAAAGCGATTCAGTCTGAACGGCAGCCCTGATACTGTCTGACTCCTTTTTTTTTTTCCCACCCGAGATCTACGGCAATATTCCGTTTTCATCAAAGAAGCCAGCGCATCAAAATACCCTAGTAAGTAGTAGGGCGTGTGTAACGGCGCGGCGTGCTCTTGCCAGCTTTTCCCAACCCCTAAATCCCAGGTTGCTGGTTAAGGGTGCTGCTAAAATGGCGTTTCATTTTTTTCTTTTGGTGGCAGCCCTTCATCTTTCTCACGCTTGCATTTGCTATTGGGGTATTTGGGCTGGCTGAGGAGGTATGGGCTATATTTAGAACAATTCAACCCCGCAGTCAACTCGAGCTCTCTCTCCTGAAGGTCCTATCTACCTACTTAAGTAGGTACCTAGGGACGCAGCGTAGGTGGTGTAGTGTAAGTGAGTTAGGTAGGTGCCTAGGGCCTACCTACTTAGTAGGTAGGTAGAAGCTCTAGGTAGGTAGGTTAGGTTAGGTAGCTGTACAAGATGCGAACCCCTCATGCCTTCATGCGTGTGACGACAGATGGACCGGGGGCAGGGGGGGTCACTTAACTACCTACCTACCTAACCTCTGGCAGTTAGGTGGGGGGTTGTTAGTATAACGGTCGGTATCGGTATCTTGCTTTCACAATACACCTCGGCCGCTACCGGTCAACATTTGACTTTCCTCCGACGCAGCATCAGGAGGCAGATATTAGGTTGCTTTTGGCTTGTGATTGCAGTGCTTCTCGGCCTACCTAGGTATGTTTTTGTTTCCAAGGTTGGTTTTAAGGTTATATTAGTTGAGCACTTGGCATTGCGTTGACCTCACTTTTGCCTTTTGCCTTTTCCTCTTTTCTCTCTACTTAGTATTCATGCCGTGAGGTTGCTTCCATCCTGCTTGTGATACATTATCCCCCTCGTGTCCCTCCTCTCTCCTGTCTATAGCGCTTATTCTAGGAGTCTAGTCTAAGTTCATTCCATACTATTAGTATTATTTTTGGCAACACCCCGCGTTACACATCCATCTCGAGTTTCTCGCCCACCGCCTCGCATCGTCTCACCTTTCCCCGGCCGGCCTGTTTCAGCAAGCGTGCCTCGTCTGAAGGAAGGACTATACGAAACTAGATCACACTACACTACAGTATACTCTTCTACTGTGCTAGAACCAACAGTATTTTTTTATTTAGAGAAAAGAAAAAATAACGCAAAAATCCACTATGGCGGCTCCGGCTTCGAAGACGATTACTGATCTCAGCGGGAAATGGCTGCTGGTGAGTTTGTTCTCCGTCTTTCGTTCCTGAACCACTTAGGTTAGACGTCTCCGGGAGAGTGGTTCGCTCGCCGCCTGCCTATGTACATCTACTCAGCGGCCGGATCGTCTATCTCGCACATTGATCCCATGTCATGCATGAGCAGCAGCTATCTACCTGCCTACCTATCCCATGCATTTGATCTACCCTCGTCTTCCCGCTCCGCTGGATTCCTGCGCGGAAGAATGGACCGCGAACCCGCCCACTCCCCTCACCGACTTTCAGCCATGCAACCAACAACCAACAGTCCAATCCCACGCCCCCCCCCCCAAACCCTAACCCAGAACAGCAAAGAAAAAAACCACTAACACTACCCGCCCTCGCAGAACAAGACCCTGTCCGACCCGACGGACCCAGCCCTCGCGCTGCAGGGCGTCGGCTGGCTCCTGCGCAAGGGCATCGGCGCCGCCACGGTGACGATCCAAGTGAAGCAGTACGTGGACGCCGACGGCGCGGGGGCGGCGCACATCGACATCGAGCAGAGTGCGAGCGGGCTGACGGGGACGACGGAGAACCGGACGCTGGACTGGACCGCGCGCGAGCACAAGGACTGGCTGTTCGGGCGCGTGCACGGGCGCTCCAAGTTCGCCACGCCGGCCGAGCTCGCGGCCCTCTTAGCCCCGGAGGGCGAGGCCCGCAAGGAAGGGTGGGTGGACTCGGACTTCCTCGCGCAGGACTGGCTTGAAGAGGGCGGGGGCGAGGGCAATTTTGTGCTGAACCACGTGCGCGCCGACGCCGGCTGGTTCGCGACGCAGGTCTGGGGCTTCCAAGAGATCGGCGGCGAGAGGCGCTATGTGCGCAACGTGGTCGTGGCCAAGGGTGACAAGTTCGAGAGCTTCAAGATGATCTATGATTTTGTGTCTGAGTAAGCGAGTACGCGAGCGAGTAAGTAAGTTGGAGAGGATGAATGGCGAGTCTGGCTAGAGGGTATGGATCAAAAGACCAAAAATGGAGAATACGGCAGCTAGAGACAGAATCATGAGTGATGGTATAGAGAAGTCATTAGAATCGACGTATAAAGGATCTATCTAGCCCACGAATCGTATAGATACCACATGTCGAGCTAGATATAGGTATACACTCGGCATGGGATGCCCGGAGGGTCAGGCAAAGCCATATAATAGCATATTGTATTGAGTTACGTGATGTTTCTCTTTTATTCTTCGTGTGCTGGGGCTCAGTGACGCACGTAGGCAGATGCAGATGCCGGGCACAACACACACAAGCATCCTTTCATCTTTTAAAAGGTCGTTATTTGTCATTCGCACGTAGTAGTCTCATTGCGTGAATTCATCAGTCTCAACAGCGGGAATGTTGAAAATCCAGCCGACTAATAATAGCCCGTGACGCCCGGCCCAATATCATCGATTCCCTCCGGCCCATTCTATGAGTAAAGCAACACTCGTGGTTCGGTTCCCCCTTAAAAACGCCGCTCTTGTGGTTGAATACAAATTCACCAAATAATTCCTTGGCTATTTGGCATGATGCCGAGGTGTCCGGGTAGACATACCCAGAGCAGGCCAACAACTTTCCCCCGCCGAAACAAAAAAATGTGAAGAGACGGGTAATCCAATACCTCCCCTCATTGATCGTCGTAGGAACCGTAGGGACCGCGGAATCTTGCGAGGCGCTAATCCAGCTCCGCCGGTGACGGACTTATCCACATACCTACCTACCCCCCTCACGCGGGTCTCCTCTTGACAAACTCTTCCAGATCCGCCTTGGTCGCAACGCCGAGGACAAACCTCCTATCCTCATCCGTGACGACGGCGAAATCCTGCTTCTGGCCGTGGGAGTCGCCGACGCCCTCGAAGAAGGCCTCGAGGTCCTCGAGGGGCGTCGCCATGGTGATGACGGTGTACCGCCTGCCCTTGCGCTGGAACCGCACCATGGCGCGCGACAGGGGGTCCTCCGGCTTCACGGCGCCCGAGTCGAGCTGCGCCTGCAGTGACGGGATCGCGATGTAGCCCAGCAGCGCCCGCGTTTGCGCGTCGACGACGGTGAGGTGCGTGTACTCGCGCTCGAAGGCGGAGACGAGAGCTAGCGAGATGGGGTCGTTCGGGTTCAGGGACAATGCGGCGGGGGGTTCGAGGTCTTGGACTGTGGCCTGGGCGGTGGACGGGGTGTTAGCTTGCTGCTGGCTAGTCCGCCGAAAAGAGAGTCATCTCGTCGCGGGGACTGGTAGGGGACGTATGCCGGAAGAGACGTGAGGACTTGCTTACCCCGCGATACCGTGATGACCACTTGGATATAAAAGGTTGGCCGGATAAGGATGACGGTCCAACGTGGACCGATGTTTTCATCGTTTGCGCCATAGCTGTAGATTTCCGTTTTTTTTTTATCGCCGATGAGCGCGTGGGTAAGACGAGCAGGGGGATAGATAGGTTGGTGATGGGAACAAGCACAAGGCCTTTAAGAGACGAGCTATCCACCCTTGTTGCAAAGTAGTAACCGCTGCTTCAACGTCTTCTATCTTCGGCTAGTAATTGCTAACACTTAAAATCCTGTTGAGCCGGGCTGTATTTGTGCTGTACTCTGCGTCCTATTGTGGTGTGCGCTGATTGATTTGTCGTCTGGCCATTCGAACCGGAGAGGGCCTTGATGGACGGCCGGGTCAATGACAAAGCCAGTTCGGTCGTTACTGTACAGTAGGTACGCTAAAAATTCTAGGTGGGGCGGTTTCTGGGGCGGGTTATAACTCTCTCACTTTTCCTCGAGTAGATACGAGAGAACTCGGCGTCTGCCGATTCAAAGCGGCTTCCATTGTGGATCACCCAGCTCCGGCACTCTCCTTTCCTGTCCTTTCTACCTACATATGTAGGCGGATTAGGTACCTGTGTATGCTCTACTGTACCTTAGATACCTGGTAGCGAGACTGCCCCTCCATAAACTCAGCAGCTTAACCCGCCCGTAATAGTGATGGCGGCATCACTACATGGTAGGTGGGATGAAGGAGCATGAACATCTCCGTAACGCTAGAATATAAATCGTAGTTCAGGCCCGGGAACATGTAAGAAAAAGAGAAATAAAACAAATAACGCATAGTCTATTGTAGGAACACAGGCATTCATTCATGGGTGAAATATATATACGTTAGGACCACATGATATAAACTCCGGGCAGTATCCGAGCTGCTTATAGTGAAGGTCGGGATAACATGAGCGGGCGTTAAACCAATCAGAGAGCGGGAGATGCGAGTGTTGGAATAGCGCGAGAAAGCAAAGAGACCAATCACAATGTAAGAAATGCGAGGTAGCCATTCCCAGGCCGTCAAAGTCCGGGAGGTGGAGTCGATGGGGAAATTGAAGCTTGCGCCAGCTCTTCTGACGGCAGCTCTAGAGAACTAGTTTAACCCCACCGACGTCACTCACTCACTCGCTTCAATACCTCCTCTGCCTGTACCTCCCTTATAGGATGCCTCATATAGGAACAGCAACGATGAAGCTGCTATTATGCGGAAACAGCTGTAATAATTGTTCATGCAACTCATGAGTGATCCGAGTAGAGAATGTATGCTCTAGGAAAAAAGCGAGAATGAAATATTTTCACACACGAAAAATGGGAATGGCGGAAGTGGTTGCTTCCTGTTGTTAGTGAAGCTACTGTAAGAAGCCGTAACCTCACCTTCAAGTCGCGGGACGGGTTTTAACTCCGGAAACCTCAGACCCCGATGAGATAGGGTAGTAGCAGAATGCCTTACCGACAATCCCTGGATCATGACCCGGTTATCTACCTAGATAATCTGTCTCTCTTCTTTTTTTTTATTTAAAAAAAACCCTACCTCTCGATCTCTTTATTTTCTTCGAGTCAATCCATTCATCGTAGTCAATCTCTGGCCTCCTTTATCACGGGCTGGTATTGAGAGAATCCTATAGCCGCCGAAATAGTAGGTGCGCCCGCCATCTCTGCTCTGTCATGCACTCCTTATCTCTGTGTCATTACGAGCGGCTGATTGATTGATATCATACTACTGGACAACTCAGACGACACGAATTTCGTACGAGACGCTAACACGCGTATATAGACCAAGTCGTTGACAATATGCCGTCCCTTTTCCCAACACTGCACGCGCTTCAGCAGAGTTTCGGGCCAGGGGCTTCCGGACAACCCGCAGTCCTATCCGCGGCAACGCCGAGTAAAGCGACGCCACGTCAAGCCCGTCCCGAGCTGTACAGTGCTGCTTTCTCCGTTGTCGACGACCCCAAGAAGAAGCTGAGCGCCGAAGCCCAGAAGGAATTCGACAAGGCGAGTTCCGCTGCCAAGGCTAAAACGAACCAAATCGAGCTCTACTCACCCGGTTTCTACGCCGCTGCCACATTCGGCGGTCTCCTTGCTTGTGTAAGTACTTAGTTGCGGACGTTTAGAATCGAACGGGACTGCGCATGTCCCGTCTCTATTTTGATCGTTATCCTCGGAGAATAGATTTGCTAATATGGTTCTGCCTTCCCTTTTTAGGGCCTCACGCATACTGCCGTCACCCCGCTTGATCTTGTCAAATGCCGTCGTCAAGTCGATGCGAAACTATACAAGGGGAATTTCCAGGCTTGGGGGTTGATCTATCGACAGGAGGGCATTAGAGGCATATTCACAGGTTGGGGGCCTACACTCGCCGGCTATTCGGCACAAGGAGCATTCAAGGTTAGTTTGTCTCGAGCGCTGCGGCCTTGTTGTGAGGACGGTTTGGCTAACCCGTGTTCGGCGTATAGTATGGATGGTATGAGTACTTCAAGAAGACGTATTCGGATCTCGCGGGCCCGGAAAACGCTTACAGATATAAAACACTTCTCTACTTGTCCGCCTCTGCCTCTGCAGAGTTCCTCGCCGATATTGCCCTGTGTCCCTTCGAAGCGGTCAAGGTTCGCATGCAAACCTCTATTCCGTCGCCGTACACTGGTATGATCGATGGCCTACGAAAAATAAGTGCGTCGGAAGGCGTTGGTGGTCTCTATAAAGGTCTCTATCCCTTGTGGGGACGCCAGATTCCTTATACTATGGTAAGTGATAACTGGTGTTGCACTCTGATTTCCGTTGCCTTGTGGAGTATTGCGACTCTATAACTGAGTCTTATTGATCCCCGAATTGCTTCTAAGTCTTTTTGTTGAAAGGGGTATTGGGGCTGACTTTGATTCTGTCTAGATGAAATTCGCCTCGTTTGAGACGATTGTCGAAATGATCTACGATCGTATACCAGGTAAGAAGAGTGACTACGGCAAGGGCATCCAGACCGCTGTGTCTTTCACTGGTGGTTATATCGCCGGTATTCTGTGCGCCATTGTTTCGCACCCGGCCGATGTGCTCGTTAGTAAGCTAAACGCGAACCGTCAGCCCGGCGAGGCTTTCGGCGCCGCCGTGGCGCGGAATTACAAGGACACCGGATTCAGGGGCCTATGGAACGGATTGCCTGTGCGAATCGTGATGATTGGTACACTTACTGGCTTGCAATGGATGATCTACGTAAGCATTCTTAAGCAACCGTAATTGACCTAAGCACCTACTGACAGATGAGCAGGATTCGTTCAAGATTTTCATGGGTTTCCCAACGACGGGTGGAGCGGCGCCGCCAGAACAAACGAAGTGAGTAGCGAGAGGGGTATAAAGCCATTCTGAAGTGGTTGTAGTTATATTGTTTCCTAGCATGATCATGGCTTTGTTAATCGGCGTGGAAAAGGAGTGAGCGGATAGGATGCCAGTCTCTACCAAGCTTCCTGTCTTACTTTGTAAATGTTAGCAAACACCTTTCTTGCGTCTTCTCTGTGTCAGCCATATAATTGTTTGCGGTGCGGCAGATACGAGTATAATAACATAGTGGCCTTCCCACGGCATCGGTATCTCGTATTCACACGAAGAGTTACCAATCGAAAAAGAGTGTGATATGTCTGTCTGGTGGCTTGAGCCACTCTTTGAGTCTCGTGGTGGGGGACATGTTAGTCTCACAGAACCTGTTCTGGCCCTTGTTCTGAACTTTTGGGTAGTAGGATAGGCTGTTGCGCGCCGTACATGTGCATGCGCAACTGGGGTCCCCGATTATTGAAGTGCTTGTTTGAATGGTTGTGCATCATCGACCGATGGGAAACCCATTGCATCCCGCCATTTCAAGAGCTTCTCGAGGCGCTCCTTGGCGTTTTGGGGCTGTTGGCCAATAACACGGGACACATTTAAGTCGATCGCTAAAAGCGCAGGTTAAATTAACTGCGGATGTAGAGTTGGCATGCACTGTTACACTGTCTTTCCTTGCCTGGGGGGCAAAAACTCCGCCATGGAGTAGAGTGCCTGCCGGTGACAAAATAGAGGATGGGGGGAGAAACGAATATGGGCATGCTACGTCCTCGAAACTGGTGTACCGCAACAGGGAGCGAGTCAGCCGATCATTGGGCGTTGTTTGGGGTGGTTTTTCCACCTCTCCAGCAAATGGTGGGTTGAGCAAGACCATTTCTTGTGTTGCACGGCAGCTGAGAAAAAACATGATCCTTTATCGTCGACGAGTGGCTTCGATGGACATTGGCTGCTGACGGCAGGCTTCCAGTCTAGACCTGTGCCCCTCTTGATCCCTACTTTCGTCATTGCACATCCGCCATGTGGCCAAGATGGCTTGTATGGGTGGTCCTGTTAGTCGGGTTGGAATGCAAGGCGGCGCTTTCTCGGCTCCGCTAGTTTGTTGATTCGCACGGCATTTTTTTTGTTCACATCTTGGCCGTTGCTTAATTCCTTTCTTGGGTATTCTTGGAATTTCGGCTGTTTTTGATGCTGAGCTAGCGATGACTATGTGGTCAATGGTGGTACATTCTTCCTTCATTTGGATATGCGAGGGAATCCTTTTGCTCGCCGGGTTGTTGGTGCACGTCCTTCTGCGACCAGGGATTTATCAACCAACATGGAGAGATCGTCCACATCGTATCACTAGCCCAAACTCTCTTGCCGGTTTTCACTGCAGCCTTGTAAACGTGCGCGCGCAGTGCGCCGTCTTACTGCGTTCCGGCTGTCGCAAAGCAGAACCTACATGTCTGTGATGCATACGTACAGACGCCACAAAGCGTACTGATTTATGCTCACGGTTTTGATAATAATGGAATTGCTATGCTTGTGACTTAGCCGATATTCGGAATGCTCTACTATGTATAGTGCCGTAGGGTTACATGCGCGACAGTATAGTTCTCTCTCGGATTCCGGAAGGGTTCGGTATCGCAGCCTGATGAGCAATGCCGAGCCTCACGACGCGAGGATGGCGATGTATGTAACCGTGGGTTGGACCGTACGTGACTAGAAACTGGTACAGGTAGGTATCCGTCGTGTTGGGACTGGCTGTTTCGTCACCTCCTCTTCCTACTAGTACCTACTATAGCCTAGAGCTGCTAGATACATAGTATACCTGTGTAGGGAGTACCTAGGGAGTAGGCATCTACTTAGTAGTAGGTTAGGTAGTCAGCTACGGGGATCTAAACAGGTGATCGAAACATGGCATGTGGATCTAGCGTGCTCGAAGCCTGTCCGTCTGACGAGGAACACCACCTTGATACATAATAGGTACTTACCGTAATAGTATGGCTCCGATGTTAGTACATATACAACCGTAGGGAGGAGGGAGGTACCTGGCCCTGGCTCACCCCTCATCCCGCCGATGGAACCAGGGAGGTTTGCAGTATCTCTATCTAAGTTGGTGTAGTAATGACGGGAACTTGTTATCCGTTGTTGATTGGTATTACTCCACAACAACGAACAACAATATGACAACACCCCAAAAGATTGTTCTAATAGTAACTAGAGAATGGTCCGAGAATTCCTGGAGTGAAGCATGTGGCTGGTCCCGAGTTTGCAGAGTCGGCCTTGTCGGCTAACGGACCAAACCTCCCTTTTTAGACATGTCACCCCCTCAGATGGCAAATCGCGCTCACCACACGGGAGCCGTAGGCCTGGGAACCCTCCTGCAGATCTGTATCGGCTGGTAAACGCGGCCGTCTAACTCTTAGGTTCGGGCTGCTCGGGCTGCTCGGGCACAAGATGTAGCGGTGTGCGTGGTTTCTCCTGAAGGGAGAGGAGAATCCGGGAAAGGGGTTACGTTACGGTTGCATTTAGTGTAAGCGTGAAGATTGGATGTATGAATTAATATCGCAACTGTACATAATAGTGTATATAGTGTATACATAATAATAGTGAGTGTGTGCATAGTAGTTCAATGTTGGTCCTGGGTTGGATAGAGTACACAATATACTAGTAGTGCACAATATACCAGCAGACCTAGCAGACTAAAGATGCCAAGGCGGGGGCATTTCCTCTTGGGAAGGAGATGATGTTATTATGTCTAAGTAGATTAACTCATGCTCGCTCGGCGAGAATGGCTCGGCATCAGACGGGACAACAGAAGGCGGGACAATTTGAAATGCGCAGATGGTTGGTGACTGATTCATAATCGAGGAGAGCTGAGTCGGAACTCCATAACTCCATAACTCCATACCTAATGGACCTCCGGGACTAGCAGGAAGCCTGCCTGCCTGCTCCTCAAAGGTTAGGCAGTAGATCTCAGGTAGGTTACGTACCGTACATACTTAGTAGTAAGAGGTAGTGTATTTGTGAGGTATCTATAGTGTCGGAATCCTGTTGAGAGAGACGCCGGGGAGGAGGAGACTGAAGGGAAGGGGGGCCAATAGCCTGGGTTGTTTCACTTTACCCCATCTTTTACCTAACTTTGGAAGGGTTCAAGGTACTATCCAGGTCATAAAAGCCTCTAAGCAAGCCTCTAGCAGCCTCTAGCCGCTCTAGCGCGATGCAAAGAAGCTAATCCCCATGCCGCAGAAGACTACCTAGGTAGGCAGACTGACTAGGTACCTAACCTACACAATCCTAGACAGATACTGCGTGGAGTCTTGATTACAAGCAGTACTGTAACAGAACAAGTACGCTACTCCTACTACACTACCTACCTAAAGGTAGTAGTGAGGTACTTACAGGTACAGATATAGTGCAGACAATGAACAGAGCGAACAGAGTGAATAGCGTGAACAGCGTGAACAGCACTGCCACCGCGCAATTGTCTAGCGGCCTTTACACGGGTATCACCAGGTACATTGCACTACTAGACGGGTACTCAGGTAGGTAACTCCAGGTAGTTCCAGGCAGTGAGTGTACTTAGAGGTTACTGACAGACCTGACCTGGAGCTGCGGGCATGCGAACCAACCAGCGGGTCTTGACTTAGTACTAGTACACTACACGACAAGGTCTCGAATCCTTTCAACAACCCTTTACTACGGCGGCGGCACTGCAACACCATTACGGCCAACTCGTCTATCTGCCTTCTCGCCTTTCTCGCTGCTCAGCCCATTTTGCGTAATGCGACCGATCCTTTGGAAATAACACTTCTGGCTTTCATGACCATTATCGTTATCTTTGAATATCTCCCCGTTCCCATCTCAATTGGGAGAACATAAGCAGTCATTCATCACCGCCGACTAATACCATCTCCACTACTTACACCACACTAGAGGCTAATACACGCAAGCTGATCTCAGCGCCTCCCCTCGCTCGTTGACCGACCGAACCTCAGTTGCCGAGCCGAAAGCATAGAGCTCCAACGCGACTACGTCTCGCCGACTCCGGCCCCTTCATATCGTAGTTCTTTCGACGGCGCCTTGGGCGTCTATATAATATATCCTCTTCATGGTTGGATTGCGCTAAACTAAGAAGAACGAAGAACGGCCCTTCGGATGACGGCTCCTATCAATACTTCTCGTTCCCGTTGTCTCCCCGGCCGTGCGTCTCGACGCTGGGTCTAACTTACCCCGAAGCCGCCTCCTCCCGTCCGAACGTTAGGGACCGTCACCATGACAAGCTTTTTGACTAAGTGGAAGCCCGGTTCGGCGGTATGTTCTTTGACCTTGTATTCCTCGTAGCTCTCATCCCCGCGAACCAAGCATGAAGCTCCGTATCAGAATTGTTCGGGTTGTTTAGGGCTGACATAGTAGTAAAAGTCCCTGGGCTCCTCTGCGAAAGATGGCATTAAGAAGAAGGAAGAACCGCCGGTCGAAATGACACCCTTAGAGAAGATGCTCCAAAACGCCGGCACGCTTCGGCCAGATGGTAGTGATAAGTTCTTTGGCATGGAGAATGTGAGATTCTGAACATCGCGATACGGGGCCGATCTAATGCTGACCACCGACTTTTGCAGTTTGGCAACACCTGGTACAGAGCGCCGTTTCTGAACCCCTAGGGAGTTACTAACTTTACTCTAGTTATTGCAACTCGATCGTCCAAGCTCTCTTCTACACGACCGCTTTTCGAGAACAAGTGCTACACTTCCCACTACTGTCGCCTCCGGACACGCCGAATGGTAGTCGACCTAAGGTTAATGTGCAGATTAGAGCACCGAACACGAACGGAAATGCGCAAACAGATGCAAATGGCAAAAAGAATCCCAACGAGAAGAAGACAGCGACGTCCGGTCCTCCTCAGCCGGGCCAGCCGGTGAGGCCGGAAGATAAACCGGATACTCCCGAGTATAAAAAGAAGCAAGCAATGCTGAAAGGCCCCATTTTGGAATTGGCGCGGGAGAGCGGCACCGCCTACGGTATGGAAGAATGCACATTTACAGGCTTAAGAGACATCTTCATGGCATTGGTTGAAAGTAATACCCGTACCGGCGTACTCAGTCCACAGCGATTTCTCGAGATATTCAAGCGTGATAATGAGATGTTTCGGAATTCTATGCACCAAGACGCTCATGAATTCTATGGGCTAGTGCTCAACGATGTCATCACCAACGTTGAGAGCACTGCGCAGCGGCTGCTGAATTGCGAGGCAGACCTCGCCACAGACGGCATGACGGAAGCTCTCAAAACGGCATTAAGTGCGGTGGCTAGGACGACGACTAACGGGACGAATTCTCCCGGCACTGGTTGGGTACATGACATATTTGAGGGACTTCTAACGTCCGAGACGAGGTGCTTAACTTGTGAAACAGCTTCTCAGCGAGATGAGACATTTCTGGACCTGTCGATTGATTTAGAAGAGCATACATCAGTGACGTCTTGTCTTCAAAAGTTCTCAGCTGAAGAGATGCTTTGCGAGAGAAACAAGTTCCACTGCGACAATTGTGGAGGGCTACAGGAGGCTGAAAAGCGCATGAAGATCAAGCGATTGCCGAAGGTGCTAGCTCTACACTTAAAGCGGTTTAAGTACACGGAGGACTACAGTCGGCTACAGAAATTGTTCCATCGAGTAGTATATCCGTATCAATTGCGGATGTTTAACACGACGGAAGACGCCGAGGACCCCGACCGGTTATACGAACTATACGCCGTTGTTATTCACATCGGTGGAAATGCTTACCACGGACATTATGTATCAGTTATCAAGACTGAAGACCGAGGATGGCTCCTCTTTGATGATGAAATGGTAGAACCCGTCGACAAACATTATGTACGCAATTTTTTCGGGGATAAACCGGGGATGGCCTGTGCATATGTTCTGTTCTACCAAGAAACCACGTTTGAAAAGGTCCGGGCGGAACAAGAGGCGGAAGGCCTAGAAGAAGTAAGGATAGTCAGTGAAAAGGCGGGTGTCGCCCAAGAAAATGAACAAGTAAACGGACGCCACGATGGATTGTCGAGACAAGCCACTCTCCCCAGTCGGCCTGCAGATGACCAAAATGGACTCACCAATCCCGACCCTGTCGCCACAGTATCAGACCTCACCAAAAGTCCATCTAACGGGGCTCCCGTTCCACCAATACCCGCTGATGCACCGCCAGTGCCCCCGTTACCTAGGACAAATACGATAAAGTCGTTGAAAGAGGGCAAAAAAGAAGCAAAGGCACAAGAAAAGGCCCGGAAGCAGGCTGAGAAGGACGAATGGAAAGCTAAACGGAAACAACGAGAGGAATCATTTTCCCGACTCCGTGAAGCGCGCAAAACAGAAGAGGCAGAACTGAAGAAAGCACTAGAGGAAAGTAGAAAGTCGGCGGCCGAGGAGAGAGAGAAGCAGAACGAGGAACAGGATAGCGTCCCGGCTTTGAATAGGGCGAATAGGGACAGTAAGTCAATGTCGAGGAAGAGCTTTGGGTTTTTGAGGGGGAAGAGGGACAGCATGGAGACTTCGGATAGCAGCCAGAACGGCGAGAGCGCAACACAAACACCACCCCCAGATAAGCACGAGTCTTTCAGAATTCGCAAAAGCTTTAGCTTCGGGATAGGGCGCAAGAAAAGCATGAAATTCTAGCTTCGAGAGAACACAACCCGGCCGTTCGCTTCTTCGAACCGGAAAGGTGGACTATTTGCGTTAAAATTTGGTGTCGCGAAACAAGCGTAATGCATTTGTATCGTTGGCATTTCCGGGAGTCTGGGAATCATCTAAAAGAAGGTCGACATGGTTCCATTTTAGAGCATTCACGGAGTAGGGCAGCCGATAATCAAGGCAGCGTGCTTTTGGATAATGGGTTGACGAGGTGACTGGCTGCCAGCGCTACAGGCTGTATTTGAACTATCTATGGCGATGTTTGAAAGCATGGGATGTGTGGTCTGGTTCTTGTTCGCTGTACAATATCATTGCCCAGTACAAAGCACTAATTGAGTAGCTCATGGCATCCAGTATGGGTGCTGAGTAGCTTATCCAATCAATCCGACTCATGTCGACGTGAGACTTGCTGTGGGTGTAAACCTAGTCGATGTGTGCATGCGTCTTGATACTGCTAGTGTATGCATATACCATGTAAACATCGACCTAGAGATCTGAAACGTTGCTTGCTAATACACGGGCCCCTTTTGCTTTACCTCCGCAGTTAGCACGGGACGCAATATGCTAGATAGCGCCTTTTGAACACGAGTGATATGCCTCTACGCATATCATAACGCCGATGACCTTCCTTAGAACCCCCCTTCCTACCACTAATCCTTGAGTAATTTCATGCCGGTAAGTACCTCGTTCGCTTTATCCTAGCACCAGTTCGTAGATTATTATTAACGTGTTGGTTAATATCAGCGGGACTAGAGGTTTGGGGGGTTTGCTCGTCAGCGGTGTTGCTCTGCGCCATAGTTCCGTCTCGCTACATCGGTGGATGAGGGAGAGGGGGGCGACCACATACTCCTCATGAGCGTCCGGACGCTCGCTAGCAGGTTGATGGCTTTCGCTCTCATGCTCTGGGTGTCGGGGTACGTGCCGAAGGCTGGGTCGTAAGAGGCGGAGGAGAAGTTGACTGGTGGGAAGGGGGGTTCAGAGGTTAGCTGGTGGTACGAGAGACGGTCGTTTCGCCCCTGTCTACGCCGGAGCGGAGGGTGTGAACGTACTGCGTGCTAGGAAGCGGTCCTCGGATAGAATGGCGAGGGCGTTGGTGAGGAGGACCAGCACTGATTCAAAAAAATGCGTTAGTGGGCTGCTTGCTTGGCTGTTGGGTGCTTTGGCGGTGCCGGATTTGCGCTGGGAGAAAAGGAGGGAGGGAGGAGAGCGCACCGTAGATGAGGTTGCCGATGAGCATCATCTTGTCGGCGCGTGGTCTCGCGACATGCGAGAAACTCGGTCCGAAAGCAAGCGAGATGCGCTGGGCTGGCAGTTGTGTGTAAGTCGTTCTTCGTCGTTCTCAGCAGCGATGGGGATCCCGTCTGGAGGTTAGGTGAGGGAGGTGGTGGGTGTAACTCTGATGTTGCCAGCTTACACTGGGCTCAGGCCAGGTGTCAACGGGCGCTGCGCCAATCTCGAGAGAGGTACCTACGGATGTACAGGTACGTACCGAATATGGGGCCGAGATGACGTAGGATTAACCAATCATCCTAAGCTTTAAGGCTACAACGGGCAGTAAACGGGCAGTAAACGGGCTCCAGTTCTCCCAGTCTTACCAAAGAGACCAGCTATGCATACTTACTAATTAATCTACCTAGGTAGGTAGAAAGACATACGAGGTACAAGATTCTACGCCAACACGACCGACGACCACTAGTATTGAATAGAAGAGGCTCGCTGCTCACTGCTCGCTATCCAATTCTCGTCTCGGCGATGCACATCATCAATTGGCTAGCCCTGTGTACCTAAGCTCTCATCACCGTGTTTTGGTTTTTTGAGGGGTGGTTGAACACACTTGCTATAGACGACTAAGCTGTCTAATGCGACAAGATGGGGACGGCCATCGGTGAGATGAAACGATCAAACCGAAAATTAAAAATCATCAAAATCGCTGACTGAGCGGCCTTCTAGATACTCTGTTATCGCTGTCAATTCCAGCTCTAGTCATCTTACACTTGGTTGTAGCCCCTTACACTAAGGTCGAAGAGTCTTTCAACATCCAGGCCACTCACGATATCCTAGCGTATGGCACGCCAACGAGGAACGTGTATGAGCAACTGTCCTCCAACTATGACCATTTCGACTTCCCTGGCGCTGTGCCGAGGACTTTCCTAGGCCCCGTCCTCTTAGCCGGGATAAGCCAGCCACTGATCGCTCTGGTTGGGTTTCAGCATGCGCAATTCATCGTGAGAGCCCTTCTAGGCCTAGCCAATTCGGCTGCCCTGTTGGTCTTCAAACACAACCTCGAGAGGGCTTGCGGGCGGTCGGCGGCGAGATGGTACACGTTGCTGCAAGTGAGCCAATTCCACATACTATTCTACGCGTCAAGGCCGCTTCCAAACATGTTTGCGTTCCCTCTTAGTATGTGACCCCAGAACCTTTTCATATAGCTAGGTTAGCAGGCTGACTGGCGTATGATAGCGACCCTGGCTTTCTCCCAACTCATTCCACATTCGGACCCGAGGAAGCAGATAGTACGTTACAAACTAGCCATTGCCTTCTTAACCATGGCCACAGCCATCTTCCGGTCCGAGCTCGCCATCCTCATGGTGACCGTCACGCTTTATGGCTTGATTGTACATCGTATCCCTATTGCTCAAATCATCATGCCTTTTCTGGCGTTCTTTGCTCTTGCGCTCTTCATATCGGTTCCAATCGACTCCTATTTCTGGCAAAAGCCGTTATGGCCAGAGCTTTGGGGCTTCTACTACAACGCTGTGCTGGGCTCTTCCTCGGAATGGGGTGTCTCGCCCTGGCACTACTATTTCACGTCTGCACTGCCTAGGATAATGCAAAATCCATTAAGCTTGATTGCGCTTATACCATTTGCGCTTTGGAACCCGGGGACGGCGGAACGGGCGCGCTCACTTGTCGTGCCTAGCGTTCTCTTCGTCGCCATCTATTCCATCCAGCCGCACAAGGAGGCGCGTTTCATATTTTACGTCGCGCCTCCACTTACTGCGGCCGCCGCTCTAGGCGCGGACTACATATCTTCCCGGCGCAGCAAGTCGTTCCTCTTTGGGGCTGCAACCTTCGTGGTTGGTATCGTGGTCCTCCCATGTTTCGCCATCAGTACTTCCATGCTCGTTTTCTCATCTCTCAATTACCCCGGCGGCGAGGCGCTATCGGAACTCAAGAGTCTAGTTACATCTTCCCCATCTCTAGATATACAGACGGCAGCTGTGCACACGGACGTCCGTTCCTGCATGACGGGAGTGACTCTCTTCGGCCAGCATCCCGACTGGCCCGGTGAGTCTCACGACGCCATGACGTTCACATGGGACAAGACTGAAGACGATAATACGCTGCAAAACCCACTATTTTGGGAAAAGTTCGACTACGCACTCACTGAGAAAACAGGGGCGCCCCTCGGCCTCTGGGAGGTGGTTGGCGTTGTTGAGGGGTTCGCCGGCATTGAGATCCTCAAACCGGGCTCGACGACGCGGGACGATGTCGAGAGCGGTACGGGCCGCGTCCTGGGACGAGGTGCCCTTGTGAGGAGAACTAGAGACTTCGTGAGAAAGTTGTCCGGTGGGTGGTGGGCTGGTCCGCGCATGGAACCCGCGGTGTATATAATGCGTAAAGTGAGGGAGGGCGAGGCAAGGCGGCCTGTGACGGCTAAATAGCCGACTGTCCTCGTGCGGCAGCACAACGCTTAACTACTGTGTTAGTATGTATACCAAGCGTTCGGTTCTTCGATAATTTTTTTTCGTGATCACGCGAGGTAGAGTTGAACTGAAGTCCTAATGTTTATACGACAGTATTGATCACTTAGGATAGAGTGTACCAAGATTAATTTAGGTACACAAAATGATACTAGTGTAATTAGGCGTATAGGGGCGAATATATGGTCAAGGGCCCTGTATACCTCAGGTATGGCGGGCTCTAGCTGCGCGAAAAGCTAATAACCTTGTGGAGGACTGTAACTACCTAGGTAGATACTCTATATACAAAGGAGGCAATGAGCCTCCGGGAGAGTGGCCGGTAACACATCTTTCTATGGCAGGGCACACAATTTAATACTACCTACGATTATTTACGCCGTACCGGACCCGAGAGAAAGTATTATGTAGACACAAGACGCCTAACACCAGCTAACTTAGTGGTTTTTTGTTTCTGCTACTCGAGGCCTATCGTGTATAAGATACGGTGTATACTTACATGGATAGCGGTGCGGCCAACAAGCGGTGTGGTACAGAATACACGTAATCATGAGCTTTGGCGAGCTGCTTCGAGCGGATATCTACCAACGCTTATATGAAAAGTACGAAGCAGGCTGATACCCGCTCGATATACCAAGTACTGCGACCCGAAGTAGATATTAAAGAGGCAATTTCGGATACACCACTTAGGCGGCTGCGAACCTGTGTGGCATACTCACTTGATAGGATAGCATATTTACCTGTACTTGATATTGAGAAGACGTCCGTAGATTCGGAGTCATCCTGCGGGAGCCCCTGAGCCGCGCTGCTGATCTTGACCTGCTCTGCTCGCCGGTTGCCTAGTGTAGAACCAACCAACGAACGCACGCCACAAACATGCACGCCGTGCGACCTACCACAATATCCTTACCAGGAAGTCTGCCTGCCTGTCTCGAGAAGCAGGCTACAGCTCCGGCTCCAGCCGCAGCGCAGAAAGAGCCGCTTTTGAGGCAGGCAATGACTTCGTGATTGATGGACAATTCCGATGAGCAATACGAACTTTTATCACCCCGCATCGGTAGATACACCCGGTATCAGAAAATGATTACATTGTACGTGGGTGAGCCGCGAGGTTGTAGTGCATATCCGACCCGACCGGTATCTGGATCACCTGAGAACTCTAGGCCTACGGCGACAATATCAACTAAAGGTAGCATCATGGCTGCCGCGAATCAATCCGATTCGAACCATCGCAAGAGGCGGGATACATCATTTCCCGTAATATTGCCACGGGAGCTTGGCTGGTTCGGTTTCCTTTTTGGGAGGGTGGTGAGGGAAGAATTGTACGAGGCTTCCCGGGTCTCTAAGCCCGGTTTCCGTCTGGATCTTTCCATGGAGCCTCGGTGTCTCCTTTTGAAGTCGGATTTGATTGACTGGCGTCTGGGGGCAAGAGTTCGTAGGCGGCCGTGCTTGAGCTGAGTTTTTCTCGCAACTTAGCTGTTTTTGAAAACCTCTTTGTTGCCAACGCGCTTGACCAGAGGGCTATTCGCGTATCTGGTGCTGGAGTATGCTCTTCTGTATGTGTTGAGGAATATTTTGATGTAGGTAACTAACGGCCGCCGCACACAATAGACCATCTCAAATAGGCCCACCAGCCAGATGTTTGTTTTACGTAGTACGTCGTCTGCCCCCACTCTTAATCTTACGACACGGCTACTACATTGTTTACCGGTCTTCCCAAACGTATGATTTCAAGCTGAATTGCTACTATGCACCACCCCCTAGCAGGCCACCCCTTTGAAGGCCTATTAGGACCACACTGACAAAAGGTCGGAGGTAATTCTTCGAACTTAGAACTTAGTATATAGCACGTCTTTTCCCCCTCTCTTTTCATTTTCTTATAATAATAGCGAGATCTGTTTATATAGGTAGCTAGGGACCTAGCCGCAATGACCTAGGTACCTAGCCGCAACGACCTATCTAGGTACCTAGCTGTAATAACTTAAGTATTTAGCTATAATAATTTATTTAAATATTTAGTTATAATAAGCAAATTTAAAATTAATTAAAATAAAATAAATATTTTTATTTGTTTATTTTAATTTAAAAAAAAAAAAAACCTGTGAAATATATATATATTATGATATTTTAATATAATAGTTAACATTATTACTAACTATTATAAACATAGCCTAATAGGCCTTGCTATCGGCAAATCGACCTGTGTGTAATATTGCACTTCTTCCGGTGAGCCTTTCAAACTTGAGTTTGCCGATTGCTAGATGCGGCTGTCTTAAGTGCTACTCGGCTAGGTCACTGCAAATAACCACGACCCTCCAATGCCCCATTATCAGCCTCATAATTAACGAGATAGCCGCCTACCACGAAAAATAATACGGCTCACCGGAAAAGCCAGAGCTTTTCTTTGCTTTGCGAGCCCGAGCGGGTAGCCAATGCTCACTAAGCCTTGATAAGCCCGTGCGTTATTCGTTTATAAAAAGAACTGTCTCTCCGTAGCTCCAAAGTGAATAATCAAGGACGGCCTAGATGCCGAAAATCACACCAAGACGAGTCAAATTAGATCACCATTCACAAACGTTCACTTTTATGCCATCTTCAATCAAAAGATTAAACTATGACATCAACACTGGAGCTTCTTCGCGATGAAATCTCCAAAGGCAATGTTGAGCGCGTCAAGGGACTTCTTGATAGGGTATTAGACGTTAATGCTCGACTCCCTGGGCTGAGGAGACCCACTTTACTCCAAGCCGCTGCTGAACGTGAGAGTGATGGAGAGCCACGAGAATCTACTCTTCAAATTATCGACATTCTTCTAGGCAGGGGAGCAGATATTAATGCGCCAGCGGGCGATGAATGGGGGCGGACGGCGCTTCAAGTAGCAGCTGGCAATGGACGTCTCCACACCGTCGACCATCTTCTTGAAAAGAAAGCAGATGTTAATGCTCCAGCGGCTAAACGCAATGGACGAACAGCACTCCAAGCTGCAAGCGGACAATGGCGCCCTGAAGTAGTACATAGGTTGGTTGAAAAAGGCGCCAATATTGACGCTCCACCAGCACCATATGGGGGGCGGACAGCACTCCAGGCAGCGGCCGAAAACGGGAGCCTCGAAATAGTCGACTATCTTCTCGGTAAGGGAGCGGATGTTAATGCTCCACCAGCTGAACATGGGGGCCGAACGGCTCTTCAAGTGGCCGCTGAGACGGGCCATGAGAAGATAGTCAGAGTTCTTCTCGATAATGGCGCGGATATACATGCGCCAGGAGCTAAATATGAGGGACAAACAGCACTCCAAGCCGCAGAAGCGTATGCTTCAGGAATACTCAAACGCCAAACCGAAGAAGTGTATACTTCAGAAGTGCTCCGACTCCGAGCCTCAATAGCATATGATTCAAAAACATTCCAACCCCAAGCCGAAGCAGCGTCGGAAATACTCAAACTCCTCACCTCTCCACCTCCCCCCCGAAACGCTTCTCTTGTATTTCCTATTACTATTAACGGAAATACCCTACATCAGGAGACTAAAGTTATGCCAAGGGGCATAGTCTACGTAACCGGGTCAAGATATGCCCTGGTCCAAACTAAGGCCCCTCTTACGGCCGAGCAAGCGGAAGAGATTGCTGGATTGCGCCTTAACGCGTTAGAGTACGTCTCCGACAATACGTATTTATACAGTTATCAAGAAGGGAAAAATCTTGCGGACATCCGAAACCGGGAATATGTCACATATGCAGACGTTTACCAGGAGTTATTCAAAGTCCAGGCTCACTTAAAGCCAGCTATGTTGGCTGCCACCCATGGCCCATATACGGTTGATGTTGTTTTCCACAAAGATGTGGACACAGAGTCTGAAGATCTCATAAATGCGGTTGCCAGCAAGGCGCGCGTTAGCGCGAGCTATCTTCAAAAGGGAAGCCGAAAGGTCCGGGTGGTTATTGAGGGTCAATATCTAGCCGATGTGGCCACGATTAATGCAGTGAAAGTTATCCAAGAAGTCCTTCCAGTGGTACATTGCAACGACGTAGCCCGGGGAATTCTCCATGCCCCCAATGTGGGGCCGGGGGTTGGGCACCAGGGTGGGGGGACAGAGCGGGTATGCATTGCGGATATAGCCTTTGACCGGAATCATCAAGACCTTGTGGGTCATATAGTGGCGACACTCGGTGTCGGTCCGCCTCGCGATCCAGATGGTCACGGCACCCATGTTGCTGGCTCGGTAGTCGATATAATCAATGGTGGGGGGGCGCCTCCAAACGCGAGGATCGTACTCCAAAGCTTGGCCGGCCCCGGCGGTAACTTCAGTGGCCTTCCACTCGATCTATTCCAGCTTTTCGGCCCACCATATAGGAACCACGATGTGCGAGTACACACGAACTCATGGGGTAGTGAACCTCGCTTGTTCTCTCAACTACCTTATGACACAGCAGCTACAGAGATTGATCGGTTTGTCTGGGAAAATAAGGATATGGTGATCCTCTTTGCCGCTGGAAACGATGGGATTGATCGCGATGGCAACGGAATCATCTACCCGGGCCAAATTGGATCACAAGCCGCAGCCAAAAACTGTATCACGGTAGGAGCCTCTGAAAGCGAGCGTCAAGATGTCAATGACACCTACGGAAATTCTTTTTGGGTTGACCTTGACAGATTCGGGATTAGTATCCCTCTGGATCGACCGTCATTTCCTGTGAACCCAATTTCCCATGAAACAATAGCCAGAAACCCCAGAAATGTGGCCGCCTTTAGCAGTCGGGGACCTACTAGAGAGGGGCGCTTCAAACCGGACGTTGTAGCCCCGGGTACATGTATTTTCTCGACTAGATCTGGGCAACTAAAGGAACCGGGCACCGGTCTTCTGCGCATGGATGGCACGAGCATGGCGACGCCGCTTGTAGCTGGCTGCGCAGCGGTTCTACGTGAGGCACTTCGAACTCAACATCCGCACACCCTCAACGATGGCTGGTCACCGAGCGCCGCGCTCATCAAAGCGCTCCTCATCAATGGTGCGGTAGAGCTCACTGATCAGTATAACCCAGGCTGGCAAGGCCCCTGCCCTAACTACAGTTCCGGCTTCGGTCGTGTAGACCTAAAAAACTCTATCCCACGTGAGGGTACCCGTATCGATTACGTCGAAGATAGCCTCCGGGAAAAGGGAGATAGATACACAGAATGCGTAAAGAGCATTGATATTCTGGGGAGCTGCACGCTCAAAGTCACTCTTGTCTGGACAGACAAAGAGGGTGCACGCCTTATTAACGATCTTGATTTGATTGTTAAATCATCTGATGGCAATGAGCGACATGGTAACATGGGGACTAGTGACGGATTCGATCGAACTAACAATGTTGAGCAGATCCACTGGCCGTATATCCCACAGGGGGAGGCTCAAATTATAGTCCGCGCCGAGCGTATTGTTAGGTATCGCGATGAAGATGTTGTACAACCTTTTGCATGTGTTTGGCGCGTTGTACCATATCCTGTGAGGGACGAAAAGAACCCCAAACCCGTTGCGTAGTTGAACATTCGGATTCTATGCGGATATTCCAGCATTGAGAGACGGGCCGAACGGAATGCAGCACGTCTTCGGCCATATGGAGCGGGAGACACATCATATCAAGCTTTAGGCGGGTTCCAACACGTGTTTGGGGGAGATTGAACAAATAAAAAATTCAACAGCCCCATCCCGGGATCTCAACGTCCTTGGAATCGATAATTTCTTAGATTCTCAGGAATTTGATATTTCTATTCTCTTTAATAGCAATTAGGTTTAATAGTCAGTGAATTCATAATAAATTAGCACGACATTCTATATAAAGTGTTTACGTAAGGTGTTGACTAAGGTGGTCAGGGATTTGGTAGAAAAAGTAATATATTAGATGTGGCTAGGCGACTAGTCGTCCTGGGAACCCTGTAACATAAGTAGGTATATTGGGGGACCAACCCCATTGTCAAGTAAGCTAGGGGAGGCTAGGAGGTAATGTCAGTTTGTCTGATTACGTAGTACTCGAAAGAAGGGGCTTGCCGGCATTGGTATCCGGGACCGGATCCTCCTCTTGGCAGGCGGCGCGGGGCCGGGGAGTTCCTTGTCTAGAACGACGCTATACTGGCCTTCGGAAACTCCCTCTCAGCACACGAGGATATTGTCAGGCAAAGTCTTGTTTCTTTCTTTCCATAGCTGTAGACATGGCTGAAATATTGCGGCTAGATCGGCCACCGTCTCCTGACGACGGGGTTGGATATTGACGTCGGCCTACCATTGTACTGTCATTCATTAGTCGATATGACAATTACCACCTTTCCCCGTGTAATGATTCCTAGTTTAGAAGGATTAAGCACATGGTTTCTACCGCTGAGCTTAAGATCGAACTTTAAGGCAACACTTACTAGATACTGCGTATTAGCCCTCGCAAACTCTGAGTCGGGGATGCAAACGTGCACGATAGTTACCAAACTGGGGCTAGATGCGAGCCTTATACACTATGCGACTCCAAAGAAGACGTATACGCCGGGCCAGCGTCAATGGTCTGCGTAAATCTGAAACTACAGCCTGCTAGGGCATGTTTCGAATCGAATCGAAGAACTCATTATAAATTGAGTGGCCAGAAGACTTTATATCCTGGGCCTAATTGGCCGTATTAGTATAGTCTATGTGTAACGCAACGCAAGCATTTCGAAAGCCGAGCCTGCGACGGGATAGTGCGGTAGGAATCGGCTTAACCTAGTCTACTTAGCACTGAGGCAAAATGTCAAGTATCTGACGAGTGTATAAGTGTCAGGTCTAACTCTCCCGCTCACCTCGTATTGGGCTTATTATGATACTACGATGGGTTAATAGGCACTTTTCCTTCGACATCGGCAACTAGAGGCTCTAGTCTCTAATGCATGCAAAAACAGTCTGCGGTCGGCAGGATAGGAAGAATATGGTCACGGGCGGCTACGTACAGTGGTCGAATACACCCGGCTCATAACCTGTCTTACATCATTACAATAGAAAGACTAGCACCGGTCTATATTCGAGAAAGCTCGGTTTCCCGTTCCCTCCTAAATGCGTAGGCCAAGAGTGTTTAACATGTACAATACACGGGTGCGGTGGCCGTGTTTGTGTCTATAATAACGAATGTCTCCCACACAATCTGAAACGGTGATGTAATCCCCTTATATACCTTCTATTTCGACATTAATGAATGGTGCCGGAAATGCGATGAAATAGCTTATGACGGGTCGCTGCAGCCTGTTATACTGTTGTATCATGATGTGGTTGGATGGCTATCTCCGCGCCAATAGACGGTAAGCGACACGCTTATGAGGGCGGGGTAAGGTCGAGGTGCAAACGCCGGGGGAGCTTGAATTATTGTTTACCTTTGCGTTCCATCATTTACTATGTGTCTTACCTTCTGTCTTACCTTCCAGCCCAACTGGTCAAGATGTCAAGCCAGAAGAGCTCTCCGCGGAGCATTCGGCTACGGACACTTTTCACAGGCGTAGTCAAAGGCGAAAAGGCCATCGACAGCAAGAACGCCAAGCTATTCCTCGAAGCCGTGTGTGACCAAGATAACAGAGCGCTATGTATACAGAGACTTCAAGCTAGCGAGCATGGCCGTGCGGCTTTCCAGTCAGCCCTTAGCTCCAGCACTGAGCTTTCCTTCATCCGGGAGTCCGTCACCACCATCTTTCTATACCTCACAGCGCCGGAACTTCGAACACTATGTGGTGGGACGGTTTTGCAACAACTAGTACTCGGCTTCGTAGAATCGGAGCTTGCCTGGGACGCATATATCTCCGCCTTTAAATCCGGTCAGCTGGGCGAAGACGGGGAAGAGGCGTTTTCATGGCTCTTGCTAGAACTTCTTTCTTTACCCAAGGAGAAAGCTACTTCGTTTATACCCCTCGGACAAGATTCGAATATCAAGAAGTTTCTGGAGTCGACTAAACTAGATGTCCGCTCACGGGGCCATAGAATCATACATATTACTGAAAACCTGGTAGCGGGGGATGCGACTAAATCAAGCGGACCCGGTGGACGGCACGACAACGACTTCGCCCAGATCAGCAGGATCGCGATCCTTCCCACTGCCGACGAGCTTTCGGCCACTAACCCTTACCTCCCCCGAGCTGACGAGACGAGGACTCTTGCACAACGACCAGATGGGCTTTCCTATCACCTGGACGGCCAGTTTCGTCTACTCCGCGAGGATATGGTACGTGATATGAGAGAGGAGACGAGTATAGCCCAGAATGTGCAAAAAAAGCAACGGCGAGCGTTTTCTGTCGAACACCTCTCCATGGTCGGAGTGCATTGTGATGGACGCACCCCCTGGGCTTTGAAACTCGAGTGCATGAATGACCTTCCACAGATGCCCAAGAAAAGCGAAGCGATGCGACGGAAATTCTTGAAGGATAATCCAAAATATCTGAAGCACGAGTCATTATCTTGTGTCATCGCCGATGGCGAGGTCGTCACCCTAGGCACGCTGGTTCGTGAAGAGGACCTTCTCGCAATACAGCCACCGGTTCTCTGTTTGCAAATTCCAGGAGCGAACTCCGAGAGAGCGCTGCGCATTATTAAGGGAGCAAAGAGCGTTAAGCTTGTGCAGTTGAACACTGCCTTATTCTCCTACACCCCGATTCTGAAGCAGCTCGCGGAAATCAAAGAGTTGCCTTTTGAAGAAGAGATTCTTCGCTGGAACGCTGATTCAAAAGTCGAACCACCAAGCTACATGACCTCGCACAGTATTAGTGCTCTACTGAGAGATCTAATCAGGAATCCTTCTCTTGATGTCCAGGATGCCCTTCAGCTTCCTAGCTCGACGACGTTGGATAAGTCACAGGCTGCCTGTTTTGTTACCGGGATGCTCAGAAGAGTGAGTACAATTCAAGGGCCACCAGGTCAGTCACCACCTCTTCAAGGTTGATGGAGAGTGTTCTCTAATGACAAGCAGGGACGGGAAAGTCGTTTATTGGCGCGCTACTTGTGAAAGCTATTTTCAGCCACTCTGACCAAAAAATCCTTATTCTGACCTACAAACATCATGCGTTGGACCAGTTCATCGAAGATCTGCTCAAACTAGGTATTCCGAGAGGTGACATCATTCGTCTAGGGTCTGCTATGAAGGCCACTACGTCTGTTCAAGACCTCTCCATGAGAAATGCTTCACAGTTGGTAAAGCTTACACGAGAGCAACGTGATATCCTTGACTGGATGAAAAAAAAGGCTCAGGATGAAGGAAAGAGCTTAGAGCAGGCGTTCTCAGGCCTAGAACAACGAGCACCTTCAAGAGATGAACTTCTGGAACATCTCGAGTTTCTCACTGAAGGCCCCCCCTTCTTCTCGGCCTTTGAAGTACCAAAGAATGATGATGGGACGACTTATGTGGGCAAGAAGGGCAAAGCTATTGACAGTACGTTCTACCTGCTCGACAGGTGGTGCCAAGGGCGAGATGCGATGCCATTTGGAAGGGTTGCGCGGAAATATCCCGAGGTATGGAAAATCAAAGCGCCCGAACGGATGAGGCTGCAACAGCAATGGAAAGCCGACATCCTCAGGGAGAGACTGGAAGCTGTCCAAGCAGCTGGAAATAGCTATAACAAAGACCTCGAGCAGATCGCATCTGTATACATGGAGAGAGAACTCACAGTCTTGCGGTCGAAGCGCATCATTGCCTGCACTACGACGGCTGCGGCGAAGTATGTGCAAATGCTGAACTCGGCTCGTCCTGGAGTCGTTCTTGTGGAAGAGGCGGGAGAGATACTCGAGAGCCACGTTTTGACGGCGCTGGGTCCAGATACGAAACAGCTCATTCTCATCGGAGACCATAAGCAACTACGGCCAAAGGCGAACTTTGCCCTCAGCGTCGAGAAAGGCGACGGGTACGACCTCAACATGTCTCTATTCGAACGGCTCATAACGAGGGGATATCCTCATCAAACTCTACTCCAGCAACATCGCATGCGGCCTGAACTGGCTAAGTTCGTGAGGGAACTGACATATCCGAATCTTGTTGATGCCGCCAGCACGAAGAATCGGCCAAACGTCAAGGGACTGCAAGATAATATCATCTTCCTGAACCATGCGCACGGCGAGGAGGAGATGCATAACATACGAGATTGGAAAGATGGCGCATCTCCCTCCACGAAGAGAAATGCGTATGAAATACACATGGCAATAAAATGCTTGCGTTATCTGAGTCAGCAGGAGATCAAGATGCCGACGGAGAAAATCGTCATCTTAACGCCTTACCTCGGCCAGCTCCATCTCCTCAGAGACGAGCTTAGTAAAGATAACGACCCGGTGTTGAATGACCTTGATTCGCATGACTTAGTTCGAGCGGGTCTAGTATCTTCTGCAACATCACAGATCAATAAGCCGAAGGTCAAGATATCCACGATAGGTGAGTTCGTTGACTTATGTCGCGTACTCTGAATATGCTAACAAGTGGTAGACAATTTCCAGGGCGATGAGAGCGAGATCGTTATTGTGTCCCTGACCCGAAGTAACAACAATGGTGACATAGGTTTCATGTCTTCTCCGGAACGGCTCAACGTGCTTCTCTCACGGGCTCGAAACGGCCTCATTCTTATCGGTAATGCAGAAACATTCATGAACTCGAGGAAGGGCGGGCAGCTGTGGACACGATTCATTGATATGCTCAAAGCGCAAGACCATATCTACGACGGGCTTCCAGTCAAATGTGAACAACATCCTACGCGACTTGCTGTTTTGCGTTCCCCGGAAGACTTTGACAATGAATGCCCGGATGGTGGGTGCAAGGAACCTTGGTCAGTCCCTCAAGATTGGTACTAAATTCTCAGCTAACTAAGCATATAGTGGTGCATCTTTGAAATGCGGCATACACAAGTGCCCCAGAAGCTGTCATCATCGCTCTGACCACTCCAAAATGACATGCGACAAAATCGTGGAGGTCAAGTGCTCGAAGGGACACGCACAAAAGCGCAAGTGCTACGAAAAGCAGCCACTGAAATGCAGACAATGCGATTTGGAAGAGAAAAGAGCTACGATGATGTTGGAAAGGGATGTGAAGCTTCAGGACAAACGACTGGAAGCTCAAGTGAAGCATGACATGGATGTTACGGAACTTGATATGCAAATACGGAAAATTAGGGAGGAGGTTGAGGACAAAAAGGTTGCGCAAGAAAGGTTACAGGCATTGGAGCAGAAGAAGCGCGATTTAGAGACTGCTCGACGTCTGGCGGCTTTGACATTGCAACACGTTTCTCAAGCTACAGTCCCTCCGGCGACAACCGCCCAACCCACACAATCTCATTCTACTACTACAGCCCCATCTCATGATGATAACAATCCGAAGGATTCTCGACCAGCGAATGATAATAACAATCAGGAAGGTGCTCGGCCGCCAGACACACAAAGCCAGAAGGCCGTCACTACTCCGAAATCGCCTGGTTTGAAACCAACTCCCCCCAAGAAGAGCACCTCAGAGCTAGAATGGGAGCGACAAAAGAGAGTCGAGGGGGCATCTGATGCTGCTATTGACGACCTGATGGCGCTTACTGGGTTGGAAGAGATCAAGGAAAAATTCCTCGACATCAAGGCAAAGATCGAAACGGTGGCAAGACAAGGCATCGATATGAAGAAGGAGAGAATGGGGATGGTGATGCTGGGAAACCCTGGTACAGGTATGTTATACGCTAGAGTGCGTGCGTGCCAAACTTCACTGCTGACAACAAGTTATAGGCAAGACGACTGTGGCACGCATATATGCGCGATTCCTCGCCTCCGTGGGAGCTTTACCTGGAAAGGAGTTCGTCGAGATCACGGGTTCCGGACTAGCAAACGAGGGCGTCGCTGGCGCCAAGAAGATGATAGAAGGGTTGGTGAAGGCCGGTGGCGGCGTCTTCTTCATCGATGAGGCATACCAGCTTGCGTCCGGCAACAGCTATGCCGGGAAGAACGTACTAGATTATATCCTGACGGAAATTGAGGACCGAAGAGGGACCATTGCTTTCATCCTTGCGGGCTATGTGAAGGAAATGGAGAAGTTCTTCGAACATAACCCCGGATTCGACAGTCGCATGCCCCACAGGCTCACCTTCGCCGATTATTCGGACCAAGAGCTGTTGGTCATGTTGAATGCTATGATCAAGAAAAAGTACGGTGGCCGCGCTACTATTGAGGATGGCGGATATGGTCTTTACGCGAGAGTGCTTATCAAACGCCTGGGGAGACGGCGTGGTACGGAGGGATATGGAAATGCGCGCGCTTTGGAGAATGTTTGGGCACAAGTCACAGAACGCCAAGCTCACCGACTGAGAAAGGAGCGAGTTGCAGGGGGTTCGCCGGACGACTTGCTCTTCACGAAGGAGGACCTCATTGGGCCCGAGCCAAGCGGAGCGATCAAAGACAGTGCTGCCTGGAAGGAGCTTCAGTCTTTGGTAGGACTGGAAAGGGTTAAGGATTCAGTCAAGGCTCTCGTCGCTGCCATCCAACGGAACTACCACAGAGAGCTGGAAGAACTAGAGCCACTTGGGTTTACACTTCATCGTGTGTTCCTTGGCTCGCCTGGTACGGGCAAGACAACGGTTGCTAAGTTGTATGGCTCGATCCTAGCCGATTTGGGCCTGTTATCAAAACGAGAAGGTATGTAGCTCTCTGAGGGAAGCTTGCCTCTTCGATGCTGATAGTTGATTACAGTTGTTATCAAAAACCCATCTGACTTTGTGGGATCCGCCTTGGGACAGTCGGAAGAGAACACCAAAAAAATCTTGAAAGCAGCAGCGGGAAAGGTCCTAGTGATCGACGAAGCCTACGGCCTGGATGCTGGCGGGGGAGTTGGTGGTGGTCAGAAAGACCCCTATAAATCTGCCGTCATTGACACCATCGTGGCCGAGGTGCAAAATAATCCGGGTGAGGACTTGTGCGTCCTTCTGCTGGGGTATCAGGAGCAGATGGAAGAAATGATGAACCATTCGAATCCGGGTCTTGCACGGCGATTCCGGCTCTCCGACGCATTTCACTTTGATGACTTCAATGATGAGGACCTAATGCGGATTCTAGATTTAAAGCTGAGAAAGCAAGGGCTAATGGCAACAAAAGAGGCCAAAGAAGCTGCTATTGAGGTCCTAGCACGCGAACGAGATCGCCCTCATTTTGGCAATGCCGGTGCCGTAGAAAACATCATCTCGCGCGCCAAAGAACTGGAACAAAAACGCACCTCCGCGACCGGGGCAGGCAATTCTAATCCAGACATCACTTTCCTCCCACAAGACTTCGACGAGGATTACGACAGAGCAAATGGTGCTGGGCTTAGCTGTAGAGAGCTGTTCTCCGATATTGTAGGGTGCGAGAGACTCATTGATCAATTGGAGAAATATCAGCGGATCGCCAAGAATATGAAGCTGCATGGGAAAGACCCTCGTACTCAGATTCCGTTCACTTTCCTATTCAAGGGCCCTCCAGGTAAGACAGGAAGCCTACAGTTAGCATGCAAGTCAATTACTGATTCGGTGTCTCGCTAGGAACTGGAAAAACAACGGTAGCGCGTAAGGTTAGCCGACTCTACTATGACATGGGAATCCTAGGATCAAGTGAATACATCGAATGCTCTGCGTCTGACCTTATAGGGCAATATGTTGGGCAAACCGGACCAAAGACACAGGCAAAACTGACCGAAGGGCTTGGGCGGGTGCTTTTCATTGACGAAGCATACCGCTTTTGCGATGGCCACTTTGGAAAGGAAGCCATCAACGAACTCGTCGATTGCCTCACAAAACCGAAGTATATGGGAAGGATTGTCGTTATTCTCGCCGGCTATACCCATCAGATCGACGACCTGTTACGGATCAACCCCGGCCTTTCCAGTCGCTTTCACGAGGAAGTGGTCTTCGAGAACATGGACCCGGAGAAATGCCTGCAACTCCTGGGTCGCGAGATCAAGAAACAGGAGATAGAGATGACGCCGGCGATGGATTGTGTCTCGCCTAATGAACGCCAGCAAATGCTAGATATTTTTGCGGAGCTATCGAAATTCCCATCATGGGGAAATGGCCGGGACGTGAAAAATATTGGCAAAGACATCTGCTCGGATGCATTTGCTGGTAACACGTCCTCGGGACTGACGGTCGGCGTTGCCGACGTCTTACGACATCTGAATAAGATGTTCAAGTCACAGAAGGCGAGGAACGATATCACTAAGGGCACCACAAGCCCAGAGAACCTATTTGGGCCCAATGACTTTCCTATTAGGACGCGAAGTCCGCCGAAGGCCCCTACCGTCGCCGCCCCCACCATATCGACCAAGGTAGCAGAACCGGCGCCGCCGACAGAGGACGAGTCGTATGCCGAACCCAAACTGCCAGCGGCTACGCAGTATTCGCCGCAGCGCGACCCTGGCGTATCGGACGAGGTATGGCAAGCGCTGCAGCAGAACATAGTAGAGGAGAAGGCTCTAGAGCAAGCCCGAGAGGCGTTTATGGCAGCACAGCAGCGGGAATACGAGGCCCAGAAAGCGGCCGAGGAAGCTCGGCGCAAAGAACTCGAACGGTTAGAAGAGGAGAAGCGCAAAGCGGACGAAAAGCGCCGGCGGGAGATCGAAGAGCAGATGCGAAAAGAGAGAGAGCGGAGAGAAGCCGCGTTGAAGGCGAAGAGGGAGGCCGAAGAGCGGCTGAGAAAGGCGCAAGAAGAGGCGGAGAGGAAGAGGCGTCAGGAGGCCGCGGTCCAGAAGAAGATTAGGGACATGGGAATTTGCCCGGCGGGGTATAGATGGATTAGAGAAGGGGGAGGGTATCGGTGTGGTGGGGGTTCCCATTATCTGAGTAATCACCAGCTTGGTATATGAAATGGTGCTTTTGGCGGCTGATATTGGCGGTGCTACTGCTGGGAAGAGGTTGGCGGGTTAGTTTCAGTTATGCCTAGATCGTTTGATGCCCTGTGAGACGGTGGTGTGTTTAGCTGTACGCTATATCTAAATGAAGTAGTCCGTAGAAGCTACTGTAGGATACTGAACTTATGAAGCTGAATTTAGTATGCACGTGGTACAACGACGCTAAGCACGTCATAAGCTTTCAGGACCCGGCTTATTGCCAATAGCCTCAGGTTCCTAGTTGGGGTACTAGATTAGATGCATATTGACCTTAGCATGTTGAAAGAAAAGAAGGAATCTACGAAAAAAAAGGGGCTAGAATCCTCAGTGGCGTTTTCAACCGTTGGTCCCACTCCATCTAGATCTCGTCCAGCTAGTCACGCTTAGCCAGCCACGGCAGGTCTAGACCTGCGTCTGAGGATGATGGCAAGGAGTCAATATGCCAGGTACCAGGTAGCCGGTATATCTATTATTATTTTTCGGTCATCTAACTTGAGTTTTGTACTAGATACGAATATCAGCAACCGGCTCGACGGAGCTACTGGACTTTCTACGCTGTTGACCCCTGGTCCCGCAGCGCGCCGTGTGCGGTCCGCCCGGGCTCTCCGCCCCCATGCCGTAAGGTACCTAACCTAACATCCTGCATCCTGCATCCCGCCTCACAATCATTGGCTACCTTAAACTAAATATGCTTGAGCAATCTGCAGGGCTGCTGCTAGCTAATAACTACTACCTACTAAGTAGGTAGTTGTTGATGAGAAACATCATATCACATTTGTGCTCGTCCCTTCAACAACATTTCAACTGTAATATCTATTTAATTCTATAATTATTGTTCTACTCGTCATTATTCCTTTTTCTTTTCTTGGCAGCGTTCTTGATATCCTTTGGCGGGTACTGTATTTGAAACGATACCTGTCAAAGAGATAGTCAACTCCCAGGCGCATCACATCGCGTCATGGGGTTTCCACCGCCGGGCTCTCGATAATCTAGATATCAATAGACTCTCAGACCGCTGTCGATTGCCGGGGTTTGAAAGTGAATCCAGCTTAGCTCGTAGCATTAAGACTGACTGAAATCTTTCAGCTGATAGTTGTTATTCCTACACGTCTCGGACGAAACAGACAGAGCAAACACTTGTATTATCAGCACCACTACCTATCTGGACTGCCTGTATCACCTCGCTTTGGAATTGGCCGATTCTCGCTAGCCACAGTTGACCCATGATCTATCATATCACGTCCGGATCAGCCTAACGTGTCATTTGGCTAGTTTCCGCCAGCCACGGCCGTGACCATAACCGCTCTACTGCCTATCTAGACTACCTTGATAACAACGCTTGGACTTTGGACTGTTCCAGCCAGCTACAGCCGCAAATCGAGCTGATGTATTGCTGAGCTAGATGAACCTAGGCTAGCCGCTTCTACCATATCACAGTGGGGCTTCATGTACACGACAACATCAAGCTAATATGGCTTCTTGAGCTTCTCTGACGCTCGAATTCGCGCACAGGCGTGGGAGCTATAGTATTATATAAAGGCCAACATCTGCCCATGATTTCTTTGATTCACATTATTCAGATCAATTAGAAGTCTTAAGCATTATTAAACTAAAGATTCTATAATTACAACTTCGAAGTATCTACGGTACTATCATCTTTTATCTCCAGCAAAAAAAACGGCCATCAAGTCACAATGAGCGGCGAAACCACCCGTGCAAAGGACTTCCCCGTCGTTCTCCAAGAGGCGACCAGCAAGAAGGGGAACAAATACCAGGCCAGCGTGGTCACCAGCAAGCCGGGCTTCGCCGTCGACGTCAACTGGCCGCCGACGAAGGACTGGGTTTACCTGTCGGAGGACCTTGCGAGGAAGATCCACATCACGCGGTACAAGCTCGTGCAGAACCCACCTCCTCCCCCGGATCAGGGAGGCGTGTACTTCGAGTGGTCCATCTGGTTCACGAACACGGATAACTACGATTTCTTCTTTGAGGACAAAACGCACGATGAGTACGAAAACAACACGTGGTTCAACAGAGACCACGAGACTTCCTACAACTCCGATGATCCTACCATCATTAGGGTCCGAGGTGTTTAAACGAGGTAGGATGAAGGTTGAGGCTCCATGACTCACTGCTGACGCAAAGATAGATCCAATGCTGAAATCTGTGTTATGAAGATTTATCACGGGATCTAGAACGCATCGCGTTTTGACACAGGAATAGGAGGGACTAAAGGGGCCTTATCGAACGGAGATATGGTGGGCTAACGGGTTGGGTGAATGAAAGGGTCGTGGCCCAGCAGTGAACATTGTTCTAGCTCTGTAGGAAAGGACGCTGAATGGCTAGGAAGCTGAGGCTGTAGAAATTTTATTATCCGCTCTCGTGTTAGTCACCTATTTCAGAGATACAGGCTAAGTCGTTTACAATCTTCATTGCCGTGCAGTTGCCATCGTCACTAGCTGTGTTTATGTAACATATACGTGTGCCATTTACGTGTGTGCTATAGCACGTATTACCGTGACTAGACAATACTAGCGATGAAACTCGGCACCCAGCACATCTGCGATATAACCACGGCGTGCCCCCTTAGCCGCCTCAACAAGCTGTAATATATTTACTCCAGCTTTACTTTCCGTGGTTATTTTCTACCTTGAAATCACGGTAGTGGTTCTTAAATGGAAGAGAGTCAAGCCCCTTTCTACATGCATAGAGCAAACTCGGGAGTGGAGGAATGGGAATCAGCGGAGGCATCCATACCGAGTGTTTAATAACTAGGTAGTGCGTTAAGATGTTGAAAGCTAGTATAAAAGCCGTTAAGACCGGAGGCTTTCGGATCCAAAAATAGAATTTAATATGGTGCCTATAACCTAAGTTTCTACCTAGTATAGAGCCTCACTTCCTATTACCGGGCACCACCAGCGCCTAAGACGGTAACATCTCTACCCAAATTTGCACCGTTAACTCCATACACAGGCTAAGCCCGCTAGTACGGTTTACGGCGAGTAGTGTCTAGTTGCTCGGTCCGCGCTGGCGTCGTACGTTGCATTCCATGGGTCCACGGTCCCACGGCCCCGCGGGCCCGTGGCTGCCTGGGTTGGAACTCCACCAACTCTACGGCCTCTAGACCTACTAATAGTATAAAGGAGATTCGATTCGTGTGAATAATGATTTTTCTTGGAAAGATAAATCACCCAAAGCCCTTTCCCGTCTATTTCGTCTATATTTTTCTGTCCCATACAAATTCCAAACAACCCCAACACCTCCATCATGGCAGACCTCTCAACCTCTGAGCGGCTGACCCCCCTGGATCTGCTAATGCCTCCCACATATATTCGAGTCCTACTTACTTTCCGGACCACCTACTCGAGCACCCCTATTTTCGAAAATCTCAACGATGCTCTCGACCGCGTCTCTGAGACCGTTCCATGGCTATCAGGTCATGTCTTTGCTACCGCCACGGCTACAGAGCAGACACCCGGCCTCGAGATCCGGTACCACTCTGCCCCTGGGCGTATGCTAGTCGATAAAGGCACGATAGATGTTCCGTACGAGGCACTATCTGCCGAGGGTCTCCTTTTCGATATAATTCCCAACAATGTCTGGCTGACTCCTCCCATGATTGACCAGGAGCTTTTTCTGAAAGGAGCTCCTGTTTTTGGCGCTAGCTTTTTTCGATTCGAAGATGGTCAAGGGGTGGGCTTGTGTGTCTCTATGCACCATAGTGCTGTGGATGCAGCCGGCTTTGCGGATATCGTGAGGCTTTGGGCTCAACACACTGCGGGATTGGAACCATCGTACACGGTTTGTGATAGCGACAGGAGTGCTCGTCTTTTAGACATACTGCAACCTGACCTCCAGAAAACCGCCTCCACGACGACTGATTCCCTGTTTGAATCGCACCCAGAGTATTCTAAGATTCCCCCAGCCTTTCCTACGGAATTTCCATCGTGTACATGCAAGCATTTCATGTTGTCAGTCGCGCATCTTAATACCTACAAGGAACGTTTGCAGGGATACGTGTCTGGAACCATGAGCACTAACGCCCTCGTGTGTGCTCTAATATGGTCTGCGATCACACGTGCTCGTATGCAGCGCTCACCTGCTCTCGTACACGAAAGCAGCCGGCTCGCCATGGCGGTAAACGGGCGACGACGTCTTGGCGTAGAATTCTCGCCCCCTAAAAATCCGTATCTTGGAAACACCATTCTATATTCATTAGCTCATTTGTCTGCCTCGGATCTAGATTCTCGCTTGGGATCTCTAGAGTCGTTCGCAAAGATCTGTGATGCGATTGGGCAGTCGCAGTCCCCCACGAAAATCGACTCTAGCCATATAGCTAAGGTATACAGCCTCGTGGAGCGAGCAGAGGATTACAGGTCAATATTTGTTGGCTGGGATCTGTTTAGCTCGCGGGATTTAACTATAACCAGCTGGGCCGATCTCGACTTCTACGCAATGGAATTCGGTAAGGGGCTTGGGAGGCCGGAGTTCACTCGAGTTGCCAGTTCGGCGGCGGATGGTGTTGGAATCATCTTGCCTAGAAAAGGGGCGTCCGCCGGCACTGGCGAAGTCGTTGAGATCATGATTATGCTAAGGATTGATGATATGAGTGTGTTAGAGGAGGATGCTGTGTGGAAGGACTTCTCTCCCTAGAGTGGCTACTGCGTGTAGTTTTACAAAGTTTAGGTACCTGGCGTCTTTCGGTATCGAGGGCTCTCACAAAGCCCCATCGCTTTGCGTTTTCATCACAATAACGATCGCCTAGACGAGCCTATATCAGACTAAAATTAGGCTACACTATCGCACCTTCTAGTCGGAGATCCGAAGACTGTTGCGGGAAGTATACTATTATGATGCGAAGGTCTTAACACGCCCTAATTTGATTGACGATTCATATAGCATTTTCCACGGCCACCATTAGGCCCCGTGGCACCCTCTTGTTTTTACGCGGGATATATCAGTGTATAATCGACCTAGGTGCCGCGGAAGGGAGGGGGTGGCTGAGAGCATCATCATTCGTGCGCATACTACACTCCGACTCAAGGCCACGAAATTGGATAGATGTTCCTCTAGATTTGAATCTTTGTCGTCTAGCGAGGTAGATATGCCTACGGCTTCATGAAGGGCCCGCTTGTGACATAGGTTGTCCACTCATCCAATCAGCAAACATAGCGGATACGTCAAAATCGGATTCGTGGGACAGTTCGTCTGACATCCCTTCTAGCGTCTGCAGTGACTCCAACCAGTACACTGGCATCCGCTCCGTTGCCTCGGGGAGGTGTAGTGTATCTGTGCCCTGGTTGTAGTCCCCTACACAGGGCTGTGCCGCCTCCACCAGGCGTCTTGCTAACCGTGCGAACGTGGCGCAGAGTTCGTACAATCGTTCAAACGATTTGCCTGCCTGTCGCGTACTTTGAAGTGTCTGGACCACCTCATCTAGAAGATCCAAGTCGTCAATGCTACGAGTCGCAATGGCATGGAGAAAAAGCACAATGAACGGCGTGAAAGACGAGTTGTGTAAGACCCTGCAAATTGTTAATCGCAAATTCGATAGGGTGCCACATGATAGATACTTACCAATTTGCGAAGTCTGCATCTGAAAGAATGTCCGATGAATGGTATTTAGAAAAGGAGCAAGTATGGCTCTTCAGGCTGAGTCGAGCCGCTTCAAAACACCGGGAGCTGATTTCACCACCAGTGGAGGAGATTGCTGATGCCCTCAAGAGGCAAGTCAAAGTCGAATAGTACATGATATCCCAATGTACTCTAGATAAGCTGAATACTTGCGGATAGTCTGCATATGTGCCATCTATCTAGATGTAGGGTTGGTTAGCCCATAGATTTATCTATATGCATGGCGGCCGACAGTTTAGCTCACTTGTTCAAGATCAGTACGCCAGTGAAGCAAGACCATTTCAAGGCTCTCAATTTGGCGTCTACGCTCCTCTACCTCTTTCTGGAGGCCGGCAGGCGAATACAGTCCGTCGTAAATCTGTCCTTGCACTTTAGCGAGCCTAATGGCCAAATGGAACCATTCGTTCCATGGTTTGTGTCCTTTATCAGCAGACAGAGGAGGATATTGGACGTCGATCTCGATATCTTGAAAACAGGAGCTACGGCCGAGAAGTAATGACGTGTTCTTGTTGAACACATAGAGGCTCCAGAAAAGCCTTCGCTTAGTCTGGGACATCTCGGTGTGGTCACTCTGGTATAGCTTTTCGCGATGATAACCCAATACTTGGCAGTGGCTAGCGGCAGCAGAGGCAAAAGTGCATGCCAAAAAAGGCTTTGCCTGATTTTGCGCCATGATGATCTTTTGGAAAACCAAATCATATTATCAGCAAGTAATTCAACAGCCTGGAAGGGATGAGGTCGTCCACTCACACCTAATGTCAGGGACAAGATGTTCTCAAAGCTGGGGACGGCTAGGACATTGTATGTTTCAATGCCGATATTAAAATTATGCTTGCACTGAGCCACGTATGTTTTCAGGTCATACTCATCCCCCAGCCGCTCACCGAGCATCAAACTTTCCCGGAGGAGAAAATAAAGCAATCCATACATCGAAGTAACAAGGCCCGTAGGCGCTGGGTCCGTGGGGAAATAAACCCGACGACAAATATTTTCAATAAGCGTTATATCGGAGATAACGTATCCATGTAGAAAAATAGAACCATGTGCTAGATAAGTCAGTAAGGGAGCATGCGTAGCATCGTGATAAAAGAATACCTCTAATTTTACGTAGAACCGAGATGACTAGGTCTACAGGTAGGGGCTTTACTGATATCGTAGGCTGTTCAGCAGAGACAGTAGAGAAATAATGATCTTTTAGAGAGGAGGCTGTTTTCCCCGAATGGATCAGACTATTCAGCTCACAGACTGATTCACCAATATTCTGTGCTGCGTTTGAGACGGCTGAGAGGGTAGAGCTTTGCACGGCTTCGCTTGCTTCGGTAGATAAGGTGGCGAACGAAGAGCTACCTTGATACAGATTGTTTGAGGTTAAAAAGGCAGGCCGGCTTTCACTTCCGGGAGAAACAGTCGAATGTGAGATGGATCTCGGGGATGCAGCGGTGGTTACAGGATCTGTTTGATGATGCTCAACCTCGGAGAGACGATGCTCCAGTCGCTTGATTTGGTCCTCCCTAGCGAAATTATTAGATACCCCGAGCCCAAAAGAAGCGAAGAGTCGTACTCATAGCCGCGCTATTCTATCAGCCGCCTTCGGATGGGTGTCCGATGCTGAAGCAACCTGCTGGCAGGCGATGGCGGCTGCTTGACAGTTTGAACAAGGATTAGACCGATCACACCGGATCTGTTGCCTCGACTTAGTCAATGATAGGATTAATATATAACGTGAGCTCACCTGCCTTGCGTATTTTGCAAGCCTCACACTGTGGTATATGTTAGCCGATCTCACGGCATCTTACCCGGAATTGAGGGCCATACTGCTCTGGGCACCAATGCGAGCCGATGGCGTCTCGCCTTGATGGATTCCTTCACTGGCATCTAAACGAAGACGAGGGATCTATCAAGGCTAATTCCCGTGGCGTTTTTCATCTATGATTGATCAATTGTCACTCAAAAGCAAGCGGGAGGATTTCAAAGTCTTACTCGCCCGAGAGAGAAGTCAGGTAGCATTACGTCAGATAATGATGGAGGGGCAGGTTATCTCCTACTAACCGAAAGAGGGTTGGTTTATTGGCTCCTACTTGTAGGCAACATCCTTGCAAAAAAGTTAACAAACCTAAATACCTAACCTACTTACCAGGTAGGCAATCTAGGTGCTATCTACCTAAGAGCAAATAGGTTCACCGGAAAAGTGTGTAAAGGGATTTATTACGTGACGCTATCGGCGTTTCGATGGTTTCGTAGATGTTGCGGGTATACCATTGTATCCTAGTCTAGCCCTTCACAATCTAGCTCGACACATAAGGTATGACGAGAGAAACTGTCTCTTGTAGGGCCATACGGATGGTATCATGTGCATACTAAATGTATGGGAATACCTTCTACCGCAGTGGTTATCCTTTTGAACCTGAAGGCAATTCTTCGTGTCGTCTATATGAATTGTGGTTACCTACTGTTTTACTATCCAAGACGTGTCCAGAGATGAACTCTAGGGCTACCTATATCCAGGTTGCTTGTTTCACGACTTCTAATAGTTATAATCAAGTTTTTACGTGTCGATTTATCTTGAATTTAATGTTTATGTAACCTTTTATTAAACAATGCGTGACCGTGTATATTCGAAAGGTCATGCTCTAGCGTAAACTTGAACAAAATGCAGAGAGTGAGATCGTATCCAATTTGAATCATTACCTACTCGCCCTCCACATGTTAGTCAGCATATTCTACTCTTTCATGTGCTGGACTTTTGTATTAGTATTGAACCATGAACATCAGCCCTTCTGATCCCCCAGTATAATATATAACCTTATACCCGTCACGCATGAAAATTCATCGACTGGTGGAATTTAAGGCGAACCTTGTCATAATCTTTAGTATAACGGTGCAATTAACACTCGTTGTTGCGCGAAGAGACCACACTATCTATTCCAAGTCTCATTACTAATATATACACAACATCTTTTGTTCTGGAGGTGTGACAGGCCTCGATGACAAATATGATTATGTGACAGTTGAATATGCATGCAGCTTAGAAACAGCGAGGGATAGTTCGTGAGACATCCCAATTTCTGGAAAATCATTATTATTATTAGCGTCGATGAGAAAAATTCTAAGCGGTCTATTTACTTATTTGGCCTTAGCACAAAATATCCTTCTGTGCAAGAAAAGGTATATACGCTCAGTGTGACTAAATACTAGCGAATGTTGTAAATGCCACTCTTGTAGATGACACTACTTCCATTGGCAGCACTCACGATAGAGTGATCCTTAACGATGAACGAGCACTTGATCATGTGTGTAGACAGGAGCAGCTAACAGGGGAACAGAAGCGGACCAAGTCCGCCTCAACTTACCCCCGAATCAATTTTATTACTATCAATCAATGCTTTATCTCCAAGATAACCAATAATATCTTGTTATAGACGCCAAGAGTTGATCGAATGCATGATGTTTGATTGTGAAGCTGCCTCACCGAATAGGACCCTTGTGACAATACCCACAATGGGCGAAGTATCGTATGCTCGTTGAAACGATAATACTTGTCCATCCATCCATTGGGTTTCTAGTCCGTTGCTTACAACTCTCTATACGGGGTTCACCTCCGGTTAGGCGGACAGATCTGCCTACACCACCCTAAGTAGACTTACGCATGAGCCATTTAGTATAGCGCTACTGCCGCCCGTTTAAAGAGCTACTTGCATTGCTAATCATGAGTTTCTGTTCACTGATTTTATCATTACGTGAAAATTTTTATTGTACCGTATCTTAATGCAGGCCTTGGTTGTTTTAGTGGCGTTAATATGTGAGGTAGGAGCTACATCCTCGAGCTTTCTAGATTATCAAACTAGTTCCTGCGTAGTAGGAGGTGTTCCTGTCTCTTGTCTAGCGATATAAGCAAGGGTTTGAAGCAAACTGAGTGCAAAAGGACTGGACAGCGTTACAGCTAGTCTTTCTGGGTATAGGACGACGCGCGTTACATGTAAGGACGGAAAGGAGCGTAGCATTCGTGTTCAATCGTCAGTGTTCCGCCAAGTGCTTAGTGCCTGACAATATCGATGCGGCCAGCAGACACATATGGAACGAGACTATGAAATAGAACTGTATTCGTACTAATGGTGTACTCCAATATGATTATCGTAATTATCGTGTGGATGTCGTGCCCACGGCTAGCCAGACGGCAATGCCGGCAATCCATTTGTCACACTCCCTGACTTGTTCCCATTGTTGTGGTCCTCGCTGCTGGTGAGAACCCAAGGCCAGCGGCCTCGTGGAGCTCCCAATAATCGGAAACGATGGAGTTGCCAAACTCGAAAAATAGGTTGGGGCTTAGCAGAGCACAGCCACAGGAGCCAAAAACAATACGAGAAAATTGGTGTCTAGTACTCCCGGGCAACTCTAGCTGTAAACATTATTACTTAGGTGATTTTCTATCGTAATTATTTTAGTAACTTTTGAAATGCCAACATGCGGGCAGCATGCGGGTTACGGATTCTTAGCGGAGAGAAGTCGGGTTCGGGAAAGTTTTCGGATTGACAAGTGGGGTCTTAAGGTTGAAACGTGCCGTTGGAGGAGGAGTCTTATACTTCTAGGATTATTTCGGAATCTATAGACTAGCTAAAAAGGCCAGAAAAGAAGTGTCTATGGTGAGGAGTCGTACCTTGGTCTTTTAGCTTCACGAGTCGAAGCTACTATTTCCCCGAGAAGGACTTCTTGGCGTCAAAATATCTGAGGTCTAGTTGGATAGCGAGGTGCTATTGGGCTTCAGGACTAGGATGATCACAGCTACAATAGCAAGAGAAGTGAGACTCCTTCTTAAAAAAAAAAAAACTGCCAAAATCACCGCGGTTGTACATAGTTCTTGGTGTCCATTGTCTTTGGTATTGAGTCTCAAGGTGGTGTATCAACTCGAAATGAGTCTTAGCATCCAAAGTGAGCGTAACCGTCAGTTTGCCACCACTCGCGCCTTCTTGTAAGAGAAATTATCAAATTATCAGGGCAATCTATCATGAGTTGATAGTGTGGTAGCATGGCTGTTGTCTACATAGTGGAGAGGGAGGGGGGTCAACCGTGCAACTCGCGTTGCGATATGCTGATACCGAATGATGAGAATGGTGAGAATATTAAGTTTCAATGCGCCAGGGCCTCAGTATAGGGGTGCGATGAATGCTTTTTGATGCATAAAGGGCCTACGTCAGCTCTTTAGTGTTCTCTGCTATTTACAAAACATGTCTGTTTCGGAAGGTGTGGCATTATGTACGCAGCTAGCGGTCTCTTCATATGTTCATTATGGATGCCCTAAACATGATTAGAGAATAACTGTCTCTATTGCTCCCTACCCGCCTCTCAAAGCAATAGCCATATGCTTGGTTTATTTGCCAGGTAGGAGACCTGCCTAAATAGTGAAGAAGTGCGTGTGTAAGTGGATAGTGTGGCTGAGGCTACCTGGAGTCATATGTGGCCATATGTGATTATCTACTTTCGTCAGTTATCTCCAAGTCTACATCTTCATAATATCTACTATCAATATTTACACCGCATCTTTACCTGTATCTATTGGCTCACTGGGTCTGTACTTGTTAGGAACTCATTGCATAACGATCTGACCAATCCGGTCCGTTACTATAATTACTTAACTTTTACCTGCATGGCTATGTCTATCATATGCATGGAGGCGTAGCTAGGGCATTCGTGAAGATATGAGTGCTCCGCCAACTCCAATAGTTCAAGAGCGACTAATTCGGATGTCTTTGTCTCTTTGATATCTATATTTATATACATGATCTCAGTGTCACGCGAGGCAGAAACTCGGAATTAGGTAGCAACCCCGCCCTTTAATATAGGCACGGTAACATGGCTATTGGAGGGAAAGGCACAGAAGCTGACGCCCCCGAGCCGGGTAGAACCATGTTGCGTCACGTGGAAGCTGACATTTGGGCATCGGGGGTCAAAAGTCGTGTAGCCACCCATCATGATGACTTCCGGATGGTCTTACCGGCTGGTATGGGGGCGGGCTGTTGGCTCGCATCTTATGGCCCCCTTGAGTTAGTTCCGCCCGCAGTATGGATTGTGGGCTGTCTGCAAATTACTGGTTGATGGTATTTAGTATCATGTGAATAGGAATAACAAATCCAGGGGGCGTGGCCTCATAGAGAATTTAACGTTACTTTCGGGGCCATGTACTATCAGTATATATATGTATGTCATCTTGGTGAACACAAGATTCTTAGCCCAGCCTGCAGTCATGGGGGCAGACTCTCGTGTAGGGCTCCAATATTGTCGTGACCCCAGTACCTAATTGTTAAGCTGCACTGTCTGCGGTGCAGGGGAGGAAGAGGCTATTAATATACCCAACGACAGCAAGCACATCATAGTTAGTAATTCATCTGCGAGCTTCTTTCGTTCCGGAAGAAATTCTATCCTTGTCGTGATAGTGAAAATATGAGGTTTAGATAGATCTAGGTAGGCTCTGGTTTAAGTTTTATATTTGAGGCCTCTTGCAGTAACCGTTGACCCCTACTGGTTTTAGTTTAGTTTAGACCGAATTGGCGCCAAATTGATAGGTCTCTGCCCCACGATTTCCCCTTTGGGAAGTGTAGGGATATGAGCCCCACACCCCTGAGATAAACGTGGAGTTAATTGCAGGGTTTAGGCACCTCTAGCGTGCGAGGCCAAGCTGAACCCCTGAGAGATGGGCAGAAAAGAATGGGCATCTTCTGCGCTTCCGTAGCAACAAATGGCTCTGGAGACCGTCTCTGAGTCTCTGACCGTCCGGAGATCAGGCGACGATGAGACCCATTCAGTGCCCATTCAGAACCCATTTACCGCAGTCCTGGATGAATCAAGCTTTTATTTCCAGTGGGAACTGACGACAACCCTCATTATACTATCTACACTACAGTAGAAGATTGGCGGTGATTGACCGTTAGGTTGATTACGTTGGCTATGTTTGAGCCCGATGATGTCAGTCGTGGTGGAATATCGTATTCACGTGCTTACCGGCGAAACTAGTCTACTTAGTAGCCTACCGACATTGACGAGAAAAAAAAAAAAAAAAAAAAAAAAAAAAAAAAAAAAAAAAAAAAAAAAAAAAAAAGAAGCCGGCCTATTTATGCAGAGTAGACGTCTAGATACACTGTTAGGTACCGGGAGCTAGATAGTCTAGGCAATTCTGTTGTAAATGTGAAACGGTTTCGCTTAAGCCCCCCGGCCCAGGCTTTTCTCGACTCCTTGTTCCATGCCCTGCCGTATTGGTTGGAATTTGCTTCACTTAAATATGTGACACGCATACCCACTGGAAACTGACTACACTACAGTAATGTCTCTGCTGTGAGATATCTGGTGTACGGTAGGCAATCGATTTTGCCCAATCTAACCACGTCTAGAGCATTAGTGCATGAGACAGATACCGTACCTATGTAGTGTTGACACCGGTCGGCATGCGTTGACGTCAATCCGCCCGCAAGGGAGACCTAGCAGCATATGAGCCTCATCATAGCTTTCTTCGGTTCTGTGCCTAGGTTACCAGCTGGATGAATAATAGTATTACACTAGGCATAATCTGGACCACTAACCCGAGGTTTGCGGATGTCTCCCCATAACGCTGATGTTACGTTATCGTAGTGCTTTGAGGACAGTGTTGATAATCTGATACGTATAATTGTACGGGCCCTATGCTTTTACAAACAATATCAACAATAGAAAAAAAGAAAGACGGAGACACACAGAGAGAGATAGAAAAAGGGATTCCATTTCTGTTTATCGGGACCCAGTGAAAATTACCACTAATGCTTGTTTCACTGCCCTAGAGCGCTAAACCACCTGGCCATGTTTTTTTTTGGAGGGTTGTTTAGGTTAGGTACCTGTCTTAGCTTTGGCATGGGACTAGCGTGGGACTGGCACTGTTATAGACTGTTATAGACGGTTATAGTAGGAGGAGCATCCCTACCAGTACCTAATCTGGCTAACCGTCTGGCTTGGAAAACTCGCTATCTTGCGAGACAGAAACACCAGAAACACCGGCGCACGTCCCGCATCCACTCTCGATCCCACTAATCCACCCCGTCGCTGCTCTGGCTACTATGGAACTTTAGGTGTACGGACTTCTGTACGGTCCAGTACGGAGTACTAGTGCTCTACCTAGGTACTACATTAGGTACTACACCACTACACCAACAGTCCAAAAGTTCCATCAACCCATCAACCCATCAACCCATCAACTCCACAGCCTATCTACCTTAGGTAGGAGGTAGGTTACCTTGCTTGATCGATTTCCCTCCCCCCAAAAACTAACATACACCACAGCAGACAACCACAGATCTTAAACCCGTTATGCACTCCTGAATCTTGTCTCGATCTTGTAAATAACCAATTTTCGTTCATCCCATCACAGCTGTACTATACAGTCAAAACGCCTCCCTCCAAGCCACCTGCTCGCTACCCCTCCATTATTACCACCACCCCCAGCTAGCTGGGTAGCAGAGGTAGCTACTTACGATACCGGTCAGTACTTGTCCAATTTAGAACTTGCAGTGTGCATGCACTACTTACCGTACGTGGGGAGGGCCGAAGCTAATCACGAGGACAGCAGGCAGCAAACAGCAACTCCGGATTCTGCTCCCTTACTGCGTACGAGGACCGAAACTGCCATTGCCGACGTGCTGAGACCCCCTCGCATGCATTCACCCTTCTACTAGGTGCCGAGTGCGCTCCTGTCTCTTCAGCAGACGTCCGACGTTAGACATCGGACATGGAACATGATCTGAACCCTGCCGATGGCGGTCGCTCCTCGCGACGAGACCGCCTCATGGGCAAGCTGTTCAAGCCAAGGGACAGGAAGATGACAAGCGAGGAGAGCGCAAACGAGATCTCTGACTTCTTAGGCACTTCGGACAGGCTACAGGTTACCCATCCTCCCCCGAGGCCACCCCCTTTCCAAAATACCGGCCCGCCGACTTTGGCTCTCGACACTTCCAAGGCCGCCCGCTATACCAAGGCTGCCAACTACACCACTTCCTCGCAACAGAGTATTCCTTTCCGTACGCAGTCACACAGCCCGCCCCGCCCACGGAAACACAAGGGATTGACGGTGCGCTTTGCCGATACATACCCCGACATTATTGGTGAGGGTGGTGATGAATGCGAGACAGTTGTCGCCGAGATTGGCAAAAGAAGACGAGCCAAGCCAGTGCCTCTTACGAATTCCGCCCCGCCTGCGAAACAGGTGAATCAGTATGGGAGGCAGGTTAGCGCTGCAAAAAGTGATTACCCGGTGGACGATGACTTTGTGCCTGCTCCTATACGGCGCACGCAGACGGGGTTCTCCATGAAATCGGATGTCGAGCGGAATAATTCTACAAGTTCCTTCATGCGTTCTCCCGACCCGCCAACATCGAGGGCTATTCCTGCCGGCGAGCCTGCTCCCTCTCGTTTCCTTGATACAAGTAATCGCCATGACGAGGACCGCCGTTCATTCATCGAAACCCACCAACAGGAGCAGAGAAGAGCCGAGGGTATGGCATTGGCCGAGGCTATACGCTCTGCGAATAGCAGTGCCCATCCTGATTGGGACGATCATGTCTCGTCTCCGGAATCTTTTTACCAGTCGTCTCCTCAAAGTCGACGAGGATATTCAGCGGGAGGTCAGCCTCAACGCAAGGAGCCGCCCTCTCCCGTAGCGAGCGAGAAGCCTTCTCAGTCCCCTATGCCTCCACCGTCATTGGCTGAATCCGTTTCCTCCATGTTACGAACACAATCCACAAGATCTCCTCTGACACCCCCTGAGAGAAACCCGGCCAGAAAGTCGCCTCTTCCTCGCCAAGACTCCACCCAGACTAATTCCACCAAGTCAGCCTTACCGCCTCTGCAAACCGAGCAAATCCCCGATTTCAATAGCGAGTCATCGAGGTCTCAAAGAAGGTCTCCTGATGAACTAAAAATTGTAACTGATTATTCTAACGATAGTCCTCCATCGGCGTTCTTAAGTTCTGTACACTCAACTTCTGACTTGTCGTTCAAATCGACCCCCATTACCCAAAATCCAGCATCACGTGGCTTTGTTTCGCCGTCAGTTGAGAGAACGAAGTCTCTGCACGATGTTGTAGTCGCGGCTGGAGATGATGCATTCGAGACCTTTATTACCCGCACAAAACACCTTTACGAATTGTTCCGTCTGTATGCCGAACAACAGAAACCACTGGACACCGCTCAACCGGAGGATGTAAGTCGAGCGGCCCTTTGGTGGTTTTTGAAAGGCAGAACGTCACTAGAGACTGTCATCAGGAACCGTCCCAAGGATCCGGACGAAACACGCCATTTAATCGCACGGTACCAAGCCTATACGGACTTGGCAAAGGGCTACTGGCTGACCGAAGTTGCCCTTCCTGAAATCGCGGAGGGTAAATATAGCCCCGTGGCTGGAGAATTGGGGGATGTGAGGCAGGTTTTAATGTCTAATTTGCGAAAGTTGGCCATCTCTATGAAGAGAAATGGGTTCCTACCCCCTGACGAGCCTTTCCTCCCACAAACCATGGACAAATCTATTTGGATAGAATATCCGTCCCTCAGCCAGGACATCGTTTCACTTCTTAACGGCCGGTGGGGGTCAATGCTGACCGCCTCACAACAACCCACCCGCTCAATGGACGCGTTGGATGCCTTACCCATTGGCGATACAAGCAAATATTTCATGTATACGAGAGTTACTGTGGACGTCTATCTCATGGAACAAGGTATCGACTCTGCGCAAACTTATTTTCCTTGCATGCTCTCTGTCGTTCGATCACCCGAGGAATCAAATCTCAACTTCGTCGTGGCAAGCCAGAATGGGAGTGTTTCGCTTCGAATACAGGCCGATCAGAAAGCCGGCCCAAGCTGGCATAACGTCAAATGGAGGTCAGATAAGCACTCTATCGAAATCAAGTTCCCAAGAGGTTTCCTGCTTGCCATTCAATGCACACAACAGGATTTCAAGGTTCTATGGGGCATTTTTGACTTTAGCAACAAGGTACAAGGCTACCTCTATCCACGGCAGGATGAAGTGGTTGCGCACAGCACGACGCTCAGGGGGTTTCATTATTTTGATGCAAATCCCCAAGGTAGAGCATTTCCAAAAGAAGCCGTTGGCCAGTGCCATGTAGCTCTCTTCGAACGCCTTTTGAAACAAAATAGTCCGACAGGGCCCCGAACTTTTCATCGTGGGTTCCGACTCGCCGTGGTTACTGGGCCAAGAATTCGGACGCTTAGCGGAGTTTCTCACGCCTTCACGCCGCAACTTCCTATTCAGTTCGCCTTGTTGCGTGGTGAGCAGCGAGCGCCAATGCTTCAACTCGAGTTTAACAACGGCAATGACCGCGGTCGTATGGTCATGTCGTTTTCAGATGAACAGGAACGTGAGAAAGTATTAAGATTAATCAGCGGAAGCTATGTTCACCAAGATGAAGAGGTCGTGACGGATGTACCACTAGAAGGCATGAATATATCAGAGGGACTAGCAGATATCAAGGGCGGGTTTGCGGCAACCCAACGATTGCCGTGGCAGCGGGCTCGCATCATCAATGACCGATATGGAGGGGAGGTCCCGCAAACAGTATTAGCGGAGAAGCTAAGGGTTGAGATCGACTCCGTAGACAAGACTGGCGTTGGCATCGTTAGTACTATCACGGACCGCGTGAACGTAGCGCCGGGGGAGCTAAGGTTGAGACTTGGAACCAAGGATATTCTCACCCTACAGGTGCTACGGCAGCCGCAGCTCGACATTACTATATCCCTTCTTGAAACGGGCGTACCGAAGGAATCCCCTCGCGAGTTTGCCGGTCTCCAGAGTTCCATTCAGCGTAGCTCGACTGTGCGGACTTACCGCTTTCCCAGCTTCAAGGACCTGCACGCCTTCCAGCTAGGACTCACCGGGTATTCGGTTCTTTTCGACGGGATAGCTGCTAGTCTCAATATCTCGCGAAGAATGATGGTGGTTCCGATCCATAAAAAATGGGAGGCTGGCACAACTCGCATTCAGGTGGTACAGCAGGAGAAAACGGTTCAGTTGCTTGCCTTCTTCGAAGACTGGCATCATGGGCAATGCATGGGGTTTGTTCTCAAGGGCACCGATGTCTTCGAATGTTTCAGTCGGAACGGGAAAGCCGGGTTGAAGCTAGCAGATGCTAAATTCCCGCTTCCCAAGGTTCCGGCGGATGGCTCCTCTAAAACGGACGATATGGCTTTCTTGTGTCTGGATATGCCTGACTTTGCTGGAGAACACGATGATCTTACTATTCTCTTTGATGACGGCCTTGGTAAGCATTTCCCCCTAAACGATCTGACATGCCTAGATGAGCTAATGAAAGGAGTAGAACGGGACCGTCTTTGCTCCGTGTTGCCGGCTCCTGTTAAAGGGTCGCGAATTAGCAAAGTCAGATAAGATGTTAGCGTATTATATGACGATATGAGAATATGACTAGAAATGCAAGGGATATTGGATACCATTGCATCGGAAGGATTAGACATCTCTGTAGCCCATGGTAATACATGGAGCGGCGTTCGCGTCGATGGAAACGCCGTGGGTAAACTGGCCCAATACACGAGGAAGAGAAAGGGTCAAAGGAGGGGGATACGGCTGACGCTAAGTTGTTCTGGGTAAATGTGTAGTCGACCGGGGCACTTCAAGCCGCGGATTGAAGAACAGCTCCACGCTTGCAGGTCTCGCTCTAGCATGCCAAGCGCATGTCGGAGCATAAGACAACGTGGCACGAAAGGCGAGGATTGCCATCGAAGTTGGAAATAGCGAAGCGACGAGCCTATGTCCCGTCCACCCTTATCGAAATGCCGATTTGTAATAAACAGAATAGCAAGCAGGCTATTTCGAATTACGCGTATTGAAGTTTCCCTAAAATGGCTCCTAACTGCGCGCAACAATTCCTTATTCAGAAGTTAGAGCTTGATGAAGATATGTATGTACCCGTGAATGTCGGGGTATTTTGTCGACCCTGTAGAGCGGTATCAATAAATATGTTTTTTCCTACCTGGGCAACGCAGTTGTTCAGAATAAAACCAGCAAGACATCGAGGTGGAATAAATCGGGAGGGACGCGGATTTACTACGTAAGGTATTCTATCTAGAGTAGGATACTGTATAAAGTTGTGCCTGGACTATGTATGTATGCACGACTGGCGGGTTTCTCCAGAAACCCGCCTCTTCGTCATCTAGTAATACCACCGGTGTTCAATATTGTTGCCTGCGTCTCCGGCCTCCCTGGTTCGGAATCTACTAACCTAGTAACCTGACGAATGGTCGACGTCATTCCCACTCTAACTGCTTTTAGTCGGGGCTCCTGAATCGGATTTGGCGCCCACGGTTTTGATCCATTGGTCCTCCGTCTCCATTCCCTGCCTGTTCCAATGCGCGCGGATGCAGGTCAGATCACAGCGGCATAGTAGATGGCTTTATCTATTTTTTTCCAAGGGTCGACTCGAGGTGTACGACCGACCTGCCCGTGTTTCCGCGTATAGCTGAACACATGGCGTTCTGTCCGACAATGGGGAATAAAGGGCTGGGCCGATGGCCGCGAATGAAATTCGTAGCAGCCCCGACGATGGCTCCACTATTGAAGTAATGTGGTGCCTACCTGTGTGCCTAATGTACCTAATGTAGATGTAGGCAGGCAATTAATTCCCTGGCTGCATATAGGCAGGTACCTACTATGTATATGTAGGCAGTAACCTAACAGGTAGGTATCTACTTATGAGGTCCGTATAATAAAGACGACCCGACCCTTAAGTCAAGGTACTATAACTCAGTACCTACATGTAGGTAAGCTATGTATACTATGCATCTCAACTGTTGGCACTGTAAAAGTAAGGCTGCCTGACTAGTTCCAAGGTTCATTTTGGTCCATTCTACGTCTTTCACATGAAGTCAACAGCTTCCAACTCAATGGAACCGCGGGTCATTTCTTTTCCTACCTCCCTCCCTCCCCTCCACTAACCGGTAGGTATCTCGTACATAGTGATACCTAGTACCTACATACAGGTACCTACCTACATAGGTAGGTAGCCATAGTACATTGTACATAATACCTACGTACATGTAGGTAGTGCTAGGCAGAAGCTACCTAACCTAAGTACCTAGGTACCTAGGTTACCCAGAGGTAGGGAGAGCTGACTACCTAGGGCGGGGCTCGCAGGTGAGGTCATCGGAATCCGCGCAATCGATAAACACAGCCCACCTCGGCCGACACTAATAAACTACCCTACCTAGGTAGGTACCCGGTCTACCGTCTAGCATACCTCTATAACTTTCCTTAGCTTAGGTAGATTGTTTTAGGTACGAAGTAGCCCGCAGGGAGGGGTTCGCCATTCTTATTACATTTTCCCGCCTCGAGAGCCTCTCATTGCCTCTTATTTTCGTAGCTTTTCTTGCTCTTCCTCGCCTCTATTGCCCTCGTTACTCGCCCTTAGAATCCTCCGGCCATACGTAGATGTCCATTCTCTTAGCTTCCTCGGCATAGGTATACCTAGTACACAATCCAGCACTAAACGTCTACGTCTGTAACCATATCGACATGCACGGTGCCAAAATCGCTACGGGCTTGACCCGTCGTCATAGGACACATTCCAATGCTAGTACGGTTAAGGCCTACCGAATGAGTTTTGGCGACTAATTCGGTCCATTGATGCTGACTGCGCGGGCTTAGGTAGCAAGTCATCTGTTGACGGGAGCGCTGGTGACATGGACGACGATAGTAGCGTAATAGAACCTGACCAGGGCAATGGTTCGTCTTTTCAGCCATCCTGTCGCAAAATAGTCAAGAACGGCTAACCGCTGACGAGGCCGCAGTCCTCACCCACATCATCTCCCAGCTTCGGCCAGGCGCCGACCTAAGTCGCGTTGTGCTGCCTACCTTCATTCTCGAGCCACGAAGCATGCTGGAACGAATCACCAAGTAAGGATAGCCAACCGGGATTGAGCAGCGATAAGGCTTGATAGAACAAGGCTAACGTCGGGTCCTTTCTGACTACAGCTTCATGTGCCATCCGGAGATGCTCCTTTCCATCCCCGACATCGAGGACCCCGTCGACCGCTTCGTATCCGTCGTCAAGTTTTACTTGAGCGGCTGGCATATCAGACCTCCGTAAGGCCGTTGTTCCCTACGCGCCCATGCGCCCCTGTGCTCCTGTAGCTTCGTAGGGTGCCGGCTGACCATTTGGTAATAGTGGCGTGAAGAAACCCCTTAATCCTATCCTTGGCGAGGTCTACTCCTGCTACTGGGACCTGCCTGACCAGACACGCGCATACTACATTTCGGAACAGACTTCACATCACCCTCCCAAATCGAGCTACTTCTATATGGCCCCTGATCATCATATCCGCATTGATGGTACTCTGAAGCCTAGGAGCAGATTTCTCGGTAACTCCGCTGCCAGTTTGATGGAAGGTGTGGCTGTTCTCAGCCTTCTAAACCGAGGGCAGGACCGACACAGAGGGGAGAGATAGTATGTTCCAAACGATCCAATTAAGTCAATATACCCCCACTGACCATTTCCCCCAGTTGGCTTACACAGCCGAATATGTACGCCCGAGGCATCTTGTTTGGAAATATGAAGTACGAGCTGGGCGACCACAGTGTAGTTCGTTGCCCCGAATTAGGCCTTACTGCAGATATCGACTTCAAGACAAAGGGATGGGTTAGTGGAACGTATAATGCGATCGGAGGCACCATAAAGGATGAGAAGACAAATCAAATATTATTCGAAATCTCGGGCCTTTGGAGCGAAGAGATGTTCATCAAAGACTTGAGAGTAAGCTAATTCCTGCATACAGTTTCTACGGGCACATGGAAATTTCTCCAGGCTAACTTGGCGACAGAACGGCAAAAAGCAAATGTTTTTTGACGCCCGGAAAGTGAAACCCTCAAGGCCGCTAGTTAGACCCACGGCAGAGCAGCACGAGCACGAGTCGAAGAGGCTATGGGAAAAGACAGCACGAGCAGTGAAGGACAAGAACCATGAACTTGCCACCGAGGAAAAGACCAAGATCGAGGACAGGCAACGAGAGGAAGCTGCCAAGAGAGCGGCCGCAGGTGTCGAATGGCATCCTCGACTTTTCAGGCTGGTCAAGCCCGAGGTTGATGGCAATGACGAAGACATGGAGAAATTAGAGTGGATTATTAATGCGACAATGTGAGTTGGCATGATTTTGCTCCCTATGGTATACTAACGTTGCAAGTAGCGATGCGGATAAACCTCAAAAGCAGGCTGAACAGATCATGACCATCTATCCTATATTACAGGGCCAGGTTGCGAATGAACGGGTGATACCCCCTCGCCATGCGTCCCCAACAACTACCGCCAACCCTCCCAACGATAACGAGGGAGACTTGATCGACTTCGGGCAAAACGAAGATCCCACCCCGGCGACAACAGCGTTACCATCAACCATCGAGAAACACCCCTCCTCCAATATTAGCGACCTTCTAGAATCAACTGGCCAGAAGGTTGATGGCCCATTGCTTGACTTTACTGCAGACGTGAAACAGAGTCTCCCCTCTGAGAAAGCTAAGGTGCCTCAAAGGGTGAAGAGAGCCGACACTGAGGATAGTAACGATGCCTTTTTCGACGCAGAAGGATAAGAAGTACGAAAGATTCAGCCGGGAAACATACCAAAATAGCCACCTCCGATATATGTATCAGCATGACGCAACGAGAATCAAATCACTGTAAGAAGGGTCTTCATCGACGGGACCCTAGGAAAGCATGGGGTAATGGGAGTGAGAAGGAGAAATATAGGCCTCCCTTGAAATGAAACGGCCAGAAGCCGTCGCCCGGTCACACGGGTCTCATTTGAAGCCGCGTCCATCTTGTGTTGCGAGGCATACGAATGGTATGTAGTGAAGAGAAAAGGAAAAAACAAAAAGGCCAAAAAGGGAGTGATAACTCGCTCAATTTTGACGATCTATGCGTATACGGCAAGGCATCTAGAGCAACATGCTAGAGATATTCTTAAAGGAGGCGGATACTCGAGCATTGATTGGTTACTCTGTGATGCGAAGTGCATTTGCCGGAGACGCTGTATATACCCATGTAGCCTGTTCAATATCATGCAATTCACCTTAATTGCAATGCACAGCGGTATACTTGGCCTGAAATATGGAAACAGGGAACAGGGATGTATGGGGTATCAGATATTATATTGTCACCGTCGTTGTACCTATTGTTACATATCTGCTGATTGTATACCATCTACGCATATACAGCCCTCGTGTCTTCACTTTAGTCAGCCTGACCCTGTCTTAATTACGAGGGATGTGTGCATTTCGCCTTGTCATCCGCCTATTGCAAGAATTGCCTTTTCCTCCTTCCTTGGTATGATCGCTGGCTCTCTGCGGTAGCAATCCGGTCCCTATCGGTATGGGCGCCCGTTCCATCCCTTCGTCGACATACAGGAAAGAACTGATAAGAAACTGACTCCCTATATGGGGATAATCGTCTCGGGCTGGCATCGACCCTCCGATCCCTTTCCCAAACTACCCGACACGTAGGCATGGGACTCTCTGGCTCCGAACGCTTTCAAAAAGATCCCTTTCCCAGCCCGCCCGATCCGTAGATTCGGGGCTAAGGCTCTAATGCCTTTTATGCAAATTTTCCCGGGCGTAGGCTTTAGGCCCGGGGTACAATGTTCCCTCCTTCCTAAAATCGCCGGCGTGTGGGCTCAGGGCTGGGGCTCCGGGAGACGCTCTTCTCGTCGCGGCCGCGCATCTTGAGCCACTTCTTGGTGGCGAGCGTGAGCTCGCGGTCGAGCTCCGGGGTGGGGTTCTTGCGGTGTATGAAGTTGCAGAAGCCGCCGCGCACGCAGCCCTCGCCGGAGTTCAGGCGGCAGCAGGCCTCGCGGAAGTCGGTGACGGGGCTCAGCTCGCAGTAGATGGGGCGGCCGGCGTACCAGCGGCTGTTGAGCTCGTCGCAGGCCCGCTGCGCCGAGTCCTCGTACTTGAAGCGCGCGTACACGTTGCCGATGAGGTGGTCGTTGGTGTTGTCGCAGACGACGAGCTCCTCGAGCTCGCCGTACTTGCACAGCTCGCACCAGAGGTCCTCGTAGAAGGCGTCGAAGTGGTTCATGCACTGCTCCGCCGTCAGGCGCGACTTGGGGTCGTGCGCCGGGTTCTGGTACATGGAGGGGAGCAGGATCGTCTGCGAGTACGACGGCTTCACGTGCTTGCGCGAGCAGCGGTCGCCGTGCCGGCAGGCGCCGATCTTGTAATAGAAGGAGCAGTTGACCTTGTCTTGCTCCGTGCCGAAGATGGAGGCGAGGAAGTTGGCCATTTTGGAGGATTGGGGGGGCGCGCGAGGGCGGGAGGGAAGACCGGGGAGTTTCGGGTTGTGATGTGTGTGTGGTTTCGTTGTCAATTGCGACGGGAGGCGTCGCGTTTCTACAAGGATCTCTGGTTCAGATTGGGTGGATAGAGTAGATTATCTGTAAATTTTTTTCTAAAACGGATGGTAGTACAAGAAGAAAAGATCGAGTGATTATTGGAGGTGGAGATATGTTGGTTCGTCGGCGAGGTTGAGTTGGTGATGTTTTCACTCAGAAATCTGCCGATGCGAAGAATGAGGATGGTTTGGCGTGAAAGAAAGGCTGAAGTGGAGAATTGCAGCTGGTAGCTTAGCTTCATTATTAAGTGGGACCACCTGCCTCAAGGCTGGCCAATTACCCGACAGCTGACTACCGTCTCTCTCGCCACATCCCGCCACATCTGGATCTTTCTAAGCGGCTCGTTTTAGCCACAGTTTGCCATCCATTAGGTATGAGAATGAAAGCCCCCGGTGTCTTTCCAATTGCAACTAACGGCGTTCTCCTCAAATCTACTAACCCCGTAGTTAACTAACGTCACTAGGTCGATATCAGTTGGCATTATTAACGGAAAATTCCTGACGTAGGTTACGGTTATCAAAGACATAATAATACTATGCACTCGAATTGCCGCCCTTTGGTCAAACCTCGGGGTCCGCATCGGCGTTTTCAGTCATTTTCATGAGTCAGTTGCATATACACAGTAGCGTGCCACGGTTGCAGCATGTCAAACAGGGATTTTTCTTGGGACAGATTAACCGTGTTAGCAAATAGTCTATTGAAATACGAAGAGAAGTCGTACTATACAATTTGACTCAAATTTTGGCTAATATTTCTTGCTAGCTACATAGTAGGAGTTGGATTCGAGCTTACTCGTAGTGGTAGGTACTCATATCCATTGTACTGTACACTTATACAGTATTCATCCTCACTATAACTGTGCACCGTACTTAGATCTACCTTGCTACGGTATACGATATACGGTATACGGTATACCTGTGTAGCAAGGGCGTAAAAATGACAAGCCGTAGTGGGTTCTAGAACGACTTATACACGGAAAGAAAATGGCAACTCCGGTGCCATAAAGAGTCTTAAATCCAAGCTGGTATAACCGGAATTAATTCATAATTCTCATCTTTTTATGTAAGTTGCTACAGGCCGAAATTTTATCTTCAGTCCTTTTGTCCCCGTCCTTCGCTCCACAGTCAATCATTCCTCACACGGTAGACACCACATTCAAATGGCTACAGTCAATATGACCGGCGATGAGCGCTTGGTAGCCGCAATACCACCTCAAACACTCGCTCAGCCAACATTTACTTCAGATATCACGGTAGCGCATGCCCTCGCCTCAGAAGCGGCAGCTATCGCGAAGATAGGCGCGGACACCTTCACCGCCACATTCGGCTTCTCGGTATCTGCTGAGGATCTAGCCGAGTTCTTGGCTAGCACATATAGCGAAATCACTGTCTTGGCGGACCTGAAAGATCCCGCAGTGCAGACGTGGGCAGCGCGCGATGCCACCGGCGAGGTCTTGGGCTTAGTGCAGCTCGTCCGGGGGCTCTCGGAGCCCTGTGTACCGGGCGACCCCGCAACACACGCCGAGCTTCGAAGGCTATACGTCGACACGACCGCGCATGGCCGGGGCATCGGCAGCAAGCTCATCGCTGCCGTCGAGGACCAGGCCCGCGCCGAGGGCTTCGAGCAACTCTGGCTCACGGTATGGGAGCACAATCCCAAGGCAGAGAGGTTGTACCAGAGGTTAGGATATCGGAAATACGGAGCCACCGACTTTCTAACGGGCTCCTGTATCCAGACGGATCATGTGCTTTCCAAGAGCTTGTGAGAGCGGACGGTTTAAACGAGTGGAACTGGCTAGCGTTGTCATTGCGAGAGGGAAAAGGCATAGGGGAGGGTCTTGAAGCGATCGGCAGAGGCGTCTGTCTTTATGAGAAAAATGCATGCGGACGGGTTCATCGGCGTTCATCGAGGTAGACGGATTTAAATTTTGATTTTCAGCTAGATTTGGGGGCGTAATACAACATATATGTCATACTTCCCTCCCTCGCCAACTAAAACCTAAACTGAAGTAGTCGGCTTTGTTATGTGAGCGGGAATATTAACTACCTAGGTACTTCATTGAACGTCAAGCCATTCACAGAAGGTAATATGTAGGTAATTATGACGTATGTATGTATGTCTACCTAGTATCATTGAATATCAGGTCGTCGCAACTACCTACCTTTTTCAGTGCCTGTAGACTATTTAGTCGCCCCAGCCTATATAGGGTACGTAAGTACTTTCGGAAGCCCTTGATATGAGTGAGAGATGATGTGAAGTTAGGTCGTGCCTACAAAGTAGACGAGCGCCAGCCATTACCGAAGAAAAGCCCACTCATTACATACAGGATGACGTCGTTGAAAGCTTTTTATTATATTGAAAGCAGTTACGATATGAGTCGTAGATGTTGTTCGACTTACCTGGTCACCATGGGTTCCGTCCCCCATCAGAAATACTGATTCTACACCGTATCGTTCTATTCACATTTTATGATATCGACGAGTATACTCACAGTTTGAATTCATAGTACAATCTGCAGAAACCATGGCTTCCATTATAGAAGACCTAGAAGCGGGGGACATCGAACTTCAGGAAATCGACCTCGGACACACGTCCTCCGAACAAGCCTCAGAGCTTCTCGCACTACCGCCCGCTCCGCAACCACCATGGATTGTCCAGCCCGTAACCGAGCGTAGTTCATGGAAATTGGTGCAAAATCTCGACTTCGGCTGGTATGTTTGGCCCACGGGGGCCGGTATCATGAGTATTCTCGTAGGCGCCCTTTCCGACTGGGTCCCATCACATAAAGAGGAAATTACCAAAGTTAGCCTGTCTTACTTGGTCTTACAAATTGCTTCTTTTTTGGGCGTCCTAGGCATCACGATCGTTCGATACTGCAAATGGCCGAGACTCTGGTTGGTCATGTTGAAGCATCCCGGCCAAACCGCGCAAGTAGCTCTAATGCCCATGGCCCTTTCGACCATGATTATCATGTTTAACAGGATTGTGGGAGGCGGCCAACCCGTACATATCACAGCTCTGTGGATCGTCTAGTGGATCAACTTGTCCATCAGTCTTCTAATGGCGTTCATGCAACTATGTTGTCTTCGCTCACGGTCGGTCCACCCTTCTCGCCTTGAAAGTTTGACATATCCATTCTAATAACCCTTTCCAGCAACTCCCCAACGCAAGATGTGGGTTGCTTTTTGCCCTACACATCTATCATCATTGCGATGGCAGCCGGAAGTGACATTTCCGTAAATCTTGTGGGCGTCCGGCTCCTCATGGTGGGTATGGTTGAACTTATCGTTCTATCCGTGGCTATGTTGCTCCTCGTTTGGGTTATTATTCGTGACGCATACAGGCTCATTGGAAAGAGAGACATTCCAGGGAATCATATAACCGACGCATTCATTTCACTCACTGCTCTGGCATACTGGGGATTGGCAGCCCAGCAAATTGGAGAGCAGGCATCTCGATATTACTCCCGTGGGTTTAAGATCGCGAGCTTTTCCAGCGCCATTGTTGCTTGGTCCGGCTGTTCTATATACTCGATCATTCTATTGTTCCATCACATGTCCAACGGGTGGTCAACATTTCCGTTCAACAACCTGAGTTGGTGGATCCCGCAGTTTTCGATCGGGGCTTTTGCTCTGTTGTCATGGAACTTGGGGTCTTTAGAAAACCTCGGCTACGGAGCCAACATTTTTAAGGTCATTGGCTTGATTTTGGGGGCACTTTCTGTCATGATTTCCCACTACAATTTCTTTGCCTTGTGGAAACTGATCAAAACGAACGGTCTGGATGGGTTGCTGGATGCTCCAGAGCTCAGGGAGGGCTGCAATCAACAGCTTGTTGGCGTCCAAACTCTACCATGGTATAAACAGTGGCTCTCTAGCGTGGTGCATTGGTGTCGTAGACTTGTGTGCGGTATTTGCCAAAGGGTAATGCAGTAATATAGGTATAGGAACCCCAGGATAAATATATAATCTAAAGTACTCTAAAAGAAAAAGGAACACAAAACATGATATTTTACATATAAATATTATTACAACCAGCTTATTGTTTTATAGCTATAGTTCTTTTATATTTATAATTGTAGTTTTACTCATTGTATGTCTGTCTACAAGCTAATTTCTCATCACCTTGATGGAGAATACATTTTGTTAATTCTACAGCTTGCTACACTTACTCCTTAATCCTTAGTCCCACAATGCTAAGCCCGCTGAGACGTCGCAAGACTCCGTTTACTATTCTATATAACCATGCTCATCTCTATCCAATCCCTCGAACCACCAACCACTCTTTCATTTTCTCCTAGCCACGGGAAAATATAGCGTCCGCATGTATTCTAATCGGTTCCTCGTTCAGTAGTACTCTTCGTTGAACTTGATCTTGTGGCCGGGGCTGTGGTCTATTAGCTGCAGCTGAACCTTACCATTCATTTCTCTGAGAGTATAAATTTGCCCCATTGATTCCTTGGTAGAGGCGCCGATCCCATCGGTTTTCAATAGATCTCCTATAGGCTGTGGACTTTCTAATCCTAAAGCCAACAGTTCAGTCGGCGACGCCCAGCTCGACGAACTGATACCTGTATACCAGCTCCCGCCGATGAAAGCAGACATGACTAGCAGACAGACGGATAAAACTAGAATAGAAAGAACGGTGGCTGTATCATGGTGTGAGTAGCTGTAGCCGTTAACTAGGGCATACATTCTGATGGTAGAAGATGTTGCTTTCTCTTCATCGGGAATCATGTATGCACTGTTACCGTAGTCGGATGAGGCGTATGGCGCGTCGGGGCCCATGCGGGGATCCAGGCCCCGCCAGTGTGGTCGTAACACGTCTTCCCACCATACACCTTTCATGTCCTGGAGAGATCCGGCCGGGTTGAGAGATCCATCCGGATGGATGACTCTACCAATCTGCTGAAGATAAGGCGAGCGGCTCATGCCGTTTACGATCATGAGATTAAGGAGTGTCTCCACCAATGTCTCAGCTTCATATCCTGTAATAAGTCGGTTGCCCAAGACTGGCTGCCATAGGCCGACCGCCATGGCCCATTCTCCTAAAACGGTCGATTTCATTTCCATCGACGTCCACGGATTTAGGTCTCGCGCAAAATCAGGCTGAATTTCGACGTGGCGCCATGGAAAGGTCTTGTTATCCATCAACTAGTTTGACCACGGCACAACGAAAGCTCCCTCTGCTTGATCTAGGTCTACGGATGCAATATTTTGGGTAGATTCACTTGTGATTCTCGAAATTCTCCATCTCGCGTCAGTTGTGCATCCCATAATTTGGGTGGTAGTCGAGTTTGGTATCGCAACGAGCGATCCGATCGAAGCCCCAACAATCTCTGGTGGAACAGTGAACCAGTGCATTTTTGGGACCGTTACATTTGCCGTCAATAAAGTGGTTGCGGGTCCCTATGGCAAATTGTAAGAAGCTGTGTCTTCCTTTTACTAGGGCGTATCTCAAAGATAGTCCCAACCAAGTCTTCGTTTGGAATCTGTCCGGCAGGTTGGCTAAAAACGCTATTTTAACGGCATCCTACCCGGTAGTAGGGCATTGGGCGTGGATGTCGGCGATGCCGCACACGTCACTAATCACACGAGATTGGTTGAGTACCGAAGGAAAGATTTGCTCGAGAGTGTCGTTGAAGTACATGTTATTAGTCCCCCCACCAGGCCAGGTCCCCATTTGTGGGATGACGGAGAAAGCGAATACTGGGGCCACAGTAATAGTTAAGATTGTACAGACCACCAAAAGGGCGACGTTCATCGCTCGCTTCCGAAGCGTCGTCGACTTCACCCTAAAAAGAGCACGAAGTTCCCTGGACCAGAGAAAAGAAGGGTCTGTGATCTGTCCAGGTGCAGTGATGGCGGAGAGAGGTACCCCACTTCCGAACGCAAGGCCCATACAGTTAATAGTTGACAAAACGTTTTGGAAGCAAGCTACAACGAACAGCTCAAGAAGCTTTGCGGTCGACTGCAGCGCGAGAAACTTGTAGCCATCCTGGCCTGGCACACCGGCCAGTTCGGTTCCAATGAAATACTCGGAAGCAAGGAAGTAAATAAGAACGAATATGGCGCTGAAGGAGATGAGGTAGATGGAATTGGATAGAAGTGTCTTCCGGCGATTCCGAACTATGACGGTTCTTGATATACTCTTCTCAAAGATAGATCTATACAAATCCCAGCGTCTCAACTTCTTGCTCATACTTGAGAAGAACCACATAGCGTGTGTAGCTGATTGTTTTATGCCGTGGGTATCATGCTGTATCGGGCTCTGGTCGGCTGTTGATGTGGGAAGAGTATGGGAGAGGGAGGTATCGTGGGTAGCAAAGCCTCGCCTAGCCATGAGTTCGACTTGGCAAAACTTCCAGTTCTCATCCGCGGTAGGTATGGTTTTCGAAGCCTCTTCGTTGTGGAAGAGAAAGTTTCCAAAAGATGCTCTCCTTATGAGACGTGATGAAGTGGTAGGAGGCTAGGCGAAAGGTACGTAAAAAGGGAAAGTCAGATCTACGCATGCCGCTCGTAGAGAGCATTTATGGGGAATTAAAAGGTGCGAGAAGAGCCCCAGGATAAGCGCCGATTAACTAAACTCCTACTTTCTGCGTCTCACTCAGTCAATTGAAAACCAGGGCATATACACCCCTTGCTAAATATAGAACCAAATCTTGGATGCAGATTAGTCTGGGTTATGATGCACTGCGAATTATGAAGCTTAAGATATCAGTGACTAAGACTACAGCCGCCAGGAAGTCGATGGCTACCTTGGCTTTGTACAAGCATATAGGGCTAGAGCGCTGCTCGCCGCCTCGATCATATCCATATCGAAGAGAACTAGGTCTATTCAGTCACAACAAGTGCATTTTTAAGCGCCCGCCTATGACACGAAGGCCCTAACAGACTAACTGGACTAATTAAGACGCGCTGGGCATCATGTTAACGATTTGAAGTGATAATCGGGATTGTTCTTCTTTTGAAGAGAAGGATTCCTTAAGTGGCGCTTATGGTTTGCATGGCCATAATTATCTTATTGTATATTTCTATTGGCTGTGCCGAAGTTGCCTTCAAACATTCTCCAGCGGACGATACCATGACTGGTCTCGTCTTACTGGACATATATCGGAAACACCAAATTCTTACCCCGCTCCTAATATTGAACAACCACGACCAAAGCTCATTTTAGCTCTTTTACATGTACTATCGAATAACTAATTGTTAGCTAAATAATCTAGACACATTATGTAATGACCATCTTGTTTTTCCCTAAAGCTTGTGTACATAGGCTACACCCATATACCTATCTTCTAATCACTTAACTTGTGAATGATTAGACCGCACAGTTCTGCTTGGAGGCTCGATTGGCAACTTATCGTATCGCCACAAGCTTTCCCATCGAAAGGGGCAGTCAGCACACTGAACGCTTTCAGGATGGGCCGGCCACAGGCCCCTATTGTTATTGCTTCTACGTGAGTCTTTCCGGCCCGTGAGCAGCTATCTCTCGCCTTGTCGACACTAGTTGCTTCGTTAAGATACTATGAAAGCGCCGCCTTCGGTACGGCTCCCTTTTCCTATGACAGACAGTCGAATGCATCCCGACGAACTGCTCTGATGCGCTGTTTAGAGCTCCCGATACATTTATTAGTTCTCATCCTGGTCCTTACTGGCGCCTCGTTGTATGGATAGTCCAGAGCCGGAGCGTACCGAGTCGTCCGCCACCAACCACATCGCGCGTCTACCGAGCTGTTCATGCGGTTGCTCTACTGATGAAAATCTGCAGTCTTTGCCTTCTTCAAGCTTCAATTTGCTATCCTTTCTAGTACTCCTCATAGTGAGCCTCGCTAGCCTCTTTGGGCAGACAATATATACTATACACTGTAAATTATTAGTTTTTTTGTTATATTAACTGTATAACCAATTAAATTATCAATATTTCAAAAAAACCGAAATTTTTTTACGTTTAATATGTTTATAGCTAAATAGCTCTTAACGCGCTGCTAAGTTCTAGCAAAAGTCTAATACAACTACTCTGGGCTACCAGCCCGTGACAACTACTACTGTACGGAACACCTCTTTGTTCTGGGGATGTAACACCTTCGTAGCCTTTCCGACACTGTATGTATATTGAACACATTTAATGACTCTTTTTAAAATACCCTGCCACACCTATATGTCACCTAGAGACAGCACTTCCACCTCTACCTTTACTACTCTTATTATTATGATATGCCTCCTATTCGTCACCCCTTGTCCCGCAAAATAATGATGGCGGAGTCGTCAGTACCGTTGAGCATAGTTTCAATTACCCTACGATCCTTTATCGCTATCGATGTAACTATGGGACTGCAGTCGTTAGATCATAGTTTTTCTGGTGAACACATACAGGTTATTTGTGACCGAATGTGATAAGAGGAACTACCGTATTAAAATAGCCGAGGGGGAATTGAGCGAGTATAATTGTCTCATGAAAGAAGCATTGGGGATTGGCATGAGAAATGCCGCTAAGCCTAGGCTACATGCCCCCCTTCGTACCAATGACCGGCTGCATCTACATCCACAGACACCGTCGAACCTGGGAACAGCCACATAAGTTCGGGGCTAAATCGGGTGATAAGCTCCTGACCGGCCCCCCCAAGATTGGACACGACGCCTCCGCCAGGAAGGCCCCCGAGGCTTTCGATCACCAACCGCCCTCAAGTTTCAATAGCAGCTAGTAAATAGTAGTCTTTTCGGGTGTTGTTTCTATTCATAGGTTCGCTTTACCCAGTAGCCTGTGCTTGGATGATACTTCAAAGCCATCGTGCGGCCTCCTCGGTGAAGGGGTCGGGCGCAATAAAGAATTGAGGAATTGTATGCAACATTATGAGACAAGCCAAGATCAAGCTTCTGCCTCCCATGAGCGGCCCCCATTGAAGACCTTCGCCCCGCCCTGAATAATGATGGATTCGACCTTTGAATGGGCTTTACCGTCTTTCTGGCTCCGCTTGTTCATTCCGCTAACTTACCGTCGTACGTTTTGCGTGGCGCAAGCTCTAAACAGACATGTTTTAGAGAGATTGTCGCAATTCCCCAGGGCAATATTTCGATTCAACAAAGTTGTAATGGGGTCTACGATAATAGGAATGCCGTTACCATACGATCTCTGCTTGACAAGCATAAAGCTTAGCTTTAATACTGTATGTGATCTAAGCGATCTAAGGAATAATTTAAAAACGAAGATGTCTCCTAGAACAGCCATTTTAATTTTTAATTGTTCCATGATTGCCAAAGTACCGGTTTCCCTTAACCACATACTATACTCTTGTCTTGCGTTACTTTCCGTGAAAATTTACCCCTAGAGTCCAGGATAGACTGAGCAGGTGAACCCCCCCCACATATGGCCTAAGTTGAATCTAGTTGAATCTAACGTTGACAGGCAATTGAGGCAAGGAGCCAATTATCGGAGGCTGACGTCTCTGGTAATGATATGGGTCATACGCTTCCTATGTCTTCCCTAGCTTCATCACAGCATTTCGAGTCCTCGTCGCCTCATAGGACCAGCTCTACTATTTACTCTAGACCGATGGAGTCCTCCGTCGGTGGAAGCACATCCCACGGCTTCTCCAGGGAGAATTCGGATATGGAACTGCCGCGGAATACTGCTACTGATTCTCGAGAGTCCGATCTGGGGTTAAATTACAACCTCAAAAAGTCCACTGTGACTCCTAAGCCCGTCTCCAAGGGCGCTTGGAATCCGGTCTACCTCCAAAGGAGAACACTAGTCATCTTCCCGGTTCTCTTCTTGGGCTTTATTGTGACAGTTCAGGTTCTTGTACGAGTGTCACAGAACAACGACGGCCTTGCGACATCAAGTAGAAACTTGCATTACCTCTGGACGTTTGGACCGATGACGGCTTTAACACTAGTCGCGGCGTTTTGGGCCCGCGTGGAGTTCCAGCTGAAATCCATCGCCCCATGGGTTCATATGGTCGATGGGCAAAGTTTTGAAAAGACTCTGTTCTTAGACTACCTATCAATGCTCCAGCCTATTGGGATCGTCAAAGCTATCAAGAATCGAGACTGGGCAGTCGCGTCTGCGTCGCTGTGTAGTCTCGTCCTTCGAGTTGCCGTCATTCTTTCCACCGCCCTTATCGTTCTCATGCCAACTGCGATCCACGATACACCACTTCCGGTCACTATCCTGTCTAGGTTCGTAGACAACACTACCGAACTCGAGGGCATTGCTACGCGGATAGGGTCTTCTCCTTACTATAGCAGTATGTGAACTAGTCGTCTATGGTGCCTGTCTCCCTTTCCATCATAGCCCTTAAATTCCCTGCCGTATAAATTTCTCCACCTCTAGCCATCTAAATGTCAATATGCGTACTAACTATAGTCAATCTTTCTCAGTGCTTGGGTTGATCGAAAGAAACATGTCATTCCCAGACGGCACTTCGAACATATACGCTTTCCAGCAATTCGTTTCAACTGAGGTCCCCGATGCACACTTGAGTATCACCGTAGAGGGATTCACGTCCTATCTGACTTGCCAACCCTCTTTTCTGAATACATCCTACAAAAACTGTGACCCCTTGGATACTTCGAATCTGTGCTGGGCGTTGGAAACTCAGAAGTGTCAGTATCCGATCAGTTATCCAATCCCGGAACAAGGACGAGACGGTTCTATTCCATCTTACTACGGAACTATTTCCCTGTCAGGATGCAACGGTTCAACCCGGTCAGATGATGTTATTCTTTATATGCTGTTTGGAGGAGTTGGTTTGGGTAAAAAAACCCCGGCTACTATTTCGAATGGCTTCTCGCAATCTGCCCAGATTATCTGCAAAGCTTCCTATAGCATTGACACAGTCGATGTTCTCAGTAATCATACCGCGGTGATCGACATCTCGAAGTCAAAAGTCGGCTCATCACGACAGATCGGCAACTTAACGGAAGGCAAGATGCTTGAACTTTTCATCCGCTCCTTCGGGACTGACATCAATAGCCCTACTGATGTGATTACTGACTTAGGAGACACGGAACGGCCCGGGACTGCACAGCTAGCCTCTTTGTTTGAGAACGTGGTTGCTTTTGCAATGGCCGATAGTCCGACAGTAGCAAATTTGTTCAACGATTCCTTTCTAGAAAAGATCCTGCATCGTTATTACCAGCAAAACGCTGTCTTCATTGCGAAGTCGGTGTTTTCAACACCAACTCTGGTCAACACGACCGGTAGAATCGATCTCAAGCAAGAAAGACTAATCGTCAGCGCAGCAACTGGTCATGCTATCACGGCGATTCTTTCTGTTGCTCTTGTTTTGAGCATTGCAATCGTTCTTATCAAATCAGGACCATCCAACTTACCTAAAAGCCCGACTAGCGTTATTCGGATGGTCCAGCTACTGGCTAACAGCAAGGAGCTTCTCAGTCTGCTATCAGGTGCTGGGCCAGCATCTCTCACCACACTCAAGAATCGACTTCGGGATTTCCGTTGCCAGTCTACAACTCAGAGCCATAATTATGGACCAGAGACTACCTTCGGTTCGTTTAAAATCTCCGTGGAACCGAGCGAGCCCATTGACGAGCTGCATTATCTTGATGCTCCTACCAACAGCATGAAGGCTTCCTTAGTCCTCAACCCAATCACTCTGACTAGTGCACAAGTGATTATCATTGGGGTTGTAGTGGCTCTATACGTGATCCTTCAAATCTCTGGGAGCAATCATGATTTCGTGGACGTGTCAGATCAGCAATATTTACATCTGACATGGACCATTCTACCCGCCTTGCTCATGTCGTTGATCTCGATGTACTTCGCGGCAATAGACTCTGAGATTCGCTCATTAACACCGTTCTTCAAGCTGAGTAAAGGTAGCTCCCTATCTCAAATGGTCAAGCTGGATCTTCTCGACGGATCAACGCCAAGGTTACTCTGGCGAGAGTACCGTACGGAATCCCTTGCGGCATTGGCTACAACGTTGTGTGTTCTCACATCTTCTTTGTTCACAATATTTGTGGGCTCTCTCTACAACGTCGTAACACTCCCTGTTGACGTGGCTGTTAAATTACAGACAAACTCGTCTTTCAATACCACAAACACCGATACATCTCGAATTGACTCTACGGGACTAGGCAATTTACCAGACTTCTCCTCAATCACCACAACACTTATACTTCAAAATAACCTTTCATACCCTTCTTTTACTTATGAAACGCTCGCATTTCCGGTATTCTCAATTGCAGATACACCTCACGACTTCCGTATCCTCGCCTCTGACGCGGTAAACACGACCGTCCCGGCGCTGAGATCCAAAATGTCCTGCACGCGGTACAGTTCATCTGAAATCCAGATGGAAGTTCTGTCCGCCTTGACACCAGGTATTCCAGCTAATCATCAGCATAATAGGGATATCTTGGCCATCGATCTCGATGGAGAACAGCATCAATCCCTCACGATACCAAACGGATTAAGCCATAACGTTGAGATTCCGCTCGATCAAGGGCCTGATTCTGATTTCATATTCGGGGTGGGTGAGGGTTGCCTTGGCGATGATGGCATCGTCTGGTGTAGCAGTGATTTTATCTATGTATGGGGCCACAAGACAAGCTCAAATAACCAATCCGGGAACCACGTCGCTGCACTGACATGTAAAGAATCCATTGAGGCAGTGGACGCACTGACGACGTTCTTCGGGCCCGAACTGCGCATCGATCCATCTTTCCCTCCGCGCCCGATCAACGACTCGGCAAGAATGTCAACCGTGCAGGTCGGCGAAAGCATGACATGGGATTCTGGCAAATGGTTTAGTCCCTACCAATACTTAGCAAGAGGGGTTAAGGCTCCAGGATCAGACCTGTGGCCGTTCTTCGACCTGCTTACCACATCCCGATACGGCGTTTCTTTTACAGACTTAGACGACCCGGAAAAGGACGAGGACATCGCACGCGCAATTGTCTTCCAGCACGGGATCATCCGCGCACAGGTCCTGAATGAAGCATTCCGCGGCCCAGCCAACCTAACGAACGCCACGCTCGTGAATCCGCCCGCCAACCCGGAGACCGCCAATGACGCGAAGGTGTACGATGGGACAGTGAGCAGTGTAGTAGGTCGTCGTCGCCTGGCTCAGGATCCAGCAACAACACGTGTTCTCGAGGCGCTGCTCATCGCGGTGCTGCTGTTGTCTTTGGCCGGCCGGCTGCTCATGCCGAACACGAAACTACTTCCCCGCAATGCGACGAGCATCGCCAATGTGGCTGCGCTTGTTGGCGACGGGAACTTATTGTCTATTCTCCCGGAAAATGCGCAGCTCCTTTCGGATGAGGAGATCGTGGCGGCCGGTAGAGGGAGATATATTCTCCGCCTTGGTTGGTGGACCAGTGGCGAGGAGGATGGATCTCGCCAGCGGTTTGGCATCTTTGCTGTGAAGACAAGCCAGGAGTCTGTATTTGACTAACACACCCTCCGATTGACGACCCCATCCTAAGTTTTCTATTTGACCTTGATTCGCATCTGAATCTTCCGAATGCCCGGTACTTGTTTCATTCTCTTTTCTACTTTATCGCATTGGCCTAGACAATCATATTGTATACAATCAAATGTGCGACGTCAGAATAAATTTTGTTGTTGTGGCAATGCGGAGGAAGAGGTAAAGTCTAGTGGTTTTCATATATGGCGCGTTAGAAGATAGACACTATTCAAATGCCTGACTGGTTTTCAACATCTGCCCAAACACCCATTCCCACATTCTTCTTGTGTACCGCAAGGTGCCTTTAATTAAAAATACACGATATTATTGCCATGGACAATATTAAAAAAATGTCAACTTTCGCTTATTTGGTATAAATATAAACTTAACAGGAAAATATTTATTAACTAGTTCTAGTGAATTTATAATAAAACCAAAGAAAGAGTATAATGCGTTTACCTGGCAAAGTTCTACGATGTTAATGTTATTGACTGCCAAACCCTAGAGCTATCTTCTCTGCTAGTTTTCGACTCGCTATTACATTTCAATTCGTCTACTCAGCCGATATACCGTATAACACTTGCTACATCGGGATTTGGGCACTCGTGGAGATGACATGTGTGGCATCCTCGTTTTCTGTGTGCCTTCAGCTCCCAGAGCCTTTGCAGACCTGAGAGTCAGTAAAACGATCTTAATGGGATACTGGACAACCTCCGTCCAGAAACAACCCCTTGACTCTGATTCTGCTGCATCATGGCGCCGTGTCAATAATGAGACGCCCGGCTCAGGCTGGTGTCGTGATATTGAAGGTGGCACGACTGTGTCTCTCTAAACTACCGGATCTGTGGTAGTACTCACTTCCGGTTAGAATACTATGCACTGCAATGCAATTTAGTGTGCAATGGTGCAATTTGGGTGTATTCTCAGAGACCTGTGACTATTATGAGTATGTAGCTATCTTAGAGAAGCTAAGCCAGCAGGGCTTCCGAAGGGAAGTATGCCTTATCAGGTCACGTGAGTGTAGGTCATGTGACACTACAGGATCTGGAAAGAATCACAAGATGTATGCGCTGCCTGATATTTACACTACTTAGAAGGCTCCGAGATCGTGATTTACGATACGATTGTCTTTCGTATGACACAGGTCACGATTCCTGAGGTGAATCTTGCAGCCACGAGCAGGCACGGATGCCTGAGCCTAAATGGGAACCCTGTATGGTATTCTTGCATAATGAATCAATGCTAAGACTGAGGTATATTTGTAATAACCAACAAACTAAGATTCGTTCTTTGTCGATTTTTCATTACTGGATAGTAATTAACTGTCACTACACTGAGTTCGTATTGTCTAGCAGATCTCTGCCTAATCTCTGAGCGTTATTCCGTACAGTATTTCATAGCATAAAGGATTTCTCACCGTTGATTAGGTAATGCCCAGCCTGCTGTTGATAGGGTTAAGAATGCAGCCTATTGTCAGTCATTTGGATAGATTTCATAAGGTGGTGCTAAGACAATACACGTAGCTATTCAGCAGAATCCTTCGCAGGTCCGGGTTTGCCGACTGATGTTTCATGCTCGGATTTCTTGTTTGCTCTGCGACTGGATGTAGCCCCCAATAAGAATTCGCATTGGAACGCGACATCAGACAGGCTGTTGTGAATATAGCTCGTATACCACTACCGGACAGAGTAATTTAAGGGATCATCTGCCCCTCGAATGCTACATTACATAGGCTCTGGATCACATCCCTAGGGCAAGGTAGCTCGCAATACCTGCGCCAGCATCGGCTCCTGATTATAGGTTCCCCTTCTACTGCGATTAATAACGCGATAGTCCGACCTTTTTACCTCCGAATATAATATATATATATAGAGGTCAGAAAAAGATCAAGGTAGGACTATGCTAGAACGAAATGCCCGGTCTGTTTGTTACGTTGAATAAAGCGCTGGAACCAAATAAATCAAACCATAGGCTAAATTTATTTGATTTGGAGTCATTCGGATAACCCCATTCTTTTTTTCTCGGACAAAATGCATTGAGCAGCCCCTATCAGATCCGCCTCGAGTCGTTCTCTCTCTCTCTCCCAAGACTGAATATTGGCGCTGGCTCAGAAATCAGGGTTGGAATCGATTCTACGGAATTCTCCAGAGGCTTCCCTTTCACTCGCAAACCATGCTGACCCTGAATAGAAATAAGGCAGCCAGTGCTGACATAATATTATGTCACTTGTAGTCGCATATTACATCACCCGTTATCATGTAAGTCGCATTGGGGGACAATCATTCAGCTCCCTTGAAAGCACTGCACAAGGATAGTGAGTGATGTGAACCGGTCATAACAGTATGGGTGCTCTGCTATGATGACGTATTGAAATATGTTACACAACAGGCAACTTCGCCCACCGAGGACACCAGCAGCCTATAGAAGAGAATTCATACGTAATGTTTCTGCTAAAACAAGCATTGAAGAGCGAGATATACTATCAGCCTTGGGAAAAATCAGCCACGGCAGCCTGTTCATCAGCCATGCGCCACGGGGGCAATTGCTAGACCCTGGGTATGGCGTATAACGAAGTCTTTATCTTTGAAACTGCACAGCACTGCTGTATACAAATACCATTGTCCTTGTCCCGAAAGCCATGACCACGGGTTTCAACTTTCACCCCAAAGGTCTACAGAGCCGTTCTGACTTTGTTAATTTGTGGTATTTCAGCCCATGCTAGAGAAAATTGTCAATCTGTTGTAACTCCATCTGTTAGCTGGCCAGTATCAATCTACTATCGACATGGCCGTTGTCCATCAGTCATTCTTCGAATACAGCCTTACACGTCCATATCCCTTCAAATGGTTTACTCCTGTTGCTGTAGTTGGCGGAATTGTTGCCACTGTGCTTGTCTCGTTCTTCAATATAGCTGCGGCAGGCTATGAACTTGTGCTAGCTTCGTCCCGAGACCCCAATGCCACCGAGGCGGGGCGCGAGACATGGCTTTCGAACTGGCCCAGTAATCTAATTGGAGCGATTCCCAGCTGCGATGCAACGAGCATGCAAATGCAGAGTACCTTTTACACGAATAAACAGGCGTTCCCGTGGACAATACAGAGGATATCGCATGTTAGTAATACCAGCCTGCTATTCGGATCTGTATTATACAAAAACAACATATTGCAAAATTGTAATATGTCAATAATCCGGATCGAATTTCAAACGCTAGACCGAGACGCGGGATAGATCTCGCTGATACCGACGGGCGGAACGATTAGTGCAACAACAAATTGCAGCTTCAATAACGGCGAAGACATCCATCTTGAGCTTGAAACTACGTACGACATCGTGCCGACGACAGAAAAGTCGGCTTCATTCCCAACGAACCTTTCACCTAGCACCCATTGGGGATACTCCCTCATTCAGATATACTGGAGAAGTCTCATGCAGACCTTTCATGATGTAAATGTTCACAGGGAGGAGCCTTTTTCTAACGGCGTCGTACGCCTTGCACAGAATCATACGCTACAGGGCCCAATGGCGGACCAGGTTAAGAATCCCGACTTTATCTCCGTCAGTAGTTGCTTCTTCGTTCCATTGAATTCGACTGGGGTAGAGTCGAAGAATGACCATTACTGTGGGACGAAACAATTATCTGAACTGGCTAATAGTCCTCCAACCATCTTCGAACGACCGCTACCCGCAATCTGGCGTTCAGTAGGAGCTCTCGGGAAAGCCATGTTTTTTACGGTACTGGCTGACCTTGGTCAGAATAATGACACCATGCCCAATATGCTCGCACATCCCGACTTACTAGCCAGTCTCAGTATGAATCTGACCGCAGTGAACGAAACTCTGAGAGAGAAGTTTCGCTGGGGCATGGACGAAAAGATATTCCAACAGAGCTTCGACCCCTCTCAATCGCAATATAATCCACAGAGCCTTAGCGTGGATGATTCCATGCTAGTTACGGATTATCTCTGTCAAATCCCCCGTCTGAAGTCACCAGGAACACTCTTCTTATCTGTGCTGGTGGCAGACCTCGTCATATTGCAGACTATTTGGAAAATCTACACGCTCGTTGTCGACAACTTTTTCCTGGAGGATAAAGACAAAGAAAAGCATTCGGATTACTGTGCTTGTTCCGATTAGTGCCTCCTGAAGAGTAGCAATACACTCACTTTTTATCATACTATTGCCCCACCATACCTAGGTTCTGGCATCTCTGCGGGGGCCGCCGAGTCATGAGCCACTGAAGTGATATCGTAGGACAGGGGTATAGAGTCAGTCGGTAAGCGGGAGGAATAGGGTATTTCGGGAAGGGGAAGCATTATAATGGAGGACTACACACCAAAACATCATCGCTGATGCCTACGACCTGAACCCAAATCTTCCACTCAAGGGTAGCGAGGACACCGAGGATTTCATGGATAAGACCGCCGTGCCCTTGACGTATTCCGCGGCCATTCTCAACTACTACGTAAAGGAGCACACAACTGAGTTAGAGGCATTACGTGAGACCTACTCGTCGTACGTGAAGCAGGAGAAGTACCGAAATGATTCATGAGTAGTAGATCAGTAGAGCATATCTGAATGCCGAATGACTTTGAACCCGACAGTAAATTTACCCTGTCTCACTCCATGTCCAATGGTGACATTGTGCCCACCATTTTTGCGGCGTTAGACATGTCAGAGCTCAATCGTCAATGGATCTTCTTCCCCTATCCTTCGCCAGCGATTAGTTGAGTCTATCAATTCCTGGCAGCCTCGGATTAGGAACCCCCATTCTCGCGCGGGTCCTTCAGTAGGCTCCCCGCCCTCGGCCCTCCAGGGGTCAGTCCACACAATCAAGCCTCCTTGGTGCTGTTCAGATACGCTGCCTAACACAAAACCCATTATGTCATCCTCGAGGTCTCCAGTGTCCAGCGTATCCGCTGCGAGGATGACATTGTTTCGCATCTGCGGCTGTGGCAAGAGGTCAATCCACTGGTCATGAGGTCGACTTATCTGCAGTGCGGTGGGCTTGAGTTAGTCTGGAATGCCGGCCGGGATTGGGAACGTCGGTCCCTCGATACGTTCGAAACAATGATGAGATATCGCATCTGGGAAAGAGAGTATAGCCATATTTGTTATGGCCATTCAACGTGCGGGATATTATAAACACGATCACTAGACTAATTATTCAAAACGTGCCAGCAACCTCTCTGAGATTGGCCCTTTACAAGGTTCTACCGCAGATACGAGATAGATTTCTCTTAGAGATTAACCCTAAGCTCTTGAAAGTTCTTGTGCTCAACAAGACGTCGAGGCTGAGGTAACTATGAAAAAGACGCTCCCCAATAATGAATTTGTGTTTGCGAATCACTTTACGTGTTGATTTAACTATTTTAAATTAAGAACGCGAAACCAATGAACATAAGAAATGGACGGCGATACATGATAATTTTGGTTCAACTTCATCACACATCCGGATGTACATAGGCCCCCTAACGCCATCCCCATCCCACCGGAGGCAGTGTCATTCCGCCCCCTTCCGCGTTGAAATTCGAAGTCTGGGACTGCGCCACTCGATCCTTTGTTTCATCTCGCACTTTATCCTTCCATGTAGCAGTGAGCTTGCCATTATACAGGTCCCACAGGCGAGGCAAATAATGGACATCCTGAACGCAGTATACCACGATCTTCTCTGGAAGCGGTCGTCGGTTGAATACTTCGTAGCTCCCGCCTTTCTCTGGGGAGAAGAGATTCTTGCCTTCATCCTTTGTCTTGATCCAGTTGTTTCTCTCGTTACTTGTCATTTGTATGTCCATCTCAATGCATCTCTTCAGACTACTGAGGAATCTCCCGCGATGCGGACGGGCTGCAAATTCCATTAACTGCAGGTCCTGTATCCCTTGAAGTTCGATCCCGTAGTGACCATAAAGTGCGTCAGAATCCCTTCGTACATCAAAGAAAACTTTCGGAATAGATGGCGACTCCAAGATGGATTTCAAGGTGTTGGGTGTAGTTGAACCCGGCGTCAAGAATGCCGCTTCTTCAAGCACCTTTACGTCGACGAGGTAGTTCTGGCCGGTAGTGCGAACATGAATTTGTAAGATGGAAATTGTGCCGTGGCGGGATAGTTTAACGCCTTCGAGGTCAATAAATAGTGACGGTGGTGTGGAGGGAAGTCCGTAAAGCTCGTCTACCATAGAAGAAATGGCTTCGATAGTATCAAGAAACAAATGAGGCTTTTTCTGGGGATCTTCCGAACACGACCCTTTTAAGGGTTCTTTACCACTGCTCGATTCTGAAGCTCGGTATGGAGTGGATGAGAGAGACATTGCAAGGATGTCTTTATACGGTGTCTGACTTTAGATAACCAAGTTCGGTAATGGGCGAAGGCAGAAAATCCGCGAATTGCAAAGCCGCTAATACACAAGAGGCCATTCACTTGTGCGTAAAATATAATGGATTCCTGGGAATTGAAGTTACTATTGAGTAATAAAATCGAACGATGAGTCTAAAAGGTATAGACAGCAGCACCCTAGCTCCCAAATATATGTTGCTCCCCAGCGGCTCTAATGATCATATTTCTTTGTATAATACTGAACCACAAGGCCCCCATCGTTTGAACTTGTACTCACACCAACAAGGGGTTCCAGAACATTTTCTTTTGCATAAAAAAGCATGCCAATCCTGCCCGGCCGGCTGTTTGGCTGGATGAACAGCTGGTAGTAGGAAGATTTTTATATGGTCTTGTACTGGTCCGTCGCACACAGATACCGAGTTAATTAAAGATAACGTAACGGAAAATGTCACCCCGACAACAACCCGGGGCGGCGAAAATGCTAGGAGCCGTGTTTTGTGCAACATTAGTTGCCGCCTGAATTTTTCACGCGCCAGTCTTGCATCCCACTACGGATTTATTTCATGAGCATTGTAGCGAAAATTGCCTCTGCAAACGCCTCCCTAAAGCTCCCTTACGATAATGACGTGGTTACAGACGTGGTCGGCCAGTGACACGGATGCTGGGGCTCTGGAGTAGTTAGTGGGTGTCTCGGAGTCATAATTATATGATTAGGCCAAGCGGCTTCTCCGGCCATCTTAGCTAACTCAACGTCACTGATGACAACGGTTTGCCAAAGAGGCGTCAGACAGGTTTTCTACACCGGTGACAGGGATAGAAATATCTACTGTCACACCTTTGGGACAAAGGGGTATTCTGTATATCAGTAATATACTCAACATAGATAGTATAGGCTCTCTGCGCGACAACAAGAAGTTATTACGCCCCCATACTGGGATTATGACAGCTTCAATTACCTAAACGCTGTTCTTTCATGTATGGACTGCATGTCTCCTGAGTTTCACATTGATGGCTGTTTGACTCAGCATCTACGATGAGACAGGCACCCTATCAAACAATTTATGCGTATGCATCCGCAATGGAAAATCAAGACATGGGTAAGACATTTGTATCCGATACAACAACAAACGTATTGCTACTGATCCTATCCTTGTGAAATGAGATCAACTAAGTGGGCCGGTTTACCTATTTGTTACACGTTAATGAGCCTTGCCTTTTCAAGCTTCGTGTAACAAGACGGCGGACCTTACGGCACTATTTCAAGAAGATGAAGCGGCAACGAATGATCTCGGATAGAAGACACAACATAAAGTGTTGAATAAAACTATAAATTATATCAAGAAACCCGACGGTGGCATCCCCTAGACGGTAACTGCGGCCTGATAATGCCTCTCGTTGAGGGAGTAAAAGCCTCACATTTGACAGCTCATGAATAAATTGGAGTTTTCATTTCATATCATACGTTCCGCCAGAGACCTTTCTTTGCATGGACAATCGGATGCAATAGGACAAGACGCATCTCATGCCGAACCTTCACACTACAAGAGCCAAAGAGGCGAAACAAAAAGTCTCAAATAGTGTGTCAAACAATGATTTATCAATCCTTTCGCCTAAAGTTGGGGCCACTATGCAGAGCCAAGGGTAGCCGTGCCTGAGCGTCGGCTATGAAGAAAATCAATGATGAATAAACAAGACGGGGACGGCTATACGCACAAGTGATTCGGGCGCTGTTTTACACGCAGCCTTGCCGTCTGGCGAAACTACGTATTGGGATAGCTCCCCGGGCTAAATTTAGTAATACAGGACGACCCCTCTCATTATACCCTTCGATTGACAGGGCAGCGCTCCAGGGGTACGCCGGTTTCGGAATACAAACAGCCGAATTGTGAAGTTAGCAACGCAGAAATATAGTTCGTTGGTAAGAAATAGCTACATGGTTTTTAATCCACTCTGTATTAGTTGAGCACAAACTGTTTCTAACTAACACTAAGTAGACGCTCATTTTTGAATGCGCAGTGGAAACCTGGGCAAGACAGCGTTAGTATAGTTCACTTTTCGTGGATTTACGTTAAATGGCTATGAATATGTTCTTTTCGTTATTGTGTGAGAACGTACCTCTTTCAACAAATAGTCGCTCGTTATGGATTTGAATTTTATTAATTAAACTACTCAATACCAAGTATTCGATATACTGGTTGTCACGTCAGTGTCTATCTCGTAATGGGATTTTAGGATGCGTGATTGGATTATATGTTACCTGTAGGAACCTTTAATTAAAATTTGATGCTAAAAATGGCTGCCAATTACTACGCCGAGTTTTCCGTTCGCCTGCTGTATCACAAGCTTCCCGCATGATAGAGGGGGCTCTCACTTAGTCCCCCCTTCCCCTCAAAAGAAGTAATCTTTAGGTTAAGTAAGAGAGCTGCTTTTAAAATGTGCTTAGGGTAGTATCTATCTGTCTTCTAATTCAAATTAATTGACATGATCTTTGTAGTATTAACCCCATTCATTATTCTCCTTTTTTTCTTTGTCTAGGTCAGCGATTTCGTTTTAGGCACTGGAACCAGGAAGACCAAGGAACTCCCGGTGATAGATAGACGCCATGAGGACGGGGTGGTTTTATACGAGGCGAACCTGAGTGGTGGGATGGCCGGGCGACTTAGCAGCGACTGGCTTCGATGCAGAAGGCGTTCCATTAAAAAGGAAAACTTGGTTGGTATATGACAGAAGACAACATCGATCTAACAATAGTCAATGCACGTCTTCCCAATGGCGTTTGCCGTTATTCCGCCCACCCTCCCGCAAGTCCATGTTGGTGATACTTTATGCCATTGTTCCAGATCTTGTTAATGTGTTCTAGCTGAGATTATGCTAGCCAAGGTATTAGTTTACTCCATCCCAAAGGTGTTTCGGCGATGCTATACGTTTCCGTACGATGTATTCTGCACGAAAGTCATAATGCGGCGTCAATAACCCCAATAAGCATACAAGTAGGCTGGCCATCCTTGTATCGGTTCATAACCCCTCAATTCTTGGCATACCTGCTTCATCGACGTCATCTTAGGCCGAGCTTGATAGCCACGTCGAGAAAACGGCGCCCCGGGGCGTGGCGATTACACAGGGTACCCCGTCTTCTGCTCGTCGTGCAGCGCTCTTATTCGTAGGTTTGATATACCGCTAAATTTGGGGCATAAGGCCAGCTCAAGGGCTCTTAACCCCTCGCACGCTGCTTCTGGCAAATGGTTGCGCTCACTGCCCCTCCCCCAAACAACCATCCTGGAAAGAAAATTAGAAGAACAGAAGACCTACACCCCTACCAACCCTATTCTAGAGGTCTTTGATAATATTATGCACACTACTACTTTATTCTAGTGGTGTATGGTGTGACAGTAATGAATCCCTCAAATTCCTAGGTGTCTCCGGCACCATTTGGTCTATTTCTCCTTTTCTAAGATCAGGCGTTACGGACGCAGGAATTAATATAGTGAGCCCTTCGGTTGCGGATCCATCCTCGAAAGCACTAGCTGTAAATGTAAAGACCTCGATGGAATGGACTTGGCCCAGGGAATAACGCCTAGAAATAGGCTACAACGCTGGACATCGTTTGTACTTGGGGCTTTTGCGAGCATAGCCCTCCTAGTTGAGTCCATAGTATTACATGATTGGCTACCACCAAACACTAGAGTCTTGGGGCTTCACTTGAAGTGGTGCTGGGAGGACCAAAAAGCGAAGGTCCTTCACTAAGATCTGCTGAGCCAACTTGATTATTGGCGTAGCCTCGCAACGATTTTCTCTGCTGTCATTGCCACCAGCTTGTATGCTACACTCTACAAGCCTGCCTGAATGATTATGTCAACCCATATTAATATACGTCGGACCCCATTGTTACCGCGCCATCTCGATGAAAGGCGCTCTATTTATAGCTGATCTGGGCGTCGGGAGTCGCTGCACCCACCCAAAGACCTAGATTCTTTATAGGGGCGACACCAGGATGCCGGGAAGGGAGAAAGGTATCTCCTATATATACGTATATATATATGCCTGCTAGTATTCCCGGATTCATCGAGTTGTGTTATCTCAATACAGATCCAAGAGCATGGCCGAGATCATAGGCGTCATCGGAAGTAGTATCGCTCTTGTTGAGCTAGCGGGGAGGATATCCGTTTGCGTTCTTGCCCTCAAGAGACTTCTAATCGAAGTCCGGGATGTCTCCAGCAAGCTCACAGCAATGATACGAGAAGTCGAAATATTGGAATCCATAGTAGAGGCTATGAGCGTGGAATTCAACAACAACAACGATAGCGACAAGTTGGGGACCCGGAGCGATGCTACCAATTTGCTCGTCATAGAATATTGTGAGAAGGCCTTGGTCGACCTAAATATTGTATTGCAGGATCTAGCACAAGAGATCGACGCACCAAGGAAACTACGAAGGTGCAAGGCCGCGGTGATGGTTATCATGAAAAAGGATGTCTTGGATAGGTGTCATACTCGTCTGCAGTCCGCAGTCCGCTCTCTAAGCTTGACCCAGCAGTGGTATATTATGTAAGCTTATCCCGATGCTCTAGCTGTGAAGGAATGTTCACCAAGAAGCCTAGCGCGCTATTGAAAGACCAGCCTAGACTGATTGCCGAACTACTGGCTCATCAGGGGTTTGCCCCCGAGCCTAACAACAACAACAACAACAACAACAGTAGCACTAATAATATAGTCACGAAGCCGGTTTCAGACAGTGCCCGCAGATCATCGACACCGCAGCAAAGCGGGAGAGGTACCTTTGCTACTCAAATAGTCAGGCAACAACAGAAGCCACCAAATTATACGAACCTTTGGAACTTTGGCCCACTAGGATCGATTGCTTGGCGGTATTTCCAGGACGACGGGCGGCTCAACACAAGAAATTTCAGTACGATGCAATACAGACGTTTGATAATCCACTAGTGCATATGCTGATGCAGTTTGTTAGATATAATCGCTCGCATACAAGCAAACTACTGCTTTGCAAGCAGAATCTGGGACATCCAGGCCTCGAGAGCGGTAACTGGCTGGACTATCAAGCTGAACGCCTATTGTGTACAGCCCGAGTCCGCACCGGTATTTTGCTGCGCGCGAAACGGAGATATTGCTGGCCTCCTACGACTCGTCGACTTAGGCAAGGCTAGTCTACAAGACCATACGCCGAGCGGCCAAAGCTTGATGCATGTAAGCATTGAACCTGACCTAACAAAGCCCTCCTAACTCACCGGGCCCTGCAGCTTGCTGCAGAATATGGCCATCTCAACCTAGTTAAGATATTAGTATCAGGCGGCCTGGACCTATTTGAATTCGCCGATGGCTTTGCCCCAGACGGCACTCCGAGAGCTAGGCTAGGGCCAAGACCTGCTGAACTGATGCTTATATCCCGCGAAATAAATGCTACAGAACTGCATCAGTTTTACTTAGAAAACGATAATTACATCGTCGGTGGCCTAATGCTGCATCCTAACGAGTCTGCTTACCTTTTTGAGTGCATATCTATCGCGCACCCCGCAACTATAAGCTCCATACTACCTTCAGTCTTGCCTGGATTCTACCAAAGACTTGATCTCGAAGAACGCATCAAATATTGCTCCTTTGATAAGCCGGATTGGAACCCAGACGTGTTTCGGCTCATAATTAATCCTGACTGCGGCGTGAGCCGAGAAGATATATCGAATCTTCAAAAGAAGAACGTATGTTTTCTTGGCCTCATGGCGTTCCGGTATGGGCCTATGTCAATGAGAGGAAGCTCGTATCACGCCAGTCGATGGCGCAGGTTAGCGCGAGAAGTCATACACCTAACCGAAGATGTGTCCTTCCAGGGCGCGGGCTTAGATCCGGCATTCCAATCTCGAGAGTTTATGAACAAGGGCCTCCAATTGAATCCAGTCTTGGAGTTTCTCCGAAGTATTCAACCCCTTACAGGGCTATTCACGGCTTTGTCTTATTTTCGCTACGAAAAACAGGAGTATCAAACCCCTACCTGTATTCGGGATCTGAGGAAAAAAGCACAAGCGGCCCTAACGTGGTGGCTGGAAGATTTAGCTGCTTGCAAGGTCGACTTAATGGAGTATGGGCGGCGAGAGAGACGCATCTTTCGTCATAATGAGAAACTCAGGCAGGCTTGGTATTACTGCGACAGAAGGATTGAGTACGAACAAAACTCCGAGAAGTACACTCTAGATGAAACGGCTCGCCTTGTAGATTTCGATTACGGGGTAAATCCGCGAGATTGGCGCTTACACTGGGACACAGAAGCTGAAAGATACGGGGGTGAATTCTGGAATTCCATCGAGAACTCACTACCTCTCTGCTAGGTAATGGTAGGCTGCGGAATGAAGACATGTATTACCACGGTCTTGGTTGGCGTTTGGTTCAGGATACATCCTCACGGGTCTGCTCCATTGTTTTAAAATGAGGCATAAAATCGTAAAGCCCTATAAAGCGTGATGATTGTTTCTGCTTGGGCCTTGTCTTTAAGTGGTATAGGGCAAACATAAGAGGGAAGGGACTAGAATACAAAGAGCTCCATCCACTCCAAGAGGTGTGTGTAGAGAACTAGCAAAAACCCACAACCACCAAGTTTCTTACTAGGAGTTTCGACATATGATAATCGTAGATAGCCATTAGCAGTCCCCATCCGTGCCAGAGTCTTCAATATAGGGATGTAATGAATGCTCGTTGTTGCGTAAAGAGCCTACACTGACTATTGTAGGGGCCCCTGCTATATACTTACACAATACCCTCTCTGCTCTAGGGGTGTAATCCGGAGGCATGGTACCCCTAAAAGTCCGAGATCTATGGAACTTTCAGCAGCTCTCGTTATCAATGCTGTTTAAAATTCTCTCGTCAACGCCACATAAGAGACACTAGATGGGTGCCAGGGAGACACCAGGGTTTCCCGGGGAACATCCCACACATTAATTAGGATGGCTTGTACTACTTACTCAACTTGAAATACTGTCAATTCCCATGGCACGCACGAAACGTGGGACAATAGAGCTAGCTTACGGTTTATCCGGGCAAGGTGTAGCTTTGCTTGCTTTATACCCTTTTTTTAAATAGCCGGATAATTACTACTCAATTCATCACTTGTAGATGTAACTTTCCTGTGCCATGGTTATCTAGTCACTCCTAGCCTTTTACTATATAAGCATATTATTAGTTGTAACTCAGCGTGTAAAGCCATACCTAGAAAAAGGAATCCAGATATAATTATGTGGCTGTAAGGGTATGACATGAAATTCTTTGTTTGATTCTCAAGGAAAGCAATTTTTGAGAGTTGCACTTGTGCCATCAGCCTGTCAATATATGAATAATAGAACCAATGCGACTTAAGCGTTGGAAGTTCTGCTATCCTTTGGGCAAATTTAGAGTGTATCGGGGTGCATTGAATGAATAAACTGCATAGCTAAGGTAGGTACCTAACTATGTACCTAGGTACATGGGCTGTTATTCGTAGCTGGGATATGTTCTCGTTCCTTTCCAACTACGTTCTCCTGCTCCTTCGCTTTTCACCAGTTCCGTGAGTACTGCAAGCCAACAAAGCGATACATACGTATGGCTAATACAAGGTAATTTTAGGACATCGTCATTCTTGCATCCTTTAACAGCCTTACCATCTACAAGCCCGGTAAGAGGCGCTTGTGAATTAAAGCAGAGTACCTACTAGGTAGGTAGGTAGCTACCGGTTGTATGGGACGGCGGGTGGCGATTTTGCTAACACATGGGTAGAATAGTATCGCCACGGCTACAATGCCGTAAGTGCCAGGCTTCAAACTAGGTCCAGACCTATATTAACCATATCCCCCTAGTTACTCTGTGCCCTGCTGTCGGTGCCTCTGGGCCATGCTCCAGTGGACTCATGGTCCCAAGCCGGTGTGTGAAGGCTCAGAATGTAAGCATCCCTTTCCCTACATGATTTAACGATATCTTCTATATGCGTAGTCTTAGGGTACTTCGAGTGTTAGGTCTGCTAGGCTAACAACTAACTTGTAGCTAACTATAAGTGTCGCCGATGCGAGGAGACGGCCAAGTGCTGTGTTTGGGTAAGTATCTTACGCCCTCCATTAAGTGCCTACTCTGGGCTACTAATAGGCAGCTAATAGCCCGCTGGCACTCTCAAGAGCTTTGGTATCGAGCTCGCCCGCGTTCTTGCCCTCGAGGCCGATCACAACGATGTAAGTAATATCTTTAGACCTCATCCGATGTACGCCCATCCATATACGAAGTTCATGCGACCTAACTATATACTAGTCCGTCAAGTCTGCGCAAGCGTCTATTAAGAATCTGGTTGGAGATAAGAAGAGAGCCGCCGCTGCCCGGAAGGAGTACCTCGCCACCTCCGTAATGCAACTCGTTACCGTAACCCAGGAATCAATTACCGACATCGAGCGACTCGCCACCAACCCCAAATATAAGGACTCTGTCGCAAAAATGGCACGTAAAGTTGAGGAGAATATCGCCGGGCTCCAGGGACTCACCAGTCACATCGGAGGGTTCGCCGCTGCCAAGTTAAGGGTTACCCTCGCTAGGATAGAGAGTCGCCTCGCCGCCATTAACCCCAAAATTACCTGAGCAGCTCCTCTCTAGGCCCCTTCGGACAATGAGCGAAAGGGAGGAGGATGAGAAGACTAGGAGGGCTGTTGCCCGACCCTTTTTCCAATGGCGCACGAATCTGCTGTTACGGTCCCGTATATAAGTGCCTGCAAACTACTTTTGGTAGTGTTGTGGCATAGTGTTGCAGTTCTATTCCGTGACATCTGCCTCCGTCGACTTGAAAGCATTTCCATGTTATTTTATAATGCTTCCATCGATATCTTGAATTGATTTCTATGGATTACATTCGTCGGCACGCCTTTCAGAAAGATCCCCATACAATCAAAACTCCCTGCATCATTCAACTTTGATGTGTGCCATGTTTGTCCAAACTAGTGAATTTACTATCACAACTATACGGCAAAAGGACCTTCACGCATTGCGCTTGTCCTATATGCTATATACAAAGGCTGCCTACAATTTGCCGATAAAACCCAGCAGTTTATGCCTTAATCCTACTAATCCTATTGTCATGATTTCTAAGATAGGGGTGTAATGAACCCCTATTGTTGTGCAGGGAGCCTATACTACCTATGCTAAGTGTTATTCCTAATATTAGACAGAAATTCTGTTTTGTTATTTAAACGTGACAAAAAGGGGATCTCCGAATATCTCTAGAACTTAAATTGCGTAGCCTTCGCCTTAGTACCTACACAAGACTAGACGTAAGATCTCCTATCGGGGTTATCCGGTTACGTGATATGCCAGCCAGACCGGGTAGATTATCTCTCCAAAGCCTTCTCCGGCGTTGACTACACCTATAACGCCAAATCAGAGATGAGTGAAGCGATCGTGTTGTCACGTGTTGATGAGTTATCGTATGCATATGGCCTTGCGTTAGTCTTGATTGCGGCAGGCTCGGTCTCGGCATTGATTTGGAGGAAGCGAAAGCTGATAAGCTGAGCACCATGTAACTACGTACGGAAGAAGAAGGGAAGCAGGAAGGTAGCGGCAACTCCTCGGCTATAATTATATACTACCTAGGTAGTTGACTGGCCTAGCCAATCTAACCCAAAGGGCTGGACCTGACCTAGGTCCTAGCCCATAACAAGAAGGCTGACCTTTGCGCATCCATGAATGCAAACTGAAAGGAGCGGAAGAGACTACGCACGCCACATGATTTCCTTGCGTCTCAATTTGTTATTTGTTGAAGGTGGAGGGATGCCAGCCGCCTGGAGGGTATTCCTATCTACATCGCCAGTGCTCCAATACGTTTTCTGTTTTTTAATCTGGAGATACAACGCTACGCAACGAGAAACGTCAGATTCTTTTAATGAAAATCCAGGAGCGCGCAATATTCAGTTGCTTACCTTTAGCTAGAATCATAGGACACTCAGCTCTAGTCAGAGGTGAAGCACCCTGTGCGATTGCAGCAGCGTCGTCCCGCGCCTGATTAACTTCGACGCACAGCTCATAGCCATAGATCTTTTTCGTCACCACAGGCAGTATTGGGTCGTCCGTGATCCTTTTTCTCCCACTCTTTGGTTTCACCGCTTTTCGATAACATAAGCCTTAGCCTTTAATCGTGGACTCGCGCAATAATGTTGCTAACTTACTTCCGCCCACTGCATGCATTAGCTCGTGGAAGACTGTTTCTGACAATGGCTTGAGCTGGTCAAGAGCTGTATAACCGTCCCGAAGACCGCCCGAATTCACAATGGACAGGGGGCGGTGGTCGAGTCCATCGTTCTTAGGATAATTCCACCGGTTCTCGCTAACCATAATATGTGCCTGATTGCTAAAATCGGCTACGTCGCCATTCGGCAGGTCTAGTTTGTATCCTGTAGGTTTTGAGTATGGGACGAATCCAAGGGAGTAAAACTGGACTCACCAAGGGTAGTAAAGGATCCCGAGGTTCCAGGTTTCTTAGAACGATCTTGGCCAACTTTGTAGAGAGAAACACTTTTGGTACTCCCGTCTGTTGCGGTGTAGGTGAAGGCAGTGTCAATCCACCTAGAAAAGGGGTCGGACCAGTCTATAAAAGCCGAATCGCAGTAAAACGTCACCTTCAAGGCGCTCGTAGCGATATTGATGACCCGGTCATACAGAACTGCTACCATCTAGCCCAGATGATTTGCGACAACGCGGAGTGGAAACTTACTTGTAAGTGTGTCGACATCACTAGGTTTGAAGAGAGGGTTAAATGCAGCCGCTGTCGTATCTTTGGTGAGATCAGCTAATTGATCGCGCGCATCTATGCAAAGTCATATAAGTTACTGCTAGACGCCAAAGATGCTGCCAGATTTCCGCGTACTGCTTGCCATCTTGATAGATTCTTGAATGGCATTCTCGATGCTATTTTTGCCCCCTGCGTCCTCGCACACAATGCTATACCGAGCAAGTGACCCCGGTATTAGTAGTAGAAAGGGAAGACGCATTTTTGGCGTCCTTGGTGCCACGAGGGTAGTATTATAGGGATGCGATCAAGAGAGACGTAAAGTAAAAGAAAGCTAGGTGACAGACCGATATTGGAGAAGATAGTCACAGTTGCAAGCCTGAAAGTGTAGGGTAATTATGGCTGTACGACTCAATGTATTCCAACAAGCATTATACTTTATTCTGGATCGTCCATGTGTCTAATAATAAAGGGTTTGGTATTATTCTCAGCTCTTCGGAGCATGGTTACTACATTCAGCATCGTGGTGGCTGACACCCCAGACTAGGTTGTAATCATGCCGTGCAAGCGAGCTTTGCCGCATCCTATTAATCCTTCGGCCTTGGGGCTGAAAATTATATCGGGCCAATCTCGTAAGATAGGATCTAGTGTTGGGTTTCTATAGTATATCATGAATACGCCGTATAATCCACAGAGTGACCCTTATAGAACATCAGGATTGTAGTGGGCGCAAGATACTGAACTCACGATAATGAAACCACAGCATCTCGGGTTGCCAAAAGCCCATGGGCCCCCAACTCACAGACCATGCTTAGACCCATGGGGGCCCAAGTTGAAGCCTAAATGTTGTCATAGTCAGCACCTTTGATCGGGTAATGGGAATTATATAGCTAGCTTTGCTCGCCCAACTAACCTGGGGACATTTTCCTGTCATAGCCAAGGATTAAAGAAGCATATCTGTGTTTTCTTGAACCTCACCCTTTATTATGGCCAAGAGATTGATTGCACTCTTGCCACTTCTAGATGCGGTGGTAAATGCTAATGTCGTTCCACTTGAGACCAAGAGTTCTGCAAAACCTCACGGGGCCCTCACTGCAATCCCTCCACGAGAAACGGGCCAAGTTGGTGTTGAGTCTGATTACAAAAGCGTTTCTCTGCCATCAATCGGGGGAAGACAGCAATACATCGACCAGATCCCGTTCAACTTTTGCCCAGAAGATTTTGGCAGGCCACCTAAGACGTGTGACTTATGCGGCGGCGACTCCTATTATCACGGGACATGCAACAGAATTCTGCTATCGGGTCGTCAGACATACGACTGTGCCAACCATGGCGTTGGTTGTCAAGGATACTTCTGCAAATGCACACACGATGGCGAAGACCACAATCCCCAGGTCACATCATCTACTGTTGTCAATGGCCAAACCGGAACGGTGATTTATGAACCCTTGACTTTGACCCAATATTCCAATCTGCGGTCTCATACTACGGTTACGTTGACCGAGGTCGCGACAGCAACGTACTCGGACGACGCGGGCGGCGTGGAAACTGCGCTGGCTGTTATTTTTGCCGGAGGCATTGCCTGGCTTGCGGTCTGTAAGTACGCGGATTATAAGCTACAGTAGCCGACCGCTAATCACCATGTTACGCATAGCTGAGTCTGGTGGTGCCGCAGCCATTGCTGCGATAAAACCACCTTCCCAGAAACCAGAGGATGCCAAAGACGATGATTCGTCATGTAAGTCAGACCCGGAGGAGGAATGCCCCAATTGCGGAGGCTCGGATGGATACGGCCTCTGCTCTAGCGGCGATCAGGCTGGCTGCCCCTGTGAGGAAAAGCAGAATTGCCCAAACGAGCCTCCCAGATGCTCAGACGCCCAGTGTGGTGGTGATGTAAGCCCCCAAGATGCTAAGCCAGTTCAACATCACTGCAATATATTTACTTTTACTAGAATGGCGAATCGCAATGTTCAGCGTCTGGTGAGATTAACGGCTGCACTTGCTGCCCCGACACTGCACCCCTTTGCTCGGATAAGGACTGTGTTGGTGGCAGCACACAGCTGTGTACTGAAACCAGGTGGGAGGAGTGTGGATGCTACTTGGAAGCGGATGCGGAGGATATAGACGAAGGGGACAACTTCGGTGGCATTACAGACCCAGTTGCCCTAAGCGCCTCTATCTCATCCGTTGCCGCGTATGTATTCACGGCCGTGTGGCACGCCAATTACACCGAATTGCCCGGCTATCCCACACCTACCAAGACAGCAAGCCCGACAAGCACTGCGATTGCCAACGGCGTCGACTTGAGAGTGCTTCCTATAGGAGAGTACGTATCACCCTTCATGCTGGAAATCGGAAGTGATGGCGTCCAAGGAAAGCGCCCTTATTGCCCCGCACATTATTAAAATCTAGTTGACATTCTCTCTAACGATAATAACACCAGTTCTATCACTTGGGGAGCGCGAAGTTCGGACGATAATGGCTACCGAGAATCCCTATTCAACCAACTAGCCGCGCGGGGCAACGACGTCGACTTTGTGGGAAGGATAAAGAGTGGTACGATGGCCGATAAAGAGCACGAAGGCCATCGAGGTTACTTTATCGAACAGATCGGCCAGGCTAGCTACGTCGGCATCGGCGCCGCTCCGAATATCGTCCTGCTCCATGCCGGAACTAACGACTGTAACAAAAGCATAGAAGTTGAGACTGCTCCGTCACGCCTTGAGAATCTGATCGATCTAATCTTAAACCACTCTCCCAACGCAACCGTTCTTGTATGCCAAATTATTCCGTCAAAGCTTTACGATACACAATTGCGGATCAACGATTTTAACGACGCCCTGCCTGATATCGTGTCTCGGTTCGTCAAGAAGGGGAAAAAGGTCTCGGTCGTCGAGATGAACAAGGCTCTAACAGTGGCTGACTTAAAAGATGACCTGCACCCCAAAGATGAAGGCTATGCTAAGATGGCAGATACATATTATCGCGCCATCCTGGACGCTGATGAGAAAGGCTGGATTACAAAACCGGATAAGCCTGATTCAACCTCTCCTGAGGATTGCCAATCGACGCCATCGTGGTATAACTTGGGTCAAATCGCGGATGGCGCCAAAGTGTGAGATCTGCTCCCGTCCGCCGCCCTGGTTACGAAAGCTGACACGGATCTGCATTAGAGCTACATCCGATGGAGATTTTAAACCTGCGTGGGTTAAAAGAGGAGTGGTAGCGGAAGGAGCCTGCCCTCGTGCTCAGCTTCATTTTATGGACCTAGATGGGGACGGCCTGAAAGACTATGCCTGTGTCGACCCCGACACGGGAGCGACAAAAGTTCACCTCAACATCCCAGATGCCGACGGTAAGACATCTGGAAAATGGAAAGACCTGGGTACTATCGCAACAGGGAAAAAGACTCGAGATGGTGAAGGTGTGATATTTGGCGAGTGGGTATTCCTAACTTTTCTTTTGTCCGATTTTATAGGAAGCCTAGCTCTTACTTACTGTCTAATAGTTTGAATGGGGACGGTAGAGACGACTATATCTATGTCGACCGCGGCACCGACGAGTTATTCGCTTGGATTAATCGACTACAGAACGAAGACGGCGTGTGGCAGTGGGAGTCGATTGGTCGGATTGCTACAGGCATTCATGGCGATTGGTCCCATCCAACGTATGAATCCGTTCAAATGGTAGATCTTGACGGTGAGTATATAACACCATTATTCCTATATTTCAACCTTCTGAAACTCTACTTTTCCGATCATGTACCAAATTCACTAATAATACCCATGCTATAGGTGATGGAAGAGACGACCTTTGCCTCGTTGACCAGGCTACTGGAAAGGTGTCGGCTTGGTTAAACACCGGTGCGGCAACCATTCCAGATTACTATGAACTGGGTTCTATTGCTACCGGGGCGTCTGCATCATATTCAAACAGAGTCTATCTTGGTGATTTTACCGGCGAAGGTAGAGCCGATTATATGGTGGTGAAAGCCTATGGCAGGGTCACGGGGCTTGTTAATCGGCTGCAAGACATGACTTTGGTGCCCCGATGGTTGGACGCATTTTGGTTGGCCGAAGGGCCCGATGGTGCTAAGGAATTAGATGTACGATTTGTTGATATGACAGGGGACGGTAAAGTCGACTACTTGCTCGTGGATGAAGAGACAGGCAAGGTTACACTTTGGGAAAACATAGGCACAGGGGGCAAGTATCAACCAGGGGAAGGAGTTGTTCTTTGCGACCGTAAGTTCTATGTCCTCCACTCAAACGAGCCTTTGGTTTTAAATGCCGATACTGACGTTTCTTGGACGAGCAGTGGATGGTGATGGCACAAGCGATTACTTCTGGCTCGATGAAAAGGGTAGAGGCTGGGGCTATCTAAATATAGGGCAAGGTGAAAACGCATGGCAGGATCTGGGCCAGATTGCCAATGGGCCAGTTCGTGATAGAAATCTTATTCGGATGGGCGTTCTGACGCACAGTGGACGTGCCGACTATATCCTAGTCGAGGAAGATACTGGGAGAGCCCTGTGGTGGCAGAATCTAGGCCCGGGTTGGGATTGGGGTTGGGCATCTCGTGGCGAAGCCGCCACAGGGCCTCGGGAAACCATCCAAGATACGTATGGATGGAAGTTCAAAGGAAAGAACGTGCGGTTTGCTGAGTAAGTCTTCTTTCTTTTTCCGTACTAAGTGTAGACTAACGGCTTCATCCAGTCTGGACGGCGATGGTTTCGATGACTACCTCTACGTAAATGACCAAGGTGCTGTGGTCATGTGGAAAAATCTTGGGACTAATCCGATATCGTGGGGTCTCCCCCATTTGGTTGCCGACGGCGTTGGCGTGCTCGCACGGCAGGTCCAATTTGCCGATACCGATGGCGACGGGCTTCTAGACTACGTCGTAGTAGGCAGCGTTACCGGCGCTGCACGGTCCTGGCACAATCTCGGTTTCCGAGATGACGGCTCGATTCGCTGGAACACGCCCCTTAGCTTCGCGGACGGAGTCGGCGTGCCGGGGCGCTCTATCAAAATAACCGAGGTAAGTCAAATCTGATACTGCACACAAATCTATGACCTTGAATTTGACCTCTTGTGTGATTTAGATGACGGGGGATGACCGGGCTGATTATGTAACCATCAATCCCGACAATGGGGCACTCAATCTCTGGCATAATCGTTGCCTGCCAATCTGACCATGGCAGCTAATACAAATAGAATCCTGAAGATGTCAAAACTTTATGGGCACGTCAATGTTTGCTGGAAATGTGAAGGTACCTCGGTCTTTGCCTTTCCAAACTGGATATTGCTACAGTTTCCAACTGCGCGGAAGTTTTGATCTAGCTGAGTTGAAGGTGTTTCTGCGAAGTTAAAAATAAATCATATAAACTAAACATTGAGTACAGTGGTCGTAAATAAACACAATACGCCCCCTGGTGGGGTATGTTATCTAGAGACCCGGAAGGGCTTTATAGACATGACTACAAGTCTAGTGAAACACGAGAACTAGAGAAGGAAAGAATTCTTAAATAGCTTTATAAATAGTTTCTTTATCCAGCTATGTATTACTCTGGTTATCTGTTGCGTCGTTGTGGAACTAAGTATATATACCATTAATACTCGCAAAGTATTAACGGCGTCATTTTTACTCCCGCAGCATTATCTTTATTTCTATCGTTAATTCCAGGGAAGCTAGCATAGCCAGGCTCCATGAATGTTAGAAAAGATAAGATCAGGGTAGGTAGACTCATGAAAGGCAAAGCCAGTGTATAAATCTAGGAAGTTCTATTTGGCCAGTTACGACATGTTTTACTGCTAAATGCACCACAAGGCGCCTTCACCTCATAATTCCATGTCAGTAATAGGTATTATTACTTACTGAACGAGTCTCCAAGACTACAATAATCTCGCGAACCTGACGACGGAGTTCAAATACCAAAAAACAGCATAGCATCTCATGCTTCTGTCACTGTTCGATTTCGGTAAATTCAGAACTATTCGGTGCTTAAAAGTTACCTAAGAGCGTCTACTTGCGCAACATGGCAATACGGTCGGTCAGCCCGTTGCTGCTTCCAAACAGATTGCAGACATGTACAAAACTCACCACCCCTGCCCCAACTTGTATACACTCCAAATATCCCGCAACGGCCATCGCTGGGGCGTTTCCATAATTGCCATAGTCGGCGCAGCAGCATGCCACCCGGAAGAAGTTGTGCTTGTAGCTCCCTCCTCCTCATCACTGCTCGGTTCTATATCTAAGTCAACCGAGTCATCGGATTTCCATACGTAGTCTTCGGCCGCGGCCTCTACTGCTGCTAATCGATCCTGCCCTGTCATGCATGCACAACCTTGCAGCTCATTCGAGGTGCATATCCGTGCGTCCTCAGGAGCAGCGCAGTGATGGTCATGACACCAGACCTCAATGGGAAGCGGGCAGCAGCGACAACCGGCTAGGATAACGCTCCGACCATCTAAGGCGGCGAATGGACTCTCGTTGCCGCAAAGAAATTGGCTTGGGCCAACGAATATAGAACCCTGGCAACTGTCCTCGGAGCACGTTGGCTTCGGTGAGACCGGGCACTGCAGGACATCAGCCAGACGGACAGCAGTGGAGGCTGCGATAGCGTCTGCGTTTTCTTGTGTCGCGCGTATGTTAGTTGGGAAAGTGACCCAACTCAGGTAAACACAAAGACTTTTCAGCATGATGACGATTGAGCCGTGAGAGCAATGGAGTCTGTCTGGCGGTGAGAGATTGATAAATTCATATACGAACTATTAAAAGTTGTAAAAGGGAATGAAGAATGATGCCAGTCAGCTTGGCCGAGAGTGTTGTCGTCTTACTTTAAGTGGAGCTGGCCAGCTGACCTTATGCTTGATTTGTTTGCTTCGATCGACGTCGCCGAATCTCCCGGTGTTTATGTTCCCTCAATACCATCTCAAATGGTGCCCGCGACTCGCCTAGATTGTTCGAACAGAGAGTATTGGATTCCCGATCTTGATCTCAGCCCATTGTAATGCTATCTAGGTGGCGGGATTTCCCCCCTAAACTAGTTGTCGTAATCCTTGGTGTAGGGATGTAATGAAGACTTGTTGTTGCGCAGAGAGCCTATACTATCTATGTTGAGTAGCATTACTAATATACAGAATATCTAGGTCTTAAGGCAGGTTGTTAGGGCTTTGCGAGGCAACATCTACTAACCGTGGCCTAGTGTCTTTGATACTCTTGTCTATATTGTCATATATACTATTGGGGAGAAAGAGATCCCTTCAGCAGCCAACATTGTTTCTTGTGCATGTCTATGAGCCCTGGACGACAAACCATGATGGGTGTACTTGGAGAGTCTGAATAATTTTGGTACCGCATAGCTTTATTGGGTATATTTACATAGGTGACGTGGGCGCTGAGAATATATCTAATTCCGCTTGCCTAACCAAATACGGCACTACGATATCTAGATGCTAGCGCGCCGAGGGGCCATTGTCCGTCGGAGCGCCTTCTTGGCCTCTATTTCCTCTACTAGAGGCAACACGCCCTCTTCCTTCAGACGAGCGAGAAAATCTTGTCCGTACTTTAAGCTTCTCTCGTAGATCTCATCAAACTTTCCAAAGTCCAGCGTCCCATAATCATCAACAGGGGGGCGCATGTAAATACACCCAGGCATTGCTTTGGCTCTTTCAAGAGCATCAACGCTAGACACATAAGCTAATCGACCCTGTATCTCAGCCAAAGTTGGGGGATTTGGCGTCGTGGATAGGGGATTCCACCTGTTGAAGAATGCCCACATGCCCGATAGTGTATCGCCATAGGTTTGAGGGGTATCGTCGTCGAGAGAACCGACGTCAATAGCGAAAATAACGTCAGCACCGAGCGATTTCATGTGTGAGACAGTTAGATTATCGACATAACCTCCATCTAGTAGCATGCTACCCTCATCGCAGAGCGGGGGTAATAAGCCCGCCAAGGACATGGACGCGCGAACATACCGCCAAGCGTATCCGCTTGTATGTATCTCAGCCCGACTCTTGCTGATGTTCGTGGTATTGCAATAGAACTCCAGCCAGAAGTCTTCGATTTGATGTTTACCGAAGGTCTTGAAGATTCCCCGATTGAACTCGTGGCCTGTAGTGTAGGAAGCTGAGGGGTAAGTCAGATCCAGAGCGAATCGCCACATGCTCGACATCCTTCCAGCAAACTTTTTAGCTAGCCCGTACATGGGTACGATGTCAGCGTGGCGAGCATAAAGTCCGCCCATGAAAGCGCCCATAGACGTGCCGCCAACAATATCAACAGGAATCCCCGCTTCCTCGATGGCTTTGATTACTCCGATATGTGCAATGCCTCGGGCACCACCTCCACCAAGTACGAGACCAATGGATTTGCCACAGAGCCTCCTGGCTAACCTCTGAAAATCCCCTTTGAAGGGGGTATCAGGAGAATAGTACGGCCTTTGGCGAATCTTTCGCGTAGTGTACCTTTGTATCTCAGCCTGTAGGGTCTGTACACGTTCTTTAAGTGTTGGGCCACCTTTCTTTGCCGGGCCCGGGGGATGAACTGGAAGGGCAGTTGCGCCAAAGGACATTTGCATATGATAGTGGCCACCATTAATCCAAACACGGGTTTTCAGCCAAGACCTGGTTAAACCGGGCTTTGAGTCACGATCTGCATGTAGAAGAACGAGAGTTTTCCGCGCCGTTGACTTTGTGCCAAGCATAAATCTTTCGTATTCGCCAATTTCGGGTGAACTTTCCGCTAAGCCCACAAGCAGGATACAATCCGCCTGGGTAATGCAAGTCTGTGTCCAAGGAGCGGCGACACTAGTATCTGTCCAAGTTGCATTAGTCCGACGTTTCAACTTCGGGCATAACAATGAGATTAAAATGAAGCTTGAATCAGGAAAAAATTAGAGTATTATTAAGCCTTCACTGACGGCGCTCAGGAAATTTTGTTCATCATGACAAGCAAATTAGGGAATAGGAGTTTGGGAGGAACCAAGAACTTACCAGCCACATAGACTACAAGTCCATACTTTTCTTCCAAATCAGCAAGGTACTGAGACAACTTCAACTTCCCCATCTTGTTGAAGGCATGTTTCCCGAGATGGCTGAGTATTGCAGATTGATTCAGGGAGGTGGCACCGTTCAAAGTTCCAACCTGGGAGAGCGCGTTCATAAGGCGGTTTCCAAACTCGACGACGGGAACTCCGGACCTAATGGGTAGTATCGCCACCGTCCGTATGTTTAGAGTTGACGAACTCTTGTTGATTGAAGTACCGGTTGCGGCGTCCTTCCCTGCGTAAGTGCTAGGATCATCAACTAATCGTCGCATCCTTGAGGCGATGATCTTCGAAATCTTGATAGTGATGTTTGGATGCTCTTGGGCCAGACTGTTGAAGAGAGTACGAGGAAATTTGACCAACTCCGTATCACGGATAGCATGCAACGTTCCCGTGCGACTGGATTCGGTCATAACTTCCAACTCACCGACACTATCACCTTGCCCAAACTCCGCTCGAACATTCATTCCGCCATCCCGTCTATCCTCTACTAAGCGTAGGCGTCCGTTGAGAACTAGGTAAATGGCCTCGCTTTCTTCATCTTTGTTAAAGATTACTTGACCAGCATCAACTTGAACCCATTCAAGGGCAAAATCAATATGAAGTAATAATCGGGGGAGTAAGCTGGTTAACCTCTTTGCCATTGTCAAAAGGACGATTGGATATCGCTCGACAATCTTCTCAAGTGTCGCACGAGGGATAAAACCGACATACACGTCGGTTTTGGCTACAACGTCAATGAATGATCGATATGACGACACCGTACTGATATAGCCGGCGATCCCACCTGGTTTGACCAAGCCGACGCGCCTTCTCGCAGAGGTGGCTCGTTTACCATCCGGCTTGCTCCGAGACCGATTTACATCATTTGATAAGCCGAAGCTAGAGGGTGCTCGGGGGGCCGTATCAGGTGAGTCCGCCCGGTGCATTGCATTAAAAGAAGTCCTGCTCGATGAGCTCAGGATCTCGCTGCCAGGATCATCGGAAGGGACGCATATGTCGAGAAAGCCATCTATCACGTAGTACAGACCCGGACTCCTTTCTCCCTGTTCGACAAGCACCGAACCTTGATGGAAGAAGACGATCTCAACTTCATGCTTCATTTCAGTGGCGAGAACTTGTGCACTAGGGGTCGCGCTCATCGATATTCCACCCGACGTCATTGACTCGGAATCCCAATCTGCGGAACCATCAAAGGAGGGCATGAATCCGAAAGCACTATTGCTAAATACTGGCTTTTGCCTTCTGCCATCGAGTGTTACGAAACGGGGAGACCCTTCCGTAGAATCATGCCCTCTTGAAGATGTGCCACTAGCCTCCATACCTAGAGTTTTGAAGACACACTCGAGGATGGAAAGGCGGAATAGATTATCCTCATCAACGGATTCTCGCGGGTCAATCGACAATCGGGCACGCTTTTGAGTTGCAAAGGGATTCAAAGCTCTTTGTGCCAAAGGGCTAGCATCACCTCTACCAAGGACGTCGGCCGATTGCCAAGGGTGTGTCAACGGAATCTCCAGCATGCCCGGTGAATAAGCCCCGCCACTCCGAGCGACCTGGACATTAGCCAGAAGGTCCCCGGGGCTTGGTGCGTGTATTGAACGTCCTTCTTGAGGAGGTACAATGGTGGAGGCAACAACAGTTTGTGGGCGAGCTCGAGACATCGCTTGTAATGCGGCCTCTTTCCGTAGGCTCGTGGACGATCTGCGGCGGCGACTGGTGGTAGACGCATTGTGCAAGGCAATCCCTTTTCCAGCCTCTTCTTCGTGCGCCTTTTCTCGCTCTTGGCTAAATTTCTCCTTTAGTCGGTCTAGAGCGTCACCCCGAAGAATATTTGGCAACTGCCAGGTCGTAAATTTCATCATGCTCTTCTCCGTATGGAGTACTTCGTTGGTCAACCCTAGATAATGGTACGCCGTGGCAAGAGTAACGCGTTGAAATCTAGACAAGATAACGTGTACAATATGTGCCGTCGCTTTGGGATATACCTTGATTAAGCGTCGGAAAGCGCTAGCAGGAATGATGGCAATTGTGGTATCTGTTGTGGCTCTCGCAATTATATCCGGATGGACAGAAGTGGGCATCCTCTTGGCTGAAGGCCGCTTGTGGTGTCGAGGTATAGGAGAGTCGTCTAATGAGATAGGAGGGATTCGCGGGAGATGCGCTGCGTCTTCCGGTGAAACCGGTCTACTAGCATCCATTTCAGCGGTAGTCCGGGGCTTCGCTGCCGCATAGGCGGTGGCCGGGTCGTCCGGAAACGTGCTAGCATCTTGACGAAAACTTGTATCAGACGGCACCCGGTGCCTAGTGACCTGGTTTATCAAACCGGGCTCCGATGAGTCTTCTGAGGGTATTTGAAGGTGCACATCCTCTGTGAACAATGACATTATGGAGAAGAGGGAAGACATGGGATTACCATTTCGAACCTCTGTGAGAAGTTGGTACCGTTGTTGGCCTGGGGTTTGGCCCTCCTCTTCATCAGAAAAAGATGACTCTAACGAGCTTAGACCCATAGCCGAGCCTGGCATTTGTCTCTGCTGTGAAGACTTCACAAAGATCTCTACGAGACCATCCACCACGAAGCAAAATCCCTTTTCGTCTTCGAGATTCAGAGTCTCACCCGCAATAAGCTTTCGGGTTTGCATACTCCTGGTTAACTCGTGGAAGACGGGACGTTCCAGGTAACCGAAGATCTTGATAGCATCCAGGAATTCGTCCACGTAATTAGACAGCCCAGCTTTCACGCCTTCCTCACGGGTACCTGCGAAAGGATCCAACTCCGGCTCCTTGCGCTGAGGTTCAGGGGGTAAACGCGAATACATGTTCAGATATCGGTATCGCACGACCCATGTAACACCGGAAAACATGAGTAACAGTATTATAGCCCTAAAACATGTCTTAGTAACTAGAGACCTAACAGTAAAATGAGCACCACGTACAAGGTGGTAGCGTTCATTGTCACGGTCAAGCTTGTTGAAAAGAAGGTGAACAGCAAAGTCGGCACGGAAATGGTTGTAAGCTTCAAACTCCAGTACAGAATCGTTGACAGGATATGCAGCACGAATAGGAGGAGCCTGGCGGTCAGGCCAAGCCAGGAAGAAGAACCCTCGGTTTGCGCAACATGTTGTGTCCGAGCGAATGCCGCTACAGCAGTCGTTGTAGAGCTTGCCATGGCGTTTGACACGGCGTTTGACAAGCTCGCACCACCAGGGCCACTGGCGAAGCTGGAGGTAGACATCTTCTGTAGTTCAGCAGTTGAAGGGAGTACGACTAATTAACTGAAATTATGCAAGGGCGCAAGATGTCTCGTGCATCTCATCCTGCAGGCTGGTTTGAGGGCGTGAAATTGAGGCTGCAGAAAAGCTGAGTAAAAAATAATGTTCTGGTGCAACTAGGTCCAAACTGAACGAGTCCGGAGCTGTCGTTCCAGCACCCCGGACATGAAGAGGACATTTGGGGCTGATGGACACGAGCTCTGGGACGGATACGCTTTGGTGAGAGAGAAGAGGATGAGGAAGCTCCGAGACATGTGCTCTTCCAAAGCTTGTTTTGATAACCGAAACTGGGACTTTAGTGGAGTCGTCGGTCGAAATTTGTTCCTTTAAGCTTGTGAATGAACGACCCACGCATACAAAGTACCCAGGTAGAAGGTATCTATCTAACCTAACCTGGTATCTAGCGGATATTCACCAGCCACCCCACATAGACTGCCCACACACACAAACGCGCGCGCGCCTCACTTGATTGTGGATACCTACAGGCTTTGCCGTACCTCCCCATGTACCTAGGCACTGCCCATGCACAAAACTGCTGTGGCTCAGGCACTATCTAGACCTAGGACTGCTTGCCATGAATTTTTTGGCGGGGTGACACCCCACGTACATCTGTAAAGATTTCGAAAACTGTGTGACTCCTCCACCTTTATACAACAGCCCAGTAGCATTGCCTCAATCACCATCTTAGAGGCATCATAGCTTCCGCGCCTCCCAAACGGAACACTATTTCCCTTTTAGTAAACAAGGCTAATCTGGCATATATTGCACTGTAACGATATTCAACCTCTATCTATAATACGAACAGAAACGACATCGGCCACCGTCGGCCATCTTTTCCGTCCAAATCGCCCAACATGTCATTGACAAACTGCCGGTTCTATGAGGAACCCTACCCGGAGATCGATAGCTTCGTTATGGTCAACGTCAAGCAGGTGGGCGATTCTTGGCGCCATGGCGGCCACGACCTGACTGACATTGTCTAGATCGCCGATATGGGCGCCTATGTCAAACTCCTCGAATATGATAACATCGACGGCATGATCCTACTGTCCGAGCTTTCGCGACGTCGTATTCGTAGTATCCAAAAATTGATCCGTGTCGGTCGCAACGAGGTCGTCGTTGTCCTCAGAGTCGATAAGGAGAAAGGTATTCGCAAAAAGTCACTCTATGCATTGGTCAGCGTTGACTCCAGTTAGGATACATCGATCTTTCAAAGCGCCGAGTCGGCCCCGAGGATATTGTGAAGTGCGAGGAACGATACAACAAAAGTAAAATGGTGCACTCGATCATGCGCCATGTCGCTGAAAAGACCCAGACACCCATTCAGAGTCTCTATGAAAGCATAGCGTGGCCCTTAATGAAGAAGTACGGGCACTCTATTGATGCCTTCAAGTTCTCGATAACGTGAGTGTGCCGGTCACAAAGGTTCCGTTGAGAGCTTCGCTGATCCTTACCCAGGAATCCTGATGTATGGAACGAGATTACCTTTCCTAGCGAGGCGGTCGCGGAGGAGCTTAAATCCTACATTGGAAAGCGACTAACTCCTCAACCTACGAAAGTTCGAGCGGATATTGAGGTCACCTGCTTTGAGTATGAAGGAATTGACGCCGTCAAGACCGCTCTGCGGACAGCCGAGGCACACAATACGGAAGACAACCAAGTGAAAGTGAGACTCGTGTCACCGCCTCTATATGTCTTAACGAGTATGTGTCTTGACAAGGCGGTCGGTATTGCCCGGCTTGAGGAGGCTATCGTGGAGATTCGCAACAGTATTACCAGTGCCGGAGGGCAACTGGTAGTCAAGATGGAGCCTAAAGCTGTCACAGATTCGGACGACGCCGAGCTGCAGGCTCTTATGGAAAAACGTGAGCGTGAGAACGCCGAGGTTAGCGGAGATGAAAGTGTTAGCGAGAGCGACGATAACATCCCCGAGACTGTGTAAGCTAAATGGTTCTGATCGTTCTCTCCCCGACACACATAGAGATGTGAAAGCTCTGGGCCGAGGACACATGTTATTAAACGGATTAGCATGGCATTCAGGCTGGTCATTCGGGGGCTCAAAAGTTTCTAGCATGCAAATGGCATTCATCAAAGCATGGGAAGGGTTTTGATTCCACGAGATTTGAATCATCTTGTTTTGCTTCTTACACCGACTAGGCACAAGTAGCTCCATAGGCAGTGCATTTACACCTGTAATGCTCTGAAGTCTCAATAGACATAAAAGCGCCACGACCAGATCCATAATTTGATATTTATCTCATTACCGAGAACTCGTGTAGTTCTTGATAGACTCGTCGATTGGAGAAGACTAGAGACGCGTGATTTCAATTACAACTAAATCGCATATCATCGAGGATAGGTATCTATCTACATATACATACTTAGCTAGACTACATAGAAATTTGTTGTGGGGCGTCGAAGCTTATTCCGCAGGCCTGTCTGGCTTAGTGCAATTGCCTCTCTACCCATACCATTTCTAACATTTCTGAGGCTCTGAGGCTCTGAGGCTTCTCACTGCGATGCTTACTTTGTTCACACAGAATTGTGTAGCGGGTCTGTCATCATGACGCTGAGATCAATATGGGCCAGATATAAACAACAGCGTGCCGGTTTCGGCCGATTCGGCTACTATATGTTCATGTTCGCCGCTTCCGTCCCGGTAGTCATCTCATTCAACACCTTCGTTCTGGAGCTGGCATGGATCCGCGGCTCGTCTATGTACCCATTCCTAAACTCGGAAAAGGACCAAACTACGCGAGAGGATGTTGTGGTTAACTTCAAGTATAATGCGCAATATGCCTTGCGCCGCGGCATGATTGTAACTTTTTGGTAGGATCTCCTTCTGTACTTTCGGCCCTAAAGGAATAGTGAGTGTGCTGACGATACTTTTGCGCACGGATAGGAACCCATTGAGACCCGAAGCTATGACTGTCAAAAGAATCGTCGGGTTGCCTGGTGACGTTATCGAAGCTCGGAGTCCGTATCCTGTTCGAACGGTCATCATTCCACCGGGGCATGTCTGGGTCGAAGGGGACGGTGACGACAGCCTAGACAGCAATAATTATGGACCGATCGCGACAGGCCTAATCATTGGAAAAGTCACACATCTGTTGTGGCCGCTTCATAGAGCCGGTCGTGTCCGATGGTGGGAGTACGCGGACAAGATTCGGGAGCAAGCAGGGAATAAATAGCCCTCTCTATTTGTACAATCATTATAAATTTCATGCAGATCTTTCCCCCTCACCCGGTCGCCCTCCGTCTCTTACACTATCTTAGAAAAATTCAGACTATCCAAGTAGGACTAGCGCACCTTCATGAGTCGCAATCATGAGGGCCATCATGGGTGTATGAATTACTAGATCCATTCAATCCAGGTACCGAACCAACCCCTGTCCAGTTCTAGTGAACTGTGGTTTACGTACCCAACTGTTCTTGCCAAACGTTGACGAGACAGTAAACACAGAGACAACTAGTAATTATCTTTTTAGGTAATCGATAGTGGATTAAACGTTTATTGGGCGTTGGCTGACTGTTTAAAAATGGCCAAACGTTCACTCAAAATTCACCATCGGTATAGGTCGAGCAGAAGTTCGAGCTTGGAGATTTGCAGTGTCCAGCCTTATCAGGAACCGGTAGACCGGGAGATAAGATCGCACGTGCCACAATTCCTCGACCGATCAACGCTAAATACGTCAATCGCGCTAGACTTTTTCTTATAGAAAATTGATTCCCATTTCTTGCTTGAGGACCCTGCACAAGGGTCTCTCGCTGCCCAACAAAGTGAAATCCTATGCGCAACAGCCGCTCCAGCCGCTCGAGGAGAAACACCAGTACTTTCGCTAACAGCCTATTCTTTTTCGTATCAAGTGCCGCCCTTGTTTTTCGAGGCGGCGCCCGCTCTTGTCGGCCCGCATCCATGATGGACTTGCAGTCCAACCTACTACCCCGTCGCATTTCAATTCATCAAAGCCGCAATCGCATCTTATAAAAATGACTATTGGCAATGACGAAGGGGAAGGGCGCCCCCCATATATTTATGTTAGTCATACGGTTTCGGAAGGTTCCTCCGCCGAGCTAATTGTTCGATACGTTTAGTCCATGATCGCCGGAGGTTTCGGAGGGACGACTGGCGACATGCTCATGCACTCACTCGATACTGTTAAAACACGACAACAAGGCGACCCGCATTTCCCCCCAAAATACACATCGTTAGGATCCTCCTATTACACAATATGGAGGCAGGAAGGTATACGGCGAGGGCTATACGGAGGTTGGCTACCAGCCATGATGGGCTCTTTTCCAGGGACGGTGCTGTTTTTCGGCACCTACGAGTGGAGCAAACGACACATGTTAGACTATGGAATACAAGCCCATGTCTCTTATCTAACTGCTGGTGCGTGACCCCATCCGGACAAGCACATGGTATGATGCTAAGACTCTTCAAGGATTTATTGGCGATCTAGCAGCGTCGATCGTTTATGTTCCATCTGAGGTACTCAAGACACGTCTTCAACTTCAGGGACGCTTTAATAATCCTTACTTCAAATCCGGTTATAACTACAAAGGAACATTCGATGCTGCAAGGACGATAATTCGAACAGAAGGCTTCTCTGAGCTCTTTTCCGGGTTCAAGGCGACACTTTACCGGGATCTTCCCTTTTCCGCTTTACAATTCATGTTTTACGAACAATTCCAAAGTTGGGCGCGAGAATGGAAAGACAGCCGAGATATTGGCGTCCGTCTAGAGCTTCTAACGGGAGCTGCGGGTGGGGGATTAGCCGGCGTCATGACATGTCCTTTGGATGTTGTCAAAACTCGTCTTCAAACCCAGATCGACCCTACGCCAGTCCCCCACAAGCCAAAAGATCGTGCTACCATAGATACCAGGTCGGTTATAAAAGAAACAGCAACGAAACAACCCATCTCTGGGTCTTCACATAATTCACAAATACGCCCTATCTCCACATCATCACCATCAACGTCTTTACCACGCCCGGGCGCCATTCCACTAGACGAAGACTCCATTTTTCGAGGGTTAAGACTCATTTATAAAACAGAAGGAATTGGGGGTTGGTTTAGAGGCGTCGGGCCACGCTTCGTATGGACTAGTGTTCAGAGTGGCTGCATGTTGTTTTTGTACCAAACCATTTTGCGGCAACTAGAAACGTGGATGCCCGTGGAGCGCCAAGATATGTCTCAATAGGGCCAGGGACGATGTCCTAATGATGATATACGTCCATGGCGTGTCTTTTTGTGTATACAACATGAGCATTTACAAGGCGTTGGGGTACTATAGACGAGGACGGACGATAAGAAAACCATGTACCTTAAGTAGATCTCTCAAGCTCATCCAAATGTATTATATCCTTAGGCCTATACGGGGCAATTGAACGACATTCAATGCTCAAGGCCAAAATCAAAAGCTTCCGTTTTTGTATACAGACGTTGAAGAGGTAGTATAGAAGTCTCCAGGACTGCAGTTTTTAGGATGCAGAATTGAAGTCCCCTATACTATCGTATACGGGCCACATTAACAAAAGCCCTTGCATACGTACCTAGGAACCTATACCTATGTATTTCCTACCCTACTATATATAACGATTAAATACCTAGTGAATGAATGGCAACTCGGTGACGACGATGCGGGCCTAGTTACATACGCTGACGCCTCCCTAATATGAGGGCGATTTAAGGGTGCCCTCTCGTCTCCGCGACTTGTAGAAACTACTCCCGTAGGCGGCGGCCTACCTTATAGGCAGTCAGTATATGCGCAGATAAACCGCAGCACCGCCACGATAGGTATCTACATGATTAAGACGCAGAGGAAATTCTCTCTCCCTGAATCAGGCGATTAGGGCCAATGGGCTTTTGTGGAGATGCGATGTTCTCCGAGCTATGGATCGCTACCTATCGGCACACCCAGTCTACCTACCTAGGTAGTCTAACCTAGGTACCTAGGTATCTAACCTAGGTCAGACCACTAGCTTCTGCATTACACATAGGTGCTATACGTAAAAAGCATCGAGCTTCGAGATCCAAATTAAAGCTTCAATCATCTCTCCCTTTTCGAGTTTACCACACGATTCATGGACACAGATACGGTCAATTAAATATTTGCCAGCTATGGCTTCACTAAGAAAATCGATATGCCGCCACTATTGCCCCTCCCCTCAAAGGCGGCTATTCGTGCCTTACGCGGCATTGCTCTAGGAACTTCGTGTGCCCTCGGCGCGATACTCGAAGACCGAAGACGGCGAATCAGCACATTAAAAACCGCCGTCGCGAACAAACAAAAAATAAAATCGTCGAAACAGTATCGCCACGACGATTTAGAGCAATTGCCATCGCCGCTAGACGATGCTGCCGCTGTCGGATCCAACCTACAATGGCACGAGCGGGGGGGTAATAAGCTACGGGAACATCACCACCATGTTAAGACAACCGACTCCGAAAGCGCGATGCTGGACGACATCGAGAGCCAAGATCCATTTCAAGATGAGAATAGTTCGCAACATTTACAATTACCAGAATCGCCCCTGTTGCAACCATCGGAGTCACAGACGACTTTTTCCCAATACGTCCCCTCTCGCGCGATATGCCGTGCGCCGTCTTCGCCTGCCGGCCAACCGCCAAGTAATAGTCCAATTAGTAGGACGGGTCTCAGTACCCCAGCGAATCCATCTGCGTTTTTGCAGCAACGAGAAATCACCCTCATAACTTTCTTTGAGAGTCTCCTAGAGAGCCTAGAGAGCACAGATGAGGACGGGCTAGATCGAGCCATTTCGTTGTTCATGTCAAATTCTTCCGTGATCCCCACAAGTCCTCTTCGTACCAAGTGGCTAATTCTTTCGGCTCGTCTATCACAAGAATGCCGAGCGAGCGGCAGATGGGAAAATGCCAGTCGGATATTAGCTACCATCATCAAGTTTGGTCCGCTGGACGAAACCATATATTTCGCCTTCAATCCCTCACAAATCATAGGATTCCATCTTCGTCGGCCGGACTCTAGTACGCCTTGTTCTACAGATAGTGTAACTTCGGCTGCCAAACTATTCCTACCAAAGCTCGAAAAAAGGCTTGAAGGGCAAGGGGGCCACATGGAAGATGCAGGCAAGCTTCTGGTGGTTGAACTTTTGGCATCGCAACGTTTCACTGTGGCTCTACACATCTATTGGAGAATGCTTGGTTGGGCGAAGGACCCCGAGCACTTTGTCTGTTGGGCCATTGAGGTATTTTCTCGGCACGGTGACCACAAAAATGTGATGAAGATTTTCTTGCTTCATTATTCACGTCTGGAACCCTCACCAGAAGGATTCATCAAGATTATGGATTATGTAGTGGATTCCGTAGAGGCCATGAAGGGTTTACACGCAAATGCGATCCTGGAGGCATTCGCGCAAATGAGATATCCGGGTGATGAAAGACCTCATACCCGATGGATTATGAAGCTATTACGTGCCCATTGGGCTCGTCACCGAGATATATCTAAAACGAAAGCATTATTCGAGAAGGTCGGCTCCGTTGGCCTGACGGATAGAATCGGCCATCCAGAAGGTCTATACCGGACTGTGATTGAGATTGCGGTCAAAGTAGGCGATGAGGAAACGGCACACTCATACGCCGACAAAGTCATAGATGGCTACCCATATATGGAGGCCGACATCGCTCTCAAACTGGCAGTGCTGAAAGCCAAGGCGGGTGACTGGGATGGCGTACTCGCAACTTTCAGACGGGTGCAACCCAACGAGTTATATGAGCCGACTGTTTACGATGATGCATTTCTCCTCGTATTAAGAGAATTCGCCAAGTCACACCCCGCTGCTGAGACTCAGGATTTTGCTATGCTCTTCGTCCGAGATATGGGTATTGGGTTTCATCCTTATATGGTCACCCTCATCGCTAAAAGTTATGGCGAAGCTCGTGATATGAAAGGCTTTATAGCGTGGTTGGTCTTTTGCAGCCAGGAAGGCTTCGCATTAGATGCCGGTTTCTGCAACTCCGTTTTATATAATTGCTGGGCGAAGTGGAAGTTTTCCTTCGTAGAATTACGGATGATACATGCAAAATTTAAAGCACTCAACCCACAGAGCATGGATGAAGTGACGCACAGGATCATGAGCCAAGCAGCACACCGTCAAGGTAATAGATTTGCCGTCGTCCGGCCTGGGAAGACGATTACCGTCAACAAATTGGCGTACCTGGGAAGAACCACAAACAAGAGGGATATATTCGAGGCAATGAACCAGGAAGTGATGAACAGCAAGCCTATGGCGGCAGTCACGATTTACAACCGTGCGATAAGTCATGGCATGCCCTTCTGCAGCCATTGTTTCCGGTTGGCCGTCTTAGCAAAACTCCGAGGGAAAGACTCGGGGTATGGAGGCAGCTCTGCTCTCTCCATGATCCAAGATGCACATGCTCAAGGGCACGAAGTCGGCCCTGCTGTTTCGACTCTCATTAGACATCAGATCGACACGTTTCATGGCGACCCTGAAGATGTGATCATTCATATGCAAAACCTCATCACCCGCTTCGAATCGTCGCAGATCACAATCGACACATCCGTGCTTACTCACATGGCAGTAGTCTGTGTCAAGATTGGCCAGCACGGGAAAGCCATCGCTCTCTGCCATCTGGCTCGGGATAGGAGCGGGTCACCGCATCTCTGCTTTTCATTACAGGGCTGCAAAGCACTCGCAAGTGCTTATTGGTACTTATTGGATATTAGGGGGATGAAGTCTCTCATCGACGACCTGTCCGGGAGCGAATTTTCGACCGACAAAGAGATATTGTTACATCTCAAGTCAATTCGCAGGCTAGTCAAAAAGATAGACCCGAGCAACGCTAAGATGGCGTTATTAGAAGTGATTGAACGCGGCGTTAAGCAACTCACACAAGCTCGGGCCGAAGCACGTACGCGAGGCAAGGTAGTATCACAAGAGACCTTGCGGATTGTAGGTGACGCGCTTACCGACCTGCAGAAGACTAAGAAGGCGGAAAGGGGATTGGGGATACTAGCTATGGTTACGCACGAACCGACAGACGGATCCTCACAATTTATAACTACATGATGAGAATAGGTAGAGTACCTAACCTAGGGAGATATAACTCTATAAATAAAAGACGAACATAGATACCACGGGACAGCAGTCGCAAGCTAACAGACTGCTGTAACAAAGTATACGCACCCTTCATTCACATAAACTTGTTCTCCGCTCTCCGGTATTATGTATTACTATACACTACCTTCGACGTCTACTCTAGGAGCAGTGGTGGTGATTGTTACCTTAAGTGAGTGCACCATTCACCAGTCCGCGAAGCTTAAGGTTGTTTACAGCATCGTAACAACACAACACAACACAACACAACGAACCTTCTCAAGAGACGAGAGTCGACTGGTATGAGCTATGAGCTTGGCTAACGCGGAACATGCCATCGCCCAACCCAGACTCTCACATGATAAAACATTGGCGTGATACTGCATACTGCATGCAGGTAGGGAAGAAGAGCTACGTTAGGTACGTAGGTACCTCCTAGGTACACTATTGATTTAGTGGTTTAGTGGCTTCAGGGGCCAAAAGGGGGGTGGGTAGGTACCGCGTAGGTGCGCTGCAGCTAGCCTAGGCGAACTCGTTCAGTACTCGTTGTCGGCTCCTTACCTCTTATTCGTATAGCACGCGGTCTGATTGGCCGATAGGAATAGTACAACCGTCGGGACTTGGCATCAAACCCCAGCTGGGTTAAGATTTAGAGCCAGCAGCCAACGATTTCAAGATCGGGACCCTCAAGAACCATTCCTTCATCAGCGACCCATTAATGGAAAATTAGGTATTACATACTTACATACTAGTAGTACTTATTACCACAGTCGTGGTTCGACAAATCGTTCCATCATGACCTGACGAATGCTTGATAAACTAGGCCATTTTCCCCTCTGCTAGACCGTCCTTTACCGCCTCAATTTCTTCAATTCACCCCAGTTCGTGACCCTCCATCCGTTCTTAATAAGCTTCACCGTCATTGACACATTATTCCCGTAGTCACATACCTACTCGACACCTCATCTCCCCATACTCCCGTACAAACAGACATAGACACACACGCATCGAGTCGATCAACCCCCCGCGGAAGAAACGTCCCCTATGAGTCCAATAACGAGTATCTCAACCTCAACCCTCCTAGAGGATCTCGCTGCTCGACGGTCCACATACCATGAGGCCGATGTTGTGGTAGTAGGCGCCGGCGTCTTCGGATGCGCCGTCGCCAACACCCTGGCCAACCAGGGACGCAGTGTCATATTGCTCGAGAGGTGGATGAAGGAACCCAACCGCATAGTGGGCGAGCTATTGCAACCGGGAGGCTACAAGTCACTCGAAAGACTGGGTCTAGAGCATTGTGTCGAGAATATCGATGCGATAACAAATGTCGGTATGGATGTGCTATGGTACGGTCAAGATATGGCCATGAAGTACCCATATCCCAATGAGGGGAAGCGTCAACCCGTCAAGTTATCGGCATTACCAGTGAATGGTAATGGCACCGGGCCCGGATCCGCGAATGGAAAGGCGAAGCACGACGAGCAGGACCCCAGAAGGCCCAAGGGCCGAAGTTTCCATCACGGCCGCTTTATAATGCAGCTCCGGAAGACGTGCATGAAGAACCCCAACATCACCATCTTCGAGACCGAAGCCGTCGCTACCGTGAAAAGCGATGACTCGCCCGAGATCCTGGGAGTCAAAACTCTGACCGTGAACCCCACGACAGGCCAGAAGGAACCAGACTGCTTTTTCGGCCAATTGACAATCATTGCCGACGGTTACGCCTCGAGATTCCGCAAAGAATACATCGGTCGCGCCCCCATAGTCCGCAGCAAGTTCTACGCGCTCGAGCTGATCGACTGTGTGCTCCCACACGCAGGCTACGGGCATGTCGTCATCGGCGGCAAGACTTTATGTCTGCTGTACCAGATCGGGACGCATGAGACCCGCGCACTCGTCAACGTGCCCGAGAAACTACCAGAGGCGGCGCCGGCAGCCGGCGGTGTACGCGGTTATCTGAAAAAGGTCGTGCTCCCACAACTACCAGTCTCGATTCAGCCATCCTTCCGCGCGGCGCTCGAGAAAGACGACAAAATTCCCGCTAGCATGCCAAACAGCTGGCTGCCGCCAACGAAGCAGGGCTCGCACCCAGGCCTAGTACTGTTAGGCGACGCGATGAACATGCGACATCCATTGACAGGCGGCGGCATGACGGTGGCACTGAATGACGCCATAATACTTTCAGAGGAGCTCTCGCCAGAGAAAATCCCCGATCTCGGAGACTACGCCGCCGTGCGCCGGGCCATGGCGACGCTACACTCGCGGCGCAAGCATCTGACATCCATCATCAACGTGCTTGCACAAGCGCTCTACAGCTTGTTCGCAGCCGAGGACAGGAACCTAGCCAAGCTACAGCGCGGCTGCTTCGCATATTTCGAGATGGGCTGGTCCGCAGACCCCATGGGCTTCCTCGGCGGGCTGATCCAGCGACCGCTGCTCCTCGGCTACCACTTCTTCACGGTCGCGTTCGTGGCCATCTGGCTAGACTGGAAGGACACGGGACTGTGGAAGCTACCGGTGCTGTTATGGCACGCCGTCAGCATTCTATGGACAGCCAGCGTTGTCTTCCTGCCGGTCATGTGGCAAGAGTTGGCCTTCTAGTGGCTCCAAAAGAAAAATACAAAAGTTATGTAATATGTAATAATCCTCCCACTGACATGGACATACTAGAAGAACATGACTGTTCTCAACCCCCAGGTACGGCTATATAAGAAACGAAGGAGGGATAGAAAGAAGAATTGATGATTTACGTAAATATCTACATGCGGTGTACGACTAATAGCAAGTTTATGCAGCTTTCTAGCTAGAAGATTGGGTTGATGCACATTGTGAAATAGATTCTTTCTATACATATCTATTATATTATCCCTATACTTACAACCTAGACTTGCTATAGTCCGCCCCATGATAAGTACGTCCAACGACACTTTTCGTGTTGCTCCAAGCGATATAAAGACTTAGGAACCAAAGATGGCGCCGTTATCCCGGAACCCACGTCTTCGCGCTCCAGACAGCAACGTCGTTGAAGGATCATTGACACGGTACAAGACTATATAACCCAATTACAAGAGGAATAATGAAAAGGAGAGTTAGGACGCTTTTTTGGGTTAAAAGAAGTCAAAAAAAAAACCCCCAGGCAGAAGGAGGGGATAGAGGGTGAAAGAAGCGAGGAAGCAAAGAAAAGAATGATAATGGCCAACGAGGGAATCGAACCCCCGGACCTAACGATGCAGAGTAAGGATATACCGCTAAGTAATTATATTGTGCTTCGCTAGACCGTACCGACCCGGCCACTAGGAGCTCAGATTAACTCTCCCTATATACTTCTATCCCAGGGGCGGTGAGTGCCAGGCGTAGAGTTTGCTTGACAGGACCCTCATCGGCCCGGTCTTCGATAAATAAGCTCAGGGAGAGGGATACGCTTATTCGCTGTTAGAGGTGTTTAAGGTTCGAATCATGTTAGTATTGGTCCTGGCTTTCAGCCTTCTCTGAGGAGAAGGGGGGGAGGGTGCGGTCCGCAGTCACAGGAACGAAGACATGGTCTCGGGCTACAAAGTCGTTGGTGGGTGTGAAAGCGCAGGTAGCCAGGTCTCCATAGCCAGTTTTCATAAGCCAGCAAATTGAAGTCAATATAAGGCAAGGCAGCGCAGCTTTTATTGGGGTATATAGAACACAACGCAATCTAAAGGCATTGGACAGAATACGAACGCACATACACACAGACCAGACCACCCATCCGGCTATTCTGACCTCCTGCGGTGAAAACGCGTCTTATGTCAGACGTCTCCTATAAACGCCCATCATCCAGCTAGCGCGAAGCACGGCGAGGCCAACAGCCATCTTGATGCTGTCCTGTATGACATTCAGCTTACTACCCCCGACCTCGTGCCAGTCGATGGGGACCTCGGCGACCTTGATGCCAGGGGAGCTGCCAATAACAGCACCGTCTGACCCGAGCACCGGCACGGCGGGCGCCGACTCGGCCAGCATGAGCATCTCGATGTCGAAAATCCAGCCTTCGGCGTGCATGTACGGGACAATGTGCGGCAGCGCGGCGCGCGAGAATAACTTGAAGCCGCACTGCGTGTCGCGGATGCGGCTCGTCGCCGGCGGTGTCAGAATGGTGAGGACGAGATGGAAAGACCGCATTAGGAAGTTGCGCAGCGCCGACCGTTTGACTACCGCCTCGCTGCCGACGAGATGGCCACGACTGCCGATCGCGACACCGCGGTAGGCCCCGTCCACTACCTCCTCGCAGCCCTCTATCAGCTTTCCCAGATCACTAAACCTAGAGGCTCCGTCAGCATCGGCGAAGAGCGCATATGCGCCCCGTACGTGTCGCAGACCATGGGTCACGCCGCCGCCCTTTCCACGGTTCTTTTCGAGCGTCACGACGCGCAGGATATCATGCAGGCTGTGCTCACGCGCAAACTCCATCGCCACGTCCACCGTCTTGTCACTGCTTCCGTCGTTGACGATGATGATCTCGTAGCCGGAGAGGTCCTCGCGCGGTGTGTTCTGGGCATGGAGGTGGCGGCGTGGCGTGGACGGGCGAGAAGCAGGTTTCTTAGCCCCGCCGTCTGGCCTCAGGTGGGTTGTCCGACCATACGTCTTATCGAGGTACTCGACTGCTTCCTCGAGGGTGGGCAGAATTCGCTCCTCTTCGTTGTAGGCCGGAAACACTACACTCACCAACACTTCAGCCGGCTCAATGGCTCCAGTGTTTGGTACAAAAGTCGCGGCGGGGTCGCTCCCGTTGCGTTCTAGGTGCTCGCTTTGACGACGTTCGGCTAGCCAGCGGTCGTGCCAGCATGGCAATTGCCTCCGTACGTTCTCTTTGCCGTTCGGAGTCGTGGTGATGTAGGTTTTTTCGGACGGTAACACAGCGCGGGGTTTGGGCGCAACGAAATGAAGTAGGGCGAAAAGCTAGGCAAGATTCTAAGTTAGGTACCACGTATCTTTTCCACGCTCAAGATCATGTATTTCTCGTACACTATAAAAGGTCGCTGTAAGCAGCACGCCTACTCCCAGGAGGAGGTGGAGCGGGCTCTCCGCGACGGTCGCAAGAAGAGCGTCCATGGTTCCCACCAAGTTCAGAGACAATGACAAGGGCGCGGGAAGCGGGAAGCGGCGTCGCATTCGGCGGAACTTGAATTCAAGTAAAAGAGGGATTGCCCCCCAGCGAGATCCTCGCCGAGAGGGACAGAAAGTCACTGATTTATCGCAATGCAAGCCTTCTTATCATGCAGCCTCAGGTTTGGCAAATTGGGTGTGTGGATAAAAGTTTGGGCTCTTCAAGGGCCATGTCTTAAACAGAACATGGAATTTGTGGTTTTATGGTTTTACGATGGGAGCTCTAGAAAAGCCACGTTTAAGCTGACGAATCATTTGATCGTAAGACTACGTACTTAAGTAGGTAGGTACCCCGGATCCCTAAGGCCTGTTGGTATATGCACAGACCCGCTGTAGGGAGGGGCTTCCCTTTTGGCGCACTGGAAACTTCACAGAATCCCCACTACAGCAACACTTTACTTCTTTGCCAAGTGTGTATTGCCAAAGTGTGTAATGAATGTCCCAAGGATCGAAGATCGTCATTGCCACCGTCATTTCAGGAACAACATGAGACTTGGGTTATTTTTCCCAAGACTCGATAGATGTCTTATTCAAAGGCCTTTGATATCATTGAACAATGATACCCAACAAATTTTCTAGGATATATTTGCTTGTCCATGGCTCATCCCCCATTTTCCAATGTACTCAAAGTCATGCCCTAGAGATCTGATACTTCACCCACTTTTCCAAGCCTCCCATCGCGACAATCTCCTACACATTCGGCGGCAGCTCCCCAACCTTCTGGCTCCATGTCTACTTTTCGCCGCCACCAAACTCCTCCCTCAGCCGCCTCACCAGCCTCGACACCTCCACCCCCATGAGCGCATTATTGATGCTATTCCTACTAAATGTGTTTCCAAAGCTCCCTGCCACCACGAGCGGGATCCCCTTCGCAAGGATCGCCGTAGCACCCTGCTCGCGCGAGCTGCCACATCCAAAATTAAAGCCCGCCACTAGTATGTCGCCAGGTTGGGCTAGGGATGAGAAGGAGGAGTCGTAGTTCTCCATGACCACCTGCGCCATAATGTCGCGCATAATGTCATCCTGGTAGGTGTACTTGCCCGGGTAGATGCCGTCTGTGTTGATGTTGTCGGCGTCGCAAAACACGATCTCGCCCGATACTTCCTCAGCTCAGCCCGGGAGGACCTCAATAAGGGTCTCGCCAGTCTGGTCTGCAGCCGAGTTTACGGTAGCATCCATTATGGCATTGCCAACAGCACCTATAGCAGCGACTAGGCTGCTCTAAAAGCTCTTCTTAGCTAAGGAGATCATACTCTCAGTTTCTACCACGAGACTCTCCAGCGCATCGACGACGCTCGCCGCTCGGTCCACCTCAGCATCACCGTTACGCTCGGGCTTCTGATGCCAGCCGGGCCTTGTGCCTCTAGGTCCTTGACCGGCGTGGCTACCTTGACTGAGTTGGGGCCGGAGACAAAGGGCGATAGCGTAGACAAGTTGAGGTATAGAGACTTGGCGTAAGTCGCTCCTGGATCCGGCCTTAGAGGATCTCGAAAGAGTTCCTCTACCTTGTTGTGCGTGATTCGAGCCTTGCCGCCAAGATATGGGTTCAATATAACCGACGCCGTTGACTTGCAGTGTAGCGTCTATTGGGAAAATACTAGCTACAGCCCCCCACTCGGTAGTCATGTTTGAGATAGTAAGCCTATCGTCGACCGGGAGGCTGCTGAGCGTGAGTTCCGAGCCTGTGAATTCGATGGCGTGGTTCAACACCTCATCCTGGTTGAATTAACCGCATAGTGCGATAATAACGTCCTTGCCTGTGACGCCTTGTGGCGGTAAGCCGGTAAAGGTGACCTTCGCGATAGGGGGAATCTGCCACCACGTCTGTCCAGTCGCCCAGATCAGATGCTCGCAGCATCCGTCCGCACGACTGGTGTTCCCAGGGCGGCAACACCTCCATACATGTTTGAGTGTGAGTCTGAGGCTACCGTGAGAGTCCCTAGTCACGCATAGCCCTCCTCAATCATGATCTGGTGGCCGATTCCTCGACCAGCGGGATAAAAATCAACCCCATGTTGCCGGGCAAAGTTTTCGATGTTTCTGTATTTCTCGAGGTTGCTCTCGCTCTTATTTTGGACATCGTGATCCAATGCAATGACTATTTGCCGGTTGTTTTAGATCTTGGTAGCGCCGATAGATGTGAACTTCGTTATTACTGTTCAACCACTGGGGTCAGCAATTACCATAAAGAGCAAAAATTGACCAATGTCTCGGGAGCATGCAGGAGCAGCTCCGAAAATTGCCAAAGGGGATAGAAAAGACTCCAGGGAACCAACCATGCCAAGAGTTGTCGTGGGTCATGCATTGTGCTGGCGAGATGGAGACATAGTCACCGGCCCTGACCTCCTTGCCCGGCGGAAGCCCAATCGAATATCTCTACACGGTTTTCTCGGTCAAGGTTTGCGGAATTTCGACTCGGGCAGACGGTGCGGCGAACGGTAGCGCCGCCTGATCCATATCATTTCGCGACTCATCCTGCTTAAGCTGTGAGGCCACCCGGTCCAGAATTCAACGACCTAGCTTGAAAAACTGTCTTCTGTCTTATGGTACGCCCGGTGAACGGTCATATAAGCACGTCGGATCTAAGAACGCTCTATCTGTAGAAAGCGCAAAGCAACTTCACATCCTGAACAAGCCAATCTTGGCCGATGCAGGTCGAGGCGGGTAGCCTTTAACGAGGGCTAGTGATAGGGCTTGGAAAGACTCTCAGCACTGGCAGTAAGAGTGGGATGAAGCGCGGTTCTCCATCTAGAATCGTATATTACTCGATAAACTTTGGGATAATGTTTGGGATAAACTGAAGGTACTCGCAAGCTCTTGTAGGACTAGATACGGACCTTCTGCGTCTAGTATCCTAAGAATTTCGTGCGAGGCATCTGATTTACCGGTCCGTATCCGCAAGCTACTGGGGCAACTAAAATCACCACTATAGCTAACGAGAATAACCATTACGGAGTGAGGATAGTTAAGGCGTTTGTATACTTTGAACATCAAAGTTTTTTTCTGGAAATTATAGAGCTGTCTTCACCATGGCATCGAGATATGTGAGAGTCTGCGTACATAGCAAGCCATGCTGGCATGTTGGCCTCAAAGCGCACGCAATGTTTGGCGTCGAACACTCCTCTTGATATCTTCCTAGAGACCTCGGGGGACAGATGCAATGCCGCTTCTACGGATATTACTAGGCAGTCGTCGCATATTGATTGGGAGGATTCAAAGCCCGTACATGAGTTGATGGTTAGAGTGCGAATATTGTAGCACGAGCACAATTGTATAAAAATAGTAGAGAAATATAGATATACACGTACAATAGGTACCTACCTTACGTAGGTATATACCAACCCTCGAACCTAGGACGCCGCAACATTTTATATCTTTGTGGCTAGGACGTGGTTACATGCATCTTTTGTGTAGTCTGAATAAACTGGTGGCAGTTTTCCTTCCCCATTAACACGCAAAACCCTCAGCGGGGCGTCTTCCCTCAAATCCATATGCCATTCTTTTGCACAACTGGCAGGGGGTGAAATCATGCCGCGAGAGCTTATGGATTACACAGTAATAGAACTCAGTCTAGGAGCAAGAGGGGCTGAAACCCACTCAGGTCGACAAGATCCGCGACTCATGTTAAGTTACACAGAGAGAACATGTTTCAAGTGGCTACAAGTAGACGTATATGCGTTAATGAACGTGACTGGAAACAATATAATACTGAGGCCGGCCTCACTCGTCCTAGAACAAAAAGTTTTCTGCATATAGCAGGGACCCCCATGCAGACAGTGTAGGTTAGGCCCTTTCCGCCTCGGTACGTATTCATCATACTTCTATACGAAGACCACGGCAGCTAGAAATATTGTGTTATATATCCTGCCTAGTTGGCCTCGATTGTATTAATTTCTGACAACTACGAGTTCGACCCGGCTATCCAAACCGGGCAAATCACACGCCCGCGCGGAGATGCCAATACAAGCAGAAAGCGGTATGCTGTCACCATGACGCACATAGGGGGGTTACGCCATCATATCTAACATATTGGGTACCATCGTATAGCCTGCAGCTCATTCGATAGCGAAGTGGCGATATTGGTTGCCTTGGTAGGCTTCGCCGAAGCATATGATCGAGCCGTTCTAGAATCATACAGTCAGCACATTCTCATGCAGGAATTTATTCGAACGCCATTGCATTTCGTGCCTCTCGGGATTGACTGCGCTTAGGTCGAGGCAGTGCTACAGACATACCTTTCTGCCTATTACTTACCGAGCCATCATTGGCCCATCCATTTGATCTTATACAAGGAAGATTTACGAATATTACTAGTATTATATTGCATAGCCTTCTCTGGTATCTATTTCTAACCCTTTCTTTTCTTCACAAAAACACTAGGAAGAAGAAAAGCTACGAAAAATACTTATACCAATCATTTCGTTTAGATTTAGGGGTATAGAGGCTCTGTTAGGTTCCGAGATGCTGCTGGCCACCCGAATCTGTAGGAGCCGAGGCTTCTATAATACTATCTTCTAATTACTTAGAGACAATAACGCGAGCTGTACACTCGTTTTCAACGAACTCTCGCACTTTATAGACCTCATTCTTTTGGGAGACTGAAAATATGGCCATATCTATATGCCTTAGCCACTTCGGAAAGCTAAGAATTTTACTAATACATAGGCGGTTTAATAATACCTCACTGAACAAATGATTCACCGCCAATACTTTTAGACTGAGTGGTAACAGTCGCGCCAGTCTTAGCAGGTATTATCACAATACCATTACGAATTCATCCATGATTCTACCCATTATAATCCCCAAGTAAAGTAAATAATGGAAAAGGACATTATAATTGCTACTACACCGAGATGCAGTATGTGGCTACCGTGTAGCGTATAGCAGTTCCTACAGATAGTGATGCTCAAAATAACTATCGATGCACATGAGGGACTTCTCCTTGGGGAAGTAGAATTCAGAAATTTAGCCCCCCGCCTCTAGGTGAGACACACAGCCTTCAAAGAGTAAGAGATTTTTGGCTTCGCATAAGTGCCGAGGTTCAGTAATCAGTTTTATATATAGACGTAATATTTCCGTACCACCCCCCCTATGCCATGGGGCCGTTGAGAGACTAAATGATGTTTAACGCCCTATAAGAGTATTTGTATGTCGAGTACATCCTCAAACCCCGTATATCAGGCCGTTGTATTAGCAGATGCCAACTTAGAAAACCTCCGAGACTCACATCGCAACAAATATTCATACCTCGCCCATACCTAGAATCCTATCAAGTAACCGGATGGAGGACCGATAAAACCGTTTACATTCGCCGAGCTAACCCCCGCCAGCTCTTGCCCTTTTCCAAGCCGATCGACTAAGATTGCTACCTTGTGGCGTCCAATCACAAAAAACCAGCCATAATCATGGTGCGCGATTATGACGGTGTCCTGCGTGGGGCGTTCTGTATCAACATAGGATTCACAAGTCATCCGGTCAGCCTGACTTTGATTCTTACTGGGTGGTATATTATAAACTCGGATCACGGTCGGCGTTGGAGTCGTTTTGTGATCTCCTTGCTAGGATTATTCCAGGGTGACTTCTCTCAATCGTCGATAATTACTACTCGGAAATCTCCCAAGCGTCTACTTACAATGCCTTTCTCATTCAGCGGCCTTCAGGTTATTCTAGTAATTCTCATTTTCACTCCATTTTCGATTATTGCGCTTGGCCTCCGGCTTTGGTCTAGGCATATCAAGAACACACCTCTTGCCTTCGACGATTACATGGCCATTCTGGCACTGATTCTCACCATTGGCGAGAACATTTGCTGTCTTATTGGTAATCTTACTTTATTTCCAGTTCCCTTATTTTGACCCTGTTGTTGACACAGACCAGACGCCTTCGATGGAGTCTTAGGGGTTCACGTCAGCGAAATTCTTGCGACGGACCCTTCACTACTCCAAACTTACTTAAAGGTTTGTACCTATTAGGCAGAGAAATCTAGCAATGTTATTGGTAACCGCGAATGATAGCTTACCGTACCTGGTATAATACTATGGGCTGCAGCAAATACCTGCGTTAAACTATCAATACTCTCTTTATATACGATTTTATTTCCTGTCCAAAAGTTCTTTTATATCTGCTACGGGGTCATGGCTATCACAATAGCCTTTTGCCTCGTTGTATTTCTAGAAGCCTTTCTACTTTGCACCCCAGTTCAATATAGTTGGGACAAAAGCATTCCCGGGGGCGTCTGCAACCAAAGTGCGGCATTCCTCGTTTCTGGGATATTTAATCTTATCGTCGACGCTTTCATAGTAATTCTCCCAATGCCTATGCTGTTTAGGCTGCAGATGCCATTATATAGAAGGCTCAGCGTTGCAGCCATGTTTAGCCTAGGAGCGGCGTGAGTACTCCAACTCGTTTTGGTGTGTATTAAGACTAAGTCACGTCTCTTAGTATATGTATCATCTCTCTATTTCGGATAATATCACTGAGAGCATGGGACCTAGGAGACATTACCTTCGGTGCTGGTTTGGTTTCTATCTTCTCGTCGCTAGAACCAACGCTTGGAGTTATTAATGCTTGTCTCCCAACCATCAAGCCTGCACTGTACAAGATATACAGTTCAAAGGGCGATTCCAAAGGCACCAGCACACCTGGTTTAGACGGGGGCCGACAAAATTTAATGGTAACGGGGCTGCAATCCAGCCGGTTTCGTCGCCTTCCTGATGAGATGCCTCTTACCACTATTTAACCCGACAACAAATGCTCGGGTAGAACCCAGAGAGAAACAATCACAGTTACTCGAGCCTGTCAAATCCGAACAAGACACCAAACAATCGGAATATTTATATCAGTTCCTATTTCTCGGCATCAACCACAAGCACTTAGCCTCATAGCCTCATGTGGGGCATAGAACGGAATCCCTGCTATATCACACCGACGCACGGCTATTCCCACAAGGAGTGATTTTGCTCGACTTTTAGCTGAGAAAGGCACCCAAGAATGCTAGATAGGGACGGTGGTACTTCACGTTTCCATTTGGTAAGATACGACGGCGAATATTTCTAATGAATAGCACCGCAGAATCGGGACACGACCCTAGTAGATTGAGGACGTTGTAATAAAGTCGGTGACTTAAATGTCTGCGGCCACTTATATACTTACGTAGTCAGAAGGAACCCCGCAACCCATATAGTAATAGGACTGTTTTCTCACTATCACCTTTCACCAATGAATAGGACGCGAATATCAGGTAAAAGCAAGACTGTGGTTCTTCTTCAAGAAATTCTATCACGATAACAATCTTGGTCCTATCAAGTATCGACTACAACACTTCGGTCGAAATCGAGGCCGAGAAACAATCCCAAGTGCGAAGTAGCAATGTCTTTACGGCTGCTCGTAAATGTACATGGTGACATAACCTCATAAGTTATGAGTCTGCCTTTACTCCTGAAGTCATCGGAAGTCAGAATGTAGGCAGCTGAAGAAACACGTCCTTGGTTGTGTGATATCACTGCCGCTACTGCATATGTGTATTATCAGTAATTATAAAGTAAATCCCATACCAAGTATATGTTTAGAGAGTGATTGTGCCTATTAGGGCATTCCGTGTTGCCTCTAGATCATGAACCACTGGCAACTGCTGGTACTCCCCACTACCCGTACATCTCTCCGAGGTGGCGTCATAGTTCTCGTTTTCACTCCCTCATTTTTTCATTGAGATCGCCAACTTCGGCACCGGCTCGAAGAGTCCTATCTGGGTTCCTTTTGGCTGTGTCTTTGTAATTCACTCCACCCTCAATGCCGAGATAACCCTACTAGTAGAAAGTACACTGGAGAACCAACATGAAAAGGTTCGGGTACTGTGCATGCGTCTTTATTGCAGATAACTCCCAGAAATAAGCTCTTGTATTTCTTGGCTGATTGTACTGTTAGCCTACTTGTGGATAAAAGAGCCGTGACCGTTTACATTAGCGTAAGGCCTCCAGCCGCCACCCCCTATGCTTCGTATCATGGTATCCACCCCGGAGGCGTAACCAGAGACACCCCGAGTGCTGGGATTAGAAGACAAATACCTTGATAGGGTTGAGAGAACTGAGCTCATGTTTTCGTGAGTGACACAAAATGAAGATCTCCGTGATATATTGAACATCAATGCACGGTAGTACCATACCTGCTTTCTCGTTTTTTTGAAGATCATCACCCATTCTCTCCTGGGTTTGGATTACGAAAACAGTAGTTACTTGCGAGCTCAAGCGTCAGCGCCCTCGGTATGCCCTTGGTAGCTGCATTATGCGTAAATAGAGCTAGCAAGAAATGGGCATTTGCTCTGACCCTCATCTCTGTGACAGCTCACTTATGCCTCGCACAACAACCATGTAGATGATGCATATGGCCGGCAATTGACTACCGAAGTCCCCCATATTCTCAACAGCACTGTCCTCAAGAGAGGATATGTTGTGAATCCACATATAGAGACGCACCACTACAGAATTCGCTTAATGACACCATGTACTCCGTATGGCTGTTGCCTATGCGGCGGGCTTGACATGGTGTACTGCCGCTCATCAGGTACTATCCGTCGTGTAATTGGTGCGCAGCCCTGACGTTCCAACTATGACGTCTCATTCGTTGGCGGTCTGACATGCACCATAAACAAGAGAAAGGTGCATTAGACGCGCATCCGTCTAATCCAGAGCTAAGCGAGTTTTCGCGAAGGGCTTATGCCCCTGCCGATCATCGTATTTATGTATTGCAGAGTGACGGGAGACTGAATTTCTGAATTGCGTGATATTGGCTAGGACTGCAGATGCCCTCAATTCTGGTTGGTACAGAAACCGTTGTGGCTGAATGAACCTAGCTGAGGCCAGGGTCGTGATTAGCTGGAGACGGGTAGCTGAACAATAAGGCACCTGTGCCAAGTAACCTTTCTAAATCCGGAGAAGATTCTCCTCACAGCCTCGGGTGCTCTCGACCTTCACTGTGAGGTAAGTGATCGTGAACATGCAAGGATGGAGACTGGGCAGTACTGGGAAGTGAGGGGAAGAATAGGGGGTTCCCGTACGGATGCCTATAAAATGGCGACTCTAGCAGTCGACTAAGGCATTCAGACAGGAGGCATGATAGACTCATCCGACACAAGCATTTTATGTTACAATGAGTTCCCATCTTGCTCGCCGCAGCCCTTGGCTCCTTTACCTTGGGACTATCCAAGTCTTCTTTTCTTTGGCGTTTGCCCAATTCCCCTGGGCAGCGGCCATTCCTCGTACAGGATGGACCGTCACGGCAGATAGCTTCCAGCCCGGCAACGAAGCCGCCAATGCCATAGACGGGAACAGCAGCACCTTCTGGCACACAGCCTATAGCCCAACCATTGCGCCACTCCCACACTACATCCAACTGGACATGAAGAAGAGCTACATCGTCAATGGTGTTTCATACCAGCCGCGACAAGACGGGGGCTCGAATGGGAACATAGGCCAGCATACAGTTACCCTAAGTAACGATGGAACCACTTGGAGCAGCCCTGTACAGTTTGGTGCGTGGCTAAACGATAAAACTACCAAGTCTACCTTCTTCTCGAATACAACTGCTCGATACGTCCGCATCACTGCGCAAACGGAAGCCCAGGGGGCCAATAACCCGTGGTCAAGCATAGCAGAGCTTAATGTATACAGCCCGAACGCCAATCTTGACGCTTCTACCTTTACGCCGCCCCCTACAAGCCAGGGGCGTTGGGAATCGACTGTGGTGTTGCCTATTGTCGCTGCGGCCGGCGCCCTATCCGCACAAGGGAACGTGATCTTCGTGAGTCTTTCCCCCAAATGGATTTCTTCCCCCGTTTGAAACTGCCTATCGGGCGCGCAAGATACTCCTAGGTCTATGCTTAAAGCTTAAAGGATGGATGATAGTACTCATAAGAAATGGCATTGACTTTATGTTGCAGTGGAGCGCATATCGACCGGACCGCTTCGACAGCGGTACGGGACAAACATTGACGGCGCTGTGGACGCCCACTTCTCAAACCGTGACGCAGCGTACGGTTACGGAAACCCACCGTGAGTTATAAATTCGAAATACTTCGTTACTCCCTTTCAAGGACGATGTACAGTCAGAATAACAGCGAACTAATACAATCAAAGATGACATGTTCTGCCCCGGTATCTCCCTCGACGCCAACGGCCGTATCATAGTAACGGGGGGCAACGACAGCAAGAACACAAGCGCATACAACCCAGCCAGCGCAGGCTGGGCAAGCGCAGGGCAAATGGTCATCGCGCGCGGCTATCAATCGAGCGTGACCGTCGGCGACGGCCGCGTCTTCACGATCGGTGGGTCGTGGAGCGGCGGCCGAGGCGGAAAGAACGGCGAGATCTACTCGTCGGCAACGGACAAATGGACGTCGCTCCCGGGTGCCGCCGTCGCGCCTATGCTCACGGCCGACGCCCAGGGCGTGTATCGCGGCGACAACCACGCGTGGCTCTTCGCGTACAAGGCCAACTCGGTGTTTCAGGCCGGGCCGAGCAAGCGCATGAATTGGTACAACGTCAGCGGGTCCGGGTCGTACACGGCTGCCGGAACCCGCGCTGCAGACGGCGACGCCAGTAAGTAGTTCTCCGAGTCTACGAAGGCCCCTTCCTTCTCTTCTCTTCCCATTTCCAAATCGTGCTCGAAACGGCGATAACTGACGTAGGCCGTCGTAGTGTGCGGTAACGCTGTCATGTTCGACGCTGTAAGTGGCTCGATCCTATCAGCCGGCGGCTCGCCGTCGTACCAGGACTCGAATGCCACGCCCAATGCGCACTTGATCAAGCTCGGTAACGTCGGCGCTACGCCTACCGTCACGAAGCTGCCGAGCATGGCATACGCGCGTGCGTTCGCCAACGGCGTCGCCCTACCCGACGGAACAGTGCTCGTCGTGGGCGGACAGTCGTACCCCATCCCTTTCACTGACACGACGCCCGTACTGCCGGCCGAGCTGTTCGATCCGAAGACGAACACGTGGCGCACGATGGCCTCGATCGCCGTGCCGCGCACTTACCACAGCATCGCGCTGCTTCTCCCAGACGCCACGGTCGTCGCGGGCGGCGGGGGGCTCTGCGGCACGGGCTGCGCGCAGAATCACTTCGACTTGCAGGTCTTCTCGCCGCCGTACCTATTCAACGCGGACGGCTCGCGCGCCGCGCGGCCCGTCATCAGCTCCGTGTCGGCGACGCAGGTCCGCCCCGGCGCCTTGCTGACGGTCACGACGGCGCAGAGCGTGGCGTCTTTCTCGCTCATCAGGTACGGTTCCGCGACACACACCGTCAACACGGACCAGCGGCGCGTGCCGCTCTCAGCCGTGAGCGTACTCGGGCTGGCGTCCGTCGTGTCTCTCCCCACGGACCCGGGCGTCTTGGTCCCTGGGTATTGGATGCTGTTCGCGATTAATTCGGCGGGCGTGCCGAGCGTGGCGACTACGATCAAGGTCCTGGCATCTTGAACGCTGGTCTTTTAGCATTTCATAATGCGTCTTCAGTGGAAAATATCGCTAGGTTAATGGGGGATTACACTTGAGGCAAAATGGTATATTCAATGTGCCAATCTCGGGGGTTAAATGGATTATTAATACTGACAAATAAGCCTAATAAATAATGTGGTGGTAAACAATCCCCGTTTCGTAGACAGTGAGGGTAGAAGTATGCTTTGATAGATGCAGTAGATGCGGCGAGGAACTTCGTGTACTTTTCCTCTGGCCCATTCCACCACGAACCTTTCGAGGCATGTCTCGCTGCTGCGCAGCTTCATTACAGACTATCACGGCCGTTTCCACTATACACCGAGCGATTCTCAGTATAGCCCTGCGATTGTTCGACAGATGAGGACCCAAGTCGTTTTATTACCGCCTTCAGGCACTCCTCCGGACCGCGCGTCGAGTCCACGATAATGAGCACATTGGTGTCGTCCGGGCGACGCGGGTCCATCCATTTCCTAAACAGCGCGGCGCTGTCCTCGCCCACCCCCGTGATGTTAATGATAGAATCGGGAGGCGGCTCGTTCACGCCGGTGCGTTGGCTGCGCAACGGCACTCGAGCGTGTAACCTGCGATCCAGCGCTTCCAGATTCTCGATCCTACACTCGACGTACCAGTATGCATAGCCATACCTCTCTGCCAGCGCCGTGCCTCGCGCTAGGACTTCCTCGTAATTGCACACGCTGTCAACCACGACGCTGCGGCCCTGCTGAATCATGTCCTCGGCCAGCGCCCAGTCCAACCGGTACGTAAGTCTCGCCGAGTCCTGAAACGAGAAGCTGGAGTCGAGGAAGAAGTCCTTGATGAGATCATGGTTGATCACCACGCCGTCGATGGAGCGTGCGAGAAGCCTTGCTAGCGTGCTCTTCCCCGACCCCGGCGGCCCCGACATCTGGATGATCAGTTTGCGGAACGAGTCCATGGTGCTCTCTCTCTACCAGAGCTTGGAGAGCGAAATGATTGCCAATGTTAAGCGCAATACCGGGATACAATGTATTCCTTTTCGTTCCAATTGCCTGCTATCTGTTTTGACAGGTTCTTGGCTTTATCTTCGTCTTCTTCCTAAATCACCTCAATCATAGTACAGAGCACAACGAGACACGTGATGTGTTGCTGTTGTTGTCCAGTACGTCGCCAGATCATGTCGCTGCGCAAAGGTAATGACGCGCGAAGACACCCCCTAAGGTAAGTAAGTAGGTGCCACACCACACACCAGATGCCAACCTGTACTGTGTAGATAGATAGACAGACGGATAGATAGATTGATAGATACCCCTCCTCTTCAGACCTGCAGCTCGTCATTGTCAACAATCCACCACCCTCAAGACGCGGGACTTACTTGGACAGGAAACTCTACAGTCACGAGCAGTCGGCTGTTTCTTCTTCCGTGACATGCAGTTCCAAACAGCTCAGTTCAAACTTGTTCTCTCGCGTGCGACGGGAATCGCTGCAACGTTTAATCTGCCGTGGGATGGTAGTATACGTTGCTATATACCCATCTCCCATGTGACGTGTCACTTTGTAATATCAACGTGCACAGCGTTTCATGTCACGACCTACAGTAGAAGGAAAGAAGGGAAAAAACAAAACAAAAAAAACAATAAGAGCGCCTTGGTTTATTGTATTTTGAGGCGTTTTCGTGCATCGATTAAGTACCGCCCCAAGCTACATGCCGGGACACCAATCGGTCTTCATGCGACGTAGTAAACCGGCTGTGGTGCATAGTCGAGCTTGGGGAGGGTATAATCTGACGCGATAAGGGGGAAACCACCGTCCAGTCACAACCGCGAAGCACAATCCTGCAGCAAATGCGGTGGGTGCGTATCTGCATGGGGCCACAAGTCATGGGCTGTTGTGCTCTGATATTCTGATATTAGTGTAGCATCTTCTCATGCCTACCGCAGCTCATACCGCAGCGAGTGCTGAGACATTGTTGAAGTGCCCGGGAGGACGCCGGCTCCCCGGGGATGACAACCCCCTGGCCTTTCTCACGGCAGAAGTCTACGGTACCTCCACGCCACCGTACGGCTAGGACTTGTCTTCCCGGGATTTTCAAGAGTGACACAACATAAGAGAGTCGAGTCATCCGGGTCTTGTCGGCGAGAGGAACATCCAAGACACCGCCCAAGACACACAACGAAGGAGCCATGCCGTGGGGGTCCAGATAAGCAACGGTACCGAACGCGCCATCGCCTCACAAGAGTGGCTGCTACACGTCAGACTGATGGGACATTTACGCTACACTGCGAATTAACCAACGCTCTTGTTGGGGTAGGTATCGCGTCTTACGGCTGAGAATCGCGGGGCGATGCGGGTAACCGAGATGACTCTACCGTACTAGTACCATCGTTGTCTACCTACCCCCTTTTCGCTCATGCCAGAAATGCCCCCCAGTGTGGGATTTTACAGAAACGGCGTGTTCCCTCGACGAGTACGCAGTGACCGCGCCCCCCTCCTGTATTCGACCAGGATGCATGCCCACCATGCTAGGGTGATTACGTGTTATTCCGAAACTACCTACCTATTACTCGTCGAAGTCTTATGATCAAAAGCAACGCGCAAGAAAGTATTAGGTATTTTTTGGGTGACATTGTTATTTATTGCACTAATGGCGTGGCTAGAAACACCCGAAAATAGCTTCAGCTGCTCGTCAAGGGCCAGGGGTCCCTGCAAGCGATCATGTTCGTGGGCCTAGGGCATTCACACAGCCGTAGTGTAGTCCAAATTAGGTAGCTGGTTTTTTTCGATTACTCGGTAGTCTAGGTATCACTGAAACGGTTTCGTCGCCTCTAGGGAGGACGGAGTCGACATCAGGAAGCCGTGGATAGATGAACTCGTGTCGTGGAACATTGCACCGATTGACGAGGCGAAAGTATTTAGTGGTGGTACAGCAGCTTACCAACTTTTGTTTCTAGAACGGCTGGAACACGAGGGCTTGAAGCAGACAAATGATGTCGAATATCGGCCAGGTCTCGGCCCAAATCAATTAAGCAAAAACCGTGGATCATATGTCACGCTCAGGTGTCTATATGGAGTTGCAATGGCGGCAAGTATACTTCGAAGAGTAAGGTTCGAATTCGGTCGCATCTATTGAATGACTAGGTATCCCATCAAGCATCTTCATAGACCCAAAATGGCTAAGTGATTTTCGCTGACCCGGGGCTAATTATACCAGCTCGACTATCTACTAGTACTATGCAGTTAACTCCTCGGTAACCCGCGATAGCTGTCGGCATACTAGTAGTGGAGAAAAAGAAAAAGATGAGGCGTTCAAATCCAGGCTCGCAGTGTTGCTTGCTAATTGTGGCGCCGAGGTTTCAATATGTAGATAATCTAGTCCATCAGCCGGCGTGCTTAAGGACGCATAGTGTAGGTAGTCTCATAGTCAGAAAATATCATACTACTCAGTAGTACTACTCAGTAGTAGTTGGCAAGAGGCCAAGGGCTTGATCCAATTATGCATCTATGATTTGTGCAAAGCCACGAGCCCCGCGCCTTACAGAACCCACAGCGAGAGAGGGTCTGAACTCCGTGCAACATACAAGTCGACAGAAGCATCGCATATCGTGTATTGTGTAGCACAGGCCCGCTATTTGTGTCGGTTGGACGAAGAGCCTCAAACCGTCTCGATCATAATTGATGGTCTCGAGCCGATAACTAGATCGTCTCTATCATACCTACCCTAGACCAGGTAGGTTCTCTACTAGCTTGGTAAGGTCATAAAAATTCCTAGACAGTGAGTGCATAGTTGCTTACTTACTCTAGGTAGCAATGATTAGCTCCAGTAGCCGCCACGCACACTCGGCACCATCCGGCCACCCCGATCTTAGATCCACTGGATATGTGATAGCCTCTTGCCAGTTAACGAAGGCTCGTAGCCACTTCGATTGTAATACGCCTAGCTCGTCAGCTCGCCGCTCCGGGGCTTTTGGGTCCGGCACAAACGACGAAGTACATGAACCACGTGTCCAAGGGTCCAGGGCAGCCCTCTTCTCGCTTGCCCGGAGTGTAGCCAAGACTCTCTTTTGGAAACTCAACTGGGGATGCACATTGTTAGCGTACCCGAATCTGTGATCTAGAACGAGTCTTCCCGTCCCAGAACAGTTAGTCTCCGTTGGTGCATCATCTAGATACCCAACTTGAGTAGTTTTGTGGGTTCGGCTCGGTATTGACGCTAGGGAATTGGCTCTCCCCGACTATTCCAGGGTCATATCCGTAAGCACCTCATTAAACGCGTCACCAACTCGCAAATGGGCTTCGGTTGGACATAATGTGTAAAGCTCTGTTGTGGTAGGTACAGTCGTGCGTGGCGGCTGCAAATTTAGGGCATCTGAATTTTTTGCTCCCTACCAAAGGATTATGTTCATGGCTTCAATGAAGGGTTCATGAAAAGATTCCGTCCAATCAAAATAGAACCCCCCCTCCCTTGCCGAACTGCTTGCTTGCTATATACGTATATACAACCATCACCTGCCAGCAAGTGATCGAATATTTCCAAGAGAGAGCTACACGCTCAAAATGGGACAATGAGATCGCGGGAGGAGGTTAACAAGAATGCTCTATGACACGCCTATAGCGCTATCATGCTGGTATCGTATAGTGGAAATCCAAAGTGCGCCATCAAGTCAGGCAAATCCAATTCCAAGGGCTATCGTTCATGAAGTAACAAAAGAGATGACACTCTAAAAAGTGATCGCGCATATGTATGTAAAACATTAATGGGTATTAAGCTCCCGTGATGGAATTCCGTCGGCTAAAAAAGGACCAACGCGACTTTGAGCTGGTCTGCAGGTTTTCTGTATAATCTTTGCTCAAAGGACGATCCTTGCTCAACTTCCCTCTAGTGGGCTTCTGCTTTGGGGCGGGAATAGGGTCATAGAAACTGTAGGGTGTCTTGTATTCTAGCTGATTCAGCTCATAAATCATCGTTTCGGTCTGTGTTCGAGTCGGCTTTGCCCAAGGTACCGACTGCACAGGAACTTTGTTGACACTTGCAGATCGCTCAGTTTCGCCGGACTGTCGAGGTCTCGATTTAGAAAGTCGTCTACCCCTAGTCGAAGGGGCTTGTGATTGGGATCGTTCGCGAGGCTCATTAGAAGGTAGCCGAATAGTGTCGCTAGATGTCCTTCGATGCCCGCCAAATAAAGCTTTTCGTGGATGTATTACAGACGGGCTCATGTCAACAGTTGGAAACTGGGAAGACTGTGACTCTGAAGAAGCAGTCATATCTCCGACAGTCGAGGGTGGTGGGGTCGAGTCAGCGGACGTGGGGGCTGTCGAAATCGCCATACCAATCGAGATGACGGATGAAGCGGCCGAAGATGGGGTGTGGCCGTAGACCTGCCCGGGAACAGGTGGCGTAGGCATGTCCAAACTATCAGAGCGGCGAGCCACCGGACGAGGCGCCGAGAAGTAGGTACTTCTAGCAGGTGGAGGGTAATGCCGATCAGAATTAGGAACGGCACGAGATTCTGACATTTTTCGCGCATGGGCAGGGTGGAGACGATGTAGACGTTCACCAGTGGTAGAACTATCGCGCGAAGGCGGAGGTCTGGGCTCAGGATTGTAAGGAACGTTGTTCATAACCTGTTGTCTCATTTCCTTCTCGTCTTCAGACCCGCTTGGGCTCTCCACGCTCATCCCGACAGCTACACCGATACCGACATTTACAGGGACTGCTGCTCCGCTATTAGCCATCCGAGAGAGGCTCCTAGACGTGAACTAATTACCTCTACTTGACAACGGACTGGTCCGACCGGAAGATAACACTGGACTCGCCGTACCGCCCGTACCCACGACAAAAGACGGTACTATCTCCTTGCCTTTTCCCTTATAATCTCTTGGGTCACTGAAGTAGTCTACCCCTTCCGAAGCCTCCGGTGTGCTAGCCATCCTTTCACGCCATGAGCTTGGTATACTACTATAGCTATAATTCTTGGGGAGTGGGACAATAGGGTTTGCGTAGACGGAAGGGTACGAAACATTGGCTAGTGAGCTTCCAACACGCGGCAATCCGCCGTGGCTCATGCCATTGGCCATCATAGCACTTCTCCTCCGGTTCTGCTCTCTGATCTTTGATCTATCGTCCTGTTTCCAGGAGGAAGGGGCAGTGGCTATGGCATCGGTTGCCGCATGTGTCGGCACATGTTTGTAGGGAAGCTTGACAGCTTCCGACTTATCCTTGTCGGCTTGCTTGGCGCTGTGCTCTTTGGCCTGTGCTCGTCCACGCTTGATTATCGAGAAGACTGACATTATGTGTTTTGGCCGGCCGGCTGGCTGGCTGGTAACTTTCAAGAGCCCTAAGAAAACGCCGGCTTATCTAGCGTTAATTCCTCTTGGGCACAATGGCTCTGCCCAGTACAACGTCAACAGCTAGCGCGCAAGACTGAGCCCAGAGCTGAGAAGGTCTCAAGGCCGATTCACCTGATTGCCTCAAGCCAGGAGTAGCCAAGTTATATGGCGTAGTAGACGCGTGAAGGTGAACGTGTGAGAGAACAGTATCGCGATGTGGCTTGATTAGACGCTAGACAGATTGACGGAGAGGGATAAGAATAGTCAAAAACCTCTCGAGGTTCGAAAAATGTTTGATGACAGAAATGGGGGGCGAGAGACAGAGAGAGAGGGAGCTAACATGTATATGCTTGCAGCTCAATTAGACACGGGGACTAAAGTTGTATTAGCTAAGGAAAGCAAGAACTGGAACGCTGATCTGTCACGGTTAGTCGAGGGACTCCAAGAGAAGGGGAGGGGGTTGGTTGGTTTTATGTAAAATGTAAACCGTCAGAACCGTGAGAAGTAGTTTTAGGTGACAACGGATAACGGGCAACGGGCAACGGGCAACGGCGTTGCGAGGCTAGACGAGGGATCGTGGAGCCTGGGCAGTACCTAGGAAGAAAGCTGGCAGATAGAGAGAGGCCCTCGCTAGTGTCATGCGCTGGTGGCGCCCGCTATGATTTTCTTAATTGGGATTAATGGATTGGACCTAAGTACTAAGTATCGCTACTCTGTACTAGCGTATGCTGTACACGGGCTGATTTTTGTCTTAGGTGCAGGTGGCTTCTACTAAGGAGGTAGATACCTAGGTAGGCTTGGGCTGCTTGGGCGCTACCTATACCGTATCTAGGTACCGAGTACCAGTACTTGTGCCTTAGGTAGGTAGTGGTATGTACCTACCTATCTCAGGTGAGGTGGCTTTGGGGGTCACTTTGTCGGTTTTTCGGGGGTTTTTTTTTTTTTTTTTTTTTTTTTGGTTTTCGGGCGGACAGTGCGGCTGATTAGAGGAAGGAAACCAGAAGGGAACCAAGCAAAACCCGCTGCCGACCAAGCCGACCTGTAACCGACCAGAGAAGACGGACGAGAGGTAACCTGGGTAGATCCATACCTAACTCCTTCGACTGGCGCTTCTGTCAAATTTCCTCCAACATCATTGGGCCGAGTAAGATAGACGATGGACGGAACCATGCTAGAATGGGAGAAAAAGAAAGAGGTTAACTAAAAGGACGAGGATCATTACCCCCGATAACATGAATCTCGAATTCCTCTGCATACACTACCTACCTAGCTAGATATATGGACTGCACATACAACCTAGCGTTGTCTTGCTCTACCTACAGTACACGGACATACCACGCACCGTGTGAAGGTAGGTAACAAGGACCTGCTACCTCTGCTACTACTACCTAGTAGTACAACTCAACTCTCCTCCTCCCATCGGCCCACCTTATAGTAGAGTAGAGTAGAGACAGATGGGAGTCAGATTGATACACCACAGCCGTTAGGTGGTGTTCGGTGGTGTAAGCATGCACGTCGTCCCTGGTCTGCTTCTGGCTCTCGTATTCCCCCCCTTCCGACCAGGAGTGCCCTGGCGTTTGGTCGCCCAGTGGTTTGTCCCGGGCTGCACTGCCGCATGACACACGCTGCATGTAGCGTACACTACAGGCAGTATAGTAGGTTGTCCAGCTCTAGGGCTGTCTGACACATCTCTATCTTCAGGTGGCTTGGTTGCCTACCAACGCCTATTCCATGCAGCAATGGATCCTCACAATGATCCTCACTAGGACATCATCCACTGCAAGGTCATCATCACCCTGCGAGGATCAGGGAGCAGGAGGCGAGGGCCGTTAGATCAATGCCCGCAGGACCTGCCTACGGTACTTGGTGTAGTACTGCCTACGTGCAACCACATCGCACTTCAGCTCCGGCCGGGTCTCGTGTCCTCCTCCACAGATCTATGACGCCAGGCAAGGGGAGTGCGAGATACCGACTACGGTTATATTGAATGTTGGCCACGTCCTAACCAACCGTCGTCCGTTTAGATACCCGTTGCCTCTTTTATCGTTATATCTACCGTACATGGTTACCTATCCGCTGGACAGGAGCTGACATCTTAACCTACCTTGGTAGTATCGTCTGCTACACCAGTGTTAGGCGGCCACGCAGATTGCCAGTGAGCAGTAATGTGGTGTACTACGGTATACGGCATACGCATACAAGGAGGATAGGATAGTGTAGTGTAGTGTACTAGTATAGATGCAGATGAGCGACAAGAGGCGATTGGATATATCCCCTGTTCCTTGTTTACAGCGATGAACTAGGGCGTCCCGAAGTCGCGGGTCGACAAGGAAGAATGGAAAGTTTAGTGTGCATTACAAGTACTATGTACTACTAGGTATGTATGTTAGTATACTTGAGTTACCAGAGGCAGTGAGGTAGGTGTAGGTAGTTTATTCCCAGCACAATGACCAGTCACTCGGCACTCCTGTATTGTATCGAGCCAGATCGGTTCGAACATTGGGCGATCCCGTTTTTTTTTTCCAACCCCTTTATTATATACCAGATCAATACATATAAATACAATGCAGTATCTGATGTGGGATAAGCGAGACATTACCATACTAACTCTTCTGCATTGTGTAGATACCTACGGCGCCCCTGATTATCATGACGGACCATCGCCTCTCTCAATCATCCCACTCACCGTTTCATCGGGGTTGGATTTTGCTATCTGCTCTGCATGTCAGAGTCGCGGTGAGGGTTTGCATAGTTTCACCGATGCAAATGCCCATTGGCCCTACTAAAGTAGTAGAGCTAACCACCTGGGCAGCCTAACCTTACTATAGGTACATGATCTATACCACGCTATCTTATTACCGCCTAGACAGGGTTCCGGCCGTTCTAAATTCAGCACGCAGAGAGAGTTATCGGTGCTTACGTACCTACGTAGTAGGTACTTGGGTACAGGCGCGCAGTAGATCCAGATCCACGGGTCGACTCCTAGCCGGCGCCCCGAGGTTAAACCCGACGACGATGGAATCTATTCGTTTTTTTAACTTTGGCCAAGCTCCTCGGTCGATCAAGAACGTTCGAGTTTCCACTGAAACAACCCACTACTTGGCTAGCTAGCATTTGTTGTCCTCTTATCTGTCAGAAGTTCAGCTCACTTTCCGCCATAGTCTCCACATCGGGCGTGGACATAGGACATACTACGCTGCGCTAGTATGTGTATGCAGCGCGGTAATACGATGGATACCTTATTGGTCACTCATCTATCTGCCTATGTTAAGACTATCTACAATCGTCTGCCATAGTCCTGGGGGTGAACCAACACTATTCGCGCCAACGTTCGCCGATCTTGCTTCGGCGGCTCGTATCATACAGTCGGAAGCATACCCGCCTCTCGACTACCACCGAACGTGCAGTAGTTTTGCATGCAGGCCGGAGGGGGTTGTGTCTTTGTGAATGATATCAACCCGCAAAGGAGAAGCGCGAGATTCGGCCATACCAGATATGAGAGTGACCACGGATGCAGCCGTTGTCTTTCAGCGATGCGAATATCCTGATGGTCCAACGAGGGTGCTAGGATAATGGTTCCTGGGCTGCAGGTCCAGCAACTAAGGCAAAGACTTGATCACCGCTTATTTTACGCTACATACGGATGGTTTGATGCTAATTCAAATCGTACGGCTGGCTTCGATTGGCTCGAATGACGTGGACAAGAGCCGCAACATGTCTCAACCCATCGCTATCAGTCGCATTTTCGGATACAGTTTGGGCCCCACTAAGCTGCGAGCGAAGTTTGTTGGATGAACTAAGCGACCATACCGATACAGGTCCTATTTCCCTTGTTGGGACATGTTGTGTAAATGATAGCCGGATGATGTGCTGTCGGGGTACCCGATATGGTCAACGAAAATGTAGATACCACATCGCAGTTCGAGAGACTCGGCCTTCATGGGATGAATCGGCAAGATGTGAGGCACCTTGGTTCTTCTAGGAACAGACATGCATTATCATGCAGTACTACGTCAGTCCGCATACAGCAGGAACGCGCAATATCAAGCTTCTTCTCAAGCCTACGGCAACCCGCAGGACAGTAAAATTCTGATTATTTGCCAATTAGTCAGCTCGCCGCTTCCTCGCCGTGCGTTTCCACAACCAACGCTTTGCCTCGACGGTTAGCTCCTGGACTCTTGAGCTCTCTTCCTCTCGAGGCAGTGCGATACGGAGGTGCGGGTTTTTACCAATGAGTACTTTGGCAATTTCATTACCTATCATTGACATATCAAATTACATCCGTAGTAACAGCCGACCTGTCCGGCTCACATGGCCTAATATACAAGCCCCCCACGCGAGTGAAAACACCGGTCAACCATAGACATAACGTATCTATCTTGCCTAGACACTATTTCATCTTCTTCCACTGATATAGGCAACAACAATACTTTAGGCTATGTACAATGATTCTCTTTTGTCGACGTGAATAATTTTGTTCTCTCCCCAAGACGTCCAGTGTAACTAGAAGTATCGGGAACAGCTGGTGCCGCTTCGAATTTCATCGCATCATATACTCATGAGCTTGCTGTGGAACTGCCGCGGTTAAGATTTCTCCGGCTTATGGGACGGATATTCACGGCTTTCCGTTAACGTATTTGATTCACCGGTCACCATGCGTGGCTAGACACTATATCACAAATCAACCAAACGCACGCTTCATCATTATGGGATATTAACTGGTAGCGAGAGGCTGGCTATGGGGAGCCTCTCGAACATTTTGTGTCAGTAGTCATCAAATATACCTCATTCGTATGGAAACGCCCATAATGGCTTGATCTTTGGTTTCTTTTCAGGTATTCTTAATCTATCAGACCCCTCCGACCGCCCTGACGTCCCAATAATAGGGCTGCTGTGGCATTCCTTCGAGAAAATACCGACTTTCCATGCCCACATTTCTAGAAGTTGTCCGTTCCGATCTATTATATTTACTATATCTAGATCAGAATGCATACCAATGTAACCAGAGGTATAATGTTGCACGCACAATCGCAGGTAGCTACGGTTTCGATTTAGTGCTAATATCCTATGCAGCCTTTCTATCGACGATAAATACCTAATACGCCCCGTACACAAATATTTAGGTTCACATAAGTAGATGATTCGTTCGAGCCATCTGAATCAAGCTACTTATGCCCCTAGCGTTCAGCAGATCCAGCATCATCTACCGCGGTGGGTGTAGCAGGATAGGACGAAAGTAGTAGTTGAGTTACCGGCTTTTACGTTAGCCTTTATTGTCCACGAAGGCGACGAGAAAGTGAAATGAGGTTGTGTTCGGCCCCAGGATGGCTGGCAATCATTAGGGTAGCTACTAAGAGCTTTACTGTGGTATGAAAAAATGTCTGGATATTGACTCTTGGCTGCTACATGAAGTACAAAGGAACTCACATCCTCACCTAGAGCAATGTGAAACTATCTCTGTTGATGACTGTGTCTTAGAGTGAGACTCGGAAGTGCTAGACTATAATGCATCCTAATCGACCATGAAACTGTCTTAGCTGGATATAAAAGCCGCTCCTTGACCTAGACCATGAATCAATTATATGTAAATACACATACCAAACAATATCCACGTGCGATTTTGCTTTACAACAACCCGTAGTTATAATTAGAACTCTTGTCTTAGAGTACAAAGGAACAGGGAAAGCCTTGGCTTCGTTGGTCTAAATAGAAGAGTGGCGATATAAGGAGGGGAGGATTTATAAACTATGAAGAGGACGATCTCGAGCTGCACGTACTAAGATCTGGTAATGGGCCAATGTTGGTATTCATGGAAGCGCGTTAGAAGTTCTGAGATTCTTCCAGATGTGGATGCTACCTTGTAAATACAATATATGCGGGCTCCTCCTCACCATGTTAAGATTCTCAACCGGACAGAAAGGCGAGACCTTATGCTTGTGGTAGTATTAAATATACCTAGATAGAAGGACTTGGGTTAACAATTAATTACCTACTTGTAATAAGTGTAGGGCACGTGCCCGTGCTAGGATGATGCGCATTGCCGACGCTAAGATCTCGAAGATGCGCGCGGCGGCTATCTAGTGCAATCTTCCGCTGACGCCAATACCTGCCTAACCTTAGTGAGTCGGTAGGCGAGAGCCGCTCGGATATTTACCTGGCTGGGTATGCAGGTAGCCAGCAAAGCTTAATTGGCTTAATTGGCAACAAGCCGGGGAATTTGTTGCCAAAAAGGGTCCTAAAGATAGGTAACCTTACCTTACCTAAGGTACTAGTACTTGGAGGTAATATGTTGTGCGATGTTTGGGTGACAGTCAGCTATAATAACGAATACCTTTTCATACTACCTCATCCGAGGCAAGCTCAGAAGTCACTCCTGTTTTGCGAATAGGTATCGCTAAAAAAAAGAGTGGATATTACTTTGTTAAACCATGTTTGTTTTTGGAAACAACCTAATCTCCACGTCGTATCTGAGGTGGATAAGCCGAGGTGGTCCGTGCACGACGGGCTGTTTCACGCAAAATCGACTTGTCAGCAGTGTTCTAGGCTGTTGTCGGTACCTATTGTAAGCCGGGTTGTTATCTATCTCATCATCCCACGGTACCGAACGTGCCCACTAAATCGTCATAACACCTGGGCCACCCCGTAGGTAACTACAGTGCTGCCCGTAGTACCTCGGCGCGCCATTTCGTGTATTTCGTGTATTTCGTGACGCAAGGTGGAATATTTTTATTCGCCCATTCGCCCTTGTGCGTTTGCGCGTCGCTCCTCTCTGCAAGTTGTCCTACTTGATCTACTTGATCTACTGTAGTCGATGAGTAAACGCCCAATTGCCATGTTCTTGTCGCACGCATAGGTGGTGCACACACTCTCCGGCCTACGTCACCTTTGCCACAGTTCCAGTATCCGAGGCTTCCTCAATCCCTCAATCCCCTCGATCCCGTACTATACATACCTGAGCAGGTACCTACCTAGGTAGGTTACTAGATCTAGTGGGCAGGTAACACCCTGTAACGGAACCTGGACGTGTCTGCTGCTACCTTGGCGGTACCTTGGTACCACCCGGGCTACTCTAGACCGAATTCTGCCTGGCCTCCAATTTAGTAGCCCAGTTAGTGACTTAGCAGTTGGGACAAGTGCCCATTAGTGGTCCCTGCAGAGCCTGTCACTGCTGAGTCACTCGCTGCCAGGCCCCAGTCGGTACACTACACTTACCTAAGTGTGAAGTGTGTACCGGCCTAGCACAGGCCCAGCACAGGCCCAGCAGCGCCCGGCTGTCCGTTTAGCATGGCAGTCTGTCTCCCTTAGGTACACTAGTTCATCGCGACCTAATCGACCTTGTCGGGGCTTTTCGCCTCATTCTCTCTCACCTCACCTCACATCGTCCCGTCTTTCCCATCTGCCGCGCTATCAGCCTTCCCACGAGTCACGAGCCACATGCACCATCTGCTGCCTCCCGTCCCCTACCGCAACCTTATCCTGTCTCAAATGACTTGACTTAACAAGCCCCGGAAACTGTAATTGAGCGATCGCCCTACCCGCCACACTCCCTCCCTCACCGAGCTCGTGCAGCGCACGACCTGACGACGCTCCATCTCCCTCCCTCGGCCCCGTCTGGCCTGCGTCTGCGTGATCCATCATTCCCCGATCCTGCCGCTCGAGCCCGCTGTCGCATTATCGTCGCCGCGCACGTCCCCCTCCTTCTGCCTCGCTTTCCGCTCTAGTCTCCAACCCACCCCGACGCTGTCGCACTGTTCGCCGTGTGCGCGCGCCCGGCCGACTAGCGCGCCGACTCTGAGGAAACGTGGCGGCCCTCACTCTCCTCAGTCACTCCGATACTGAGCTTTCCCTCCAGCAACACCTTGATCTCGCGCCTGAGCTTCTGCAATACAACCATCTGGGAGCTGAGGTGGACTCCGAATACCCGTTGACGATGGCGGCACAGCCTGTGCCTCATCCGTCGACGGATCGGAGACGAGTTAAGGTCTACGAGCTTCGTAATAACGACTGGTTTGATCGCGGCACGGGCTTCTGTACAGCCACCTTCAATCCTGTAAGCCTTCATGTCGCACTATCTCCGCTCTTCTCCTTTCGCGCGTCGCATCACCCCTTTCGCAGCACTGACTAGCTTTATCCTTTGCGCAGTCCGAGGACGGCCATCAGCGAGATGCACAGGTGATTGTCGAGTCCGAAGACCACCCTGAGCGCACCCTACTCAAAACTCGAATTTGCAAGGAGGATGGGTTTCACAAACAGCAAGGTTAGCTACCAATTGTACTTGATAGTTTCCCCGCAACTAGTGGGCTGATTTGCAACTACCGTAGAAACTCTCATCGTATGGACCGAACCTACCAATGGCGTCGACATGGCACTCAGCTTTCAGGAAGCTGAAGGTTGCGCTATGATCTGGTTAGTAAATGTTCTCAGGCGCTGTCGTCGAATATTCACTAGCTGACAAGCAATCTAGGAAATTCATTAATAGTATACAGCAGCAGTACAACCCTACAAATGCTCAAGGTGGGCGCTATCGCAAATAGCTCCATTAGACAGAGAGTTAACAATGCCTTTTTAGATGATAGCTTGTCGGAAGACCTTGCCATGGACATGGCGAATCCGATTAGTCTGCCCGAAGTCACGATGGCCAACCTAGCCGAAATCGAATCACAGATGCGCATGATGAGTAGTTCGGTCAATGGCCGGGATGCCCTGACCAAATATGTCATCGCGGAAAATTACATTCTCAAACTCATATCCATTGTATCCGACGCCGAAGATCTCGAAAGTCTTGCTGATTTGCACCGCCTCTGTAATATCATGAAGATTATTATTCTACTTAACGACACGGTCATTATAGAACATTCCGTGTCGGACGCGTGTGTAATTGGTGTTGTCGGTGCCTTGGAATACGATCCGGATTTTCCTAGTCATAAGGCAAATCACCGCCAATGGCTACAAGGCGAAGGTAGATTTCGGGAGGTTGTCCGCATCGAGGACCCGGACATCCTCAAAAAGATCCATCAGACCTACAGGCTACAATACCTCAAGGACGTTGTGCTGGCTCGCATCTTGGATGACAACACCTTCTCAGTGCTGAACTCGTTGATTTTCTTCAACCAGGTGGATATAGTGACACACGTCCATTCCAACTCACCTTTTCTAGGCGAGCTGTTCAATATCTTCAAATCTAGCCAAGACTCGACACGGAAAAAAGACGCTGTCCTTTTTATTCAGCAATGCTGTGCTATTGCCAAGAATCTTCAACCACCCGCTCGACAAACACTTTACAACAACTTCATCGCTCATGGTCTTCTCCAGGTCATCCATTTCGGTCTCAAACATAATGACGTAGCGGTTCGCGTTGGCGCAACGGACATCTTGGTGTCCATGATTGATCACGATCCCCAATTGATTCGCCAGACGATATATCGTCAGATACACGAAAAGCAGCCTCCATTAACCGACACGCTCATCGACCTCTTACTTGTCGAGACTGATTTAGGTGTCAAATCGCAGATCTCGGATACTCTGAAGATCCTTCTAGATCAAGGACCCCCGATACAGGCAGAAGCCTTTGCGAAGGCTAACGGGGAGTATGCGGCCCGAGCTAGATTGCCTCCAGGTCCCGATCCCCAACAAGACCAATTTCTGACCCTTTTCTATGAAAAATCGGCCGTTAAGCTTTTCCAGCCTCTCATCGCTTTGCAAGATCGAGCCACGATGGAATTCACCAATGTTGAAGCGTCTGCCTTTAGCTACCTAGTTGAGATCCTATGCTTTTTCATTCGACAGCACCAGCATCGTAGCAAGTTTTTCGTCTTGACCAATAATATTGTCCCGCGTGTTACTCAGCTACTACAGTCACCGGAAAAGTTTCTGAAACTTGGTTAGTCCCGTATGCCTTGCTTTTTACTATGTGGATGTATTAATCGTATACAGTTGCGGTCCGTTTCCTTCGTCAACTTGTTGGCTCACAGGATGAGTTTTATATCAAGCATTTGTCGGAGAAAAGGGTCATCGAACCGGTACTTGACCTACTCATCAAGACTATGCCACGCGATAACTTGATAAGTTCTGCTTGCTTGGAGCTCTTTGAGCATGTAAAAAAAGAAAGCATCAAAGAACTCGTGAAGCACCTGGTGGAGAATTGCCGAGAAAAGTTACAAAGTCTATCCTACATGGAGCTTTTCAGGACGTTGATCGTTCGGTATGATCAAACAGCAGGATTTACGGCCAATATGGATTATTTCATGGAGTCTGAAGAGGATCCTTCTCGTGACCGTAGGCGTAACCGGCCACCCCCACTGAGGAACCCCATGGAGCACTTGACGATGGATGAAGCTCAGGAAGAATACTGGAATACTTCGGATGATGAAGAGGACCTACAAGTGAAGCCCGGCGACCGAACGTTGTCCACGAATGGCGAATCACCAAGTGCAAAGCTCTTGGTTGACTATGCCTCAGATGAAGACTTGGACGAAAACATCGAGGCGGGCGCCATTTCGGCTGACGAAGACAAGCCGGACGAGAGAACCAAGAAGGCAGATGAAACGCCAATGGCGGCGGTGCCGCCACCAGAACGAGTATCGGAGAAGCGCCGCCGTGAGGAGGACGAAGAGGACGATCTCAGTAAAATGGTACAGCACAAGCGTCGAAACAGCACATCGGCAGGGTCTAACGCATCGGCTAATACTTTGAGCCCCTTGCGAAAGAAAAAGGTGGTGTCCAGTGCCCGAGACTCTGGAGGAGGGCCGAAAAAGATTGCCATTAGCCTATCATCCACTACAAAGACTGGAGATCTAGGAGGCGATGACTGAATACTGAATATTCTGCAGATTTCCTCAGGTACCTTACCATGCATATCGTAACAACCAGGGTTCAACAGTGGCCGTATAATGACGGGACACGAGGTCGGCGTTCGGGTGAGGCAGGAACTATTCTACTGGCCTTTGTAAGGAATAGAAGCTAGGTTCGCTGGGCAGCAAGGCGGAATGACAGGTCAGGGTCAGGGTCAGGGTCAGGGTCAGGGTCAGGGTCAGGGCCAGGATCAGGATCAGGATCAGGATCGGAAAGAAGCCGCTTGCGAAGCTCCTAGCGGGCATTCCGATGGCCAAGACTCCGTAGGGAGTAGCAAGCCGCCTGAGTTGCAGAGATTGAATTAGGCAATCAGTGTCACCTGTACTATATTGAACAACGTCAACAGTCCAGTTCGTCGGCCTTCAGAAAAGCCAATCCGCGCGTGGCAGTTGAGACTACAGTATCCGGCCAATTACGAAATTGAACTTGTAAAAACCACCCGTTCGCGTTCTCCGTTCCCGTTCTTCGCATCCGTAAACATTCCGATGGCAGAGTTCCCCCGCACCTCGCAAGACTAAATAAACTACCTTCCCTTCGGTCTCCTTTGCCCGGGGCTTATCTACAAGTTGCGAAATTTCCGTCGATTAGTATCCCCGAAACCAGATTTAATTAAACAAGCCGTCAGGATGCGTGATGAGTTGTCGAAAGAAGAGCACGATACATTTAGCGACGTCTGTCAAAAGCGACCCTCGGGTCACGGCGTCCGGGGCAGTTTCCGTTGTCGGCAAGCCGAGGTCCAATTCGGTACCTTTAGTGGGGTCTGTCTGGTTAGGGGCATTACATTACCTACTACCTACCTAGGTAGGTATATAGGTACATACCTATAGTAAAGATTAGAGATACACCTATTACATACCCTAGGTACCTAGATAGGTATCTACCTTATGTAGGTAGGTAGATAGATAGGTACCTCAAGTGACGTGGGCGCTTCCCCGGACGCGGGGAACCACAAATTAGTAAGTAAGTCGGTCAATATATGACGACCTAGCCGTTGTATGCCGCACTCCCTTCTCCCCTCCCCCTTTAATGTATAGACCGAGAAGAAAGCATATCTAGAGCGGTAATATTTAGGGAGCCGAGTTGCGTCGGACCAAAGGAGTAGATTGTGAAGTCACCAGCCCATCTATCACCACCGTCATCACCGTCATCGTCGTCATGTCTCGGTCTCTCACGCTCAAGAAAATTGACGGCAAGCCCGGCCAAGTATACTATCCGTAGGTGATTCTTTATTTAGGATTCACGAGTTTATATCCCACTCATCTCATTCACCCACGCCGCACGCACATCTTCGTTCATAGGCAGTTGATGGATTTCAGTTTTGGGGGCTTCTATTTCCATCCCTTTCCCAGAATTCATCAAATTTAACATATGCTCACCCACCACCGTCATATCCAGCCTCCAGCTCAACTATAACCCGAAACCCGCCGCCGGGCCCGGCGAGCTGCTCATCCGCCTGCAGGCCGCGGCGCTGAACCACAGGGACCATTTCCAGCGGCAGCACCTGTACCCCGGCATTTCCTTCGAGCACCCGCTCCTGGGCGATGGGTGCGGCGTCGTAGAGTCCGCGGGCCCAGGCACGAAGACGGGGTCCTCGCTCGTGGGCAAGCGGGTGCTCGTGACGCCGTCGCGGGGCTGGGACTCGGCGCTCGAGGGTCCCGAGGGCACGTTCTTCACCATTGGCGGCCACACGGGCACGGACTGCGGCACGGCGCAAGACTACGTCGTCGTGCCGGAGGGCGAGGTCGAGGTCGCGCCGGACTACCTCTCGACGGCGGAGGCCGCGGCGCTCCCGCTCGTGGGCCTGACGGCCTGGCGCGCCCTCATCACGAAGAGCGGTAACGCCCTCCCCGGCCGCAATATCCTTGTCACGGGCATCGGCGGCGGCGTCGCGCTCGCCGTGCTGCAGTTCGCTGTCGCGCTGGGGTGCAACACGTACGTGACCTCGGGGTCTCCGGCTAAACTCGAGCGCGCGAAGGAGCTCGGCGCCAAGGGTGGCGTGTCGTACCGTGATGCGGACTGGGACAAGCAGCTCGCGGCTCTCCTGCCGAAGTCCAGGCCGTACCTCGATGCCGTCGTCGACGGCGCAGGTGGCGACATCAGTAAGAAATTCCCGGAATCCTCCTTTTCTCGCCTCTCTCCCCCCAAAATTTCCTAGTGTATATAGTCTTCCTTTTCCCACGAAAAGCATGTCCTAGAACCTTTTCTTGCGTCGAAACTCCACAGATTGCGCTGACTTGAGCAACACAGTGGCACGCGTAGTGCGCCTCCTCAAGCACGGCGGCATCGTGTCGAGCTACGGCATGACGGTCTCTCCGAAGATGGACTGGCTCATGGTCGCGGTGATAAAGAACGTCGAGCTCCGCGGCTCGACGATGGGGTCTCGCCAGGAGTTCAGGGATATGGTCGCGTTTGTGAGGGACCACAAGATCCGCCCCGTCGTGAGCCGCGTGGTCAAGGGCCTAGATAACATGAAAGAGATCGAGGAGTTGTACGAGGAGATCCGCGAGGGGAGGCAGTTCGGGAAGCTGGTTATTGAGATTGCGGTTGATGACAAGGAGAGCGCGAAGTTGTAGGTGGACTTGTTGGGCTAAGGGTGGATTTCGTCCCGACGGTTCCGTGATATATAATACGTCTATAAAGCATAGAGGGTTTCTTATTTGGGGTTCTTTTTGCCGAAAAGAATTGGTGTATTGCTTGGTACGGTAGACTACCCCATAAAGCGATAAGAAGATAGATGCGTTCTTAGATGCGTACTAAATACGATATTGCTATAGATCCACATCAAGTGTGAACAGTCGGAGGTATATCGCCTCTCGTAGAGGCTTGAAGCGAACAGGACGTTGTTAATTCTCGTTGAATTAAGGCCAGCAGACAAACCTAACCCATATAGACTATAACTCATGTAAAGCGAACAGCCTCATATACCTAGCTCACGAACCCTCTCGTTGTGTAGCTAACCAATCTAACAGAGACGAAACTCGGTAATACCGTTGATGCAGACTAGGTACCCAAGTACCGAATAATTAGTAGACAACGGAAACACGCCGGCAAAGTTGAAAAATTACCCGTTCGAAGCCGGCCGAGAAACTGTGACGGGATTTCAATCATATGAAACGTAAGCTCGCGAGATCAAAAACTAACTTGTTAGCAGAGCCACGCTTAGCTTCTTCAAAAATTTGCCGAGGAATATATTTTGTTGATCAATTAACAGCCGTTGTCTTAAAGACACTAATGTAGGGCGGTGGTAAGTACTTTCAAACGAAGACGGAGGATCGTGGAACCGCAATATCCATGGCATATAGAAGATTATGGGGACTTGACTATGGACGCATAACTTGTTTCGAGTGGTATTACGTAACTCGAGAACGTATAGGACTTGTTGTTTTAGCCGTCAAGCATCACGTACCAGTAGGTGGCTTCGTCGGCTATGGAAAAAACCCCGAGTCATTCAAAGATACTCAACCTCGTTTATTCTTTTACCTTGGTTCTTTTTGCTTACTCAATCTTAGTAATGTCAAATAGTAGACCCATCAATGGAACTTACCGGTTTCTATATACCTACTAAAAGTATATTACACTCCGGGGCCCGTTGGTGCCGTGCTGCAATTCTTCTTGCACATCGAACCTTGGAAGATCGGCGGCCTGCGGATATATAATGCGTATGAGAGGTCTCAAGTGCCACTTATCGACAGGGACGCCCAGCAGACTAGTCTTATAAACGTATAGGTATATATGCTTTCGAATACAAGGCCAGGGTCTTCAGGCATGAGAGTAGCAGACAACGCACAGTCGTTACCCTGTACTCGGCCATCATGAAACTTACCCATGGTTCAACATAGTTTGTACGACCTTGAATGACAGACTGTTCGAGGGTTTATTTTTCTCTTTCCTCTTTTACACACACCACAATACCATCTAACATAGTTTTTCGAACAGAGTAGCCCGAGTACATCAGTGATATAGATGAGTGTATGTCAAGTCGTTTGTGCGGCAGGCTGTCGTTGGTAGGGACAAATAAAAAAATAAAATTAATAACGCGCATCGTCAATGCACCATTGTGGCAATTACAGCATTCGAGGACAAAAAGAAGGGAAAAAGGAAATCGACATGTGCAGGATTTGAACCTACGCGACCGAAGTCATGAGATGGCTTAATTCGATTGAATTCAAGTCTCACCCATTAACCACTCTGGCAACATGCCCGAATCTGGTAATTTGCCCTCTTTTTGGGACTAACACTTAGCTACACTAGCCGTAGTCCGAATAGCCACCGGCGGGCTCCGATCGCGCATGATATTCCAACTATCTTATAATTCTCCTATTCTCACAAGCCTGCAAAACCAGGTTCTACAATAGTTACCAGATTGTTCTGGAAGATGGGCCACGACCGAAAGACGCTAGCTAAGCTTCCAGAATTTTGATTCTACGGCGAAATGGAGCGGTGCTGTGCCTCCCCTTGCCGTCCCCCAACTCTCCCCCATCACTCGCTTTGAAATTGCAACCTATCACAATCACACATTTGGACCCCTCCTCGGTCCCGGGAAATGCTGTCTGTCGATCTTAAATGACCCCCGGAAGCAGGCAAGCAAGCGGAGCCCTATCTATCTAGCCTACCAGACATCGCCGACCACAGGATCCTGGCGTATAGGGGCGTGTTTCAAAGGCGCCCTGCCACCGGTAAAACTGAGCAAGATTACACGAGGGCGCAAAGGCAGGTAATTTAAGCGTACCCGACGCGGTAAAGCGGGTGAGGCTTGGTGCGGCTGTAGATCCAGTAGCGCACCCTTACACGCCACTTAACTTTACACTACCCAAGCTTAGGGTGAGGTAGTCTGTCTAGGTTAGACAGCGAAAACGCCGAGCCACCGGGTTTACTGACCGGGCTTACTTGCTGAGTTCGATGGTCGCCGTCCTTTACCGTGGGAGTGTCTCGGCGAGCAATGTAATAATAATTATAATAATAATTATAATAATAATAATACCAACAAAAATACCTGAGTAATGACGATAGGAGAGATCAAGGCAATGCCGAATAATGAATCCCGGTGATTCGGAAGGTTCCATTTTTAAGTAATTTCTTTTTATGCATGATCCCCAGACGAGACATCCCGTTCACGACCTAGACCAGGTACCGTACACACCCCTCAGCGCGAGGGAGTCATAAGAACGTTATCATCAAGAACGTTATACCAGAACCAAGATTCCAAGTCCCATGGGTGCTTTCTTGTTCGTGTGTGTATGTGTGTGTGCCAATATTGAATACCGTCCCACAAGCTTGCGTGACACCGTTTAAAGCGTGGGCGTGGGACATAGCTGATAATATATGGGCGTAGGGCTACGCCGCCCCGATTTAGGGAAAATGATGTCTCACTTTCCGAAGAGGAAGCTAGACCTATTCTATATAGAGTGGCCAGATTCTATACGCGTGCGTAAGTACAGAATATAGGCTCATGCTCTCCATTGTTGTCGTGTTTCTCATTTTTCTCGTATGCGACACACAGCTGAGGCTATATATTGAACTAATTGAAGCCGCATATTACAGCTAAACAATCGATACCTTGTAAGGAGGTCTATCTTGCCAAAGGTGTAGTATTGTATAAGCATATTTAGCCAATACTGCGACCTTCGTTGACTTTTCGATATTCTGGGATTGTAGAGGCCATCTGGCGGGTAGTAGAGCCGGCAGAAGGGACCTCCGGAGGACGGTTACATGGAAACTGTCATTATAGGTTTAGCTTCGAACCCTGACATAGGCCTACATAGCAGTAGCAGTAAAGAAACGTTTGTTTCCTCCCGGGGCCAAGGCGGGTTACGTCGACAACAGATGCGGGCCAGTCGATTAGGAAAAGGGTGTTCGGGGGTCTCTGGGGGGGGCACTGGGATGAAGTCGGCGACCCTCCCTTTGCCTAGTCCACACTAGCGAACATCCCGGCCAAGAAGCCGGCGAACCCAACAAACGCCTATGGCAAATTCTAACGTAGGTATTAATTAGCCTTCGTCCTAAGTCCTTCTCTCCGCATCACAACTCTTTCTTAGTCGTGCTCCGAACGAAGGAGCACGCTTGACCCAAAGGGTCTAAAACTACATTAATCGCCATATTCGCCATGTGGATCCGCCATGAGGAATAATAATAATACTGTGAATCTCGTTTGCCTTTATAGATGTCCTTGGTCATGGTGACCGCCGCCGCCCTGGACCTAATTATCTCGCGGTGACTCTGACAAGTTTCCTATCCACTCGTCAGCGAAGGGGGGGGGCGGTTTGGTCCCCGAAACCCCCAAGGTTCGAAATAAACATATATAAAAGGAGGCATTTACCTATTTGGGATATAAGTCATAGAGTGGACGGTTGGTAGGAAGACACCATTACTGCCAATGGGCGCGAAGAAACACCAATTTTTGGTCTCCAAATTAGAGTGCATACTACCAAGCCGACAAACGGATCGAAAAGGGTAACAGATATCCTCGAAACCGGTTGCGATGTTGGAATCACTCATCTCCGGTGCCGCCTTTGGCGCCGCGCTGGCCGCCACGGGCATGTACCAACCGACTGTTATCATCTCGCAGATGAGGCTCGACAACTGGCACATGGTGCAAACATTCCTGACCGGATCCGCAGCAAGCACGTAAGTAGGATGGAAACTATTCTATAGGTCGTCTTCCTCGGTACCTCATTAAGCCCCCCTGTTTATATCCATTCAATCAGAGCTTTTGTTTCCTTTCCTTGCTTTATATAGGTATATCATCAGTGCCAATGAAACAGCCGGAAACTCGCTTCACTCTATTAACCATTCGATAAATATCCAGGCTCGTCGTTACGTTGTGCCAGAAATTAGGCTATCTACAGGCCAACCCTCGTGGCTACTCATCCCTGGGCCTCTTCGGGCCTCTCGACGGCAACATTATCGGAGGGTGTTTGCTCGGCATTGGCATGACGCTCGCCGGATCCTGCCCTGGGACTGTATTTGTGCAAGTTGGCGCTGGTGTGCATTCGGGTATTTATACGCTGGGAGGCTCCATACTCGGCGGTATCATCTGGTCTGGTTTCCTTCGATCCGCTCTCACGTCACTTAAATCCAAAAGCCGACAAGCACCCCCGAAGCCCGAGGATTTAACCATCCATGGGGCACTCGGGACGAGCCAAACTGTAGCCTTCATCGGCGTCGAGGTCGTGTTTGCTGGAGCCGTGGCTACAATATCTACCCTCCGACTTGTGAAGACACAGGGCCTTATTGGTCCAGTCCTTGGTGGCTTCTTGGTCGCGGGTGCTCAACTCTTTTCCGCTTTGATTCGGAAGACGCTACTTGGGACATCCGCATCATTCGAGGAATTTGGAGATTACATCTCGTGGTTGCTAAGGGGGGGCGGTGACGGTAAACCTAGGTCTTACAATTCTATAGCCGTTGTTACGGGGATGATGATCGGGGCTTTAGGACTTTCCTTGGTAAGCCCCCTTCCCCAAATATTCCCAAGCGTTGATATTGGGACCACTAGGCTGGTCCTTGGAGGTGTATTGCTTGCGCTGGGCTCGAGGATCGGGGGTGGCTGTACATCAGGTCACGGTATTACCGGCATCTCGTTGCTTTCAGTCTCAAGTTTTGTGTCCGTCGCTGCCATGTTTGCCGGGGCATTAGGCACAGCGGCATTGACATAAGAAAAAAGAGAGCAAAAAGAAAAAGGAAAAACCAGAAAGTAGACGAATGATTCAACGAATAAACAAGCTCACTTCACCGATGAAACCTATAGTCGTTATTACGTATTGTGAAGGATATTATGATATTGACATTTACCACCTATCTCACGCATGTTCTAGCTAATACTTACCTCTCTGTCTTGGTGACCAACTCTGAGTTGATAGCCTTCGTCGATATATCATAGTGCCTCAGCAGTCTAGGTTACAAAGTACGCTGGGGGTATATGATAAGTGTGTGTGTGTGTGTGTGTGTGTGAGTGAGAGAGAGAGAGAGAAGCCTACTTGCTGATGGCCAAATGGGAAGCGCCGCCGGATTCGGCGACCAACAAGAAGCACACTAAATAAGACCGCCCGGTCTGACTGACCTATCTAAGAACGGACTCGGACATCGGGCTCCACTATTTTGGAAATTCGGCGGCTGTCGTTGAAACACCGGATCCTGCGGAGCTGGAAATTTGATGGATTGCTCTATGCCATGCCATGCAATGCAATGCAATAAATGTACTGTAAGCCAGGTGCCTGCTCTAGTGTGCCTGGCCCAGTCAGTGTGCCTTACCTAGTGTGTCTTACCTAGTGTGCCTTTGTAAGCGAATTCTGCCTCGTCATATAGGATGCTCATGGTCAGAGGAAGGATGTACGGAATATGCCAGCTCTTGACTCGACCATCTATCTACTTGGGTAGGTACCTGAGCTTACTGGGTATTATGACATTATGACATATCATGCACGACATGAGGTGGCATGTTGTTCCAAGGCTTTAAATAGACTGACTGACTAACCTGGGCTAGTCGCCGACGCCCAGCAAATCCCCTCCTGTTCCTTAGTTTTCTCTCCAATGATACACGGTCGCCGAAAACCACGGCTTGGATTGCTTTGAAAAGGAATGCAAATATTATGCCATGCCACGCCATGCAATGCTATACCAATGCCGTAGGCGCGCATCCTTCGATTCCATTGATCAATCCCACAGTAGTGTAGCAGCGCAGCTGATGCCCTACTCAGTTGGAGCTGCTGACTACCGCTAGTTCGCGGGTGTCGGGTGCTCGACAATTTCGTCCTAACCTAGTGGTTGTGCTCTTCTTCCCCTCACCCTCCGTTCCAACCCCTCGCCTCACGCTTCCTCCTTTTTCTTGGCTGACCCCTTGACAGCGGTAACCTCAATCTCGATCTTCATCTCCTCTTTCATGAGACCAGCAGAGACCATCGTAGCAGCCGGGCGGGCGTGTCCAAACCACTTCCTAAGCACAGGCCAAACTCTCGGGAAGGCCTCGCGCTCGGGCACCGTATACGTGACGCGCACGACGTCTTCGATGGACGCCCCTGCTTCGGAGAGCGCAGACGCTACGTTCCGTAAACATTGCTCTGCCTGCTCGATGATGTCCGGGGACAGCTCGCCTGTTTTATAGTCGTAGCTATGACGTAGGTCAACGTGCTAGTACTGGCAAAGTCTGGGGGTACACGGGACAATAGAGAACTATGTGGTTACTTTTAAGCACTTACCCGGTACATCCTGACACGAAGACAAAGTCACCTGTGACAACCGCGCGCGAGTATCCAATCTCCTCCTCGAACAAGGAACCAGAGCTGATAAGCGTGCGTGCTTTGTTGGTGTGCGATTGCACGAAACGGTCAACGGACATCTTCACTAATGATCCAGCTCGCAAAACGGCTTCTACTTCAAGTATTCGAGTGGGTATACCAGCACCCGTGATTGAAATCAAGGTGGGCGACTGAATAAAAGACGGACCTGTCTCCGTGATTCGGGCGTCTCTATTTATCTAGGCGTAGACACAAGCAGACTACGGCTAGTGAGTCACAAATTACGCGTAGCGTGTGAATGCTTGGCAACTAATTTCGATTAGGATGAGCATCGCGTGGGTTATAAATCTCACCTCATGAAGCATCATCTAGAAAACAAGTAAAAAAAGACGCCCGGAAAATAAAATAAGACCGCAGTTGTTATGTTATATACTTGTGTCTGGTTAACTTACCCACTAAAATTGAATCCATAAACTGTTTTGTACATGTGTAGAGAGATAGGCAGACCGATCATGCCTGAGTGCCGATTGCCGACACTTGTTCTGCAGACCCAGGTTTCCCATAGAAGAAGACATGGTGAATCTGGTAGGCTATCCGTCGTAGAACAGCCATGGTTCCCCTCAACAAGTCCTTGGAAAGCGCATCAAGAATCTAGCTGAGGTTGAAAGGAAAAGCAACGAACAAAATTCCAGGTTAGTAATTCAGCTCTCCGCCAGCTCCTCCGGGAGAGTGGTCCAAATCTTCATAGCTCTTCAAGCTGCGCCCTTGGACAGCTTCACGAGGCCCGACCGCAGCTCCACCGGAAGCACCATCGCCCCATCGACCAGGACCCCCTCTACCACGGCCAGCGCCTGGACCATCTTGATTCCAACGTCCCTGCTGTTGTCGTCGGTCGTACGGTCCAGCCCGGTTATGGAATCGCGCCGCTCCACTAGGACCGTTGCGACGGATTGGTCCGCCGCCACGTTCATCACCACCAGCGTTCCATCCTGCAGCCGGCATAGTATTCCCAGCAAACATGGGCATCCCGGGAATGTTTGGGAAGCCGGGGAATGCCGCCATCATATTGTTCATGGTGAAATTCTGCAGATTGAAGCCTCGAGGGGTGCCCTGCTGCGTCTGCCCGCTTGCTGGAGGGAAATGACCGTTACTGTTGGCATCCGTCTTGGACGGTGCAATATGCGCGGGATCCAAAACATATGCATTGATCAAATCAAACTATGGCCGACTAATGTTAGCTCAATCTTGTGGACATCTTGATAACTTTCGCTTACCTCCTGTTGCATATTCTCAAGCCAGTCTCCGTGCCGTTTCTCAACGTGTTTCTTCCAAAAATGCTCCTCTTTGAAGAGTTTTGCGCACTCAGGGACCTTGCACCTGAACTTATGCTCATCTTCTTGCTTCACAAATTTCGCAAGCTCCTCATTCAAGGCATCCTCAGTGGCCTTGCCTCCAAGCTTTCGGACGTCAACCGAGTCAGGCTCTAAAATCTGCACGATCTTGTCTTCAAACGTTTTCACCCATTTGTATGCCCGTTCCAGCTGTTGTTCGGTTTTGGAAGAAGCATTACGGAATTTGCGATCGGGTTCGGGTGCCTCACCCTCTTCTTCATCCTTGACTTCGCTTCGTTTCTTAGACGGGAAAGGGTCCCCATTGGCACTGGCACGAGCCACGTTCTTTGCTGCCGACGAAAGTGTACTGCGTGGGCGACGAAGATGGCCGCCCGGACATTTTCGGGTTAGCTCGTGAATGGAATCGCTTTCAAATACGCAGAAGAAGCAAAAGTTGAAAACTCGGCGTAGATATTCGATGGTAAGATCGAGTTGCTTCTTCTTGATTAAGAGATCTTCGTCATCGACTTCATCGTCGATAATACCCTCCTCGTCTGACTCGCCCATCTCGCCTTCTTCCCCATCATCCATCGCGTCATCGAAATCCAGATTTCGATCTTTCTTAACCTTCTTCGTTGGCGTAGTAGGACCAGCAACCTGGAGGCGACCAGCGTTTCTGAGCGATTCCACGCGCTCTTCAATCCGAAGGGCGGCGTTGAAATCAGAACCGAAATCATCTTCAAACTTGCTGACAAGTCTCTGAGCAAGGCTCAGATCTTTCTCGATTCGCTCGGGTGCTGAAAAGAGATCCCACAGGGCCTTTTTACGGGGGTTATTAGGGGGATTGTGAACGCCGACATGACAAACAAAGTCTCCCCGCACTTCATCTTTGACGGTTTTGCCATTAACGGCCTCTAGAGCCTTCTCTGCTGTAGAGACGGGCGCAGGCGACTTCACATCTACGTCTCCTTCCTCGTCCTTGGGATCCGGACGGTCAATAGGGGCAACTGTGTCAGGTGCTGGATGTAGCATGACCCACCCCATGCGGTGATATCGTTTGCTGGGATTAGGATCGCTCAGTGACAGCCACTTGAAGCCGCCTTCACCCTCACCGAGATGTTCCTTGCAAAAGGCCTCTAGATTCTGCCGGCTAACGTGAGGTGCTATCGTCTTAATCAGAAGTGTTGGCTGATACAGACTCTCATCGCGCAAATCATTTCCTGTCACAGGAACCAAGTCACCAACCCCTAAAACTTCATTCGCGGCGGTGGCTTCACCTTCTTCCTTCTCAACAACACCACCTGCACCATTACTTTCGCTTTTAGGAAGACCTTCAAGCGAGAACTCGTCAAACATACCCGACTCCAAATCCTGCTCCCACTGAGTGTAGATGCTGCGACGGAAGTCGTTGATTTGCGTGCGCAAAGGATCACGAGCTTCGGGAACATATTTCTCTCGGAACCATTGCTCCTTCTTGTGTTCGGAGACGAAAGTACGCGCCATTTTCGCCTGAAGGTCTTCCCTATACACATCGTATGCAGCCTGAATCTTCATCTTCTCTCTATCACGATCCTCTTGAGTCTCACGCCCACGAGGCCGTTCAGGTTCTCGCCTCCGACCAGTACGGGCGCGCTCCTTGTCATCCTTTATTTTCTCATTGGCTCGCCACCATTCCCCAAAATAGGAAAACCCAACTTGAAATGGCAGTTTAACAGGGTCCACCAATGGGTTGACAGTTGGGGGAGGGGGAGCCTGATTACTGGTCGAACCCGGAACATAACGGTCGATATTAGCTGGGGGGGAATTGATGCGGCGGCGGTCGTCGCGATCGCGACCATTTGGATGTTCATCTCTTCCGCGCCCTCGAGGTTCATATCTGTCGACGGCTTGAGGGGAACGAGAACGTCGCCGAGACCGGTCGTAACCTATTAGAGTTAGTTTCATAAAAAGCTCAGATAATTAACCATAAGTAGCCGTTTCTAGGACAAGAGAGAGAAAAAACAGCGCGATATAACCACTAAGCTTCAGAATCGGATAACAGAGAAGTAAGAAGTTTCTTTGCAACGCACCGGGAGAACGTCCACGATAAAAGCTATCACGAGGTTCGTCTTTCACCCTATCCTCTCGGGCGCTCCAAGTACGGTCATTCGGTGACCGCGCCGAGCCGTCGCGATACGAGTATGAATCCATCTCGGCGGTTCATGTATTGGAGTATTGGTGTATGAATCGTTCAAGGACTATGATACATCGAATAGCGCACTGTTTTGTACGGGGAAAAGTCGGTCGCGCGTAGGCGTCGGGCCTTGTCGGTCTTCAGGTGATTTCAACGGATTGTCGGCGTGTCAAATGCCTGTTGTTTGGCGAAGCGCTTGGCGTTAGAGGAATCATTCTCAAACAGTTTGAGGGAAAGTGATGAAGATGATGATAAAATGGCAATAATAAAGAAGTAAAGCGACCGGTGGACGCGCTTGGAGCAAGCAGAAAATAAAATGATTATGGTCGACCAGTGGCTAGAGCAAAGGCTCTGCGACAAGCAAACGACAAGCAGTGGCCACAGTAAGAAAAGAAAGTGCCAAGTTTGTCAATGGTTTGTAGAAGCCGTAGTAGGAAGCGAATGGTCATGGAGGAGGAGGAGAGGAAATGCGAGCCATAGGTTGGAGAACGATATGTCCGAAAGGTACAGGGTTGATGAGCACGAAGATGATCTTGATCCTGATGAAGACGACTGTGATGATGATGAATTGAAGGGTGAAGGGGGAACGGAAAAGGATTGACGAACTGTGCAGGTCGGCAATGCAAATACAGGTAATGATAATGAAAAAAACGCCTGCGAGTATCACGAGTAGATGCGCCGAGGATACCTACTGTGACGGCGAGACGTATTGAAGCAACTCTTTTGTTGGGAAAGGAGGACAAAGAGAGAGGCGAGCTTGCTTGGTCATTTCGCAGGTCAGCAGCCATCGCGAAGAGCGCAGCCACCTGTACCCACCAAAATATATGGGTCTTGGGTTTTTCAAGTGACCAATGGGAGATGCTTACTCGGTAAGAAATAAGGGGCCCGGTCGCATTACACAGTCCGCCATAGACCGAACACTATGCGGTAAGCTTGTTAGTCGGGTATTTCTTCACAGTGCGCTTCTTATCTCCTACCTCATAGCTTCGTAGGTGTGATGGCAGGTGCAATGATTCTCACCTTATCGCGTCCGCCGGAGGTAATTGCACTAAAACTATCTACTTAGGCACCTAAGACGGTACATCCACCCATCCACCAACTTACTGTAAAGATATAGGTATACGTAGCACTTTACTCGGACAGTAGTCGGAGGCCAGCCAGGTATGGTGGTGGCATAGTGAGAGGAGTGATTTATTCGTTACCCAATAAATAACCTTGGAAGTTTATTTGTTTCAAAAGTAACTGTGGACTCCTCCTCAATCACTACCTAGGGAGCCGGTTTGCAAACAACAAAGTAGCATAAGATCAAACTTTATGCTACCTATACATTTAGAGGTACGCATACCATAAATCAAATAGATACCTACCTAAGCTAAAGCAAGTCTGGCTTCTTACATAGTATATACATAAGTAGTCGGTCAGCCTAGATTTAAAATCACAAAGCGCTTCGGTTAGCATCATGTTGCTGTTCTTATGCCGCTTACCTAGGGAGCTTTCAGTTCAGCCATTTTGGCATTCAGCTTTACTTGGTGCTTTGCTTGGGTAGACAGGGGGAGATCACCTCGGCGAATCTAGTCAACGTCAGTACCACCTGGGCAGTTTTGCCTTACTAGCAGAGCTTTGCCTATTATAATCGTAGCATCAACAATCCTCTGGGCTAAATCTAAGCCCTCGGTAAAGACCGGTGCACAAACCAACGGGAATCAAGTCTTAGTGCTTGGGGTACAAATAAATGTACCCAAGATATATATTCCTTTATTCATTTTGCGATGGACTCACTTCCGGATCAAGCTACTCTAGCTCTTGTGCGTATGAGTGTCACGATTACTATAGTCCAACCATTGATTCGAGATCGATTCTTGAGTTAAGGGGTGCATGGTGACCTGCATATCACTGCAACCCTCTACGTCATCACTGCCCAGAGCAGAGCTTCAAGCTCCACTAGCTACCTAGGTAAGTATGCTCTTAGATCTTGTACCATTTCAGCCGTTCCTTTTACAACTTCAAAACAATACAGATTGGATGATACATTTGTGTGACTAGAGCTCAAGCATTCCTCAATTAGCAATCTCTGCCTTCAATCCCAATCTCAGAAGTCGTAATAGTTTCTATACCAAAAACATGACAACCTACATACCCAAAATCACCACGATACCATACGATGTGTTCGCCAGCCCGGCTGCGTCCATCCTCCTCCCCGTTGCGCTAGGGTCAACTGTGGGCTACAGTACAAGGCGTAAGCTTATGTTTATTCCACCCTCTTCTTTGAGGCTATCGGCCGAAGTCGAACGGTTCCTCATATTTCAATGCACGCGTCTTCATTAACGCAGCTGACAACACCGCAGCAAAGCAAACCAAAGAGACCTATGCTGCCATAAAACAGCCGCCTCTACGCCCGCCGCCGTATGTCTTCGGACCCGCCTGGACCACATTGTACGGTCTCATGGGCTACGCGGCTCATCGTGCCGTGACGCGAGCTTCCTCGCCATCCTTCTCATCTTCGTTGCCCGTCTCAGCTGAGGGCCTGCAAACCTTATACTCAGCACAGTTAGGCCTCAATCTAGCGTGGATGCCGCTGTTCTTCGGGCTTCGCCGCCCTGCCCTAGCTTTCGCCAACATTGTGTCGCTCGTTGGCTTGAACGGCTATCTGACGTATCTGTATTTCGGGATCGATGATGTTGCTGGCTGGTGCATGGTCCCTTACTTGGCTTGGCTTGGTTTCGCGACGTACCTGAACGGTGGGGTTGGGTATTTGAATCACTGGGACATTTCCGAGTCAACTCTTGCTACGAGGAAGGCACTCGGCAAAGATGAGTGAGAGTAAAGTGATGATCCGCTCGGGAACGATTTGAAATATGGTTTGGAATATCCACTAGGAGCATAGCGTATAGAGACATATATACTCGTATACAAGAATAATGCCCTATCAATCCAGCTCCTAGAGCTCTTGCGCCCCAACGCCTTACACGCTCACATCACGATACCGTCTATATACATCTATTATTTCGACAGAGCATATCGCTCATAACGGTAGATACCGCTTCAGGCCGTCGAAAACCATGAAAATGAAGGCCGAGCTTGGGGCCGAGCGTAGCACTGTGATACCGCATCCCCGATAGAATGCGCGGAGGCCTTGTTGGTTCCACAAGGCCTTACCTTCCTGCATGAAGGTCCGGTTTTGTTTGGACCCTCCAACCGGGGACGTTTGCATACGGCTCTTGATAGTATCGGCTGGGAAGAAGAGGAAATTGTAAGACATGCCGGCAGACGCACCCGCTACAGCCTGCTGCCACAGAGGCAGCGCCTCCGTAGCGAGGGCATCCTTTTCTAACTGCGAGGTGGCTGATTGCTCATTGAGGAGGTAGAACATCTTGGTGGTTGTTTCCTTTGACCCGAACCAGGCCGCGCAGCCGCCAGACTCCCGCAGAAAAGTGCCCATTTGGCCGTGCCAAAAGCCTCTAATCCCCTCATATTTGTAGACATCACGGATCACCGACATGACGCTAGGTACTTTCGGTACCACACCGTCTACGCTTGCCGGTACCTGGACCTTGCATTTAACGAGCTCGATTGGAGTGAGAACGACGGAGGTAAAGGCGCCCGAGAAGGCGCCCGTAAACCATAGCGCCGACAAGGGGAGGACATGATCTCGTGAGCAGTACCCGGAGGCATATACGGCTTCACGCCCCATGCGCTCGAAGAGGAAAAGACTGCTCGTCTCGCAAGCGGCACCGACAAGGGGTGCACTGATCCCGCGGTATAGCCCGAGTACGCCGTCGGCTTTGATAGATTGTCGGAAACAGTCAAGGGGGCCGGCGTAACGGAGAGGAAGGCGATCAGGCTGAGATTGCAGCCTAACCTTGACAGTATCGAAGGGGTATTCTATGTACTTGCCCACGATGCCTGCGGTCTAGTGTCTGTGAGCAGTTGCGCCTCGGCGAGTGATTGTACTGTGGCAGGACTTACGGATCCGTAGGTAAGGTCTTCGATAACCTCCATGGCGGCGGACTTTTCGTGGGTAGTGAATGGTGAGGGAATAGCGGTGGTAGAGGTCGCCTCCGTTGCTGCCATAGTTGCTACCCGACTTGGAATGGCTTCGAAAGAACGTTTTTTTCAGGTGTCGCCAGTAGGCCTGCCGGGCTGGGAGAGTCTTGCACAACGGCAGGCGATGGCGACAAAATCCGGCGTGCTGTACTATAACATGTTATTAATTGGAGTTGGAGAGACGAGTTGTTTGGAAATTTGCGATAGGTGGGCCAAACGACGCTGGTGTTGGTTTTGGTGTCGGTGTTGGTGGGAGGAGAGCGCTGGAGGAGGGCCATTAACGCGCGACCTAGCAGCGGCAGCAGCCAGTCAGCGCCGATTATTCACTAAGTGGGCGCACATGATGTAACGATAGGCCGGCGAGGCACGAGGAACAGGCGGCCGGCAGTACTTTCAGTGGAACGGGAGCAAATTGGAATTGCGTCGAGTCACTAACTAGCTAGCAGGCTTCAAGGTGTGCTGTGCTGTAGACGATAATCTCCAAACTTTCCGGTTTATGCTCGGTGAGTTGGAGTACATGCCTTTCGGGATGGAGATAGAAATTTCTTCGAAGCGGAGCGATGTCGCTTCGAGAGTACCATGTTAAACGCACTCCAGTGGAGTACCAAGACCTCTAGCTGCCTCTGGACCCTGACTAAGTGGGGTTGTAGGTGCGGTGGGACGAGAAAAATTATCTTATCAGATCATCAGTACTTGGGTACATACACCTACATAAAACCGAGGGGATTCAACTGGTGCCAGCTGCAATCCACCTGTCATGGAGGGGTAAAACATCCATTTCTGGTTTAAATTATACCTGACGGCCAAAACGCTGTCCACGATGGTTTCAATATGTAGCCAGTTTGTAATGATCCTTTACCGTTTTTTTTTTCCTAGGGCCTTTACTTACCTAGGTCCGATCTCACCAATTTTCCACATCGTTAGCTCCTAGCTTTTACTAGTAATTTTATCTCTTAGTCAGTCACCACAGGGGACGCATCCACAACATGGCGAAAGACAAAAAAGGCAAGTCGGATTCAAAGAAGCAGAAGCTCGCCGAGAAGAAACAGAAGCAGGAGAAAAAGGCGCAAAAGAAGGAAAAGACGAAGGCTGCGAAGCTAGATGGTAGTGATGCCGAGGATGTGGATCTTGACGCCGTTTTGGCTGAGTACAAGAAACAGCAGGAGCTGTTCCTCAAGGTGACGGAGACTGTCCTTGATGCCCCTCCCAAACCTCGGTCGTCTGCAACTTTCCTAGCCTCTCCATCCAATAGCAACCAGCTTCTACTCTTTGGCGGTGAGACATGGAATGGGGCTATTGCCAATTTTTTCAATGACCTCAATATCTACTACACAGATAGAGATGAATGGCATTGCGTGACGTCCCCTAATGCTCCTCTCCCAAGGTCTGGCCACGCTTGGTGCAGGGGAGGCAATCAAAAAGACTCCGTTTTCCTATTCGGGGGTGAGTTTAGTAGGTTCGTAACGATACCCTTTGAAACCGAGCTATGGTAGTAGCATGGATGCTGATCCTGTCCTACGATAGCCCGAAACAGGGCACATTTTATCATTATAATGATTTCTGGCGTCTTGAGCCTAGTACCCGCGAATGGACGCGTATTGAAGTCAAGGGGAAAACACCGCCATCTAGGAGTGGTCACCGTATGACATATTACAAGAACTATATCATTCTATTCGGAGGTATGCAGTGCGAAGATGACCCATGTTTATGGTCCGTACGATTTAACCGTGGACTCAAGGCTTTCAAGACACCTCAAACCAAACAAAATATCTGAATGACCTCTGGTTGTTCGATACTCAGGTACGTTGACTTATTATCAAGTAGCTGGAATGCCGCATATTGACGGTAGGTGAATAGAACTACTTTTGGATCAGTCCAACACTTCCAGCGGCGCAATTGAAACCCGATGCGAGATCTTCTTTCACGTTCCTCCCACATGAACAGGGTGCTGTTTTGTTTGGTGGTTACTCTAGAGTGAAAACAACCGTCTCCGCCAATAAGTCGGCAAAGGGAGCATCCCAAGGGCAGAAAAATATTTTAAAACCCTTGGTACACCAGGATTGCTTCTACTTACGTATCACTCAGCCGCCAGCGGACTCTCCGCCAAACACGCCACCTACAGTAAGATGGGAGAAACGGAAGAAGCCGGCGAACACGCCGAATCCCCCTCGTGCTGGAGCTACCATGGCGTTTCATAAGGGCCGCGGGTTGCTATTCGGTGGCGTTCACGATGTGGAACAGAGCGAAGAAGGTATAGATAGTGAATTTTTCAACCAGTTATTCACTTGGAATATTGAGAAAAATCGATTTTTCCCGACGATGCTTCGCAAGCCAAGGGCTCAGAAGAAAGCTGCTGCGTCAGAGCAAAGGGTTGGCCGACGAGGCAGGGCCCAGGCAAATGAGGAAGAGCTACTGAAACAACTTGCCGCATTACAGGCTGGAGCACCTCTGGAGGGTGCCGACGACATGGAGATCGATCTCAAGAACGAAGAAGACGAGGAGCCTGCTAAGCCCGTTCGAGACATGCCCGTCTCAATGGAATACCCTTCATCCAGATTTAACGCCCTCTTAACTGTACAGGAAGATGTTATGTATATCTACGGCGGGACCTTTGAAGCAAAAGACCGAGAATACACTTTTGACGATCTACACGCCATTGATCTTGGCAAATTGGACGGCTGCAAGGAGATATTCAAGAGAGAGGACGAGACCTGGGTGGTAAGTGGATTTCTTTACCTATTCTGGGCTATAATTCACTAAGCGCGTGTGTTCACTAACATGGTAATTCTTAGGGTTCCGACGACGAAGATGATGAGGAAGGTGAGGATGACGAGGAGGATGACGAGGATGAAGAGGATGAATATGAAGACGGTGATATGAATGATGAAGAACCAGAGAGATTGGTATCGCCTAGCAAGCGGAAACAGAAGCAGGCCGAGGAGACTGCAAGTATAGATACGGCATCGGTCGCCGATTCAACGTCAACAGAAGACGACGTGAGCGAGGCCGATACCACTGCAACTTCAGTCGATGATGGACTCCCGCATCCCCGAGTAGGTCTCCATCATTCTCATATGGCTAACATACCGATTTATAACTAACATTTTTTAGCCTTTCGAATCGCGACGTGAGTTCTTTGTCAGGACTTCTGCTGAATGGCAAGAAGTCTTGATGACTAGTCTTAGATGGAAAGGAATTCAACCTGAGACCCTGACTATAAAGGAGATCAAGAGCAAAGCGTTCGAACTCAGTGAAGAGAAATGGTGGGATTGCAGAGAGGAGATCACCGCACTCGAGGATGAGCAGGAAGCTGCTGGCATTGGCGAGGTCGTGTCTCTCAACGACAGAGGTGACTCCGGGACTGGAGGTGCTGGGCGAAGGCGTTGATTGAGAAAATCTCAGTATTTTATCAAGGAATATACTCATAAAACTCGGGAAAGGTTATATACGAAGCATACTATGCCACTGGAAATGGTTTAGTATTTCTGTCTCTATATCCCCAGTGCTCACATATCAACCGCGATGTTAGAATAAGGAAGTCTATTAGTACTATCTGACGAGATCCTGCTTACTTTATGACGCACATCATTAGGTTTAGGCAATGCTTAATGAATGGGTGATTGAGAACGCGAGAACAGGAGTAAGGATCACATTCTGGTTCTCTCTTCTACCAGTGAGCCCAACTTTACCTAGGTAAGCTATGGGGGGCCGCGACCCCACTGGGCTACAGGGGAGATCTCACTAAATTACCGCCGGAAACGACCTCACGCCTTGGCCACCCGACCAACTGGTACCTACACTGAGTGACCAAACACGCACGCAGTGATTTGATGGCCTTTTGCCACAGACTCAAGACCTCAATCTCACCATCATCACCATCTCTCGCTACGAGTAGAATCTAGGCCGCCGTTTACTCTACTTAATCTAATAAGACCGGTAATAGAACAGGTCTCAATAGTCACGAGTCTCGGACCCTGCAATAGACGCCGCCCGGATGACCCGTGCGTGGTCTTGAGAGGACAAGGAACAATGCCTTTGGGTTTCGAGCGATTGAACGCCAGAAAATCTCAGCCGAATGACCACATAAATTTCATCAAGCCCTTGAAGGGTAGAGACGAACCGATCGCGCAGGATTTCCTAGAGCGTATTGCTGCACAATGTGGTGAGTGCCACTAGGTGGATAGTTTGTGCATCTGCCAAACTGCTTGCTAGCTGTAACCCCATTACGAGTTATGGATATTGAACGACGACAGTGCCCGTTATGCGAGAAAATCACATATTTGTGATGTCACTTGAAGAGTATGAGCCAAACAGAGAGTTTGTCGGTCGGAACTTCAATGCCGGCGAAGTGATACAACTAGTGCTCAAGTCCCCGTCGACGGGTCGATGGCTACCTTTCGACTATGTACAGATGGTCATGATGCACGAGTAAGTACAACGATTCGTATCTAGCAAACTGCTGGATTCTCATATACAAGGGTAGGCTCGCACATTGCAAACAAATGAACCATTCCAAGGCCTTCTGGGCTGTTAGAAACCGTTACGCGGATCAAATGAGGGGCCTCTGGTCTCGCAAATACACCGGTGAGGGGCTCTGGGGACGTGGCACGTTACTCAAATCGGGCGAATTCGAGGCAAATACTATCCTTGCGGATGATGCTCTTCCCGAGCACCTGTGCGGCGGAACCTACCGCTCAAGAGGAAGGAAACGAAGGCCCAAAAAGCAACTAACCTACCAAGAGCAAAAGGAACGGCGCATCCTGAAGAAGTTTGGGGCGAACGGCGTTGCTCTCGGCGAGGATGAGGAAATCAAGACGGAACTAGAAAAGGGCAAAAAACCGAAAGGAAAGCCGAGAGTCGCAGGGAGTAAAAGAGGCCGCGAGTTGAGAGCTGCTGCTGCTCTGGCCCGGTTTGACCAGCAGAGCAAAGCCGACGAAGTGAAAGAGGAGGCGGATATTGACGAGGATGCGACGGCTAGTGGCTCTGAGTCAGAAGTCACATCCGACTATGATGATAGCAGCCCGAGCATCGTTGATAAAGAGGGCCGGCGCCTAATCAAGGTATGCGAGGACGAGAATCCCGCAGACGGGGATGCACAGAACGAAATGCGTGAGTTGGCTTCGGCATCACGCATCAAGCGTGAGAGATCACGGTCACCCGCGGTTGTCAAGTCAGAGATAGATGAGCCTTCGCTTCGTCGCATCGAATCGAGACCGGGTAGTAGCAGACGCAAGTCGCCTGCGGCGGCACAAAGTTCGGCAAGTGGCACTATCACACCGAAATCTAGAGTAGAGACGAAGCCCGTCGGCGGAGGAGATTGTCCGGTCTGCTCCTTCAGAAATGTACCTAGCTCCACGATTTGCGATGCGTGTTCTCACGTGTTAGCTCCTAGTAAGGTGTCTTTCTGGAGATGTAGAAGCAAGGCTTGTCAAGGGAGCATTTATCTAAATCCGGGTGATTCTGGTATATGTGGAGTATGCGGCGAGCGAAAAGGGCCTCCGAAATGAATACTATCAGGTAGTAATCTAATAACACTCCATTGTCCCGTCTGTCATGCCTGTACAATTTAGCGGTCTTGACTTGAGACGTGGCCGAATCTGCTCTATTCCGAATACCGAAATCGTGGTCGATCGGCGCAAAAAAATGGAACTGACCGGGGCTACCTTACCGGGCAGAAACCGGGGAAACGTTCGTATCCTAGCATGGATTGACAAGCTTTCTTGACGGCTAGCCTTCAGCCATAGACTCTGACACCACATACGGTACCTGCAGTACCTTAGTCGATCTCACCTGGGCAGGCTGCTAGGCCGTAGTACAAGGCTCAGTACGTACACCAGGCAGGTAGCAGCGGCATGTTGATGGCTTCCAAGATAAGACCAACGGCGTAGATCTGGATTGGTGGACTCGTAGATACCGCACGGTGACCACTGCATGGCACTCCCTCCAAGACTGCCGGGCATTTTGGCTCCGAATCGTCTCACATGCTATAGCGGCGAGGGGAACCCCATGATCTCATTGGAACGTTCTTAATAGTATTAATGGGCCTTAGAGATGAGCAGTGCGAGTGTAAGGCTTGGTGTAGACTTACACTACCAGAGCAGTACCAGAGTACAAAGTCTACGAGCTTCACGCATTAGAGGAATAGTTGTAGTGAGGTAGTACAAGTGGCGAGCACGATCAGAGTGAACCATTCCACCGAACATCGTATCTGTATCACGGCATGCATAGATGATTGAGATGTAGTAGATTAGTATTTCACTTCTATAGGGGTTACAAGATCAATTATTGACCTATCCTACGTAGTAAGAGCGCAGAAATCCTCGACGGCATGCTTAGACTCGCTAGCCTCGACTAATATGGACAAGTTTGCGATTGATGATGTGCACGTAGGGGGTTAGTGGAATGATGTCAGATAGTGTCTAAATACCTTGATATCGGGCTGCTTCTTCTCTCTCTTGGTGAAACTGCCACAGAGAATGATCATCAGCTTCATCGATGCTGCGCCACCTTAACTCAAGGTGGCCTGCTGCTTATATCTGAGTCTCACATCTGGTACTCGCGGGTCTGGCTAGCATGACGTTTCTTACAGTCCATACACAGATTGGTGATCCTCACGAACCCATGGCGTCTCTCTGCTTTGCTCCTCCCGGTATCTAGGTAAGCATCCTTTAGCTATGTATAACTTGGTTTCTGCCAGTTGCCAAATGTGGTCTGACCATGCTATGCCCTGTACTATATACTAGGTTAGTGGTGTAGTGTAGACCAGGTTGGGGCTCTCGGGAGACATGGGGGTGAGTTTCATGTTGAGGGACGCGCGGGGTTAGCGTATAATACTAGATGTGAAAGGCCACCACTAAGATGGCATCCCTCCTACTATACTAGTAGTCGATCAGAAGTCGAGGTATTAGACACACCCCTGTTTTTTCGGATCCGGCTCACGTCACCGACCCTTAGACGACCCCTGTGATGATCCGCTCCTTCATGTTTCAAATTCAACCTCTTCCCGTCAGACCTTCCGTCGCCTTTCCAACTTGGAAAAGCTCTCGTGGGAAACGGTGATTCCGAGCTGCCGAAAAGGTGTTCGTCCGCCTATGATCTTCGCCCAATTTCTTGCGATTGTCTGTCCTTCATGTAGATCTTCAAGTTATGGGAGAGGAAAGTATTGGGCTAGCTTGTCTCTTTTGTTGCACCGGACTTGTCTGCCACTGATGATTATAATCATCTACGACCATCCGCTGTCCACAAATCCCCCCCGGAAGCTACGATAACGCCATCATGTACGCTACCGGTCCGACCTGCCAAGATGTCCTAGCTCATCATTGAAACATCATCAGTCCACTACTATAGAGGAAGCCAAGACTAATGAAGCAAGAGAGAAGGCCTTAGAATGTCGCAAGCTGATTTAGCGACTTTGTGGTGGTTACCCCAATTGTTTTTTCCCATGTTTGTTTGACTTACTAAGTACACTGAAATAACATGACTGCCTTTCTGGGCCCTGGAATCCGTTGTTCGTGGATCTTGATCCGCGTCTCGCGTCCGAAGCGCATTCTCGCTGCTGCTACCTATTAGTACTACGTACGTAGTACGCTAATTTAGGTACTTTTATTACAGGTATACCTAACAATCATGGTATGACCTGTCGTACCTGTCGTACCTGTTCGGTTGTACTCGGTGGAGGATCCAAGTTACACCCGTGTCATCACACAGGCACAGGCACAGGCACAAGCACAAGCACAGGCATTCCGTAATTCTTAGTAGTATGATGATGTAGCACATCCTACCTAGGTATCTACCTATACGTACCTAGGTAGACTAGATATAGGTCCCGGAGCAAGTACCAGAGGTAGAGGTGGTGAGGAAGGTATATACCCAGGTATGTATCTACACTAGTTGTGATGTTCCTTCCAATGTTAACCCCCCCGGTCGAGGCCCTGCATTGCATCTCATACTATTAAAGTTCATCTGGCCTCAACTTTACTTCACCTTGCAATTGCCTTGTTTTTTTATAACTACTACTACCTAGGTGCCTGCATCCCTCGCACCTGGATATCAACATCGTCACGCCGTGTCGTGTCGACTCTTTCTCTTTCCTCTTCCTTTCTCTTCTCTTCTCTTCTCAAGCTGCCGGTTACAGTCGTTTCCTTTTTCAATTCGGACGCCATCAGACTTGACGTCTGTCTACTTTCTTTCCAGCGCCCGTTCCATTACGCTCCTTTTCTCGTCGTGCCTCAATAGGACCGTCTTCGCGCCTTACCCTCGTGGAACGAAAAAAAAAATAGACAAGACAGGCCCAGCCGTAACTTGACGCAATATCATATCAGCACAATGCATTACTCCACGCTCTTTCTTCTTGCCAGCGCCACCTTCTCGCTGGCGTCGCCTGTCTGGCCGCGATACACCGTTGATAATGAGCACTTCGAGGTCCTGGCCTTGCGAGCAACGACGCAGGTGAACCCGGCAGCTGTAAATGACGTGACTTGTATTGATCCTAAGCTGTGAGCACCCACTAGATACTATTCCTTCTTGCATCGTCCTCTCATGAACTTATCCTTCACATATCTCTTTCCTCCTAGCCGCTAATATCTTCCCAGTAACATTGTCTTCCACGATCAAAATGTGGCCGAACTGGGCATCTGCGGAGGAATTGCCGGTTCCGTTACCAAGTGTGGTGGCGCACCTGAGAGTACGGTTGGCCAGTCTGGGAGCGCAAAATTCACACTCACTACAGCGACGAAAGGCGCCACGATCAACATCACTAAAGGCCGCTGGGAACAATGTGTGCGAGCAGCTCGCGCTATCTGCCCAACAGGTAGCATGAGCGGAACTTGCTCTGGCGGTGCCTCATCTGGGGATGTTGACTTCACCCTCGAGTCACCCTAAAGACCTATGACTAACGATATTAAATTGTAACTGAGCTCGTCGAGGCTAAGCTGAAAAGAGCAAGAAAGGAATCCCCTTTCTGGGACTGGAGCATGCGGCAACACCTTTCGTGATTCGATTCGTACATGCGAGCATGTGGGTGGCAAATACCCCTAGGGAATGGAAAAAATAGATGAGGGTCATCATCCGGCGTTTACGGGCTTCGCTTTTCAGATGGGATATACGACGACGTTGAGATGAACGGCCGAGTGCTGTACATTTTGCTCCTGTTATACATATGCCGTGAAACTCCTATGTAGGTGAGGAATGAGCTCTACCCCGAGTTAGAATCGACAGATCGAAATTGCAATAGGCAGATAATTAGAAAAAAACAAACCCCGACAATAAGGGGGCCCCATTTGTGGGAACTGATGCAAACGCCTTTAGTTACTATACATGGGTATCTTCCTTGTGGCAACTCCTTATTCCGCTGTTTTCCATGCTGTCTGTGTGTGTGCCATACGTAGTGAATGCTTCGTCTTAATAGGAACGCCGCACCACCTAACCCATCCTTATCGAAACATAATGCCCGCTCTATCGCTTCATTTTTCTTCTTCTACTCTACAGCCCATACCGCGTGATACAACCCTGCTGGTGCGTCTCTAGACAGTCGAGCGCGCAAACCCGCGTCCCGCACTTCATGCACCGCACCCGGCCCCAGTACCCGCAAATGGCGCAGAATACGCGCGTGGGATACGCTTGTTCGTGACCGCCCGTGGTAGGCGGCCAGGTGCCCCGGGCCTCGAGGTAGCTTAGCGGTGGCGCGGCCAACAGGGCGCGCAGCTCGTCGTCGCTTGGTAAGGGCGGCAAACGTGAGGCCAGGAGCGGGTTGCCGTCTTCTGCGTGCGGAGGTGGCGGGGTGTGGCGGGTTAAGATCGTGCTCTGGGGCGCCTCCGACGCATCGAGCATTTCTATGTCTTCGGGCTCGGGCTCGGGCTCGGGTTTTGTGCTGGGCCTCTTCGATGTCGAAGCTTGTCGTTGTGCTGATCTGCTATTTGCATTGCCGCTGTTGGCGGCGCTGGGAGCAGGCGTCGGGGTTGGGTTCGCTTCTTGCTGGGATTGCAGAGCGATGTAGTCGTCCAGGTGGTTCGTGAATGTCTTCTGCGACTGCAGGATCTTGCGCACGTTGGGCGTGAACTTCTTGCCTCCTCCCGCCCGCGCGCCCTTGGGCTTCGCCGGGATCGCGATCTGCACCTCCCGCGCGTTGTCTCGGTCTAGGGCGTCGATATCGCGCCGCGCCTTCGCTTCCTGTCGCGCGTTGGCGTCTGCGAAACTAAGCTGTGCGCCACCACTTGCAGCGGCGCGCGCGCGCTTGCGGTTCGTGGTGCCGGCTGGGATGAGGTGTTGCTGTTGCCGTCCGTCGGGCACGTAGGCCCAGCCTGGCGCATTGGTCGTCTTTGCGCTGGCTATTTCTATTACGCCGAAGTTATTCATCGTGGCCTTTTTCTCTTCCCCTATTCCCTTACGTTTTCGGCGGTTGCTCGTGGGATGGTGGGAGTAGCAGAATGGGGATTTATTGAACTTGCTTGCAAATTACCCGGGCTAGGTACTTAGGTAGCTGTTCTATCCCGGAATTTTTAGCGTAGCTGCGGAAGCAGTTCCGCACTAACGTCCCCAGAATAGAGCTAGCCTGAATGTTTTATATATATCAAATACGCGACTTGGAGAATATCTCTGTACATAATGAGGTTTATATTCATTCTGACCCTAAAAGCCGATAAATCTTAACAGCTAGACGCCTATTTTTCATTAGGGCATGTTGTTCTTGATTTTATCACTAGCCAGATTAACCTGTCGAGAGACATTTATTCCTTGACGAGGGGCTCTTCTTATCCACCAAGTTCAAGTAGACTATAAATATATCATCTTAGACGGGCTGGGCAATCTCCTCCGGACCACCAGTCGCCTCATTGTCTGATCTGTCCGCTGCAGCCTCCCAGTCCTCCTCCACCGGTTCCTCCTCTGCCTTCTTCTTGGGTTCTTTCTTCAGCGCGATAAACTTACTACGAAGGGGTAGTGAGGTAGGGGCCACGGAGGAAGCAGTGGTCTTTGGTCGAGCGGTAGATCTACCAACTACAGCACTCCATCCTCCCTCGCCTTGAGTCCGGCTTCCTTCACGTCGCAGCACATTCAACGACTCGTCGACCGAGCATAGAAAAACGTTCTCTGCGAGCTTCAGACGCCTAACCGTTTGTTGTAAGGTTGGCTTTAGAGCAGTCAATGAAGCCTCAAGAGTCTGTGAGGTCCAGGATCCTGATCCTTTGATGACGACCTCTTCCGATGGTAAAAAGCTAGTATGAAACTTGACGGTGGGGTGAGCTGCATACTCTCCCCTGAGAGCAGCATCCAGCTCTTCGTTAGTTAGGCCGAATTGGGGGTTTGTTAAAAGCAGCGCATTATAAGCAACGGCGGTTGCATCATTGGCTATAGTTGCCTGTTGTGTGGATGGATCCTGGCTGGCGCGGATCTTGGCGCACTGGGCCAAAGTCTTCATGGGAGCTGACACAAACCGTGGAGTCTTAAACAGACAGACGTGGCGATGGGGTTCTGGATCGCTACTCTCACTGTCGAATCCAAAATCCTCGGCGAGCGCGTGAATGAAAGCCCGCTGGTGTGATTTCATAGGCTTGAATCGTAGTCGTTTCTCTGCCCTGTCCCCTGCAAATACTCGAAATTCCCGCTCGTAGATATGTGTCCATTGCGGGTTCTCTCTGTAGAACTTGAGAGTGGTATCTGAGTAGGGTACATGGTCGTCTGTGTGCGCCTGTGGGTCGATATTGAGAGCATTGGCGAGACGAGCATTTCGCTGTAAACGAAGACACTCATCATCACATTTCAGCAACGGACGCTGAGGTGAGGCTTGAGCCCGAGTGGCTAGGCACTTGACCTCCTGTTTTCTGTGCTGACATTCACAAGTCACGAATGTTTTAGCTTGACATGGTTTATCTTCTTTGCATGCTAATCCTCATCGTTAGCTGTAGTCCATAATTATACGAGGTATGGTTTTTACTTACGGTAAGGAGCGTGGCATTGCTCAGTATCCAGATGGCCACAGCTCCGCGTCTTGCCACACAGTTGTTGGCAGTGAGAGCCTAAGATGCCTTCGTCTTCACAGGCTCCAGAGCGATGACAGAGTTTATTACAAGAGTGTGTCCTGGAACCCCTTCAGTTAGCGAATTTCACTTGGGGTGGAATATATATGTGCACGTACCCGCATTTGAGCTTCTTGTCACATGGAAGGCCACATCGTGGTTCATCAAACCAACATGGTTGGTTCTTGAGCATCTTCTTGCTACAGATGCAACGTTTCTCGACCAAAAAGGGACACTTAGGACATGCTAAATCATCAGGATGACAGTTGTGAGCCACCTAATACTATGTGTTAGCAAACGTCGATAGTCCATTGTAGATGAGCTAATTGCCAAGCATGTAGGCATTAACTCATATATTTCCTTACCTGAGGGTGGCCGCAAGGCCGAGACCGCGTACAGTCGAACCGACATTCCGGAGCTCTCGTGCCGCAAGGTTGGGGGGGCTGCAGTACAGTCCTCCCACAATTACAGCTAATCTCCTCGAATATTGCCTCTAGGCACGAAGGGCAAGGGCCGCGATGGCACATTTGTTGGCAGCGATGCTTTCCGCATTTTAGTTCTCTACCGCACGCCCGGACACAAATATGCTCCGCCTCAAACTCTTCGTTCAAAGAACCTGAGTTTCTGTTCCTTCGTTTCAATGTTACTCTCTCGATTGCCCGTTTCTCTGCAGGACAGCACCGTGCACCGTGTTCATGCCTGCCACAATTGAGCTGAACCCTGCAGACCTTGTCGCATAGTGGGTGATAAGAATCTTTCTCGTGGCAGATCACGCTCTCTCTAGTGCGACCGCAACGACAGTCCAGCTCTACTTCTTGATCGCATGGTGAGCAGGGCCCACTATGACAATCATCCTGACAAACATGCCCGCAATCTAAGAGCTTATTACAAGTCTTGTCGCAATTTGGAATGGGATCCGAACAAGACCCTCGGGGTGCCGTGATATCAGAAATCGGCGTTTTGCCGCAGGGACAATGTGTGATAACATCAGGAGAGAATGGACAGTGAGCTTGGGGCTCGTCTTGCGGATGGCATGCTTTTTGACAGCTATGCTTAGCGCAATCGAAAGGTCTGCCACAGGGACGGGCACACTTGAAGGAACCGATAAACCAAGTCCCTAGCTCTTCACTTTCGTGTCTGGGTACGTCGTCTTCTTCCCTTCGTATCTGGCCGTAATTGTATGACTCGAACTTGTCTCCAAGGGTGTCACAGGGCATATCTTTAAATTCTTTTCCACAGTAACAGCGAGACGCAACCGAAGTTTCACAGCTACCACAGAGGCCAGAATGACATTCCTTTTGACACTCATGTTCCCCACATGCAAGTAGATCACCGCATGGCTCATGGCAGCTCCAACCCTTGGTATAATCAGTCTCGCCACATCGTTTGGTAGATACGTTTTTCCCGCAAAAACATGGCTGACTGGGGCCCATTAAGAGGCATGGAGGGCAAGGACCCGCGTGACATTGCAAGGGGCACGGGTGAGGGCATGTTCCCCTGGGTTTCGAGCAAGTTTGCCCACAACCGTGAGGGGTTAGGCCGGCAACTGACTTTGGGTTAATCTCCTTGCCACACCAGCAATGATAGACCCCAGGTTCGTCATTCATGGTCGAGTTGCATCCAGGGCACCTCCAGACTTGCTGCTGGGGTTGCTGTTGCTCTTGGTCAGGCGGTTTAATCCGATTCGTAAACCACTTCTTGACGCATGACATGTGGGTGGCGGTCCAACAAATTGAGCAGGACCAGATACGCGAATTTGGCAAAACTTCGTTTGTACAGATGACGCATTCGTATTGTCCATTGCTAATATCTTCGTGTATCCTCGTGGGAAGATCAGGAGCACTGGACTTTGACAATCGACGGGCTTGTTTGCGCGGAGGATTTTCTGTCGCTTTGTTACTGCACTTATGTCAGCCTTCCCTCACACAATATACCGTTGGGGGATATTGTATATATACCTTGGCCGTACGAACGGTTGGCCAGGAACAAAAACCGATGCATCGGCGTTTAGAGCCGTAGAAACTTCACTGCTTTGATCTTCAGTTTCCGTTTCCGTCGTAAGATGACCACCGAATTCCCGGCTGGCTGCAATGGTTGTTCTCTGCCCACCGCCAGTAACAACTCGCCCCCTTCTCGGGCCCCTGGCCCCCCTCCGACCCCTTCCACGTGGTGCACCCCCATCTCGAGCAGCGTGTGATGCAGACTGGTCTGTGGTAGGTATAGAAGGTGTTGCCGGCGCCCCCTGCTGCCCATCACTGGTCCCGGCAATTGGGGGGTTTCCTTGGCGATTACCCCGGCCGCCTCGACCTCCTCGACCTCCTCGGTTTCTTGAGGGCCGCCCACCTCGAGCTCGATGACCTCGACTTCTTGATGAGTCACTGGGCCCCGTACCGGATGCCTCGTTGTTTGCCATGAATCCTTGCGTTTCGTTTATGCAAGAGGTGACCATTAAGTGGTAAGCGGGTAAGTTGTGTGCGTAGTCGGACCCCGAATGACTAACCGACTGCCTTGGGTATACTAGTTGGCGATATGCGCTTTTTGAAATACAGCGACTTCAGATCCAAAAGAAATGAAACAGAGAGCTCGCTAAGGTGAAAAACAGATGAGATGATAAAAACAGAAAGGAACTTGCAACAATGCGTCGACAGACGTGTTGAAGGTCGTGGCGGCGGATAGACAGTTGGGACATATATAATTCAGAATTAGCACCAATTTGATAACCGTCGTTGGTGGCGGTTGTGGGTCGAAATGTCAAAATTCCAGTTCGAATGCAAGGCTGCTAATTGGGTGAGTCACAAAAAACGAGTGAGACATTATGATTCATGTTTAGTTGCAACAGCCTTGTGGCAGAGCTATCGTCATTCATTCTGTAAGTTGCTTAGACAAGATGCCTATTATTTCATATAACTGTAATAGCAATTCATTTTGAGCCGGAGACATATCATAGATTACATCTCTCTCTCTCTCTCTCTTACTGGAGCGATTCAGATAGAATTCTCTGCGAAAAATTGTTGATGAGAGCAGAAAGCAGTTACCTACCATGTACCTACCTACCTACCTAGGTAGTACCTAGAAGTAAGTACCTAACGGGTAGTATAAGGCGGCTTAGTAATGACAGTAGGTAGTGGACCTACCTCCTAATAGGCTGCCTATAGGTACCTACCTACCTACCTAGGTACCTAGGTAGGTACCCAGCTTCATGTTAAGCCTTTTTCATATTTCCGTATTTGCAACTCAATCACCCACAACCCAACCAACCGACCATATGTCTTCCATGCTGCTCTCGCATTTTTTGAAATGCCTCAGATGCCTGATATGCCTTTACCCGGACTGATTTCTTCTTTTTTTTCGGGTAGGCAAATCCTCAAATATCCTTCTCCCCCACCTACGTAGATTAGATTCTAACTACCTAGGTTAGGTACTTCATAGGAATACGATACACTACTTGGACTAGTCGCACCAGTCTCTGTATTTCCTCCAATGGTAGCCTCACGCCGGCGTCACCTATAGTATGAGGGGCCTACATTAACCTCACCGGTGCCACACTGCATCTTTTAGCCACGAGCCGATATTGACTGACCTATTGCTACATACCTTGAGGCTCTGGAGAGATACGTATGTTATATAAGCTATATGCGGAATGTGTCGGACACAGTGATACAGCACCTACACCTACACGTGGTCTTGCTGGGTTGGGCGATAACCGCCCGAAAAGCCGTTTGGCATCCCGAGACGAGACCTGTACGACAGTATCCACATTGTCTAGCGGTCGATCTGGGTGCCTACTGCACTGTTATCCTACGACGAGTCGGATTTCGTCCCTGTGCAGTTCCTATACAGAGATGATATCTCGCAGTGATAATCGCAATGATCGATGGGTCTGATGCTAGCTAGCTGCACGTCATGGCAACCGACAAATTGGTGGCAGGGTGTTATCTTACACAAGTTCAGCCCTCAAATTCCACTATATTGCTTGTCTATCGCGTAGGTATATCGACACTGGGCGCGAAAATCGATGGGCCGCGACTTTCGGGTCCTGTTGCGGCTGATCGTCGATGCTGCTTATTAGGATCCGGTAAGGTCAGTCTTATGGCCGGGCGTATTACCAGGTTTTGCCTAGGTTTTGCCTACTCGGCTTGTTGCCGCAACCAACATCAGATTTCTGATCAGATCCCCCGAGAACCACATGGTATTGATTCCATCGAAGCTCCACATCACTACTAATCACTAGCAAGGCATCCCTTGTACTTAAGCTAAAATGCCAGGTATTAGATATCTGGGAAGCTAATATCCCAGGAACTAAACTCATTTACTTCGCACAATCGACCTCTTCATATCAGTTTTCCCCGCTTCCCCAGATGCCAAGCCAATGGGCGTTATAACGTTTTCTCCCCTTTTTCTCTGTGACAAGACCACTTTACTAGAGAGATCCGCCAAACGAGAAGATCATTTCCAGCCATGGCGATCAATGAAGATAGAGATGCCCCATCCCAATTAGCCGAGTCTAGACGTTGAGTTCTCCTACAATAACGATACGTGAAAGACCTAGAATATTGAGATATACGGCTACACGACTGCTATAGCGCCATCTGCGGTGGGACGTTTCTAGGTCTTCACAGCCGCGCAATACCCTCTAGTGCATTGGGCTGAAGAACACAATCGCGTGTAAGTTGTAGGTATATTTTGTGGACTGATACCAGGCCATACACGACGAAGAGTCTGGCGAACGCCGACTCAGGTAGCCCACGGCTTGACGTCAAGGGCGAAATATCGTTGATCCGTAGGCGTGGGTATACTAGTACAGCCGGGGCTGACGACAAGAAGAGCATCTCGACAGATGTCATCTTTGCCGAAGGCCCACCGGTCCAAATATATTCCAGACACTTTCCCCTTTGGAGTGGTGTATGGGTGTTACTACAACATGAGGCCTTCCCTTTCGAGGCGAGAAGCGATAATAATATCGTGCTGCGGATCTCAAAACAGGATGCGAGATTTCCCGAATACGGAAACACCCGACAAAACGTCGACTAGACAGTTACATTATTTACCCTCATCCGGGCGTGAACTCATCCGAACGATCAGGCCAGTGTCGAATGTTCAAGCTTCTTGATGTGGAGCGGGTCAAGGTCGGTCCAGAAGCGACTCGGCGCCGAGACAGCTCTGCAGTAGGTTAACCCAGGGAGGTACAATGATATTTACGCGCTACCATGTACAACAGATTACACTACCGATATCTCAGGTACTGTACGTCGCTACGCCGTTATTGTCGGGCGAATTTGCGCGTGAATGGTCAGCGCTTAAGCATGTCAGCTAGCAGTTCATCATCACGCTTGTCCATATTGAGGCGGTGGCGCTAGATGGTGGTGCTACCGTATTTGTCGCCCGCTCCCCCGCACTTCTCCCCATTTTCTTGTTGGGAAACGTGAGATATCTATTCGAAAACTGGGCAAGCGAAATTTCCAAACTCCTCGCTGAGCCCCCGCTGAGCGACGCATATTGGCCGAAATATCTGCGGACTGTATGTACGTCAGATGAAGAGGCTCACCAAATCGGTCCGGTCCATGGAAATGCTACGTACAGCAGAAAATTTTGTGTGACTGCGGCCAAAGAAAATAGATCGACAGCTAACACGTATGGAGGCTAGCGGAGCTCGTATGCCTGCTTCTGCAGGGGTTAGCAGCAAGGGGTTCGCCTATCGGCTAACGAGGGCAACAATGTAATGTACTACTAGTACTAGTATGTAGTGTTAGCCTAGTAGGTAGTGTACTGTAGATAGTGTAGGGGTAGTTCGCGCAGATTTGCGGGTTGCCGTCACCTGCGATGTGATGCTCTGTCTCCTCCCGCAGGTTCTGCTTCTGGCTATATACAGGCTACACTGCTTAGGTTGTGTACTAAGGTCGTGTACTAAGGTAATAAGGCCGTGTACTATAGTGTACTGTAGTAGGCAGGTAGGCGGGCAGGTAGGCAGGACCAGGTTCTCCCCCATATTTGTCTCACCGCCACGCCACCATCACCACCACCAACTCCACGACATAGTCCTTGTGTCATCCTCAAGGACTTACACAGTAAATCCGACTCAATCAAACCTACCCAACAACGAGTATGGCCAGCTATGGGTACAATAGCCTATCGATTGCAAGGAACGTTTCATCACTACTCTTTGACAATAAGCCTCCCGCATCCCAGGCCACCTACAGGCCAACGTAGGTGGGCCGCCGCATCCAACCCCACTGCCCAACAATATGAATTTACGAAGAGACGCCACCCCCATGATCCAACCATTCACATCCCTACTAAGCATCGGTTCGTTTGCTATTCACGACAGCGCTGATGCCGGAAACAAGTAGTAGGTAAACTAATAGGCCACGCCAATGTCGCGTCGATTGAGCCGTCATGCGAGACTAGGCATAGATAGTAGCACTTACACCACAGCACAAGATATTGAAGCCTAATATGAGCCGGCTGGCTACACAGCTTACGGACCTGACAACAAACGCGTGATCGGCCAGCTAGGTATCAGTGTGGCTTACAGTGGTGCCAAATACCTCACTTCATGGTGCGTCGGGTCTTTGATTAAAGGGTCGACGTCCCGAGCCAAGTATGATGACGATGCCGTGCGGCTGAAAACACCAGCGTCTCTGCCGCAAATACTTACCTTGATGAGCGATCCTCCAAGTAACGCGTCCTCGACTATTAGATATTGTATCCAGCCTACTACTACGACGACATCTACCATAAAAAGTGCCGTGCCGGATTAACGGCTTGACGACTGTGTTGGCATTAATAGCTGACTTAACTAAGATCTAGATGCTGAGCTACCTTATCTATAGCCAAGCAGGGATAGCATAATACTCGACGCGCTAGTATAGGGTGGTGTTGGTATGCGATACTGTCGTGTGCGCTGCAGGATATACTAAGTAATATATCAGCGTCATTATTAGCACCAGGTACGTTCGTGCTCATGATCTCTGAGTGCCTGACATGCGCAGGTGGAAAGGTCATATGCCTTCGAATCGAGACTGCACAGCCGCAGTGTCAGGCGAGTACGGTTGTAGTGTAGTGTACATGAGATCGTCGAAAAACCCCTTGTCGCCATGCTACCGTAGCAATTAAGGGTCCTTTCCCCCTTGTCCTTGTCTCGTAGGGTACCTAACCTACCTAACCTCCCTAGCCTCGCTAACCTATCTAGTCGACATGAAGCGTAGATAGTGTACACTTGGTGGGCATGTGTGGTCTCTCGTATTGACTGTCACCCGATTTTAGTCTCCGAAAAGCTGCCCAATCACAGAACCCGACCCCAAACGATACCTGTCGAGTTTATTTTTACCTCCAAAACGCATGTCGGCATGCTACCTACCTCAAGTAGTGCACCAGAGGAAGCCCGCTTGAACCGATCCGTCGTCCCTTTCCTGCCATAGTGTAGTTATTGTGCGTACGGAACAATCCAAGGTGATCGGTGTACTTTTTTTCGCTTTGACTACTACCTACTTGGGCGCTTGTGGCGGACCCTTGGCGTTCGATCACAACCGACCAACCGCCCCTATTCAAAATATCTGCTGGGGTTAACAGCTCTAGACCTGTGTCGCTGAGACCACGACCGTGTGTTGTGTTTATACCAACACGTACTATAGTAGGTAGGTATGTACTATAGAAGCATGGGCCATCTCTTTTTTTTTTTTTTTCGTCACATCCGACAGTAGGTATTTCCAGAGTAATACCACCACGGCGCTCGGCCGACCTTCCTTGCTGCTTCGACTGCGGCTAGAAGGAGACCCCGGTCAGCGTACATCGTGGAGTGGGTAGGTTACCTAGCTTTCTGTATAAGCTGATAGAATTTAGTATCTAACTACTCTCTTTTATGTACAACAAAGGGTGGGCTGCATGCCCAGTGTCTAATATTAAATAACCGCTTCGCCCCGGGGTCGTCCTCGCACTCCCTCACATAGTATCCTAGTCATGTCTCATGGGTTGTATATAGAGCATCCGTGAGTCTCCCATGCTTGCTTTGTTGAATATTATCACGGTGCCTTTGACCCTCCATTCCCGCTGCTGTTGACCTGCGGGTTTCTTTTTCCCTTCACTCCGGCATCAGTCGAGCCGCTTTTCGGCCAGCATCTTCAAGATGAGGCTCACTCCGGCTAGTTCAGCCCTGTCCTCTGTCTTCCTTCTGTCACTCGTCTCTGCTCAGAATGACGCGCCTTCTCAACCAGAGACAATAGCCAACTATAACTGGTATGGATGCCAGACGGAGGCTACCAATGGCCGTGCCTTGGGTGCGTTCACCTATGCTGATGATACCATGACACTGGAGTCCTGCCAGGACTTTTGCAGTGAAAAGGGAACGAAACTCTTCGGCGCCGAGTATGGTCGCGAGTGCTATTGTGGTGACAGCTTTGGACAGGGTTCCGTCAGTGCCCCTGCATCTGACTGCAGCCAGCCCTGTGCTGGCGACGCATCCCAGTTCTGCGGAAACGGCAATCGCCTTTCCGTCTATGCCCTCAATGGTAGCGATATTCAGCCAGCTCCCTCTGTGACTACCAGTGCCGTTCCAGCAGCTACCACTTTCCCCACGGGCTGGACTTCCCAGGGCTGCTGGCAGGATGGTCCCAATGGACGTATCATGCCGACATACCAGGCGCCAGACGACGATCAGCTAACCCCACAAAGCTGCGCTGGCGTGTGTGACGGCTTGGGCTACATCATCTCGGGAACCGAATACTACAGGCAGTGCTTCTGTGGCAACGCCATCTACAACGGAGGCGTCAAGGGTCCTGACACGACTAACTGTAACACACCCTGCAGCGGAAACAGTTCGGTTAATTGTGGTGGTGCGGGTTACCTAACAATCTACTCGAAGGGAACACCTAAAACCTTCCAGCCACCAGTTGTGCAAACAAGTGGTCTGAATGGAACCTGGACATACCAAGGTTGCTACAACGACAACGTCAACAACAAGCGTACTCTGCCATGGCAGCTTCAGATGCCCAACACACTGACCGCCACTGAATGCTTGTACCAGTGTGCGAAGTTTGGTTATGCTGCTGCTGGTCTGGAGTATGGTCAAGAGTGCTACTGTGGTGACCCCGGTGATATCACGAACTCTGGTGCTACGAAGCAAGCCGATGGAGACTGCAACATTGCCTGCGCCGGAAATGCATCAGCCATCTGTGGTGGTGGTGCTAGACTCAGCACATACTTCTGGACCGGGTCGACGCCTCTCTACGTTTTCCACTATCCCCAGGGCAACAACGCGGGTACCTACTCGAACCTCGTGGGCGGTGTCGTCACTCCCCTGATGACCATGCAGTCGATTACCGGCAAGGTCACCTTCCTAGAGAAGTGGGGAACTGGTGCTGCCAACAGTACCGGAGCTTACGAACTCGATCTCAGCCAGACCGGTAACTTCTCACGGGCATGGAGAACTATGCATCTCAAGACTGACGTATTCTGCTCTGCTGGTGTTATCCTACCGGATAAGGCTGGTCGACAATTGACTGTCGGTGGATGGTCCCTTGACTCGACCTACGGTGTGCGGCTGTATACGCCCGATGGCTCGGCCGGTGTCCCGGGAGCTAACGATTGGGAGGAGAATGTCAACGCCCTCAAGCTTCAAAGGGGTCGATGGTACCCTTCGGCTATGGTCATGACTAACGGATCTATCCTAGTCGTCGGCGGTGAAATTGGTTCTAACGATAAGGCTGAGCCAACCTTGGAGCTCTTGCCTAACGCAGGGCCGTACCTATACATGGATTGGCTAGCTCGCACCGATCCCAACAACCTATACCCTTTCCTCGCTGTCCTTCCTGGCGGCGGTATCTTTGTTGGTTATTGGAACGAGGCCAGAATCCTCAACGAGGTGACATTTGAAACTACTAAAGTTCTCCCCAACATGCCTGGATCAGTCATCAACCCCTTGTCCGGCCGTACGTATCCTCTTGAGGGTGCTTCTGTGTTGCTGCCACAGATGGCCCCTTACACTGATCCTCTCGGAGTTCTCATGTGCGGTGGCTCTACCGAAGGCGGCGGCGAGGCTCTCGACAACTGCGTCAGTATCTACCCTGAGGCTGCCAACCCCACCTGGACACTGGAGCGTATGCCTTCCAAGCGTGTCATGAGCTGCATGGCTCCTCTCCCTGATGGCACATATCTGATTGCCAACGGTGCTAAGCAAGGTGTTGCTGGTTTCGGCCTTGCCGACGACCCCAACTTGAACGCTCTCCTATACAACCCCTTCCAGCCCGTCGGCCAGCGCATTTCCGTCATGGCCAACACCACGGTCGCCCGACTCTACCACAGCGAAGCCATCACTCTCCTCGACGGCCGTGTCCTCATCACCGGCTCCGACCCTCAAGACGGCAAGCACCCTCAGGAGATCCGTGTCGAAGTATTCACGCCGCCCTACCTGTACAGCACCAAGCCCCGCCCGACATTCACCATCACCAACAAGGACTGGTCATACGGCCAAGCTATCGGCGTCACCCTCGGAGGCCTTCCCAGTGGCCCAATCACGGCCTCCCTGCTCGGTGCCGTATCCAGCACACACGGCAACTCGATGGGTGCTCGTACCTTGTTCCCTGCAGTCTCCTGCACCCGCAGCACATGCACGGTGACGGCACCCCCGAGCAAATACATTGCCCCTCCAGGATGGTACCAATTCTACATCCTGCAAGACGGCATCCCGGCCGTCGGCCAGTACGTGCGCATCGGCGGCGACCCGGGCAAGCTCGGCAACTGGCCCGCGGGCTCCGACTTCACGCGGCCCGGTGTTTAAAAAAGAAAGAACGTTAGCTTTCGCGCAGTTCTCTCCGTCCTCGTTCAGGGAAATGGGTTTCTCTCGTGTCGCATTGACGACCCCTTGTTTTCTTCGACCGTAAAATTTAATATTTAGTATCTAAATACCTAGTTCTTTTTTTCGACGTCATCATCCTATGTGGTATCGCACCATGCGCTTTGGTAGACTCGATTCTAGCCGACTCTACATCTACATGTTTGGCCAACATCCGTCCTGTCCATTCATGATCGATGTTATGATATTAGCAGTCCCGAGACGTCCGTGGTATGTTTGGGTCCGTTTTCTTATTGAAACGGTTCTTCGTACATACACGAGTCCCCGGCGACGAATATGAATGATGCCATGTATGTATGTATGTTATGAACCATCTCGCTTGATGGTGATGGGCTTTGGGTCTAGAAGTCAGTAAAGAAACAAAATGGAGGATTGGATAATAGGTTGGAAGCTGGGATGAATGGGAAAGACTCTTTTTATTCTAGACTCTTAATGAAGGAACAGCATCTATTTAGAAAACAACTAGCTTTACGGTGCCCCCAATCCGTGTTCTCTGTTCGGTGAACCCCTAGATAGTCTATGCTCGCTTTAAATTATACAAGATAAAAAGAGATGATTGCGATTACGGGTCAACCAGAATGTAGTATGACACTTCTCCTGTTTTCCAATCATGTCCTTGAGTCTAGAAACGGAGCGTCTTGCTTCTAAAGGTCCTCACACTCTCACCCACGCACGCTATCTTTCGTATTTCTATAAACATTGTATCTGTTTTGCAATCTCTTATAATTAGTGTATTCCGATTTTAACACCGCCATCTATGGCCGACCCAGCACGAGGTAACGCAACGTATGAGTACTTAGTTGTTCCGCGCCAGGCTCCCAATCCCCGGCTCCTTGATCTCTATTTTGTTTTTTGTTTTCAGTTTTTAGTTTTTAGTTTTTTAATAGTGGTTGTCCATCACAGAACACTCAAAATATCATCACCAAACCCATATCCAGACGAAGAAAAAGATCCCATCGTCCAGTCAGCACCAACTAAATAGTGTTTCCAAGGCCACACCAATCCCAATAGAGCCTACGCTAGAGTACCAGCAGTTCCACAACCCAGGTACGACGAAGGCACATTAGAATAATACCGCCCACAGAAACCACTTAGTTACAAAGGCTTGCATGATCGCGATTAGAAAATAGAGGCTTCATCCCAAGGTTGGCGCCGAGACTGTGTTTAAACGCAAATTCAAACTAACTTATGTCTTCCATCACGCCAGAAACTTGTCAGTCAGCCTTTCGTTCTTTTTTAATCCTCATGTCGTTCCTAGGAACAATAATAACGTAAAGTCTGTATGTAGTCCATTTTAAAGGATAATAGTGTAACTGTCGTAGTCCTTCTGGGCTTGAAGAGACATACTAGGTGCATTTAAAGGCACCAATGGAGAAACACAAAGAGCAGAGGAAGAAGTGCTTGAAAATTCATCTAGGGACACAATCTGTCGGTTTTGTAATCCTTGTTAGCAGCTTTACGCGGACGCTACGTGATACTAGTTTATCGTTAGTTGGGTTTTCAGCCTTTTGCCTAGCTTATCCTTGTGAAGATGAGGGCTATATCCTATCCAGGCAACCCAGCGACTCGGGATGTAGTGATGGACTTGGAACTGACATTGCATCAGTCTGTCCTAACTTTGCTAAAGCCCTCGGTGTGAATAGGGGTATTTCCGATGGGTGGGCGCCGTGTTTAGTATAACAAGGGCTTCTGAGGGGCTTGGAATGTCTTCATATTAAGGATAATCTGCTAGGGTGTCAAAGGCTCCTTGGTTCTCCAGAACAAAGGGACCTTGGAACGGCGATCGCGCCGGGTTTATATACACCAGTCGGCGACTATTCCCCCTCACCTAAAGTTGCCTTAAGGGCTTCATTTAGGAATGTCTTGGTATTTTAAGTAAGGGATAGATTAGCTGAAAGAGGTCTCAGTAGTCCAGGTAATACTCTGCGAACTAGCGATCCTCGCGTTCCAGCGCATCCCGTGTGCTACGTCCGGCCTTTCGGCTAATATACGGTGTTACGTATGACACTTAGTTTACCACTATTTGGACGGAAGGTCACCTATTGCAATGCAAATCTAGTACATGGCCGTAGTCATATGGGACTATTTTTTACAGTCGAAATGTCCTTTGCAAGGCTTCAATCTATCGAAGAGACCTGTTGGCTCTCCCTATTCTCGAACGCGGCATTGGCTTGGGGTTTCCTAATCCCCGAGAGACTGAGAGAAACGGTGCTAGAGATTCCCATTGATTTAATGGCTGCAATAGCTGGGGTTCGTCGGTAAGTAGTAACTTTGATCTTCACACTGGCTATGTTCTAAGAGTAAAAGGATCCCTTTTGAGGCTATTGTCTCGTGTTACGAACATTTTATAGTTCTAAAACATATAAATCACGTTTGTTATACAATTACTATTTCTGGCTACAAATGTTACGTACGTACGAACTAAACTCTAGACACGCCGCGGCCCGATGGGCCTTTCGAAACCTATGTCAAAATGAAATAGGGGAACCTAGCTAAGCTTCTGGTAGCTCAAGCGGACTTCCTCGAAAGTGATATGACTTCCTCACACCATCAAACTTAACAGGACCATCAATATCGAGCTCGACCCCAGGCGCCTTGAGATCAGGATGCACCGCCGCCGCCTCCACGAACAGGTCTCGGAGTTCCCGGCACAACCACGGCGGCTCACCAGAATCGACCCATTCGGCCCTAATTGTGAGAGTCTCCAAGTTCGGAGCCAAGAACACCATCCGATACTGCTCTCCGTGGTACTTTGGCGAGACGTAATACCGCAGCCCTTCGTTCCCCAGCCCCTGATTCTCGAGAATAAAGTCCCGCACCAAATCAAGGTCGTCCGCCTGCAGCAGATCGAACGCCGCGTTCTTTACGCACAGCACGGTGGGGTACCCCGCGAGGACACCGCCGCCCCCGTCCAGGCTCCGGAACGCCCGCTGGTAGTGCGCCGACGCGACGGCGTGGGACTCATGATTAACGAGCATCAGGGGCGGCAGAAACGCCGTCGCCGCGTATTGCTCTGGAAGGCGTAGTATCCACTGGCCTCTGGGGCGCGAGAAGCGCGGGTGGAACTTCGAGACAAATAGCGTTACCATCGTGGGCTCCTCGAGCGCGAGCTTCCAGACGTGCAGCCGAAGCTCGGGCGGTAGATGCGGGAACTTGTGGAAGACGGGCTGCGCCCGTATGATCGCCTCGCGGTCTAGACGCCTCTCCTCGTCCCGCGTGCGTTTTCGCTCTTCGTACTCTTCGATGCTGGCGCTGCTGGCCCACAGCGTCTGATCCTCTTCCTCCGCTCGCTGGGCGGCGGTGCGAGGCGGGACAGGGGGGAAGCGACAACGGCGGGCCAAGGGCGACGTTCGCCTTAGAGGGCCATCGTCGCTCGTTGAAGAGTGATCCCGTTCCGGATGCACGGTCTGCATCCTCCACATCTCATCTGTGAATGTATAGCCAGTGGACGTCGGATACCCCCCCGGCTGGCGGGGGGCTTGTAGTCCGACTTGATCCATAGAAAAAATCTCTAGGTTACCTTTAAATTAATTAATTGATTAATTGATTAATTGATTAATTGATTAATTGATTAATTGATTAATTGATTAATTGATTAATTGATTAATTGATTAATTGATTAATTGATTAATTGATTAATTGATTAATTGATTAATTGATTAATTGATTAATTGATTAATTGATTAATTGATTAATTGATTAATACGGGAATATCGATATTGTTAATGCAGTTGGATAAGGGAGTTGGTTTGAGCCAGGTGGTTGGTTGACTCATAGTTTGTCCAAACTATCGTGAGTATGTAATTTGGGGACCACGAAGGATTCGGGATTTGCACACGCTCCTCGCCGACCTACCTGCTGGGCCCGATCACGGCCCACCTACAGGAAACAACTACATGCGGTTAAATACCCAAGCCTGATCACAAGCACGAAATATGCAACCCTACACTCATATAGATGGCTGGTTATAGACCACTTTACATAAGATCTCAGCCACAGCCACATCCACTCGGGGTTCTCAGTTTTTAAAGTTCCAATCTTCATTGTTTATATTTATGATGGTTTGGACTTGCCCGCTGTGATATTCGTACCTAAGAGTCCTCACCTCTTCTCGATGGTATAAATATTCCGCGTCTTGCTTATCTTTGTTGCCCACGATCATAGTTTCCAGCTCTGCGAACACCTCAGAAGGCCGCTCGTTATTAACGATATTAGCTCATATGCTCTTCCTCGTAGCATCGACGTTTTGCACGCGAGAGGCTGTGAGTTTCGTTGTAGCCTTCCCGACTGCATCGTACTAGGAACCACCGTCTCACCACTTTCGTCAATGGATAAGGTAGCTCCCTCACCCATAATGGGCGGGTGTATGTATTATGCGTAGGAGTCTTAGAATTTTAGGACGCACTTTTGACTTCGCGTGGAGTAACGTATCCAGTACTCCATGAGGTTTAAATCCCCCCCAGACATAGGTAGGATGTGATAATTTGTAGTGAAAGAGACACCCTGCAAGATAGTGTCCCAGGAACCTAGCTTGTCAGCGAGGTAATTAACCTGACGTCATGAGCGGTTTCCGGTACACTTGTGGATCAGAGTTCAAGTGGCAAATGCCAGGTGACCCATGCAAGCGTGAGAAACCCCAGCCGAAAAAGCAGTCGGCATCAGTTCTCACGGGGTGTGGCTGTCTGATTCCTAAAGACCACTGGGATCACGACATTGACTCGTCGACTGGTGAGACATTTGGTATCTCAACTACCGCGGGGATATATGCAACCATTGCCTTACTGGCACCCTCAACGCAATACTGAACAACGTCAATCTTGATGCCATCAGGGACTAACTTGGCGATCTGTCGTAAGTCGCTGGTACGGGGTAAATAGAGCGCGTGGTCCATAGCCTTGTAAGCTTCGTGTAGCGTGGCCAAATTATACGGCTCCATCGTTCTCAAATCAAAGACCTCATCAGTTCGATACCCTGGGCCACCCCACGGCGGCGATGCGAAGATGGTCGTCGTGGCAATATCGACCCGGAGACCTTCCTCTAACTGATTGGGAGACTTGGCCAAGAGCTCGAGGAACTTGAAACTATCGCCCAGGACCCAGGTGATTTTATCAGCGACACCATAGATGGTAGCGTTGTTCCGTGCACATGCCAGAGTTGAAGCGTCAAGCTCTATGGCTATCACCTTGTCGAAGCGAGGTGTATGGCCGTCCTCCTCGGTAGCCATGGCCAAACTGATGGCATTACCGCCAACACCCGCAAACATATCTATCACAGTGCGTTTATGTGCACTTATGAAACCAACGAAATCGTAAACTAGTTGTCTAAGATAGGTCAGAATGACTGCGTGGTGAAAGGGAGCGGTTGGGTACTGTAGACTGACATGGCGACCGGCTCTGGGGTCACGCCGTACCACGCCTCCTCAGTCATGTAGATGCCATCATCATAATATGGGAAGATGGTGTACCGCTGCTGCCAGTACCTATCAGAGATCTTGGTTAGCGGCCCTAGAATAAAAAGGGGGAAAAAGGGATAAAAGAAAGAAAATTAAATATAGGTTTGATTCTTACTTTTGTAAGTCCCACGGCACCTCACCTAGATGAGTCCAATGGTGACACTGATCTGTCAAAGGGAGATTCTGGACACTCTTCATTTCGAGGGAACATGGGATATTAATTTGATACGATCTTACGTCTGAGGAGTGAATGTGAAGTGAATCGAAATAAAAGCTGGGCTGCACTCATTCAAGATGAAAGTTTGATATTACTAACGAGATGACTGGCGAAGCTAAGCACCTACCTACGTACCTTAGGTAGGTACCTAGTGGCGTTGAACAGCTACCTAAACCCCACTACCCGCTCCCCTGCAGGGTAGGCGGGATAGGTACCTACCTGTGACAAGATGTAGGGGAGGCCCAAGCTTGTAAAGTGACCACTTGTCTTGCTCCTGGTGACTTCACTTGTACATTTGTTGACCAGCAACGCGAACACAACAAACAGCCAGTTAACGGTCACATCCCCCTCACGCTTCACTAGCACAGAATATCGACTGAATTTTGGACTCCGCTATGTTTAACGCGCTCAATCGCTATCTTTCGCGCCTCGACGGCGATACCCGACCACAGCAGAGGAAAGGCGAAGGGTATGGATTCCAAGTGCTGCGCAACACAAACCTGGATCTGGGTGTAGAACCATGGTTCGATTTCGTGGTTGGGATCAACGGGCGCATGATTGTACGGAGCCAAACTCCCCTCATATCAAAAGCGTCATATCCATCCTAACGAGGAATTGGGAACAGGATAACTCAGACTCGCGACTCTTCGCGCAAGAAGTGCGGAATTGCGCCGGTGGCACCGTTGCCCTGGGACTATGGAGCGCAAAGGTAATGTCCCAGACTTGACAAACAAATTTGTCGCGTGAAACCGACAGGGAACTGATGCTGGTTCTCCCAGGGCCAACGGCTAAGAGTATTGCACATCCCTGTGCCGTCATCGACGGGATCCTTAGGTCTCTCCCTGCAATGGGCCCCCTTATCTCTCGCTTCCACAATCTGGCACGTCCTCGATGTCCCCGCCAACTCGCCAGCTGACGTGGCGGGTCTCCTGCCGTACAGCGACTATATCCTCGGGACGCCGGACGGGATTCTGCACGGGGAGAGCGGGCTCGGCGAGCTTGTGGACGACTACCTCGGCCGCCCACTGCGGTTATGGGTCTACAACAACGAATACAATGTAACTAGGGAGCTCGAGATCGTTCCGTCGCGGGAATGGGGCGGCGACGGTGCCCTGGGCTGTGTGTTGGGATTCGGCGCATTACACCGCCTGCCCGCACCGCTCGACGAACCTATCTCCGCGCCCGGCGAGACCATGTTCGATGGTGGGGAGGGAAGCTATGGTGCCGGCGAGCAGTTCACGACGTTGGCGCTGCCGCCGAACGAGCCCTCGAATTTCGTGTCTCCGCCTAGTAGTACGTTGACACCTGCAGGTGAGCCGGGTGCACAGGCGCAAGGGGCTGGATTCCTCGTGCCCGCGCAAATGGTTAGCCCACCGCCTCCTGCAGGGGGTACGAGTGCGCCTCCACGGGGTAAGAAGAAAGACAGGCACGTCCATAGTCATGGCCCAAATAGGCTCATGGACGACTACTTGGCGGAGGAGGAGAAGAAGAGCAGGGCGCTAGATGGTAACATTTCGGCAAGCAAGACGCCGCCACCGCCGCCGCCTAAAGCGGGTGGTGGGCCGCCGAAGGGATCAGCGCCGCCGCCTCCAAAGGCGGAAGAATCACCTGCTGAGAGTGACGATGCTGGAAGTACGGAATAGGCAGTTATGTATAAGTATGGAGAGAATATATCACTGTATTGGTCTTGACCATTTGCAAGATACGATATCCATGAGACGCATTAGGAAAATACATTCAAAGCCTTTCTAGCAAGGCTTGTGGATCTCATTTCTGGAATCCATCGCGTTCTTAGCTGTACATCTACGTTGAAACCGGCCTTCACATTCACACTCTTATAGACTTTCTCGGGGGCCCATTTCTTTCTGCATTTGTATCCCGTTGTACATGCACATCCATCCCTTTTGCGCCGTTGTTGTATTGCGTTTTTCGCGTTGCTCAGTTTATGAAGTTAATACAGAAGAAATGCAAGATCAAGCTGCCAACGACGTAATCTGCAAATGCTCTATACCATTGAACTAAACGTTAGTAAGAGACATTTAAATAGAGCCCGCACGAGCTGGCCCGAAAACGGAACGGATGTAACGAACCTCTCTGGTGACACAGATGGGAATTCGGACTTGTTGGCTTCGGTTGTCTGGATGCGCAAGGATGCTATCTCATTATTAGTTCCTTTTCTCATCTATCTTTCCATAACGATGATGAGGTATTGAGGCGATGTACCTGTGAGAACAAACTGTCCGACGGTAGCGGAGAAGCCCGAGAGGAAAGCGTTGAAGGGCTGCAATTCCACCAGACGTTAGCACGATGTATCTAACAGCCCCCCCATATCCTACGATTAATTCGCTGAGAGAGTGGCCCCCCTTGCTTATTTTTGTGTCCCTTTGCATCTGGATTTCGTCGGTAGAGGAGTTAGGAAGGACGTACGTAGTTCCCCGCTAAGACACAGTACGCAAACTGGAGGCCGCCAACAATAACCAGGAAAGCCATGAAGGTATCAATGAGCTTTGTGCGCTGCGGCGTCGTCTTCTGGTAGTGCTGCACAATGTTGAGGGCGATCTTATCGATCTGGCCAGAGGAACTGCTCGAAGCGGATGCGCTTGTGGTAGCGGCCGCCGCAGGCTTCTTAGGAGCCATGGTGAGTGAAGGTGAAGGAGTCTTGTCACAGTCGATTCTTGTTTACGGCCGGTTAATCTCTTGCGGGTTGATGTAAAGAAGTTTGGTTCGGATTGGCACACTGTCGAATTGGGTTCGTGATGGGAAGTTGTCGGCTTGCTTGGCTTGTACGAGTAACAAACGGTATGTGCCTACGAATGTGCCTACGAATGTACAGGTGAATGGACACGAAAGCTACAACCCGGATTGGGAAAGAGCGACGAATCAGAGATCAGGAACCCCAGCTTGCACGATCAAATTGTGGCTGGTGAGCTTGAGCTTCAGCCACGTCTATGCAGAATTCAGGTCTAGCGGCTTGTCGGCACTCCCTCGGGGTCTTGCACAATGCGACCCCGAGTCTTCTATGTGTTGCTTGCTTCTTGCAGTAATCGTGAAAGTGCGAATTACATACACCACTACTAATTCATCCGTCGTTTTTCTATCTCAATTGAATCAAGTGTTATTACATATTAAAATGGTAAGCAGGCACGAGTACACTGTTATACATACGAGAGCTAAGCATTTCTCCTGGCTGGCTAGGCTCTGGAGAACATAGCGTACGTGCTCGGCGCCTTAACGGCCACCGGAGGTTCTATCGGTTACGCTCGAACCGGCTCCGTGCCCTCAATTGCGGCAGGCTTGACTGTTGGTCTTTTATGTATGTGCTGCAAATAACAAAATCAACAGTGAGGAGAAGCGATGGGTACTGATTCCAATATCCAGATGGGCTCGGTGGCTACCGCATACAAAACCGCCAGTCTTACGGTGTCGAGCTTGCTCTGCTTGCCTCAGTCATCCTCGGCGGTTCCTCGATCCCCCGAGCTCTCCGGCTTCGTAAACCAGTCCCGGTAGTCCTTAGCTTGATCTCCACATTCGGTCTCTACACATTTGGTAATGCTTTCCGGAAGTCCTTGTAAAAAAAGGCTCGGAAGGGTCGGAACTGTCGAGATGGGGATACAAATCGATGCGAACGAGCGGCTTTTTGTGTAATCGAGATGCGATTCTGCTGGATATGAGATCGATCGTGTAGCTGGTAAACTAGTTGAAAATAAGACCATAAAAATTGAACAGAGATCGATTCGTAAAGTCGCGCTGCCTGCTACTTGATGTAAATCTAAAGGTAGCGCCCAGTAGCCCTTCTAAACGCCTTGCTATTCCCCAGCGTAATGCATGACATTTATACAATCGTACAGCGTATTTTTTATAATTCGACTTTCGCTTGTTGTCGGGTGCGCGCAATGCGACGGCTCAAGAATTCTCATCGATATCAGCCCAGACTTTCTTGAGCTTCTCGCGCTTGACCTTGGCGACTTCCCGATTCGCAGCCGTGCGCTTGAGTCGCTCGCCTCGTAGACACATGTTGACCCGATGCTTTGCGTCGTTGCACATGCCCATTGACTTCCATAGAAAGCCTCGGGCGTGGCATTCCTCAAGTGCGATCATGATTTCTTCGCACGCTAGATAACGCGCCTGAATTAGCGGGCGGTCGCAGGAAGCAGAAATCTATTTATTCGCACACGGCAATCGACATACCCGTATTATCTTTTGTATGCAAGTGAGGATGCATCTTGACTTATGGAGCCCTTCCTCGTAGGAAAGAGGAGTGTCGTTGGCGATATCGAATGTTTCGCAGACAAAATTGGGTTCTTCCCCGTCTCTTTGGCTAGTTAGAAAGCATGGACCACATTTTGCCTCCACAAGTCCCCTCCAGCCAACTCCAGTCAGGACCCATCGGTTTTCATGCTTGTCTAAAGGTTAAAGCCCAGCTCATTCATTATATCACATTTAGACGTATCCTCTCTCTCCTCTTTCATTCTACGGACGCCAAAATAGGCAGATTTGCGCTTCTGCATAACCATCCATGGCGTCAAAAACAATTCCTGCCAAAAAGCAGCAAGGTGAGTGGTAAACCCTGGACTATGGCGTGAACCCGCGCTAACCAGGTTTTAGAGCTGCAAGCGACGTATTCAAACTACAAGAATACGCTGCAACAACTGGCGCAAAAGATTGGTGACGTCGAGCAGGAGGCCGAAGAACACAAGTTAGTAGTGACGCCTCCCACAGCAGCCGCCCCCTCCCTGCGTCATATGGTCACTTTGGACTGGGGATTCAAGGATTTTGGATCCTAGCGTGGAGCCCGATGGGTATCATGAATCTCACCGCTTCATTCACCGAGCTCACCGCTCCCGTATTCTATATTTATGTTGCTTACGCTACGGTATTCAGACTTGTTCTCGAAACTCTGGAGCCCTTGTCGAACGACCGCAAGTGTTTTCGTATGATCAATGGTGTGCTTGTGGAGAGGACCGTCAAGGATGTGGTTCCAGCTCTCAAGACAAATGCCGAAGGCTTGAAAAAGGTTCTCGATGATCTAGTCAAGCAGTACAAGACAAAACAGGACGATTTGGAAAAGTGGAAGGTGGGTGATTGAATTTTGTCCCCTCCCCTCCCCTCCCCCTCTGCTTAATGCGGACCTCGATCTTCTCAGCTTATGCCGCCACCTTTCCCACCCAAGATCCTTGAACTAAGATGTCGGCTCAATAGAAAAAGAATAACATCCAGGTTGTTCAATCTTAACGAAACCGAATCTTGGCAAGCACGCTGGGTAGGAAAGTGTGCGTGGAGGCACGACCATGTCGTCATGTAGAAAATCGCAATAGGGCCGCAGTTTTCGGACTAGAAGGATATTACGGTACCGACACTCAAGTACACATCCTGGAGAGCACGATTATTGCGCGTGCATGATAACCATGACCCATGGGTTCGACGCAGCATATATTGGAGCACGGCGAAAAGGGAGTTCGCGTAGTTCTCATATCACGGTTCACAGGAGGGCCGTGTGTTGGTGTGTTGTACAGCTGCAGTCACAGGCAGTGGAGCCTAGCTTCGAGGGCTTCTGGTGCCCAACAGTCGTCGTTAAAGCTGTCGGGTATGCGAACTTGGAGGCGGCGCCGATTCGGGGGCCGACCGCGACTAAGAGCGGCTCTGTTTGGCTGGTTGGGAATCAACTCCCAAGTAAGGTGGCTTGCGTTGGCGTCCCCCAGCAACCCCGTTTCTAATTATCTAGGTACTTTCATCACACCCCGCCAATCTATTTGCTACATAGCCAACTACCTATCGCATGTCCAGTCGTCTGAAGAGCTTCGTAGAACTATAATCTAGATGCCGAGAAGATGCTTGACAATTCAGTTTGCTGCTGGGACCGCAACCCCTAAAACCGTATGACTAGGGTCAAGAGTCAGCTGGTTTTAAGTCCCGGCGCGAAACCAGCAAAAATATTATAGAGCCACACCCCTCTTTTCCTTTTTATTTTTCCATTTTTATTATTTCGTCGAAAGAATTCGGTATCCGCTTGAACCTTCTAGTCTAGGCACCAACTCCGTGAGCGGGGCAATCTGGCCTGGCCTGATGTAAGAAGAAAATGTGACGCAGTATCAGAATGGTCACTATTCCGATAATACGCATGCGGGCTAATGAGGCCCCTGGATTTGGTGCCCGAAGGTATAACCCGAACCCATCCACAGACCAATCCAGTAGTACAGGCATTCAAATGCTGTGAATAGCGATTGCCCATCTCAGAAGAGATTTAAAGATTGTGTTTGCAAAGGTGACTTACTTCCGGACGATTGGGCACCGTCAAAACAGCGCCATGCGGGTTCGTAGGACGGAATATAGGTCGCATACCCCGTGCAGCAGTACAAGATGATCAGATAGCTACACTAAATATCCATGCTCTCGGAGCGGGCAGGGCGTTTGCGAGACATGCGGCGTTGGTCAAGTTAGAGACACCATGTGAGGATGTGTGTGATAAGGTAACGTCAACGAGTCCCAAGCTCGGAATATCCAGTGAATAGCGGACTCTGGCTGGAATCCACGTCTTGCCATAGCTTTGGGTCCGATACGACATACAATTGGATTGGACAATAAATACATTGCCGCCGCCAATCATAATTAAGATCTGATGTTGAGACTTTCGATTGGTCAATAATTCGTAGTTCAGATATGCCTTATTCTCAAGTTAGGTAGAAGTTCACCCGGTCGCCGCTCTTGTCAATGAGCGATTCTCCAATCGGCGCCATAGCCATCATGAGCTTCCACAATCCTTCCCGTTCCTATCGGTATTGCACATTAGCTCTCAAACGGATGGGATTCCGAGACAGATCAGCGAATCATTAGAAGACATTTCCCACCAGAGGCCCGTCCCGGCTGTGTGGCTAAGAGCTCACAGTCATGGCGCCGGTGCGGCGGAACGAAGTGGTCAGAAGGGACGACGAGGACCTATCAGACAGTTCGTGTAGTCTACTCTTTTCGTAGCTCCGGATTAGCCTAGGCAAAAAAAAAAAAAAAAACCTTCGAGGGGCATTAGTTTCATCAGCGCTTACACCGCCGAATGGGCCTGAATTTCATCCCTTTGATCATCGTAGTAGTGGAACATGGTTAGAAGAAAGGGCGCATGACAAGACGACGTTGACATGTGTGCGAGTTGGCAGATGGCATTATGCATACACGCCTAGGAAGTGAATAGTGTTTACTACACTGCAGGGGACAAATCGGCACAAGTGTTGCCTCAATTTCTCGGACTGTGTTCTTGTATCGAGCACAAGTTGTTTCCACGGATGAGATGAGATGAGACGAACATCCCAGTATGAGTGAGGTAGATATCTGTAGGGCTGGAATGGGATGATACCGTATGCCAAATTCAAGGGACACAAAGACCACGGACTAACCACACCCACCTACCGATGATGCCTGGCTATAGGCTATTCACGTTAGGTACACTTATGATACCACTTTCCATGTCGGTACCAGGTAGGTAGTGTCAATTGAAGGTAGTACCTAGGTAGCAGCGGTGCCGGATTTGGGCAGTCTTAGGTACCTCCCGGACTACCAAGTGGATGGAAGAGACGAGATGCCTTGGAGTGCGAGGTACAAAGGATTTAAATGATTACGTAGTAACACTTCAATACATGCCCAGGTACAGCTGCGCTTGAGGTAGGTATCCGAGTACAAGTCACGCGCCAACGCTCCTTGACTTTGACCTTTCATCTCCCCCACACCACCACCTCGGATCAAGCTGTATGCCCTTGATTACCTACTCATTTCCAAAAAAACAAAACAAAACAAAAACAACAACCGTCACAACAAACCCCAGGTTCTCCCGTACCTGGTGCCAACTCGGTGTAATGGCCAATTGTTTCCCATTCAACACAAGGTATTGAAGTCTCGCATCTTAGGAGTTGTGTTGTGTTATCAGGATCAGGTATGGCCAAGTGTTCGGAATTTTGAACCACACTCCCCACCCCTCCCCTCTTCATTAATTACCCAGCCCTCTCTCATGATGCAACACAGGCTGCCGCTGCACAGGCTAGATCACACATCCCAGACATGCAAGTGAAGAAAGAGAGTCGCTCTACATGATTCTATCCCACGCGTCAACATCCCCGAATGTATCCCTACCTGGTCTATCAAGGTCCTAACGAGTTGGGTCCGAGTAGATCTACGTACACTACAATCCTCCAATCTGTGTCCAACTAGCCTGGTAGCCTTTCGACTAAACTAAGACCCGCGTGGCTAACCGCTGCACGCACTGCACACTGCACGCACCCCACGCGCGCGCACATCACCCGTCATCCTCTTAGCTACCTTACCGTACTACCTTGGGTAGTCTCTAGTAGGTACGTACTTGCAGGTCGTTTTACCAGAGAGAGTCGAGTGCGAAGGGTTTCGTGTGTGTCTGTCACTACACCCATTTCACATTTCACCTTTGCCGTCTTGCGACCCGATCTCACTGCACGGTCATCCTCCCTGCATTTTAATCCACCGACCGGGAGCCCGTTACTCTACGGAGTACTAACCTAGTATATTGGCTAGAGTCGACCGTCTCCCCCAGTTAGGTAAGCCAAGTCTCCGAGCTTCCCATGCCGCGGTTTTTGCTTCCTTGCCTTGTAATTCACCCTTGGGCATGATTGGTGCACGATTGAGATCTATTCTTGATGCGAAACTGCAGCTCGCACGCAGTCTCCATGCCCTGACGGTTTTTAGCCAACCATCACAATCAAGCTCCCAGGTTTGTTATCCCATCCCGTCTCGCACGTGTGAGCAAAGCGTCCCTAGATTAGTGCAGTGCATATTGCGATTATTATTGAATCCCGCCTTACTTTGTGTAACTGCTAGGCCTTCCGATTTCAGAAGTACACTGAGCCCGATACTCCTTAGAGCAGCAACGCGATTCGGACTGGAGGGGTTATTGTTGGGCTATCCATCTATCCCTGAGTATCTTAGGTACACTAGGTGGCCTTTTATTTTATTATTATTATTTTTTTTAATTTTTTAATTTTTTGGTCAGATCGTCGGATCGTCAGAATCGCATAGGTAGCCAAGTACCTACTTACCTACATACCTACCGCTTCAACCGCCTGCCTGCCTACCGTATCCACCGATCAAGTCCGCAATAGGGTCGTCATCCTTCGCGTCTCGACATCACGTACTAAAAGTCTAGGGCAAGGGAGTCTCCAAGAAACAGGTACACTATATACACTAGTCTACGACTGCGGCTACAGTATACTTAACTTACTGTAGGTGGCTTTCCGCTATATAGCACCATCTTATAGTACCTCTTAGACGGTAAAACAGCGGGTCTCGCACACTATAATAGCGCGACCCTCGGCGTCGTCACAGAGACGCGCCCCGCTCCACCCAAAAAGTCCCAAGTGTCCCCCCCCAGTTCCACCATTCCGTACCCAAAATCTACTGTACCATCGCATAGATCAGTCAATCAATCAATCAATCAATCAATCTATCCACCACCCAGTTCTCGTGTCTGGCATATAATCCGTATAGACACACATCCCGCAAACTTCCCTGGCTCAACACCCCCCGGCCCCCCCCCAGACACACTATCTCGCGTCTCTGCATACTCCTCCATCCTCTACCCCCCCTAGATTCCGTCATAGCCTGAACTGGCGACAGGGCTCACTTGACAGCATTCTCAACCGAATTGTAGATAGCCCACAGCTTGGATCCGCGCGACAGGGCAGGATTGACGCAGCTTTCTGCAGCTAAGCCGCGCTCACTTTGCAAGCCCTACCATTTGCGACGTGTCAGAGGCAGGGACACATCACTCCTCGCCTTGTAGTAACTGTGCGAGCTGGCAATTCACGAAAATTTTTATCATAAGCTAGCACCCGCTGCAGGTAGCCAAATATGTCGGATTCCCCCCAATCTCCTCCCAAGGACATCGAGCCAGGTGTACAATCACCCGACGATGAAGCACAAATGAACGACCCTCAGGACCCACACGCCGCCGGGCTCGCCTATGAGTTCGAAGTAAAAGAGCAAGATAGGTGGTTGCCTATAGCCAATGGTGAGTTGAGACCCTCATCGACCTCTGCCTCTGATTTGGTGCATCTCGAGTCTGTATCTGGGTCCTGTCTGCACGCTTCGACTCCAAACACAGGCCCGCGAGTGGGATCGCTTCTGCGGAGCTTGTGGCCGGCTTCAGCAATTGGTGCTCCCTGCCCTTTAGCTTCGGACAGACGATAGGCGCGCATGATCCTAGCTGCCGTCATGTCTCACGATTCGCCGACCCAGTTACCAGAAGCGCCTCGCGCTTCCAAAGCCCACAAGTACGATGTATACGATGCTAACATACGCAATTTCGCGCCAGTTGCTCGAATTATGAAGTTGGCCCTTCCGGAAAACGCCAAGATAGCTAAGGAGGCCAAAGAGTGCATGCAAGAGTGCGTTAGTGAATTTATCTCATTCATCACAAGTGAAGGTCAGTTTCCCTAAACAACAACCCGTACTGCTGTTGGCTACGACTTATCATGAATAGCATCTGAAAAATGCCACCAGGAGAAGAGGAAAACGGTTAATGGAGAAGACATATTGTTTGCAATGACCTCCTTGGGCTTCGAGAATTACGCCGAGGCACTGAAGATCTATCTGACGAAATACCGAGAAGTAATACTTCACCAGTCTACTTCTTATGATTTTAGCACGGACACATGCTAATTGTCTCGCCACGGGGCCCCCATTTGCTAACACATTCAATTAATAGTCTCAGTCGAATCGGGGTGACAGCCAGCAGAACAGGCCTGGTAGTCAGGGCTACGGGGCGGGCGCAGCCGGCGGGTCCAATGCCGTCGGGTCTACGGGTTTCCAAAGCGGAGATGCTTCTGGCGGTATTGCCGAGTCGGGTGAGAGCTACATGTATGCTCAGGGCGGGCATAACGGAGCAACTGGCGAGCCCGCAACATACTGAATGATCCAGACTTGATTCCGCACTTTGGCCTCCGTCCGGGATGCGGTGTCTGGATACATTGTACTCCATCTTCTTCGAGTGTGTATAAGTAAGGCATCCTGCATTCTGGGCACATTTTCCGTGTGAGGAAATTGCCTTTTTGCTCGAGAATAGGAAGCCGGCAGTGGTGTTTGTATATGAAGGGCCGATAGGGATGGCGATGGCAGAAGAGCAAGGGCACAAAATGGCGGTCCCCTTCCATAATCTTCGATAGATTCCCCTAGGATTTTTCTCTCTCCGGTCACGGCGCACTCAAGAACGCTCTTGAGATCGGGCAATGACGCTTATTTCGACAGTTGCCATAGCTTTATACCATAGGAGAAACAGCCCTACCATTTAAGCTTGCTATATACAGACAGTATTTGGATCGTTTCGGTTTTGCAAATATATATCTGCAAATAGAATATCTATGATATTTATGCTATCCATATCGTCCGTTACCGCTGGTATGTGCATTTACCTATTGTGGTTGTCTACCTCTTTATATACCTATACAAAAATGAGTTGATGTTGGTTGTATAGGCTATTGGCGGCAGCTAGGGACGGATCCCTCCCTTCCCCTCCCCTCCCCTCCCCTCCCCTACCCTACCGGGTACCCTACCCTACCCTTTTGTCCCATTTGTTTAAATTTGGTTCGTCCTATCTTTGCTCAATCCTAGTATCTCATCTTCTCATTGAAAACGAATAACAACCGCATTGCTGCAAGGCCTTGTGCGAGGTCCAAATATCATTAAGCAGGCAAAAAGTGAGCTAGGCAGGGTTATATAGTAGTGTACATGTACCTAATGTACTGCCTAATGCTCGGGCTGCCCCGCATTGCACAAACAGCCAATCAAACACTTGGCGCCTGCCCCGCTGTTAAACGCATCGAAGACCCCCCGATTAAAAACATTTTGTGCAGCAACCATTTTCCTCCATGGGCAACCTCTACAACCTCAGTAACGGCAATTTCACGTTCACCATCCACCTGCCTTTATGTCATTCTACATGAGCTATGACCACACACATTACACAGGCTTACACGACACGACATTCAAATACGCCGTAGTGCCATCCTACGATTTGCCATTGCGGCTGCGCTGATGTCATCCACGGCTTCAACGACCGTGCAACTCGCAAGGGTGGCGGCCGGCAGCCCCCTCAAACCTATCCTCAAGTCTTCGTCATCGGTTCTCAGCGTTAGACGATCACGAGATGACGCCGGCCTCGATAACCATGACGACGATACAAGCAGCATGGAGAGTGCCCAGAGCCCACGGAGGAAGCGTGTGCGCGTAGAGTTTGACTTGGAGAATATCGAGGTCCACGAGATTGGTGCCAGATCCGTCGAAGAAATCAGGAACGAAATCAGAGATACCCTAGATCGCCATGCCCAGGGCGAGGACGAAGACTATGATGTGCTGAAGCAGACACTACAAGGCAAACCCGTGTCCTACGACTACGACGATGACGACGACGACAAGGACATCGACCTAGTTGCGATAGCGAAACAGCGCCAGGAGATCAAAGGCTATTTCATTGCTCTTACCTCCTTTGCACCCCGCCTCGGACGATCGTGCGATGGTCTAGTCAGGAGCCTTCTTCAATGCCAATGGCTCGGCCGGGATGATCAGTTTGCTAAGATTTACATTCAATTCCTCGCTAGCTTAGTTAGCGCCCAGGGGCCTCGCCTCACCCAGGTTCTCTCCATGGTAGTTGAGAAGTTTTCCAGTTCTCGGCCTTTCGAATGGGCTGTCGAAGGCTGGCCCCCTGTAGCACGTGAAGTGGTACAAGAGAGACTTCATGTAGCCCTTCGATACATGCTGAATCTGTTCCCGGTTGCCGAGTCCGTGTTGGAGCCCATTCTGGCTAGCAAATATCCTTTCCATGAAGAATCGAAGCGATCCCATTTGGTTTACGTCGATAACCTCTTGCGGCTTCGTCAATATAGTCCGGGACTCAGGAATGATATTATGGACCTCATCATCAGCCGGCTAGTTAAGATTGACGTGGAGATGCAAATGGATCTCGATGACATGGACGACAAATTAACGGCCATGGTTGGCATGGCTTTGAAATCTGCCCAAGAACATGAGGACCAAGACGAGGATTCCGATGACAGCGACAATGAATCGGTATCCAGTGCCGAATCCGAGGACGACGAATACCAGCGTGTAAAGACAGCAAAAGAGAACATTGAGAAGATGGATGCCATCTTGGATAATCTGTTTGAGCTCTATACCCCCTTGTTTGCCGATCCTCAGTCTCAGGAAGCTATGGATGTATTCGGAGACCTATTGGCCGAGTTCTCTAATCTTATTCTCCCCACTATCAAGTCGCGGCACACTCAGTTTCTCATATTCCACTTCGGCCAACGATCCGAAAGACTTATTGATGCATTCTGCGGCACCTGTATTAATATTGCTTTTGAGTCTCAGCGACCCTTAGTATTACGACAGTCGGCTTGTGCGTATCTTGCCAGTTTTGTCGCCAGAGGAGCCCATGTTCCTGGGCATATCGTTGTTAATATTTTCGAAGTCCTCGGTTATCATTTAGATGAGATGCGTGCTGTCTATGAAGTTTCATGCCGAGGCCCCGACGTGCGCCGTTACGCGCCATTTTATGCCCTAATGCAAGCGTTAATGTACGTCTTCTGCTTTAGGTGGCAGGAGCTCATAAGCTCAGCTCCAGATGATGTCGATAAGGAGGACCCTTTGTCATATCTAGACCAGGAAATCGAGTGGGTGTCAGAAATCAAGGATATCATGAGACGCAACATCTACTCCAAGCTCAACCCCATGAAGGTGTGCTCTCCCGTCATTGTCGACCAATTTGCCAAACTCGCACACCACTTCCGATTCATGTACGTCTATCCCTTGATCGAATCGAATAAGCGACTCCGACTCTCCCAATTTTCCGTCGGCGCCTACTCCAACGGAGGTGCACTACGAGACCTGTCATTTGATGTGAACGACGAGAGCTGGCAGCAGCTCGGTTCTTACTTCCCGTTCGACCCTTATCAATTACCGAAGAGTAAGCGTTGGGTCGACGATGATTACCTACCCTGGCGACCTATCCCCGGGCTGAACCCAGAGGAGCTTGGGGATGATAGCGAGGAAGATGAGGTAGACAAAGAGGAGGAGGAAATAGACGAAGATACGGCCACGGAGGAGGGGGCCGGGGAAGATGATTAGGGCACATGGTCATGATATCATGCATTGGGTGGTGTTCTACAGGCGTTTACTGAGATGGCTGGCCGGCAAAGGATTTTGCTCTGCTTGTCTTGTTGTGATTGGGAAAGGAAAATAAATGTTTGATGTCACAGTTAATGTAAGGATGGAATTTCGACGGAGCGGGTCACGGCCTATTTCGGGAGGTACTTTCTGGAGGGACGGTGTCGCATTTGAAGCTGGGTTTTTTTTCATGCTGCAGTACAGTATAATATAGCCAGCGTAAATGAGGTGTTTCTATTTTTTATTTTTATTTTTTTATTTTTTTTGATTCGTAACTTGAGGGCTCCGCGGTGTAGCTCGTCTCCCGGTCTGACGTGCTGACTTGTCCTTGTCCGCACTTCATGTTGTCTTTCAGTTCTTTCAATTCTTTCAGTTGTGGGTGGCACCAAATAGTGTTAAGTAAGCCCCTGTTGCCCACGAATCAGAGCCCGCGACGTCTATCGTTGGCTACATGTGATCGAACCCCCGGTATTCTTACCAGCTACTGCTGTTTGCGGGCCTTGACTTGTCATTTCGGCGTCTGTCTGTCTATCCAAGTGGTATACGACATGAATCGGACTGCTGCCTAGGTGAGTACTGATTCTACGCATTGTATTGCCCAGTATGCTTAATTCATTATGAGTTTCCATTCGTGAGTCCATCATTGAAGCTTACGTCATCCCCTGCAGTTCTCTCTAGGCTGACAAGAGTTCTGGGGTCACTTCTGGAGTCACCCCCAAATGCTCTCTCTGTGTGAACAACATTCAAATTAAGCACGTCAAGTATCTTTGGGATTAGATTGACGAAATCGCGATATTACGGATTCCATTGGAACATATTAAAAATGCCCGATTCACCAGGAGCAGGAGATTCAAATCCCGATTCAGCCAGGTCAGTATGCTGAGGTCGCTTATACCCCCCCCCCCCTTTACTTTAGCTGTTTAAATAAGAGTGGTTCTCTCCAAGTTCCTGAAACACCCCAATGTTGTATACAATGATACCAATTACTGACTCTTTGGCTTTGTAAACAGACCGTCATTCACGGGCTATTGGAAACGGTCGAAAGACCAGCAGGCGACCAAAAATCTCACCTTCGTCTCGAGCAAGCTAGGTCAACCATCAGGTACATTTCTGATTCTTCCCGCCGCCTTGAACATACGGGGATGAGGGGAAGAGTAGTGCCCGCCGAGAGCTTGGCGTTGGATCTCGCTGCTGATGCAATGGATTTGTGCTGAAGAGTTGATCCATCGCTTATCGGCCTGTTTCTTCCATGATCTTGATTCCGTGCGACTTGATGCTAACACTGCACCTTACCCCAAGCCGATGGCGAGAATGAGACTGAGCCCTTTGCTGAGGCGAAAGCCAAGGCGCGGCGCCAGCAAGTTAGGAATGCTCAGCGTCAACATCGCCAGCGCAAGGCGAACTACACCAAGCAGCTCGAGATGGACATCACGAAACTCCGTGATGACATCGCTCGAGTCGAGCAAGAGGTCGAGAACCTGAGGAGCCAGAATGGTACCATCAGGTCTCAGTTGGTCAGTGGGAGCCAGGCCGCCCCTATCGCTAGCGACATGCTGTCGGCCGACACGGCAGATATGGCGTTTTCCACGTCGCTCGCGCCGAACTACACAGTTTCTATCGACATGTCCGAGAATATAGGCGGGCCGGCGTTCTACGTTAGCCGTGCCTCGCCTCCGTCTCAGGCCACAAGCAGCAAGGCCGCCACCCGCTCACACGCGACCGAGACGCTGAGCAGCGCCACGCCGTCATCAACGACCGGCACGAGCCTTGAAGATGTCGCGATGATGGAGATGACATTATCAGAGGAACAGACTGACCAGGCGATCAATTTCATCCTAGCGTATGTGTCATCGTTCCCAGTCGGCTTTTCTCGCCTCACCTTCTCCTCTCCTTCATTCATAACATCCTTATTATGTCTTATAACCACAATCATGTCTTCGATTGCCGAATGGTAAGAAAATACGAAACGCAAAGCTGACCTATCTTTTCTTCTCATGTCTAGACTAGAGCACTGTTGTTGGAATCACGTGGACCAGTCATGCTTCGAGCACCACGGTCACCACCACCAGCACCCCCAACCAGAAGAGAAGCCGGCCTGCGACGAGCCCGAGCCCGAGACCTTGAACGGCCACGCCCTCATGGCCACCACGCTAGCGCTGCAAAGCGCGCCCTTCGGCGTCTTCGCGGGGATCACCGACCTGCAGCACCACCTCGCGTCGTCCTCCCCCCCGCCAGCAGCTACCGGCCCACCGGCGTGGTCCTGCCGGGCTCTGACGCTAACCAACCTGCGCCGCCTAGCCGGCACGCTGAATCCCTGCGGCCCCGAGCTGGCGCCCGTCCAAGTGTGGTTCGAGCTCCTGTCTCTCTACGGCGTCGACACCGCCACCGACGGCGCGGTGCTGGCGAAGCTGAAGCGCGAGCTCGCGGGCGAGGTGCACTGCGTGACGTTCGGAGCCGCGGTGCAGAGAGACGCGTTCGAGGCCGCGCTGGAAAAGGTCATCGGGTTCCTGCCAGCGCGTGTGAGTGCCGACGACGAGGGGGCTGGAGAAGAAGTAGAGGAGGAGGAGGAGGAGGAGGGAACGGAGATGGAGATAGGGCAAGAGGGGAGCACGAGCGTGCGAACCGATGTTCCGCCCGGCGTTGGCTGATGTGGTAAGAGTCAAAAGTGACGGCTCGGGCCGTCGAAAGTTCATTCATGCTTGGAAAATAAGCCGTGTCTGTATCATGAGATTCCCTATTAAAAAGGGAGATCAAGAAGAAGAAGAAAAAAGAAAAAGAAATAGATTTTAAAAAAAGAAAAAAAAAAAGGAAAACGGAAACAAAGTCAAGATAAAAGGGCGACGATTTACGAGATTGGAGGATAAATAGTCATGCGATGCTTTTATTTGCCCAGTGTGAGAAAGCCTTCATAGTAGATCTTAAAGTATATAGGTTGAGGTCAACTGTGAGGATCCAAGGTGTTTACCATACGGGATCAGCCCTCTCTGCCTCTTGTCTTATCTTTGGGACGTGATAGGCCCATGTGAGGAGCCCAGATATACCGGGTAGGTAGCCGGGGTAAATAGAATGCTAAGAATATCATCGTCATATTAAACTTTAGTCATTGAATATAAGGCTTAGTCTTTTTATATGCTAATATTAAGCCCTCTAACTAATGTTACACATAGACAACGAAGTCGTGAGACTCAACCTCACAACGCCTTAACGATGCTTTTCTCATCAAACAGGTCCTTGAGGAGATTCACTATACAGCCTTCCACATCCAGCGTGCCCATAGCGTACGTGGATTCGTAGGCATAAATGCTAAGTTGGCCAAAAAAGGGCCGCAAAATCTTAACAATAAGCTCGTCCCTCCGATCAACCGTAAGTTCGTCGTCAATGCCCCCCGGTCCCAAGAGAGGTCGACGATGTCCCGATCCGCTGGAGGCCATCATCGCGGCCGATTCAGTAGGCAATGTCGCGCTGGCAGCTGCGTTCCCTAGCTCTTCTGATAATTCATCAACTAAGGCAATCGGCTGGTAGGTAGCTGAGCGATAGATGGCGTCAATAGTGTCCGTGATGAACAGCCATTCGTGCAGCTGGAAATCATCAGGTGCTGCGGCGATCAAAACATCTAGCAGCTTGCAAGCGTGAAGAATGGAAAGATTACTGTAGGTGTCTGATGATGGGCTGTTATCGGGCGCGACGACAGACGAAATAGCTACGTGAAGCTCGGAATTAACAATCGGCCATAGAGGGGCTAGGTGAATGGTAGATGTCCGAAGCACCAAGGCGCGAAGCACCATGTAGATATCCGCCCGTGTAGTTGACGAAGGCGAAGACGTCGCAGTTGCCGCCAGAAGCTCGACAACACGCTCTAGGATAGCTGGTAGATCTGTCACAAACGTATCTGGTCCACAGGCTAGAATCAAGGTTGCGATGCGCCGAAGGTTCAGTTGCGTTTTACGGTCGGCCTCAAGCCTTGCTGAGGTAGCACCCACCCCAAAGACGATGCCAGCAGTGGTAGGTGATGAAATTCGACTCAAAATTTCCGCCATGCGATCTTTGTCAGTCACTGTCCAAAGTTTTAGAAGCGGCAGCCAATCGCTCTGTATGAGGGCGGCAGATGAGGTGAAGAATCTGGGATCGTTGAACGCGTCACCCACATCCTTCTTCCAGGTCTTTTGATTACTCGGCAGTCTAGTAAGTTCCTGGAGTAACGTCAATGTTGTCTTTGTAATAGTATCCGGAAAGCCTTTTGAGCGAATGGATGGTCCGATTAGGTTTGTAGAGATGGCCTGCGCCGCCGCCAAGACACGGTCCGACTCGACTAGTATTTTAGGGAGATTCGGGACGATCCTAGACAGAATACCGACGACGTCGTCTGCTCTTTCAGAAGGAGTTCTGTTTCTTATATCTGCACCTGGGTGGGAACTTGACAGAGTATCCGTGAACGACGTTGGTCTCGTTGTAAAAAGAGCAGTTAAGAGCCGGAGGAAGAGGTCCTAGTGGCTGTCAGTACGAGTTTCTAGGCAACAGGGAAACAAATATAACTCACTCCAAGCTCTCGCCGCATCTTACGCTGCTCTCCAAAGTTTGTATTATCCACTTTCTCACCCAAAATCGCAGCAAATTCTAACAGACTAGGTAATGTTTGCCTATGCGGGAAGGGGTTGCCAAGGAGGTCTTTCAAGAAAATCATACAGTCTTGCCAAATCTCGTCCATGGCATCATCTTCCAGAGACCGTGCGTAATCGACTAGAAATATGACTAAATCTGTGTCTTGTAATGACACGGTCATTGTTGATTTTCTAGAGGGGTCCAAGGCGCTGGGGTTGGTGCGGCTATAAATCGCGTTGAAGATAGCTGGAATCGTATGCCGCGGACGAGAACCGTCTAATGCAGGAAGAAGATTAAAGATTTCATCGGGCTGCTTGTCCGCGCTAGGAGTCTCTAATGCTGTACGCCATATGTCAATTACTGTCTCGAGGCATTCAAGTGCCTCGGCAGTGAAAACATGTTCAAGTAAGCGTCTGGCGCGATTACGCATTCGAAGAGACGTGTATTTGAATGAAGATGCCGAGTCAGGGTCAAGGTGACTGGCCTTGTGGCCTTGGCCCCAAGACCAGATTTTGAAGCACATTCGAACAGCGTCTTGAAAGGCAAGAAGCACTGTGAGCCTGTCATTTGCAGTGGCGCTGCGAGACTGCGGCGCATCCGAATTGAAAACCCCAGACACCATGTTTCCGAAGAAGCCTTGGGGATGATCGGGGCTCTTTACTACCTGAGCCCGAGACTCCTCCATGAGCAGTTGATCATGGGCCTTGGCTAACACTTGTTCGAGCGCGTTTAACAACGATATAAGCGTTGACTCAGGGGCACTTGCGCCAGCGAACGGGCTCCCGCCTAGGTTAAACATTCTTTGGAGATCATCGAAAGTGTGACCAATTTGACCACATAGCGTCTCAACCAGGGGGATTAGTACCTGAAATATGGTGCTCGAATAGAGCGGGAGACTTTCTGTCAAAAGCCCCACCCAGCTATCCAAGACAGAGCGGCCATTCGGTGAGCTGAGCCCTGACTGTAGGCATTTGAGAAGGGAAGGAGGAGGTGGCGAAGGCTCCGCAATGTGTTCCATCGAAGCCGATGGTTGCCGCACGCCGCCTGAAGGATAACTCAAAGCGCGCTTCTCCCCCGTTGGAGAGTTAGGTAGCTCTGCTAGCGATGTGTCACGAAGCCTAAGTGACGCGAAAACCACATCCAATAGGAGAACCTGAATGTATGGATCAGGGAGTTCCAGTGACTGGGTAAGTCGGTCGACTAAGGGTATCTCTAATTTGAGAGACGAGAGCCCATCAGCATATGGATTCAGAAGGATCTGGTGTAGCAGCGTGAGAGCACTGCGATGTAGTTGAGCCGCACAGATCCGCATCGCACCATCCTCGGGAAATTTATTTCCAGCTATACAGCGCAGGCACACATGCACAAAAAATTCTTGAAGAGAGGTGTCACTTTCAGTGCCGGCTGCTAGTGGTCAGCGGAGTCTAATATAGGTAATTAAATAGAGAACCCACTGATTTCCGACAGAGTCTGTCCGGGTCCCTCGATGGTTCTGGTAGCCAGGACACCCCATAACGCATCTGGGGCCCATCGAAGGACATTGGATAATGTCCGGATGTAATACAGACCGAGATCGAGCTCATCGTCACCCGAAAAGCTGGCTGACGCATTCGATGTGATAGATTTCACAGTCCTCGAGAGGGCGCGGAGAAAGCCGAGTTCCGATATCTTGGTCACAAACACTAAAAAGAGCCTAGAGGAAAGTAAGCATACTTGTGAGACTTGTTAAGACCAAGAATTTATAAGTACTTTTCAATGCCAACCACATTATTAAGCCAATGCTTTACTACCATGAATAACTGGGTTCTCTCGTCCAGTAGGGCGTCGAGCATGAGAAAAAGGGGCCTGGTTAGCATGACTTCATAGTAATCCATCCCCGACAGCCGCTGTGGGGTTTGCGGCTCTCCCATTGGTGTTTTAGGAGCCCTTCGGTCGGAATACGAGGCATTGTCTTGTAAAGTGTGAGACCACAGAAGGCAAAAACGTCGGCCTGGATCAGCCGCGCGAATCGCAAACGTTCCCGTGATATCGCTTTCGAGCATGATATTTGCTATGGCTGCTTCAATATCGCGATTCGAAACGGTAAGGGCAGTTTGTAGCTGCCACAGACATCTAACAGCTTCGACGTGGTATTTTGGCTCCGCCGCTGATAGGAACCCCCACGCATGGCGGACCAAAGGATCAACCAAATCGGATAGGGAGCCCGTCGAGATCAAGTCGTTATAATAAAGCTGCGTGGCGAGTGACAGAACAGATTTAAAAGAGACAAACGATATTATAGAATTTGCAAGCTGAGCATGCATCGAAGAAAGCAAGCTTTCTGTATCGAGGACATTTTCAGGAGATGTCTTCGATAACAGAAGGACTAGTAGACGGCTACGGATAGACGTGTTAGCCGAATGATGTGTGGATGTGAAGCTGCTGCAGACTAAGCTGCACGCTTTTTGTAGTAGAAGATCTCCAATTTTGGGGCCGGAGATCGGAATTAAACCGGCTTCCAGGTTGCCTTGCTCGGATACATAAAAGTGCCTGATTTTCTTGAGCAACTCACTGTTTGGCATCGAAGCCAAGGCTGTAGTGTTCGTCGGTGCATGTGAGTTTTGGTGCGAACTGGTTGAAAATGTGCGCTCTGGGACAAGCTGGATCATGCCCATAGCGATATCAAGTGCATGGGCTATAATATTCTCATTCGCTAGCGAAGATTGTAGCTTTTCGGCACGCTGGCTGACATCTTCCACCATGGCAAGACCAGACAACGCAGCAAGAGGAGCGTGAAGAGTTACCATTTCCTCTTCTCGTATGTTAAAATGGGCCATAATGAATTGGACAAGCTCCAACTTCTCGATACGCTCCGATACCAACAAATTTCCGGGACCTATAGCTTGAGCCATGAGCCCTACAAGCTCACCGTAAATGAGCCCACTCTCGACGCCATCAAAAAACACGCTGGCGCTGCGAAGTACTTCGTTGAAGGCGGTCTTATCATTGGTTTTCGATTTGAAATCTCTCACATTAGTAATCACAGGGAGAAATATTTCTGGCACTACAAGACCACCAATCTCCCACCTGTCCATGAGAGACAGACAAATCCGGTAAGGCTTAGCTTTTTCTGCAGTGTCGCTGTCAGATGAACTCTTAATCATGGACATCAACGCATTAATTAGCGGTTGGAGACCGTGTTCTTCAAAATAGCTTGTTTTTGAGGCTAGGTAGCCTTGGTGATTCTCAGACGGAGATGTGGGCGACTCTAGGCCATTCTCTTGGTCATGTTGAGGTTGCTCAGGCCCAAGAAACCACGCCCAAAGTCTTCGATTTAGACTCATGTCTCGCCTAGTGACAACTCCCGCACCCGCATGGAGAAGTAGCTCCAGGTCGTTCGAATTTACACGCTTCTGGAGCACTTTGGAGTGCAAGGGCAAATTAGTCACGAGAAGATCGAGAAACCCTCGTTGAATTAAAAGTTGTTCATCCCCGAGACCGGCAGCGAAGCATCTTAAAAGCAAGCCGGGCTCGGGAGAAGTCACCATATCTGAAAGGGCAGCCGTGAGATCGTCAGTGTCTGTTCCTCCGCTTCCCTTTGACGAAGACTCGAGGTTCCGAGTGTGTCCTAGCTGGGGTAGGTTTCGAGCCAGATATGCTAGCGCACCTGGTCGCCGACTCCCACTCGTGATAGCAGCCAAGAAGAAACACTGCCAGAAGAAGCCGTCGCCCGTCGAGTGTTTCTCTGTGAGGGACTGGCTGCTTGGTGGCCGAATAACAGCCTTGAAGCTATCTACCAAGCTCAGAGTGCGATCAAAGTCCTCGCTCGTCTCATCCTCCAGTCCTGGTAAAAGTGCCATGATTAAAGATTTCATGGCTGGGCGCAGGGCAGTGGGCTCTACACGCAGAAGGTACTTCTCTAGTAAATCGAGGAATCGAGTTCGCACGGCCAAGGAAGCAAAAGAAAGAGTCGGGGCTAGGCCCGAGAGGTATAATGGAAGATCTTTCGACAGTTCATGTTCTCCAATGACAGAAAAGATATAGGCATATACTTCGATAGCCTTTTGGTGGACACCGGACGGGAGGGACGGGTTAAGACATTGGGAAAGGCGCTTGGCGACTAGAGCTTTCGAGGGTATAGTCGTAATATTCGCTTGCCGGGCTTGAAGGGCCTACATCAACCAGCAGTGTGAGTGTCTCGGCGGCGGATTTTCAACGTAAGAGATCGAGGTCGAGCACCAACTTTAAGGAGCCTACTCAAAAAAGAAATATAATCCGCCCATTCTTCCAAAGCCGTATCAAACAATGCCAGGGCTCGCTCAACGCCTGAAGCATATTTTCGATAGTGCTTATCTTTTGGGACGACGTCGTCTAGAGATTAAGGCTGTCAGTCCATGGTACAGACGGCCGAGAGATAAGAACTGTAGCCAATCGGTAGCCAATGCATACCTGCACTCAACTGATTCCGCCATTGTCGTGGAGTGGGAGTGTTGCGTCCAGAACTGTCGGGGGACATAGAACGTCGAGGACCCGACTCGAGCGCCATGACTGGCTAGCAGGTATCAAGGAGGAACGGATTGAAGAAACATGGAGACGCGCTGGCGGCCGACAGACGAGTCAAGGCGCATTGCTTTTCCTCAAGTCGCAAATGCGTCTTTGGTATGTGGTCTTGCGATCCTTAAAGTTGAAGACACGATGCAACGGGGTGTAGGTCTAAGAGTGGGCAACGTGAGAAAAGTAACCGCAACCCTACCACCTGTAGCAAATAGGTATGTTTTAGCAGTACCAGCTACACCTAGACTAAACTACTTAACTCCTGCCGCAAGGGTGCTCTTCAGTTGGTGGGCATTTTGGTGGGACTGCAGGCTCTACCGCACCCAAGGCAGTTAGGTAGTGTACTACCACTATGTAAGAAGGTACCTGTTCTCTATGTTCTGCTCTATAAGCTCAGTGGTAGACAACTACCTAGAAGGTAAGTAGGTACCTAGAGCGTGACAGGGGGCCGGTCCCCTGCGGCATCCTGCAAGGCTGCGTGTAGTGGGTGTGTACTATGTACATAGTAGAAAGTGCGGTTCCTACCTAAGGACTGGAGTACTAAGAAGTCTACCTAAGAAGTACCTACCTAGGTACCTCCTATCTGCCTAAACCTAGCCTCACCGTTAGCGGGTATGACGTCTGGACAGAGGTCTCCACTTTGTTAAGCACTTAAAGTAGGTATGTACTCACTCACCTTACCTAATACATGTACTCATTATATCCCCTTATCGTGCTTGTTAGATTTGAGCATCTCGTTCTTAGGTCCTCCGTAGACGGGTCTGCCAGCTTCAAAACTACAACGATCGGCCTCACCGCCACCTCCGTCGCCATACCGAGATCCACCTTTCTCCGAGCGCACGAGAGATATTAGCACATGATGAGTGGGCACAATAGTGCAATTTAATGCGGGCGCAACGCGAAGTACGATTGGCGCAATACCTGCGTGTCGGATTGCCCTGAGAAAGATGATAGGAGCTTATCTTAGACTCCGAATATGACGGGTATTGAAGACGCCGGCCCATCGTCCGGCGCCCGCGCCGCCCACGATGAAGAGCCGCCCCCTCCCTTGCCTCCAAGGCCTTCGCTACAGCCCACACCGAAGGATCGGGCTTCTTTGCAATCGAAACCAACCACCGCGCTGTCGTCTATGACCATCCAGACACTGTCGTTTCCCGATGGCTCTCGCGGTACGTTTTCGACAACCGTCGATAACTCGGCGGCCAACGATAGCGCGCCTCCTTCTACAGAAGGCTACGATGTTTCCGCCCTAGGATTCCATTCCATTGGCAGTGCCAGGAAGCAAGATACAGACGAGTCTATGAGCATCATGAGCATGTCTCCAACCTTACGGCCGCCCGGAGACCTTGAGAGTTTGCTCGTTGGAGATATGGCCAAAAAGAGCCCGGCTTGGATGCTTTTACGGTCACAGTCTGCCGCGATACAGCCATTTGAGGTGATTCGATCCGACCAAAGCTCTACTTTCGCTGGGTTTGAACGAGAATTCGATGATATTCCAGACGAATCGGATAGAGATTGGAATGACGGGGACAGACTTCAACTCTGGAAGTCCAAGTTAAAACACTACATGATTCTTTCATCGGCGGGCAAACCTATCTACAGTCGACATGGTGATCTAGGATTGATCAACTCGTCTATGGGAGTGGTTCAGACCATCATATCATTCTATGAGGGCGCCAAGAACCCGCTTCTCGGGTTCACTGCTGGGGATGCGCGTTTCGTCATTGCTACAGAAGGCCCTCTTTATTTCGTAGCTATTAGTAGGCTGGGCGAGAGCGATTCACAGCTAAGAGCCCAGCTCAACGCCCTATATATGCAGATTTTGTCCACATTAACACTTCCCGTTTTGACTAACATTTTTGCCAACCGGCCCTCGACCGATCTTCGAAGGCCCCTGCAAGGGACGGAGACACTTCTATCCTCGTTAGCCGATAGCTTCACAAGAGGGTCGCCGTCAGTACTTCTGGGGGCTTTAGAATGCCTTAGGCTACGAAAGTCCCATCGACACTCAATCAACAATGCTTTCCTTAAAGCTAGGGCTGAACCACTTCTCTACGGCTTGATAGTTGCGGGTGGAAAACTCGTCAGCGTTATTCGGCCTCGCAGGCATTCGCTCCATCCAAGCGACTTGCAGCTTATTTTCAATATGTTGTTTGAGTCTGGCGGGATCAAGGCTGCAGGTGGTGAAAACTGGATTCCACTTTGCCTACCGGCCTTTAACAATCGAGGTTATCTTTACATGTATGTCAGCTTCCTAGACGATCGCCCGGATTCTGCATCTACAACAGATACGAGTGACACGGACGAGGCAGTGGCCATCATCCTTATCAGCCCCGATAAAGAAAGCTTCTTCGCCCTACAAAAAATGCGGGACGATGTCGTGACCGAGCTGAAGAAAAAAGGCCACTTGGACCTCATCAAAGGGACAGCACTAAAAGGCCGCCCATCGGTAACAGAGATCGCTCCCAGCACACATATTAGTCATTTCCTGTTCAAGTCCAGAGCCAATGTTCAATTTTGTATGCCATCACTGCAGCCCACTTTCGACAGTGTCCTCTCACATCGAAGGCTCATGTCATTATATTCCCACTTGCACGCAACTATGCACGCCAGACACTCACATTTGAAAGTGCTTCATTGTGTTAGTGAGGAGGCCACATCACTTGCTTGGATAACGCCTGTTTTCGAGTTTTACTGTATTGCCGGGCCCAACACCTCTCGGGCTGTTATGACGCAAGGGGCTAACAAGATCATGCAGTGGGCAAAACGTGAAGAAGAGCGATTATTTATCATTGGCGGGGGGGTATTCTGAGTTCACCCCAGCCTTGAGTGCTTCAATTTATTTGCTGGGTATAGTTACTACCTGCATTTGTTATGGTACTTTCTCTTGTACCATATCTCTCTTTTCGTGCCGGCCATCGCGAAGCTTATAATTGTCACCTACAATCTTGTCGCAATAGATAGTTTGGCGACCTTATGGCTGAATTCTCCTAGATATCGCCAGCGGAGTCGACCGTCCTAAAGCTCATGAGTTCATGGCTTCTTTGCTGGTAGCTTACAGGTCATCTGGCAAACTGACGGCCTATTTCCTATTGACTGAAGAAGCTTGCAACTGCTTCCAGTCTTAGAGCGGTCAGATCCTAGCTAAGATATTGAGCAGCCGAGACAGATATTGATACCTTTCTAAATTGGCCATGATTCTAAGCGTATATTTCCCGGCGTGCTGGCTATGGTGGTAATGGTGGCAGTATCAACGAGACCACCGCATGTCGGGGACGATGGCAGCAGAATTTGGAGTTTATGACATCGAAGGGGAAGGTCTTTGATTCTACACACCCGTCGATCTAAATGAGCCTGGCTAGCAAAACTCGAAGCTATCGGTCTCGTTCGTACGAAATTGGTGCACAGATGTGAATGATCGTCTGTTGCACTTCTAATAGGAATCTTCCAGCCGGTCCTCGTTCGGCACGAGTATTTGCCAGTGGCCGACGTGGACCGGCGCGTCTCGAATTGGGCGATTCTGGCTCTGGGAAGTGCGCTTCTTAATCCTTTCTTCAGCTGGCTCTAGGTCATGGTGCAGGGTGTATACGATCGATCATCTTGTTATTGTGCTGTCAACGCCCGAACCAATAAAGACGAGAAATTCCTTCCCGACGCAGGAAATACCGAAGGAGTCCATGTACACGGCTAGGCCGTTCGGGCAGACGGACGGCAGCGCGGCAGCGGCGCAGTAGAAATGAATCATCATCTCATAAATTGATTCGCATTGTCCAACCTCCTCCTTTCCGCTGGGATTAGAGATATAGATTCAAGTAGAATTATTTATATAGAGGGCATCTAAAAAAGAGACAGCGCGAAACAGATATGAGGAGCGAAGCACACATGAAGAACAAAAGCAAAGCCAAAAAGGCAGCGGGCGCGAAAAAGTGATGTATACCGCATAAAAGCCCCAAGACCTAGACGTTAAATTATATCGAAGTCGCATCGTTGTTATACGTCAGAAATTACCAGAGTCATGGATAATCTATAATCAACCATGTCGCCAGATAGTTTGGGCAGGCTCTTATTTTAGCCGTTGGCAAAGCACGACTCGTTTTGGTTATAAGAAAGGATATAGACGGCCCCCTTTTTCTTGTCCATATACGGAGTAGACGTATCAAAACTCATACTTGGACATTCTCAAGACAATCGACTATACCTAACACTGCTTCATACAGCATTACCGGCATAGAGACTGTGATGAGACAAAATTGCAATAGCCCGCTTAACATACTCTTGATACTCACCCCAAGCTATTCTTATGAACATCGCTCGTATACGTGTTACTTAGGTAGAGAGCACGACAATAGCCCTATTGTAAGCTTACTGGGGGTGCAGTGCTTGTTACGGGACATGCATCACGGTCAGAAAAGCGATAGGCATGTGATACACAGGAGGATAGGCCATTTATAGATGAACTGAATTGTGGCATATATCGGATACGGTAAGTAAGCTATCTAGAGAATGATTCGCTTTCGATCTCTTGCCAAACTTCCGTTACCCTGGGTTTTGAAGTCTCCCGTACCATTCTCGGCCTATACCAAGGTCACAGCCAATCGATTTGCTAAAAAGGGAGCAAAGACAAGGCAAAGATGTTAGTATACCTCAGCTTTAGAAGCTGCCGGTCCAAAAAGGTTCCAAAATCAGTCATTGAAGGACTTCTGGGCCGCCTTCGATCGAATCCAAGGATATTGGGATTCTTGTAAAACAAGAAAATCATATCATACGTCAGTTATATTATGCTTGCTCACTTCCCTCTTGTTCGTGCGGCTTGCGCTTCTTCTTTGCACATCTCCGCATAGCGCCCTTAGCACCTCTAACCCATCGAGACAGTCTTGCCCGGATACGTTGACCGAATCGCTGGCTGGCCCCAGTCGCTCGAGATTCCGTCCTTGTTATGGATTTCCTAGTGCTGGAATTTGCACTTCTTGAAGAATTTACAGTGGCCTTACGTATTCTTAAGCTTGCCCGGCCTTGAACCTGGGGTCTAGACGGGGTAGAAGCGGATAGAAGCATACGTAGGTTTGACAAACGCTTTATTAAACCATGAGGCGGCATTGAGCTGATGGGTGTATCCCTGCCAGTAGTCGGCAACCCGCTTTTACCAACAGAAACGTTTGAAGGCACTCGGTAACTAGTTGAGTTGGCCTTTTGGTCCAATGGGGCCGAGTCCGAGTGATTGAATGTAATGACCGCTTGAGGATAGGCTAGTTGAGACAAGGGCCTTCTTCTTTTACGTAACAGCACTGTCTCTGACTTGGGAGGCATGCTGAAAAGATCCTGGGGTTTCTGTCGCACGATGTCCGCAACAATTCGGGGCCTTTCTACGGCTGGGTTGCGTCGAATTGTGGAAGAGTGAGAAGAACCCATCCTAGAGCGTCGGGGAGACCTGACTTTCAATTTATTTCGGTTACGGCTTCGTATAGGCTTGTCAACAAGTTCATCGCTAGCTTCTGTATCCGAAAAACGATCCGAACGAGGCGCTTGTTCACCCACATATGTTTCTCGCTTGTGTGCCGATGAACCCGAAACCTCAGAGCAATCAGCTGTCTTGATCTTCAGCTTGAACCTAGGGCCATCTTTCTGTAGGTTCGGAATCACCGCGTCACTCATTGTAGGCCCTAAATCCGCAGCTTGCTGTTGGTCAAACTGCAATGACTTATCCGCCCCATGAAAGTCGAAGGGGACGAGAATCTCAGCGTACTCATCTTCTTCTCCAACATCAGTTGTATTAGAAGGCAGATCGTATCCTAGAGAGCCCGGCAATGGAGGTAAAGCTTTCATAAGCTGGGGTATGCTGTTCTTAACTTTGAGTTGGCGAGCAGGAGAGATTGGCTTTGGAGAGACGAGGGGCACTGTAGAGCATGTCGGGGTGATATGCGGGTGGCCTTCATTATCATCCCGAGGTAAGTTTGTAGTACTGATCCTCAAAGCTGCGTGATTCCGCCTGTGGCGGCGAAACGGATGGGGCTGGCTTGTCTCAGGTTTACGAATTTCCGACCTTTTGTCGGTCTCTTTCCCTGTCGCTTCTTCCAGTTCTACTTCGCCCTCTACCATCAATGGACTTACTAGTCCCCTAGAGCCGTACGAGTCCAACGCAGATTTGGGGGATAGTCTTTCAACAAGGCTAGGCGACAGTGTGTTAAGCTGCGGTTTGTCTTGGACTAGGGCTGCACTAGTCCCGTGAAATTCTCGACTTGCGAGATTATGATTCACAAGAGGTTCATCAGGTTGGTTTGGTGAGTACAACTCGTGATCCCCCGTCTCAGTATAAGGCCGACAGCTTTCTGGTGTTTTCCGGTCAGTTGTTTCGTAGTTTGTATCGTCTCGAAGGATAACGCCTTGTTCACTTCGGATGGTAGGAGCCAGGCCTCCTGATACTTGCACATGTCTCTGAGGAGACTTTGTTTTCGTCTTTGGGGCCGTGTTTGCGTGATAGGTGACATACTTATACGATGGTGGTATGTCCTTAGACTCCAGATCGAGGTTTGGGTTGAATGTATCAATCGAATCTCGCCCAATTTGTGACGGCAGTAGATCTATGTCGCTGCTTCTTGTGTTTCTGCCACAAATTTCTGAAGCGTCGAATTCGATTGTGGTATTCTGGGATGGCGCAGAATCTGGGCGATGACAGGATGTTGGCCTACCCGATGTTTCGGTACGGCTCTGGCTCCGACTCGGAATGGTCGCTAAAACCGGAAGCGGGTCTTGGCCGTCAACTATTTGACTATCGCAGTCGAAAAAAGCCGAGTCTCCTTCTCCAAAAACTGCAGCAAGGTGGCCCGGAGCGAGATGGTCTTCATCATCTCGAAGCATTGTTGGCCGACGGCACCTTGATATCTGAGGGGGTAGAGGTGCATGATCTAAAGGCACCAACTGAGGCGTCTTGTCTTCGAAATCTTCGGTGTAATCGTAGTACCGTGGTGGGGGTTGCATAGGGCAGCTCTGGCCAGCCTTAAGTAGAGGTGGCATGCGACGGTACATGTGCGTAACTGAAGTGAGACTAGAGGTTCGTGTCGACATACTGTCTACTCGCTCGTGGACATGAGCGCTCCACGATGCCATCGACGCAGGCGAATGCGTTCGAACTGACGGTGGACGAGGCGGGCCATGAAAATTCGGGGGTGGTCCAGGAGGAACCAGTGAAGGGGTCGATCGATTGGCATCTGCTCTCAGTCCTAAAGGGGGTGGCCTTCTTGGAGTCGGGAAGTAGGCATGCTTGAAGTGGCCGTGGACCGTCCTCTATATTCAGAGTTAGCTCAGTCCGGTCATTCGGAGCGGAAAATGTGAGTGCCCACGTAGGAGACTCTGTCAATTTCCACCATGCGGCTATAATCGATCTGGCCGTTCTCTGTAATAGCTGGTGATGCAGGACGGACCCCTGGGCGCTTCAAACGTGTTGGATAAGGGAACGGAGAGCGTGGACGTTGGAGCTGGCTACTACCACTTGCCTGGCTCTGCAAGGTGTTGGTCGATCTATGGTGGGATAAATGCCGAGAACCACAAGTGGTCATAGAATAAGAACGCTGCCCTGCGTCTTCTGTCGAATTTGGAGAAAGGGTACTCGTCCCTGACTTGAGACTATCTGACCCATAAACAGAGAAGACTTCAGATGTGGTGTCCCGGTGGGACGGTGGCCGCATTACTGTGTTTTGGCGATACATATTGTCAACAGAACGACGTGGCCTCGGATGTGGATGGCCAATATCCGAGAGTGTATCTCTCGGAACGAGAGGCGAAGGTGGCACGGGTCTGATGGTGAATATCCCAATATCTCCTGTCTCGGTAGTCGTCTTGAGCATGCTTTCCAGCGCACCAGGAGAATGCAACAGGACAGAGTTCTCGTGAACACTCCGCAGGGGCTTGTGAAAAGGGCGAAATGGGGGCGGACCAATGCCTGGGCCACTATGGGAAGAATAACTGCTTCTCAGCGTGCCGTGACTTGCACTGCGTCGAGGGAAGCGATGCTGCTCCATTGTAGGAGCAAGTATTTCGAAGATTGGGCGAGGCACAAGAGCACAACAACTTTCGAGGAGAGCATAATATGAAATAAATAGTACAGAAATGAGTAAGGAAGACGAGCTGGGTGCTTTAGCTGGATTCCGCCCGCCGTCGAAGGCCTTGTTAACGAGCACTGGAATAGCAACCAGCGGCGCCAACAACAGCCGTGGTTTGAGTACGATATTGGGCGATGGGTTGGGATGCGGGGGAGAGAGAGGTCGGGTATGTGAAAGAGAGATCCGGCCATCATCTCTACCAATAAGGAATACGTAAGGCCGTGATGTGCCATGGTTGATTCGGGAGAGGGAAAGTACCCTGGTTTGTCATGAAGGTCATGAAGTGAAAGGTTGGAAAGCTCGACCTACGCCAACTAGAGTCTCTAGGTAACGTAACGCCTTATCGTAGTAGTTGCCAAAACAGTGGCTAGAGTAGGGTTCGTTTCTTCTCCCTTCAGCTAATATATACGAAGTCATAGGTACTGCCAAACGGTAACACTTCAAGAAGTACTTTCTCCAGATGTAGGGTCATTGTATCTTATTAAATATGTAGGGGAAGTAAGGCCCTTATACCTAAATACGGACCTACGCTTTCTATGCCTCAAAAATGAGCATGGATTCTTCTGAACTATGCTACCTATATATATCTTAAGGTTCAGGACGACCAAGTAGGCATATCGAAGCGACAAACTTGATATATGCTTAATCTACAGCATCCTTGCAACTGCTCTCTGAACCAAATATTCTCGAAGGTGAGTAATTTGGAAGGAGAAATCGCCAGGACGGCCATAGGTTTCTAGGCTTCTATGATCAAGAGCTACACCTTCTAGTTTAACGCCGAGTCGGCAGGATTGCTAAAAGTGCAGCCTTACAAATCTTAATCTCTTAGCTGAGAATATATGTAGAGGCTAGAACCTAGGCCTAAGGATTTAGGAGTACTTATAGAACAGTAAGAACCTCATTGGTAAGAGCCAGGCCTAAGACAAAACTATAGAGAGGAGCACTTGTGTGCCTTAAATCTAGACGCGAGTCTTGAATATATCTGAATGGGAGAAAAGAGGTTCCATAGAATGGTCACCATTTTCTAAAAAAATAGGATCTACCATATTCGATATATTATATCGTAAACGTAACCACTCTGTAGATAGTGTTTTTATCAATTAATTTGGACTTGAACAGACTAACGAGTCTATCTAGTCGTACCATGTTCCATATAGTTGTTTTATCGAGGAAATGATGTCTCCCTCGATACCTATGAAGGTTCAATTGAAATTTGCCGGTGTGATAGGCTCAAGTACAGATGCTCAAGACTGACTGATCTGCGGTTGGTTACATTGTGAGCGCTTAAGAAGGGCGGAAAACAGGGAGCATGCACGGCAGGGTTCTATATCCACGACTCGCAAGACACGGTACGTATAGCCGAAAGGTACCTTAGGTATTCAGGTATCTCCTAAGCTACCTAGAGGTAGCTTACAGGTAGTTATGGTCTTACCCAATTCATAACTTAAAACTACATACCTTAGGTACCTTACAAACTATGAGACATTGATAGTGGTTATTTGAGGATATAGAAGCTCCGAAGATTCTGAGGACACACCTGGTACCTAGGTAGTAAAATACTATATTGTGTCTGTTCATGTTTTCTTGACCGTTATAGTGTAAAGAAAGCAGGTATCGTAACAAAACCTTGGAATGCCTACAGGTACGTAGGTAGCCTTGGCTGGTTCAGCTTTTCGATATTGAAGACATTGACCAACTAACAAAGGGGTAATGGACCCGCTGTAGCTCACTACCTGCATTAGGAGGGATACCTAGTAGGTACCTAGGTACTGCTGGGTAACTCTGCCAGGGCAAGGCGGCTAGCTAGCCTGGATTCCCCGTCTACTGATCCCACTGGAAAGCTGGAAAGGGAAAAGAGAACACTTGTCATCTGTGCCATGCCGTTCCAGAGCGTTGGCGGAGCTTAGAAATCGCCCTGATACGCCCCTCCACACCCCTCTACCCCCCCGCCACATGCGCCTACTATTGGTGGTGCTGCTTGATCTCAGCTCTCTACCTACCTGGGTACCTAAGGCAGTGTCTAGGTGTCTAGGTACCTTAGTTACTAAGTATGGTGTATTGACCGGTGTGGACAGATTTATATTCGGAGCATCCAACTTTCTTTCCCCATTGATCAAGGGCGCGCAAAGGGGACACATCTCCATTATAGCCATTACTGAATAAAGTCTTTGCCCTGCATCTTTTTGCATACTGTATTCTTCCTCCCATTCTTCATTCTCTGCAATCACCCTCTCCAGTTCCGTTACATCAACAAGAAAGGTAGGTAAATTTCACCGTAGCTGTGCCCATCAGCCATTCTGCCTCGTCCCTCCTACACGTGGCTGTTGCACGCTCGAATACTCGACCTCGCAGCGTCACACGGCACTTCATTTCTCATCTACTTGCATCGGGACGACTCAATTGCTAACTTGATGCATCAAATATAGCCCGCCACTATGCGTTCGGCACGGAACATCGCCCTCGGCTTGCTTGCGGCTGCTGCCGTCGTATCCGCAGCTGATGCGGCCTCTGACGTCGTCCAACTTAAGAAGGATAACTTCGATGCCTTCGTCAAGGAAAATGGCCTTGTCTTAGCAGAGTGTAAGTCGAATATAAAAGAACTTGTACTTCGCGACATGCGGCTAACTCGTTTGCCCACAGTCTTTGCCCCTTGGTGTGGCCACTGCAAGGCCCTTGCCCCAGAGTACGAAGAGGCCGCTACTACATTAAAAGAAAAGGACATCAAGCTGGTCAAGGTTGACTGCACGGAAGAGCAGGATCTTTGCCAGTCATATGGCGTTGAAGGATACCCAACACTCAAGATCTTCCGGGGACCCGATAACATCACTCCCTATTCTGGTCAACGCAAGGCCGCTGCGTGAGTCTTGTCTAGGAATATCCATGCTTTTACCGTGCTAACACCCTTGCTAGCATCACCTCTTACATGATCAAGCAATCACTCCCCGCCGTCTCGGATCTGACCGCAGAAACCCTTGACGACTTCAAGACCGCCGATAAGGTTGTCTTGGTCGCATATGTCGATGCCTCAGACAAGTCATCGAATGAAGTATACTCCGCCATTGCTGAGAAATTCCGAGATAATTATCTTTTCGGCGCCACCAACGATGCCGCTCTGGCCGAAGCCGAGGGTGTCACTGCCCCTGCCATCGTTTTGTACAAGTCATTTGATGAAGGCAAAGCTGTGTTCTCCGAGAAGTTCGATGAGGACGCTATCGTGAGCTTCACCAAGACCGCCTCCACCCCCCTAGTTGGTGAGGTTGGTCCCGAGACCTATTCCGACTACATGTCTGCCGGTATTCCTCTCGCCTATATCTTCGCCGAGACCCCCGAGGAGCGAAAGGAATTGGGCGATGCCCTCAAGCCCCTCGCTGAGAAGTACCGTGGCAAGATCAACTTTGCGACCATCGACGCTAAGGCGTTTGGTGCTCACGCCGGCAACCTAAACCTACCTACCGACAAGTTCCCCTCTTTTGCCATCCAGGAGACAGTTAAGAACCAAAAGTTCCCCTTCGATATCGAGCAAGAGATCACCGTTGAGGCCATTGGTACATTTGTTGATGACTTCTCTGCTGGCCAGATTGAGCCTAGCCTCAAGTCTGAACCTATTCCCGAGGCTCAAGAAGGCCCTGTCACCGTTGTCGTTGGCAAGAGCTACGAAGACATTGTCCTTGACGACACCAAGGATGTTTTGATCGAGTTCTACGCCCCTTGGTGCGGTCACTGCAAGGCCTTGGCTCCCAAGTACGAGGAACTTGCTGCTCTGTACGCCGACACTGAATACAAGGACAAGGTCGTTATCGCCAAGGTCGATGCCACCGCCAACGATGTTCCTGATGAGATCCGCGGCTTCCCCACCATCAAGCTATACCCGGCCGGCTCCAAGAGTGAGCCCGTCACTTACAGTGGTTCTCGAACTGTCGAGGACCTAATCAACTTTGTTAAGGAGAACGGAAAGTACAAGGCCGAGGTGGCGGAGAAGAAGGAGGAAGAGACACCAGTTGCGCCCGCCGCAACCGAGACAACTAGCAGCGATGCTGCCAAGGAGACAGATCACGACGAACTATAGATTGTATACCTGAATAGTTTTTCTTTATGCGGTTACGGCTACGTTTTGAGCAGTTCAATCGACTGCCCCATGCACATGACTCTGCGGGATTATGGTAAAAATGCTGGCTTCGGGTAGTTAGCATAGATGTAATGAATTTCTTAAAATGTATGCATGAACTCTTGGCTTTTGACTAGGCAATACTTAGGTACTTTATGAGATAAGTGACATTGGGTTTCATGGTTACGTGCTTTCATCTATATCCGAGGTTCAAACGGCAATTCCAAGGAAGCCTTCGTCAAGCCTTTTTTTTTTTTTTAAATGTAACGTAAGCCATAGAAATATTGTCGATGCAGAAAGGTTTGCATGTTACCTGCCTTAGAAAGAGGCGATGATTTAGGGGGAGAGGGGCAAAAGAGAAAGGGGGTTGGTCATCTGCTGTTGGTTTTACCGATCAATAACCGCAGATCCCCGGTCTGGAACGCTCATCAGCCAATGCTAGCCAAATGCCAATGTCACCTGTCAGCAACGTACGTTTGACCTGAACTTTTTTTAGCCACCTCGTCGGCGCCCTCGAATCCCCTTTCTCTTCCTCAACACTATTCCAAGCTTTGACTCAACTCCGACCAAACTCTACGACAAAGACACGATGGCCGCGCGGATCGTATCCACGGGGGCCCGAAGCATATTCGCGGCCTCCACGACCTCCATGACTATGCGCGCTACTACCCGCAGCTTCCACGCGACTTCACGAAATCTTGCCGATGCCACCACCGCGCTACCCGTTCGCAAACCCGTCGGTGCTTTTCGCGGAGGGTGAGTTTCGAACCAAGACAAGCGAACGAAAGAACAAATGAACAACGAACTAATACACTACTTTTGTATAGCCTCCTCGGTTTTCTCTTGGGCACGACCCTTGCCGGAGGCGGTGTCTATGGCTACACCTTGTTAGTCCGGCCTCTTCTTTCTTCCTCTTCCCTTCCTACTGGACTTGCCAGTGTAGAAGTTTATTACGGTGCTATCCGGGCCACTTAACATAATTGAAGCTCCCCTCGTTGAACATTCGCTGATTATGATTTCGCACAGGAGAGACTACAAGGCTTCGAACGAGCTATTGACGGAAGACATCTATGTGCGTTATTGCATTTGATTAATCCGCTTTGTCGTCGCCTGGCCTTGGAAAGGGAGGAAGGGACGGGGACTTGCGTCACTCAACTGGCGGCGGTCCCCAATTCTTTGCGATGTTTTTCAGTGAAGAAGCCTTACCTATTTGCATACTTTGCACACCTAGCACCTCAATCGCCACCTCCCCGACCTTTCTACCTACCCCTTCCATAATTCCCGACAAAGGCCCCATCGGCACCAGCGACCCGGGTGGTTTGGGACACTTGCTAACGAATCCTTACGGAACAGGCGCTGCAGGCGGCTTGCCAACGATTGAACACTTACGTCAAGGAGTTAGAGGATAAAATGGATGCCGCGGAGCGGAAACGGAAGTAGACAGGAAGGCTACGTTGTATCTTTTACGGTGGGGATACGCGAAACATACAGGGACGAATTGCATACGGAGCGCGGGGTCTGGAATGAGCAGGTTCAACATTGACGTGATATGCGGAGGATCGCCAGTTCTATCGTCCATCTAATCTACAAAGGAGGGGGAGAGCCGACACACCACAAACAAGAGAATGCGTGAGAACCCTCTGTGGGATTTGCGAGCGGGAGTTCTTGGATTCGGCGCGGAAAATCAAAATCAAAATGTGCAAAGTGTAAAACAGTCTCCGCATTCTTAGTTTTCACTCCTGTCAGTCAGGCAGGCAGGCAGTGTACATCAATTGACACTCGCGCTTTTCTCATGTCACATTCTAGTTGTTTGCTGCGCTTTTGGGAGCTATGTTCGCCTGTTGTGCTTTGCAATGTGCGACACGTTAGGGCAGAAGGGGTGAAATACACGATATACTGAGGTGCTAGGTAAGACTAACATAATCGGTCAGGAGTCGGTATCTTAAAACCTACTAATCCACGATGTCTTCCCTAGCTAGTCATTGGGTTAATCGACAATATGTTTATTAGCTTCGTTTATTAAACGAGGGTAGATCTCGTTGGGCATGTCGAATCCCCGATTACACAACTCATCGTGGTAGGGGAACCGGGCGAAGAATTCGATAACCCAATTATCACTATGACATTTACAGTTACGGCGTGCCTACTTGACCGCTATGCACTTTAGAGACTACTATCCACAGCTTAACGACATTCCTTATGTAGGATTGCCTGTTCTACATAGCTAGGCCCTAAACTTTCTCGCGAGCACATATCGCAAGGTTTTATAGCCCCCTGATTCCCCGCGTTTTATCACCCAATCTAGTGTGAATTCATGGCTAGATTTATATCTCGAAATTCCGATTATAGTGCCTATATTAAGTCTCAAAAATGCTTTGAAGACTAAGCTTTTGACGAGGATCGGGCTAGCGTGTGGCTATGGCTGTCTGAAGTGATAATATATATTACATTTATGAGCATACTAGGATCGGCGTGAACTCAGCAGTATTCTATACGACAAATCCAAACCAAATCGTGGATGTGGTAGGACGGGTATCTTAGGTGGAAAGGGCTTCATGCCCTGGTCTTGTGGACGGTGATGCTCGGGTTTGCCATGGTTGCCAAAACAAAAACAAAAACAAAAACACAAAATTCAAGAGTTCGCCTGTAAGTTATGCAAATTTGTTTAACCCTGATCCGTAACGCCGATGTGATTATGACTTCTCGCCCCAGGAAACGTTGGAAACGAAGTCAGATATAGCCTCGAAATAGCCGTCCTCTAAAACACTGGAGTTGTGGTCACCACCAGGAAACGGCTTCCAAATCTTGGTGGGGGTTGTAGTGACCTCGAATAGCCTTCGCATATGGAAAGGCCTGCATCGTGTGATTAGTTGGCATTTGAGTGCGTCTCAGATGGGTACGAGGTATGTCGAGCGCCAAGAAGTGGGTATATAAATCAGAAAACAAAGTTATAATCCGTATCCCAAAAGGGACTCAGGTTTTGTGGATGGTTGTTTTGAGTCATCATAATAGGGAGGCTACAAGTCTCGTTAAAAATGAGTACGGAAGAGTGACTTACGGAACGATTTCATCTTGCAAGCCGCTCAGAAATAAGATTGGAACTTCCGTAATGCTTGGTAATATCGACTCACTGGGCCATATTTGATGACACAACATGGTCAAGTATTTGGCTGGTGGAATGACCGACGGTATCAAGGCTCGCATCGAGATGAAAGTGTTCTCCAGGATGAGTCCAACGATATCGCCGGCGCTCTGGTTCTTCGCAACTAGTTTAATGCTGACAGCGCCTCCTAAGCTTTGCCCGTACACTATGAGCTTGTGATTCCTTGTCTCTGCTCGGCTCCGTAGATAGTCGAGGGCGGTTTGAGCATCTAGTGTGATGCCTTTCTCGTCTGGCTCGCCCGTTGACAGGCCATAACCCCGATACTCAAGCATGAATACATTACAGCCGACTGCGTTGATCAGCATACGGGCAATTGGTAGACGGTGACCGATGTTGCCAGCATTGCCATGGAACATCATGACAGTACAATTGGCAAACCGACCACGTCTTGGCCCACGGATATAGAAAGCAGACAACTTCTCGCCATCGTTAGTCGGTATCATGAGCTCCTCGAAGTCCTTGAGGCCGAATTGCGAAGGTCGAGGCACTTCTGTCCGGGCATTTGTGGGGATATGGGATGGATAGATTAAAGTTCTAGAAGAACAGGAATGGTCAGCTAATTATATCTTTCTCAGGTGTCACGCCACGCGAGCTCGCATAAGGACTATACGACAGACGACACACCACTTACTTCTGCTTGAAATATAGGAGGGACGTCAAGACAGCAGCAATACCCTGGGCGACCTCAGTTAGCTCGGCCGCGGCACGGCGACGACTTGCAATGGCAGACTGGGCGCGATGGTAGGCTCGAGTCAAGGACGAATGATAGGACGAGGTTGAAGTTGAGGTTGTTGACCGAAAGGACAATGAGCGTAGAGGCATACCGAAGTCGCCAACGCCGGTAGGCGTATGTAGCCAGCGACGGTACTGAGCAGCGAGACAGACTGCTGCAGATAGGTCTGATGTGACGTTGAGGCTCCCGGAGGAGACATGTCTAGATTGTTGGGCCTGTGACGGGTCTGGGTAAGGGGTCCGTCCAAGTAGAAAAAGAGAAGATGGGAAGGAAACAGGAGCTTGGCTAGGCAAGTCTATACGCAGTGTAGGTACTTAGACGCTGCCCAGGATGTACGATGTATGTCGGTATAGTGGAAATAGAGTTGGGTTCCGATGCCCGTATGCAATTGCCCTGCTTACTGAAATTGTACAAGCTGATAACTAGGTACTGGACCCAGCGAAATCCAGAAATCAGCTCGCTCCCCTTGTCGAGTAAATTACAAAATATCAACCGGAGCTAGGTAGAAACAGACCTTAGTAACACTACCGATCTTGCTATCCAGGCGTAGCAGCTCGACACGTGTACACGTTCATGCAGGTCAAGAAGAGTTGAATTGGGCTCGATTTCGGGGTCAATTGTCACTGGTTGATCGCTCCGGAGTGTTTGAAGGCGTCAGCTTATAATATATCCACAGTTGGGTCTGTTGAGACTATCTAAACCGAAAAAAATTGAGGCCGTTTGTACATGTGAAAGGTGCTGAACCGACATGCAAGGTTAAAGTCGTGGACCCTGCCCGCCTATATTTTACAATGCAATTGACAGGGATAACTTTCCTTTTACAAGAATATACTATGTTTTCGGCCCGTTAGTACCTACATAGCCGGCATAAAAACAAAAGAAAGAAGAAAAAAAGGCCGCGTATCTTGCAGGAGTCTACCGTAAAGTGCATGTCCAATCGAAATATTGAAACCAACACGTAATCGTTCATGAAGACACAGCAGATGCAGAAGCCGACGCCGCTGGTTGTCACCCTTGTCACCTGTTGACACCTAACCCACATAGGTATAAGTAGTTTACTATACACAGTAACAGATAGTATTAGCTCTATCCCTTTTACAACTCACAATATAAGCTAATATAAGTCTAAATGCTAAGAAGTACTAAAATTACTACTATTATTAATAATTAATAGCTAGCAAAAAAAAATTATTATTATTTTTGCTTTTTTTTTTGCTTAGCTATTTTTAAAGTTAAAGACTTTTTTTATTGCTGCTTATTATTATTATTATTATTATTATTATGCTTTTTTAAGCGTTTTTTTATATAACTTAACTAGTTATTTATTATAACAAGCTAAGCATAAAGTATTATTTAATAAATATTTTTAAAAAATTTTTCTTTTATTTTTTTAATCTTTATCTTTTATTTTTTAATTATTGCTAGTAATTTATATATATTATTATTTAAACTTAAGCTTATATAGTTTTTTAAACGTTAAATATATTAATTTTAATAGACTAGCTACTTATATACCTTGCTTATTTCCTTTTAAAATTTTATGTTTATAGTTTTTATATTATTTTTTTTTGCTTTTACTTTTAAAGATTATATAGATAATATTATCTTTTACTTTATTAAGTAAGCAAAATTAAAATATAAGCTTAAAACTTTTTTTAAAAGTTTTAAGTAATAATAAAAGCAAACCTTAAAAATGTTAAAAAGTTTATAGCTTTTAAAAACCTTTAAAAAATATAACTTATTTAAGCTATTATAGCCTTTTATTTTATAAAAGTAGTATAGCTAATTTAACTTTACTTTTTTATTTATTAGCTAAGCTTTTTTATAATTTAATTTTTGTTTTTACTTTTAAATATTAATTTTAGATTTTATAAGTAATATAATTTGTTAGCTTTTAGCTTTTTCTTTTATTAAGTTATTAAAGATTTTTTGTTTTAAAGGTTTTTTTTATTTTTTGCTACTTTATCTTTTAATTATAGCTTAGTAGCTTTTTGCTAAAAAAACTATAGCTTTTATTACTAAAGTTATAGCTTAAATTTTTACTTAAATGTAAATTGCTTTTACTGCTAGTAATACATTTACTTTTAAAGCTAAAAAAATTAGATTTTTTAATTTATTTTTTAAAAATAATAATAGCTTAAGTATAGTTGCTTAAAAAAAATAAACTATTTATATAAACGTATAAGCTTTTATAAATAAACTTATATACTTTATAGTTACTTATAGTAAAAATAAAGTTAAAACTGCTTAAATAATATATTTTTAAGCAATTATATTAGTATAATATATTATTAAGCTTACTAACTTTAAAAAAGTAGCTTTTTACACTAATAATATTAAGCTTATTTATAACTTACTTTAAAAGCGTTTTAAAAAAAATTATAGTAATGCTTTATATAGTTTATAGCATAACTAATTTATAATATATAATCTTTAAAAAGAAAAAGCTTTTAAGCTTTTTATATAGTTTATAATATATAATAGTAAAGCTTGCAATTATATTATTAAAAACTAGTTGCTTGCTATATTTAAATCTTTTAACCTTAATATATAAAAATAGCTTAATAAACTTATAAAAACAATTATTTTAAAAGCTTTTTTTAAATAAGTTAATAACTAAAAAAGTATTTTAATTAGTAAAGCTTATTAACTTTTCTTGCTTTATTTAAAGATGTTACTATAAGTTTTTGCTTATTATAGCAAGTAGTAATTTTTTTGTTTTTTTTAGCGTTTTTTTTATTTTTTTAATCTGCTTTATGCTTTTAATATTAATAACTTAAATTATTAAACTTATTATAATCTTAAGTATAATTAAAAAAGCAAAAGGAACTATAAAAGGTATAGTTATAACTATAAAAATTACTAAGCATATTAAAATAATTAAAAAAATTAAGCTTAAGATTTTAGCTAACAACTTAATAACTAATATTAAAATCTTTGCAACTTTTAACTTAAGTTTTTTTTACTTTAGCAAAGCTTAAATCCTTTTTAAAATAATGCTAATTATTTTTAGCATTATTTTTTACTTTATTAAAAAAACTTTTAAAATGCTTAAAATAAACTTTAAGCTAAGCTTTAAAAAGCTTATTATAATAATAATAAAGAAAATCTGCATGTATATTAGCTTAATAACTTAGCTTAAGATTTTTTAGCTTAAAATTTCCTTGCTTAAAGTTTTTTTGCTTAAAAGCAAAAGCTTAATAATTATAACTTATTTTTTTATAGTTAAATCTTTAATAACTTTAGCTTTTTAAATGTTATAAATTTATATAACCTTAAAAAAGCAGCTAACTTTAATATTACTATTTCTTTTTGCTTAAAAATAAAAATATATTATATTTACTATTATAAATTTTTATTTAATAATAAGCTTTATTATTATATATAAGCTGTATATTTTAAGTATATATTTAAGCTTACATTTAAACATTTATTTAAGCTTATATTTAAATATTTGTTTAAGCTTTTATTTAAGCTTTTAGCTAAGCTTTTATTTAAACTTTTATTTAAATAAGCATTTATAATTGTTGCAAAGATTTAGCTTTAAGTTTTAGCTTTATTATTATATATTAACGCTTTTTATGCTTTTAATAAAAAAAAAGTTGTTTTTATACCTATAAATATCCTTTATTTTATAGCTAAAACTTAAATATTAATTATAAAATTATTAGTTAATTTTAAACTTAATGTTAATATAAGTTTTACTTATAAATTTAAAACTTATTTTAAAATATATTTTATAATTTTTTTTATATTTAAGCATTAAGAAAATATTTATAGTAATATAAGCTATACTTAAACACTTAAAAATAAAGCTTAAATGCTATTTAAATACTTTAATATAAAGGTTTGCTACTAAGTAATATTAATAGTTATATAAAATATAGCTAAAGATTAATATAAAATATTTAAATATACTATTATTAAATTTTTTTTTAAAGGAATTTAAGATAATAAGCTTATTATTATAAGCTTTACTTATAAAATCACCTTCGTTAAAAAATTACAAGCTAAAATGCTATTAAAAATAAACATTTTAAATATTAAGTAAATTAACATTATATTATTTAAAAAGATCGTAATTATTTAATTATATAAAACTATTATTTTTATTTTTATAACTTTAAGTTTTATAAAAAAAGTTAAAGTATACTTAGTAAAGTTTATTATTATTTTTAGCTACTTTTAAATATAGCTTTTTATAACTTATATAGTATTTTTTAGTTAAAACTTTATATTTAAGCTTATAACTAACTAAATTTCTTATTATATTACTTTAGTTAATAATTTTTTTAGCTATTTATTTATTTATAATAATATTAACTATAAAATATATATAGCTAAACAAATAGCTTTAAGTTTTTTATTTTTTTTTAAACTTAATTATTACGTATTTTAAGTATTAAAATCTTTTAAGCTTATTATTTAGCAACTAAAGCTTAAACATTAGCCTTAAAATTCTTTAGCTAAGATTTTATTTAGTTTAAAAGATTTTATTACCACATTAAAAAATATTATTAAATATTTTTATAAAGTTATAATATATAAACATTTTATTTAGCTTAAAGTTATATAAGCTTTATTTAACCTTGTTATTAAATTTAAAAATATGTTTTATAATATAAGATTTGCTATTATACTTAAAAAAAAACAGCTTATTTTTTACTTTAAGCTAAAAAAAAAAAAAAAAAGATCTTTAAAAAATGCTATATATACTTTATTAATATTAAAAATTAAGCTGTTATTAATAAAACTATTTTAAATTTAAACTTAAAAGACTACGTTTTTTATATTTATTAGCTAATCTTATTATTTTTTTTTATATTTATTATTTAAAAAACTATGCTAAATCTTATATAAAAAAGCAAAATAATTATTAACATATACTTATTTAATAAAATAAACTTTTAAAACTTTTACCTTATAAAGTTTTAAAATTAAATGCTCGGAAAAATCGCTAGCAAAGCTTTTATTACCTTTTTTAATATTATATTATTTTATTATTAATAGCTTACTTATTTATTTATTAAGTTAGCTATAACTATTATAATTATAAAAAAATAATACACGTTTAACTGCTTAGTTATAAGTTATAAAAATAATAATATATGTTAGAATAATATTATGTTAGCTAATGTTATATTTGTTGTTTTGCGTAGCACGCGTACGTAACATATACGCATATTACGTAAGTGGCTAGCTAAAAGACTAGCTAAAAGGCTAGTTAATATATAAAGGTCCTTTTTTTACGTACGACCTTTTAATCCTTTTGTTTTTTTTCTTCTTTATAAAATAAACAATTAAAAATAATAGACTTAGTTGCTTTTACCACCTTTTTTACGCATAACCTATAGTTATATAAAACCTATATATATACGTATATATAGCTAACTAACATTAATTAATGTTAGCAAAATATAGTATAAATTAGCAAGATTAAAAACAAAAGCACTTAAAGCATAAAATAAGTTTTTATATTATATTTTAACTTGCTTTATTATATAAAGCTGTTTTAGTTTATATGTTATTTATATTTATATAGCATTTTTTATTTGTAAAAATAAAAAAAAAATTAAACTTATTACTATATAATATTAAATTAAGCTAAATTAAAAACTAAACTTTTAGTATTACACTATAGCAGAAAAAATTATATATAATTATATAACTTTTAACTTTTTATTATATATAAACCTTATAACTTATTTTTTAGCTAGACTTTTTTAGGTTATAAAATTAATAAATAGCTTAAAAAAGATAGCTAAAGTTACGGTTATATAATTATTAAACGACTTTTTTTAAAACTTTTATTATATGTAGCTAAAACTTTTTTACTGCGCGTAGCTAAAACAAATTTAAACCTTTTATTATATAAAAACTAAACAATAAATCCTCTCCCCCTTTTTTTTTTATATAACTGCCTTTAACCTTATATAAAAGTTTACCTTTTATACCTTTTATATAATAGCTTTTAACTTTATATAAAGGTTTACTTTTTTATATAGCTACTTTTAACTTTGTACGGAAGTTTTTCTCTTTTTTTTCTTTTTGTATAACTACTTTTAACTTTATATAAAGGTTTACTTTAGACCTTTTACTGCATATATAGCTAAACTTTAGCTACCTTTTGCATAAAACCTTAAAACTTTTCTATATAACTACTTTTTTAACTTTATATAAAAGTTTATTTAACTTTCCTTTTCTTTTTTACTTTATAATAAAAATTATTGCTAAAATAACTAAAGACTTTAGCTTTAATATATAGTTTATATAAACATATATTAACCTTATAAACATAAGTAATAATAAAGTTAACTTAAATTATATAAGCATAAAAGACTTTAATATATATATAGTATATTAGTTAAGTAAATATAACTAGAACAGTAAAAACTAAAAGCAAAATTAACGTAATATTTAGCAAATATATAAAAAAGATTTTAAAAAATAAATAAAATCTTATTTCTTTTATATATACTAAATACTTTAACAGCAAACGTTATATTACCTTATATAATAAAGCATATATTTATTTATAATATTAACCTATATAAAAGACTTAGTTTAAATTTTAAATAGTAAGATTTAATATAAACTTTTATATGCTTTTTAACTAGTTATATAACTTATATTTTTTGCTACTTTTATTATAGTAGTACCTTTTATAGCTTTTTTATTCTTTATAGCTTTTATAGCTTTAGCGCTTTATATAGCCTTAGCGCTTTTTCCCTTTTTTTTTTCCTTTTAATAGTTATATAAATAAACCTTATACTTTAAACAAAAGTATAAGCTAAAACTTTATTATATATAACTAATTACAACTAAAAAGAAAAACTACTAATAGTTTATATAAAATACCTTTATATAAAAATATTAAAATAGTTGTAATTATATACGCAAGTTTATATATATTAACTAATTTAAAGGATTAAAAGATTAAACTATTTGTTATACGTAAGCTAAACAACTTTAAACCGTTTTATTATATGCTAGCTAAAACCTTTAAAGCGCGCTAAACCTAATAACTTTAAACCTTTTTTATTATATATAGCTAAAACTTTTGCTATATAGCTAAACAACTTTAAACCTTTTTATTGCACGCTAGCTAAAACTTTTAACGCATGCTAAACTAAACAACTATTTTTATATAAAGCCTTATATAATCTTAGGCCTTATATAGCTAAGCCTTATACCTTTATACTTTCTTTTTCTTTTAAAGCTTTAATTAAGCCTTTTAAACCTTTTTACCTTTAAACCTTTTAGTTTATATAACAAGTTATAACCTTTACTTTTTTCCTGCAACCTTTTAAACCTTTATATAACTGCTATCTACTTTATATAAGCTATACTTTATAATATTAGCTAAAAAAGAAAATTGCTAGTATTAAAACAATATTATATTAGCTAATGTTATATTTATTATTTTATGTAGTATATATATGCAACGCATATATATATTGCGTAAGTAGCTAGCTAAAAGACTAGCTAAAAAGCTAGTTAGTATATAAAGGTCTTTTTCTTATATACGACCTTTTAGTTCTTTTGTTTCTTTTTTTCTTTATAAAATAAACAATTAAAAGTAATAGACTTAGTTGCTTTTACCACCTCTTTTACGCACAACCTACGGTTATATAAAACCTATATATATACGTATATATAGCTAACTAACAATATATATATATAGCATTAAATAAACATTATATTTAAACTAGTTTAGTTAGCAAATTATTATTATAATAATATATATATAGCTTTATTTAATTTTTAAAAGCATTATAATAACTTATATTAAGTTTTTACTTTATTATATAGCTATAATATATTTATTAGTTTTTTAAAGTCTTTTATAGGTTTTTTTAATATAGTAATGCTTAGTTGTTTTATTAACTTTTTTAGCTTATTTACTACTAAAAAAAAATTAAAAGCTATTATTAAGCTTAGCTTTTTAGTTTTATTAAAAGACTTTAAAATATTTCTAAAAATAATAAGTTATTTAAAAAATAATATTCTTTGCTATATAAAGGTAGCTTAACCTTTTAAGCAAAAAAAAACAAACCTTATATATAAACATTTATAAAAAAAAAATATTAAAACTAAGCATAAATAATAAGCTTTAAGCGTTTTAATAAACATATTTACTATAGCTAAAAAACATGCTTTTAATGCTTTAAAAGATTTTTTTATTTAATATATAACGCTATATTATTTCTTCTTTAATTATTTTTTATATATTAACGTTAACGTTTTTTGCTATAGCATTAATATTTTAGTTTATTATATAGCTAAAAATTCCTTGTTTAAAATCTTTTCTTTTAATAATAGCAAGCTTATAATATATTTTTTGCAAACATTTATTTAGCTAATAGCCTTTTTATTTTATACTTTATTAATTATTAAAACTAAATATTAGCTTATAAAAATAAAAGTGTTTAGCTTTATTTAAGCACTTAAAAAAACCTGTTATTAAATTAACGTAGCATAAAAAAGCGTATATATTTTTATAGATTATAAAGCTATTATAAGTTTTATTTAATATAGTAATATTATTAATTTTATAGCTTTAAGCAATAAAAACTTTTATTTAATATAAGCAATAAAATATATTAGCTAATTTACTTTTAATATTTTTTATAAACTAAAAAAGCTATATATTATTTTAAACGCTTTATTAAAACTTTTTATATTTAAACTTTTTAAACCTTATTTAATTACTAAAAACTTTAAATTTTTGCTTAATAATTTTAAAAAACACTAGTTGCTAAACTATGCTTTAATAGCTAAAGTTTTTTTTGCTTTACGTTTTATTAAAACTTTTAAACATTAAAATAAGCTATATGCTAAAAAAATCCTTTTAATATAAATTTCCTTACAATTTAAAGAAAAATTACGTTATAAATATAAAAAAAACTTAAAATAAAAAAACGTGCTTAAAATAATTATATAAAATCTTTAACTTAATAACTTAAATTAAATAAACTTTTTATTTAAGCTTAAAAGTAATTTAATTTAAAAAATAAAAAAAATCTTTAATTAATTATATATTTTTTATAATTGTAGCAAAGAAATTTTCAAGCTTTTATATAGCAAAAATTACTTAAAAATTAATTAAATATATACTTTAAACTTTATATTAAATTAAAAAAAGCTTAAATAATACTTTAAATCTTATTTAAAATATATAGTCTTATAAAGTAAAAACTATAAATTATATAAATTATTACAACTTATTTTTAGCTTTTTATGCTTTTTTTATATTATTACTATTAATATTATGCTTATATTACCTAAGTTTTATTAAAGCAATAATATATTTATAGCAGTTATATATAAATTTTTTAAAGCTATATAAATAATCTTTAGAAAATATAATTATATATTTAAGCTTTAAGCAAACGCTTTAGTTAATAAGCTTTTGTTAGTTAATTAAAAAATTTTTAAAGTAATTTTAAGTAACTATAACCTTAAATTTCTAGCTAAGTTTTAGCAACAAGTTTAAACTTATTTTAATATATATTTTTTTTATGCTATTATATATTATTTTTTAATTAATAGTTAAACTAAATGCTTTATTTTTATAATTAAATTAACGCTTAAATATTATTTTTATACATTAAACAATTTATTTAACTAGTAAAATTTTTTACTTAAGTTATAGTTTAAGCTTAATAACGCTAAATTATTAGCTATAAGTTAAACCTTAAGTAAAATTATATTAAGCTTTACTTTTAACTTTATTTTATAAATATTTAATAAAGTAATTTTTTATTTAATTAAATTTTATATTAAAATTAGTAATACTTATTAAAAACATTAATATTAACTATACTTAAAGGCATTTAAAAGCTTTAGCGTATAATATTATCTTTATATATAATAATGCTTATCTTTTTATTTTTTTAGCTTTATATGCTAGCAAAAGTTTTTATACTAAGTAAAAACTTTGCTTATATAAAGGTTTTACTTTCTTTTTTTTCTTTTTTAGTTAAAGCATTTAATATAATATAATATAAGGTTATATTTTATTTGCTTTACTTTATATACGATTATATAAAGCTTATTTAATACTAATTAATAATTATAGGATATATTATAAATTAATAAAAGTAAAAATAAAGCTTACTTATATAATTTAACGTATAAGTTTTTATATTATATTTTAACTTGCTTTATTATATAAAGCTATTTTAGCTTTATATAATAATTATATCTACGTAGCATTTTTTGTTTGCAAGGCTAGAAAAAAAGATTAACTTTATTGCTATATAATATTAAGTTAAGCTAAAAACTTAAAGACTAAGCTTTTAATATTACATAATAAAAGAAAAAATAATATATAATTATATTAAATAAACTATTATATAAAAGTAAAATAATATATTTATTATATAATAATTACTAAAATAAATGCTTTTATATTTTACGATGTAAAAAGGCTAGTAAAACTGCTAAACTAGCCTGTAAGCCTTTAATTATATAACTTTAATATATATAAAAGTATAGCTAAAAAGATAAAAATTAGCATAAATATTATATAAGATTATATTAACATAACATAATAAAATAAATAGATTAACTTTAATAACGTAACTAAAAAATAGCTTAATATTTAGGCAGCTTACTAAGTTATTTATTATTATTATATAAGATATACTAGTAATATAGCTTATTAAGCATATACTAAAAACTTTAAAAGCTAAACAGTAAAACATTTTAAATAAGTATATTATATAACTTATAAAAAACTATATAAAACCTTTAAATAATAAAGCGTTTTTACACGACTAAAAAACTAAAAAAGATTAACTATAATAAGTAATCTTATATAAATATTTAAAAGGAACTATATTATAAAAAATAGCTAACTAAATCTTTTAGTAATAAATAACCTTATAAGCATTATATAAAATATATTAGCTTTATTTATATTAAGCTAATAACTTTAGTTAAATTTTTAAAATATATTAACCTTTTAAAGTTTTATATAATAAAAAAACTTATACTTTAAAGTAGCTAATAATATATAATTTTAAATATTAAAAGTTTAATATGCTTAAAGCCTTATATAACTAATTATTAAGTTTTAATTAAAACTTATATATAAGTATATATTAAAGCTAGGCTATAAGCTAAACTTTTAACCTATATATAAATACCTTGTTATATATTACCTTTTTTAAACCTTAAAGTAACATATATATATACGTATAATATTAAAACCTGCTTTAATAAACCTAGTATTAAACTTACTTTTTATTAAAAATATATAAAATAAGATAATATTGCTTAAAAAGTATATGCTATTTTAAAAGACTTAAAAGTATAAGCAAAACTATTTATGCAAGCTATATAACTTTTTATATAATAAGGTATAGCTATTTATTAATATATGCTAAAAACTTAAAATTATAAAAGATTAATATTATATAATATTTTTAACTATTTTATAAGGTTATATAAAAAACTATTATATTTACTATATTAGCTTTAATAAAACTTAAAGCAAGATTTATTATATAATAAATACTTATTTTAATATAAATATAAATTATAGTTACTATTAAGCTAACTAAACTATAATTACTTTTATATAAATAAAAAAAAGGAATTTAAACTTAATATTATATATAATATTAGATTTAATAATTAATAAGCTTATAAAGGCATAATAAGCACTTAGTATAAGTTATTAAAAAAAAATCTAACTAAATATAACTATTATATAAGCATGCTATAAAATAGTAAAGCTAAATATAGCTTTTATATTTTAAAAGCTATTATGCAAAGGCTTTTTTATTAACTTATAAGCTTGCTTTTATATAATAAAAAATATGTTATTAAAAGGCTTTATATAAAAAAATAATAACATATATTTTATTAATAAAAGGTATACCTAAAGCAATTATATAAAAAGCTTTAAATTAAAGCTTTAATTAAGGTATAAAAACTAACTTAACGTATAATAAAAATAGCTATAAGCATAAAAATAAAGCTTTTGCTTTTATATAAATAAAAGCTGTTTTATATGCTATAAAAAAAGCTATTAGTTAAATAATTATACTTTTTAAAAATAAGCGTATATAAAAAACTAATATTTTAATACGTATAAAATAATTAATAGCATACTATTTATATTTAATAAATTTTTATTATTTTTAATAAAATATAAAAGATACTTTAAGTTAAACAAAGGTAAAGAAAATACTAATAAGAAAATTATAAAGCAATTTATTTAATTTTTTATAAATAACGCGTTTTTTTATTATATAACTAAAAAGAATATTTAAAATTATAACGCAAGCATTTTATATAACTAGTTTATTTTAAACAACTAGTATTATATAAAGTATTAAAGTAAACTTTAGGATATAAGCGCTTTAAACTATTTAACGGTAAAAAAAGCATAATTAAAAGCATATTTTAAGATTTACTTTTATATAAAAGTTAGCTAAACCTTAAAAACTATAAATATTAAGTTTAAAAAAAGTAATATTATTATAGCTATAAGCATTATATAAATAAATAACCTACTAGGTATTACTATATATTATATTTTAAATAGCTTTATACCTTTTTATTTTTTATTAAAAAATGCTAACTAATTATAAGTATACTATAATAATATAAAAAATATAATTATATAAAAAGATAAAAAAACTATACTTATTATATAAAAGTAAAAATATTTATTTTTTAATATTAGCTTATATAAAGCTAGTATTTATTTTATAAAAATAAAGTTATAATAGCTATATTACTATTTTAATTACTTTTATATAAAAAGATTATATAATATACTTAGTTATATAAGCTATAATATAAACTATTTTGCTTTAAAAAAAATTTAAAAGTTTTGCTATTATTATTAATTATATAACTAAGCATTATAAAAGTTTAAATTTTTAATTAAAAATAACTATAACTTTAATTATAAAGTAATTATTAATGCTATATAACTAAAAAATAGCTAGGTTTTTTATATAATTAATGCTATAATATTATTTTAAATAGTAATATTTTTTAAATTTATATTTATATAAAATATATAAAAAGCGTTATATAAGTGCTAAATTAACGTATATTAAAAACCTTTTAATTATATTATATATAACTTAAAAATAAATTTTTTATTTAAAAAGTTTTAAAACTAAGCAAAAATTATAAGCATATAATATTATATAATGCTTATAAAAATATATTAAGCAATTAGTAAAATTAAATAAGCTTATAAACTATTTTATTATATATATAATATTTTTAAAGCTAAAATTAGCTATTATATAAAAAAAAAGTTAATTTTATAAATAGTAATAAAAGCATTAAATAATACTATTAAATTAAATAGCTTTATATTAATATTATTAGTTTTTAAAGCTTACTTTAAAGTTAATTAAAACTTTTTTTTTTTATTAAATATTATATAAAAGGCTAAAATAATTAAAAAGGCTATAAAAATGTTATGCAATAAAAAAGCTAAAGTTAAAATTAATTATATAATTAACTAGCGTAATAAGCCTATTTTATATAATATGCTATTTTTATTTTTTTAAAGTAAAGTTTTTATATAGTATAAAAAAAATAAAAAAAATAATTTATATAAAATATAATTAATTAAAAGATTTAATATAATTATTAACTTAATAAATAGTTTAATCTACTTTTAATATATATAAGTTAAGCTATATTATTATATAACTAAAGATTTACTTTTTAATAACTTAAAAGATTTACTTTTAACTAACTTAAAAGATTTATTTTTAAATAACTTAAAGAAAAAACTACTTATTATATAACTTTTTTAACCTTTAGCTATATAGAAAAAAAAAAGAAAACTAAAAAAAAATATTAGCTTTTATATTTTTTTTATAAAATAAACTAGTTATATATTTTTAACTTAAAAAAAAAATAAAGCTATATATTAGCTATTAAGCTATATAAAAACAAAATAATTAATATGCTTAAAGCATTATTTAAAAAGTTAGATATAACTAAAATTAATAATTTTATTATATAAAGCATATTTTAGTTTATATAATATAATTTAATTTAATATAAAAATATTTGCATTTTTAAATCTTACTTTATATAAAAAGTTAAAAAAAAAATAATTAAGCTATATAAAAAGTTTAAACTAATTATATAAAAGTATAATAATATAAAAAAAAAAACAATGTTAATTTAATTACTTATAATTTAAAAGATAAGTTAATATTTAATTTTTGCATTAAAACTTTTTTTTATATAAGACTTTAATGCTTTTAGCAAACTATAAGATATTATATAAGTATATATATAGTTATAAAATAAACTAGCTTAAAAAATTATTGCATAACTTTTTTTAAAACTAAAATTTAAATATTTAAAAAAAATAGTTTTAAAGATTATATAACTATTATATAGTTTAATATAGTTAAGTTTATATTAGTTTAAAACTTACTATTAATATTACTGCTAAAAACTAAAAATAAATATATTTATATATAACTTATACCTGCTAATATTTATAAAGCAATTAAATAATTTTAAAATTACTAGCTTATAAATAAATAATATGTTTAGCTTTATAACTTTATTTTTTTCTAAAAAAAAAGAATAAAAGCTATAAAAAGCAAAGTTTTATATAAAGCTTAAAAAGGTTTTATAAGTAGATTATCTAATAAAATTTAATAAAAGCTAAATTAACTTATTATTTAAAAGTAATATTATTTTAACTTAAAAAAGTTAAATAGGTTAACTTGCTAAAATTAACCTTTATATAAAAGACTTTATATAATAATATATTTTTTAACTCGTAAAAAAAGTATATATTAATAGCATTTGCTAGCTAAAAGTATTATATAACCTATTAGCTATAATATAAGTTATAAACTTTATATTAACTAATATATAAGCCTTAAATTAAAATATTAAATAGCAAATAAATAACTAAAACTATAGCTTAACTTATATACTACTAAATTTATATTATATAAAGCTTTTTAGTTTTATAAATAAATTGTTTGCTAATAATGTTAATATAAGCTTTTAGCTTAGATTTTTTATTATATTAGCAACTAAATATTATATAAAGCAAAATTTTAGCTTTAAAATAAAAGGAAATATTATATATTAAAACTTAAGCAAATATAAAAAGGTTACTAAAAGTATACTAGCTAGTAAGCTATATAATATAGTTAATAGCTTTAATAATATAATTGCTTTTTATATAATAATTTTAAAAATTATAGCTATACTTAAAATTTCTTTAATTTTAGCTATTTTATATTTAAATTTTAAGTTATTATATAACTATTTAATAAAGCTTAAAACTATATAAAAAAAATGCTTTATAATAAATATTATATTATTATAAAAGTCGTATAAAAAAAAAGAAATTTTTAATATATAATAAATTAATAGTAAAAATAACTTTATAAATATATTTATTAAGCAAACATTTAACTAAGCATTTAAAACCTTTATATTTATAAATAAATTAATTATATAAGTAAAAGTATTTATAAAAAAAGCTTAAAAAGGTTATATATAATATAACTAGTTATAAGTTATAAAATAAAAAATATATAAAAGTAAAACTATTATATAAAGAAAATATTATATAAATTAAAACATTAAAAACTAAAAGTAATAAAATAATAATAAATCTTTTCTTTTTTTTTACTTTTTTTTTATTATATATAACACTTTAATAATATTTCTTTTTTTTTTTTTTTTTTAATAGTAATATAAGCACTACGCTTTATAAAAGCGTTAAACGTAAGCGCTATAAGCACTTCTTTAAAAACTAAAAATATGTTAGCACGTAAAAAATAGCGCGCTACTATAATAATAGCACCTATCACACGCGCTTTTATAATATATTAGCACTACTACCTTATAACTTTAAATAAAAAAAACATAAAAGTAGCTTTTATAGCAAATTAATTTTGCTTAAACATTAGCTAAAACGTTTAACCGTAAAACTTAAAAAAAAACATTATAAAATAAAGCAGCAGTAATAATTTTTTCTTTTGCTTATTATATAATAAAACATATTAGCTTAACAATATATTAAAAACTATTTACATAAAAATAAAAAACTATAAATATATATACGTTTATATAAAAAACTTATATAAAAGCTTAGTAAGCTTTGCTTTTTATAAAAAAGCTATAAACTTTAATAAAGCTGTTTTTTTTAGTTTATATAAAGTTTTAAAACTAAAAAATACTATTAATAATAAAAAGCATAAAGTAAAAGTAGCTAGCAAAAACAAGCAGGTTAATAAAGCTAATAGCAGCTATTATTACGCTATTTTAAATACTATTAATATAACCTATAAAGCAAAAAAAAATACTTATATATAATAATAATAGTAATAATAATAATAATAATAATAATAACAATAATAATAGCAATAATAATATTATTACTATTATTATTATTATTATTATTATTATTATTTATATAATTATTTTAAGTTAATATAACTTTAAAACAATAATTAAAATATATATATAATAGTATATATATATATATATATGCCTAAAGAAAAAAAAGTAAAAAAAAATAAAAAACTAGCTAAAAATTTTAGCTTTATTTATATATAAAAAGCTTTTTATATAATTAAACCTTTTTACTTATATATATTTGCTATATTAAATAGTACTTTTTTATTTAAACTAGCTATTATATATATATATTAGTTAGCTATATATACGTATATATATAAGTTTTATATAATAGTAGGTTATACGTAAAAAAAATAGTAAAAGCAACTAAGTCTATTATTTTTAATTGTTTATTTTATAAAGAAGAAAAGAAATAAAAGGATTAAAAGGTCGTACATAAAAAAAGGACCTTTATATACTAACTAGCCTTTTAGCTAGTCTTTTAGCTAGCTATTTACGTAATATACATACGCGTTATATATACATGCTACGCAAAATAACAAATATAATATTAGCTAACATAATATTATTTTAATACTAGCAATTTTTTTTTTTAGCTAATATTATAAAGTATAGCTTATATAAAGTAAATAGTAGTTATATAAAAGTTTAAAAGGTTATAAGAAAAAAGTAAAGGTTATAACTTATTATATAAACTAAAAGGTTTAAAAGTAAAAAAGTTTAAAAGGCTTAATTAAAGCCTTAAAAGAAAAAGAAAATATAAAAATATAAAGCCTAGCTATATAAAGCCTAAGATTATATAAGGCCTTATATAAAAATAGTTGTTTAGTTTAGCATATATTAAAGGTTTTAGCTAGCATATAATAAAAAGGTTTAAAGTTATTTAGCTATATAATAAAAGTTTTAACTATATATAATAAAAAAAGTTTAAAGTTATTAGGTCTAATATGCTTTAAAGGTTTTAGCTAACATATAATAAAAAGATTTAAAGTTATTTAGCTTATATATAATAAATAGTTTAATCTTTTAATTTCTTAGATTAATTAATGCATATAAACCTGTATATATAATTACAACTATTTTAATATTTTTATATAAAAATATTTTATATAAACTACTAGCAGTTTTTTTTTTTAGTTATAATTAGTTATATATAATAAAGTTTTAGCTTATACTTTTATTTAAGGTATAAAGTTTATTTATATAACTATTAAAAAGGAAAAAAAAAAAGGAAAAAGTGCTAAGGCTATATAAAGCGCTAAAGCTATAAAAGCTATAAAAAGTAAAAAAGCTGCAGAAAGTACTACTATAATAAAAGTAGCAGAAAATATAAGTTATATAACTAGTTAAAAAGCATATAAAAGTTTATATTAAATCTTGCTATTTAAAATTTAAACTAAGTTTTTTATATAAGTTAATATTATAAATAAATATATACTTTATTATATAAAATAATATAATATTTGCTATTAAAGCATTTAGTATATACAAAAAAAATAAGATTTTATTTATCTTTTAAAATCTTTTTTATATATTTACTAAATATTATATTAATTTTGCTTTTAGTTTTTGCTATTTTAATTATATTTATTTAACTAATATGCTATATATATATTAAGGTTTTTTATGCTTATATAATTTAAGTTAACTTTATTATTGCTTACGTTTATAAGGTTAATATATGTTTATATAAACTATATATTAAAGCTAAGGTTTTTAGCTATTTTAGCAATAATTTTTATTGCAGGGTAAAAAAAAAAGGGAAAATTAAATAAACTTTTATATAAGGTTAAAAAAGCAGTTATATAAAAAGGTTTTAAGGTTTTGCGTAAAAAGTAGCTAAGGTTTAGCTATACATGCAATAAAAGGTTTAAAGTAAACTTTTATATAAAGTTAAAAGCAGTTATACAAAAAAAAAAAAGGAAAAAACTTTTATATAAGGTTAAAGATAGCTATATAAAAAAGTAAACCTTTATATAAAGTTAAAAGCTATTATATAAAAGGTATAAAAAGTAAACTTTTATATAAGGTTAAAAGCAGTTATATAAAAAAAAGAAAAAAAAGGTTTATTATCTAGCTTTTATATAATAAAAAGTTTAAATTTATTTTAGCTACGCGTAGCAAAAAGGTTTTAGCTACGCATAATAAAAGTTTTAAAAAAAGTTGTTTAATAATTATATAACTGCAACTTTAGCTATTTTTTTTAAGCTGCTTATTAATTCTATAACCTAAAAAAGTCTAGCTAAAAAATAAATTATAAAGTTTACATATAATAAAAGGTTAAAAGTTATATAATTATATATAATCTTTTTTGCTATAATATAATACTAAAAGTTTAGTCTTTAATTTAGCTTAATTTAATATTATATAGCAATAAGTTTAATTTTTTCTTTTATTTTTGCAAACAAAAAATATTATATAAATATAAACAATATATAAACTAAAATAGCTTTATATAATAAAGCAAGTTAAAATGCAATATAAAAACCTATTTTATATTTTAAATGCTTTTATTTTTAACTTTGCTAATTTATGCTATATTTTATTAACATTAATTAATATTAGTTAGCTATATATATATATATATATAGGTTTTATATAACCGTAGGTTATATGTAAAAAAGGTGGTAAAAGCAACTAAGTTTATTACTTTTAATTGTTTATTTTATAAAGAAGAAAAGAAATAAAAAGACTAAAAGGTCGTACGTAAGAAAAAGACCTTTATATATTAACTAGCCTTTTAGCTAGTCCTTTAGCTAGCCACTTGCGCAATATACATACGCATTACGTATACGTGCTACGTAAAACAACAAACATAACATTAGCTAATATAATATTATTTTAATAATATAATTATATTATAATTATTTGCTTAATTATATAAAAAATAAGTAATTAAAATTTAAATAAATTATAAGCGTTATTATTAAATTAAATTAAAGCTAATGCTTTATTTAAGAAATAATTAGCTATATAGCTTACCTTTTAGTTTATATATAAAGGTTTATTAACTGCTTATAACCTTATTAAACTAAAAAGGAAATTGTTATATAATAGTAAAAATAATAAGTTTAAGCTTATATAAAGTTATTTGTTATTTTTATTTCTTTAAATTTATTATATATTAAAAAAAGTATAGTTAAAAAAAATAGCTAATATTAAAAGCATTAATATTAACTACGCTTAAAGGCATTTAAAGGCTTTAGCATATAATATTATCTTTATATATAATAGTGCTTATTTTTTTATTTTTTTAGCTTTATATGCTAGCAAAAGTTTTTATACTAAGTAAAAACTTTATTTATATAAAGGTTTTACTTTTTTTTTTTTTTCCTTTAGTTAAAGCATTTAATATAATATAATATAAAGTTATATTTTATCCGCTTTACCTTATATACGATTATATAAAGCCTATTTAATAATATTATTACTTTAAGCTTTATAACTATAAAGAAATATTATAACTAAAAACATTAACTAATTTTTTTTTTTTAAGTTAAAAAGTTTTATTATATTTTTATAAAAGCTATAATATTTTTAAAGCTATAATACTTAAAAAAAAGCTAAGTTAATAATTTACTAATCTTTTTAAAGTTATTAAAAAAATTAGTTATTTTATATATAAGCTTAATTTCTTTTTACATTTTAAAATATATAACGTTATTTTAATAAACTATTTTAAACTAGCTTTTTTAATAAACTATTTTAATAAATAATTTTTACACTTAAAAAAAGTTTATATAAAAGCTTATAAAAAAAAGCTTATTAATAAAAATTATAAAACTTAAAAATATCTTATAAAATATATTAGTTTTAGTTTAAAATATTATAAATAAGTTATAATTGCTAATATAAGTAAAAAGTAAAAAGCTAATAAATTAATTACTAACTATAAAAGATAAAAACTAGCTATAAAAATATAAGTTATATAAACTTTAAATTATATAAGTTATATAAACTTTAATTAAAATTATATAAAACTTTAGTTAGTAACTTTATAATAAAAGCATTGTTATTTTTTATAAAAAGTACTTTATTACCTTTATTACCTGTTAACACTTAACCTATATAAATATAAGTAGTTTGCTATATATAATAACAGATAGTATTAGCTTTATCTTTTCTATAACTTATAATACAAGCTAATACAAGTCTAAATGCTAAGAAGTGCTAAGATCACCACTATTACTAACACTGGTGGTACACACTAATATTAGATATTATGACCTCACTCTACAGTACGCCTCTGTACCACAACATTATACAGTATATTGATTGACACGCCGATTTCATATTTGTGTATATACATAAGTACATCACTACCCTACACGCACGTAGTGTATAGTACATACTTCAAGCTAGGTCGGTATGTGAATGACCCTTCGTGGAATGAACAGCTCTCCCCAAAGTCCGTCCTGCCTATATTGGGAGATGGATTGGATCGGCAAAGACAGGGGCCGTTGAGAAAGGAGTGAATAGGATTTAGGGCAGCCAACTCGTAAGTTTACTTGTCGACGGAACATCGTGAAGGATTGGAGAATATACACTACTGGCTGGTGTAGACACGCGCGCGCGACTTATCGGCTCGCGATCCTTAGTAACGTGCTAAATTAGAAACAGCCGGTGCAACGTTTTGATTGGCTTCTCTCATGCTTCCAGTGTTTTGCCAAGCCATGGAGAGCGAGCTGGAGATCGTGATCGAATCCATGTACCTACCGGTTATTATGGCAAGAAAGCCTATCACTGGCCTTCTGACGACATCACCTGTTGGCGGGTTGGACAGAAGTTGGACTATTGACGCGGATCCAACTATCCTTCTAACTCACATGGGGTAGGTGTTGTACGTAGTATACACGGGTTCTGCTCGGGGCAATGTATATGTATCCTATCCCATCTAGCACTGTCGGGTCTACTACCTAGGTGGTCGGTCTAGTACCTCTTAGAGTACGCTACCACTTACTAGTGTGTACAGTAGGTACCTAGGCAGTGCCTAGGTATTGTAATACCTATGGAACAAATGTCGTACCAACAGACTGGAGTGTGTAACTGCATGTGTATAAGACCAAGACGCCGTTGTCTGAGTTCCACATTCCTAATAGAGAGATTGCTTTAAATAGGAAACCGAGCGGCGGCGCGCCCCAGACTAATAATGTACACTAGTGTGTCAACTGAAACTCGTAAAGCAATGCAGGGTTGAAGTTATGACCGACAGACATAAGTACATACTATCTACATGGGCAGAAGCATGGGGCAATTGGGGGGGGGGGGGGGGGAGGAGCCTTTACAGAAACAAGAACTGGGATAGCCCCCCACCGGCTGACTTTCACTAAGTACTTAGTAGCAGGCGGGAGTGCATCTGTGAATAGTCAGTTGACAACATCAAATTAAACAAGAGGTGTCTGAAGAGGTCATGCGCAAATAGTCCTCCCACCTATTTGATTAAGATAACCTCATTATATAGAGACCGCCCCACTAATCCCAGAGAGAGGGAGGGGGGGGGGGGGCAGAAGGGGCGGGTTGAAATTGGGAATTTTGGCGTGTAGTATAGGTTAATTGAAAGCCTTGATATGTAAAGTAGTATGTTTTCGCCAAAGTAGTTCGAGCCATCGAATAGATACCTACATACCTAGTATATAGCCTGTAGCATACAGGAATACGTGCTATATAGGTAGGTAGGTAGGTAGACGGGAGGTTTCGTGGTTTCGTGTAGTGTTTGAGGTTTTAAGAGGGTGTCGGGTGATCTCGGCAAGGGTTAGGTAGGTTGTAGATAGGTACCTAAGGTAGTGTTAGGTAGCTGTCAACTAGGTACTAGTACTCCGTACTTACCCACCCATTACTACCTAGGTAGGTACCTAGGTAGAGCTGACCGGCCGTCCCGTCGGAGCCCCGGTTTGCCCTGCCAACGCCTGTTTTGGAGTGCCAGATAGCCTAACCCAGCCCAAGCCGGCCGGTCTAGCAAATTCTCTGCTGTGCGTACCAGACGTGAGAGGGAAAAGGAAAACAAAGAAAAACCACATTGCGCAAAAACAGCACCACTCGTTATTACTACTTCGATCTACGCTTGCTATACGGCAGAGGTACTGCGCTGTAGACCTCGTACAGATTTACTGGATAACTTCTTGTCAAAAGATCTAACTATCTCTCCCTCTATCTACTTAGTATATAATACGCTCTGGCGTTGAATTATATAACTGTTACTACCCTACATATACTGTCAACTCACTCTCATTATCGGGCGCTTATTCTCGTCTCGTCTCTGTTCAGCCCTCAAAGTATTGTTATTACTATTTACATCCTTCTTCCTGCGTTGCAAAACAGCCCCAGACCTGAACAGGAAATTGATGTACCGAGCCACTCCGCAAATTTCCAAAAACAATTCTCAAGAAGGCTGAAGCCCGGAACCTGACTACTTGGACAGAAGCTTGGACTCAACCCAGTCGTGGCGTATTCGCGCCATCCATCCTCCTACTAGCACACACCATCGTTAGCCACCCGGCACGGAGAAAGAATTCCTTCCACGTCAGCTACCTGTCTATCTCTTGCTATACTACCTAGATAGCGAGCCGTAGTGGTTGCTGCACCCTGCTTAAGAGCTACCTACTATAGCCCAGTTACTGACCAGTCCCGAGACGTTCCCCCAACGGACACGGGCTATTTTCAGGCATTGGGAGTCTCGAGTCTCTTGGCTTCTTGTTTTGGCATCTTATAAGGTATTGTAAGATCCTATAAGTGCATTGTCAGCACGGTTCTTTTCGCTACCTATCGTCGTCTTCAAGCCAATCGACCACTAAGCACGAGCGCATAAACGTCAAATTTATTCTCGCCTAGCCGGTAAAGACCTTTGACAACGCGTCCTGAGGGGATTCCGTCCAATCAGGGTTACAGCAGTCTTAGACCATTCAGGAACAATGGTTTCCTTTTCGTGCGAGGTACGTAAATTTAATAAGCTAACGATGCCTGACATCACGTCTCACCCCTTCTCTCTATCTGTACCCAACGTCCGTCCGTCCATCCGTCCACCCGTCCATATTCGCCTCTTTTGATCACAAGCAAAGAGAGAGAGAGAGAGAGAGAGGAAGAAAAAAACACGCAACAATCAACACACACATCACGCATAGTATCGCGTTGTTGTGTTGCTCTTCCCCCCCTTTACAAGCACAAGCGCACCCACACTCGTACATCACATTCCTTTCTTCTCTACGATCCCTCTTTTATCTATTGATCTCCATTCGTCAACCCTGGACATTGATCTGCCATTCTCGGCCCCTCCCTGCCCATTCCTCACGCGCTAAGGCGACTGGGGCTGTGACCTCGACCCCTGGCCCGCCCGTCCTGGCCCTCCCTTCCCTTGCCATCCCGCCCCCGTGAAGCAAACCACCTGAACCGTCGTCATCTCCTGACCTCCTAGTATTTCACCCCTCTGCCCCTCCAACTTGACAAGTCACCACCCCTTAAGCCCAATTGTATTGTACCGTCTCCTTCTTTGCGCTATGTTTAATATCATTCTCGCCATTCATTCGCTTGTATAATCTAACTGTATTCTTTTGGGACCACAGGAGTGTGGTGATGTCTTGACAAAGAAGAAGCTCGACCCACACAGAAATCGTTGTCGAGGCGCAACTTTCACCTGCATTGATTGTATGGTCCATTTTCCTGGCACTGAATATCGCTCGCATACGGTAGGTCGCATCGAGTTGCAAACTCCTATCGCTTCGTCATGTCGCTGACACCTCCGGTAGAGTTGTATGACAGAAGACCAAAAGTACCAAGGCGCGCTGTACAAACCCAAAAGACAGAAGCCTAACCAAACAGAAGCGCCGTTTAATCAAAATACCATGGCGCATCGAGCATATGTTGAGGACGCGGCGGAGGAATACGAAGAATACAATTACCAGGACTATGAAGTCCGCGAATCGGCGGAAGGGGAGGGCGGCTACTCGTACACTGCCATGCCAGCAGCGCCTATGCCGCCTCCAGCTGTCGCCGATGATGTAAATGTAAACGTTTTCGACTACATGTTAGAGGCAACTCCGACCGCCTCGAAGGTCAATTTCCAGCCGCAAGAAACCCCGACCGGATATGGAGGAGGCCGTCAGCTTATACGATTCGAAAATGACGCAAGCAACTTTGTCGACGAATCCGGCTATATGGTTGATGATGGCGCAATTGGTCAATATGGCACGGCCTATGAAACGCCGGCGCCCAAATCTCACAGAAAGAAGACCAAAGATGCCGAGCGTGAACTTAAGAAGGATAAGAAACGGAAGCGGCTGCATATTGAGACAAGCCCGGACGCACTGGAACCGCGTACGGATGAAGTTATGACAGACGCACCGCCAGTTCTACATTCTGGGTTAACAGGTGGTCTAAATCGTATGATGCGCCCATCGCAGTTCCCACCGTCACCGGATTATTCCGGAGGCGACGTCGCCGAAACTTCTCCGGCGACCTTGGTTAGAAAGAAGAAGTCTTCGAAGTCGTCTAGGCCTAGAGAGAGAGAGAGCACTGGTAGCATTGGTAGTAGCCTGAAGGCTCTCGTATCCGGGACCTCGAAGTCGAAGGTTTCGAAGAAAAGAAAACATTCGTCCGAGAGAAAGGAAAAGAAACGCCGAACACATAGCCACACTAGTTCCCGGAAGAACCCAAAGCTTATTGAGTACCGGGCCAAGTCGGGCGATGAGCAGGGCGATGAGAGCGGTGCGCTAATTGTCTACCGGCCCCGGTCGGATCTCTTTTTAAGCTTCTGCACTAAGGGGCCGGAGAGCGACCGAGGCTGTAGCGTAAACAAGGCCCTGAAGCGTTATCACCGGGAGCGGTCCAAGTCGGAGACCAGTCTGAGCAAGGGAATGGAGGAGAAAGAACTCTGGAGATCCCTACGCATGCGCCGCAACGAGCGCGGCGAAATCGTTCTTTTCTCGCTTGAAGAAGGGGAATAGGGAACGGGCAATAGAAGCACGGAAACCTAGACTTGGGCACGGCGTTCTACATGGCTTGCTTTTAGGAGGGGTGGAGGGAATTGGGACACATCAATGATACCTACCTACAGCGTACGATTGGGGGCAGAGGCGGGGCTGGGAATGTACGGTTGGCATACACCTAGGGGTTTTTGGGTTTTTTTTTTCCATCCGGCGTGAACGCACCCTGGGAACACATCATTCACAAGCTTTCTGCTCTTGAAGCTGGACTTGGAGCCCTACTCATAGAGCGAAACGGAGCGGCTTGAAACGATGTTGCTGGAGTGTAGGATTAAGGGGAGAAGAGGAACGCGTCACTACGTGTCTCACCTAACCTGGGGTCGAACCAGGGGGGCGGCAGATAGGCGTGGCGTGGAGGCATTGCAGCGACGTCGACTTGGGGGAAACTATGATTGGAGCGGTTCGAGCGAGCAATCGATCGTATACTTTTACCTTTTTTTGCGTTGTTTTACTCTAGTGCCGCCTGCACCTGCAGGAGACACCCATCATACCCTGCCTATTCATTTACGCGCTCTGCCATTCTCTTGTTTTCTCGGGCTTGTAACCAATTTAATGTGGTGCAGGATTTGTCCCCTTCCTTGGTAGGATAGATATGTTAGGTACATATGTGTACTACTAATGTGGTTTGAATTTTCAGTCCGATCCATGAACTCTGTTCCTATCGCCCTGGTGCTTTCTAGTGTGACTGACGCCCAACACCAAGGCTTCTCACATGGTATTGATAGTAACGCTAAGGTAACGCATTGGCGCGTTGTATTCAATCGCCTCCTCTTAGGATGCTCGCAGCGGCAGGATATGCTGCACCATCGCCTCCCGCCGACAGAGCGGGCACTCGGGCTTCTCGCGGACCCAGTCACCGATACAGGCCCAGCAGAAGACGTGGCCACATTGCGTCGCGGCGGGATCCTTCAATTCCTCAAGACACAACGTGCATTTGCGCTGCTGCGCACCCTTGATCCAGCGCATGGCGTCCTCGCTCGCCAAATCGTAGCGCACCCCGTCCCCCGCGGCTTTGACGGGCGAAGGCGTGTGCGTCACGGCCGCGACATCGACCCGCGTCGCCTGGCCGGCGCCCGTGCCCGGCGTGCCCATCTCCGTAAGCAGGATCGCGTTGTTGGCGCTGTACGCGTGCTCGTCCAGCGAGACGTTGACGCTGCCGCCTCCGCTGTTCCACTCGCGCGCCGCCGGGCGCGACGCCGCGGAGAACGACGCGAGCGTCGAGCGCACGTGGAGGTACGCCTGCACGCCCATCTGCACGACGAGGAGCACGCCGAGCAGCTCGTACCCCGCGCGGTCGGCGGTCGGCTCGCCGGCGTCGCCCGTCTGCGCCCGCGACGTGAAGACGTACCGCAACCCCGTGAGCCGCTTCGCGAGCTCGTAGTACGACCCGCTGAAATAGAATAGCGCTAGACTGAGGGCATGCACGGGCGCCGGGGAGGTCAGCGTCGAGAGGTTCGCGAGGAGGTAGGTCTGCAGTTTGTAGGACCAGGTCTGGGTTGCTGGTTTCCTGCCTCCTTTCAGATCACCCAGGTTCGCGTCCGAGTGCACGCGGGCTTCGGCCCGCGCTAGATTGCGCTGCAGCCGGGCCCGCAGCCGCGCGCGGATGACGGGGAGCAGCTTTGCTAGTCCATACGGCAGCAGGATGCTCCCTGCGATATAAGCGGCGCGTCGCTGTATGGAAGGGAGCCGTCGTCCTTGGTCAGCAGCCGAAGGGGACAGAGGCGCCTCGACTTGCACTAGGCCGCAGTACTCCTCGCCGAGCGTGCGGTTCCCGAGCAGCGTGGTGAGACATAGGTAAATGAGGTCGGCGAGGGTGCGCGATTCGGTGGACCAGGCGTGTGCGGACCGCGCTCCGAGGAGACGCCGGTGCAGGTCTGTGAGTTGGTTTGTGAGGAGGCCCTGGAAGTAGGCATCCTTTTGATGCGCGCGGATTATATCGGGTGCGAAAGCGTATGGATATGGCGAGCTAGCGAGAGAGGATGCGGGCGAGGAAGAAGGCGGCGGTGATGGGGATGGCTCTGTGGATGTTGACATGGTTGAAATGTATTATTTATTAGCTCCCCTGCTGCGAGTCTACCTCGGCATTTTCAGTTGCCAGTCGAGTGTAACAGGGTATTGATCTGTGATAGAGTTTGTAAAGACGTAGAGTTTCTGGGGAAATAATTAGTTTAATAAAGTAGAGTTATCGTGGTCGTGGTCGTGGTCGTGGTCGTAGTTGTGAATAAGGTAAGGTAGCTGGAGTTGTAGAGGCTTACCTTAGGTAGTAGGTACACTTTGAGCCTCGAAGCCGTGTTGGACCTCGGCGCAATCACAAGCACACAAGCACACCAAACCGGTCTACAGCAGAGGCGTAGAGGCCTAATCCTGTCCTTTTAGCGACCTGCCGGCCCCCCAAGCTAGCCGGGGAAGGTTTCCTATTCATCATTAGCGTGATTCAAAGCCGCCAGGGATACTGGGTGACGTCGATCTCTCTCCCAAAATAATAATTGTGCAGTGGATTGACTTCTGTCGTCGCATCTTGAATCCACGTCGGTTGATGGCGTAACACTCGTTCAAACCCTCTCTCTTTTTTTCTTCTTCACCATTCACATCTAGCTGTATCGACCGAGTCGCCGGCACTCCGGGCCAGTCCAGTTCGCACAGCGGCTCAATGCCCATTTCAAGAAAACCTCGAAATCATGGACGGTGATCCAGCAGTCGAGCCGGAGCTCGACTCATTTAGCCTCACTTTCCCCCTGCCCTATCGCGTGGCCTTTATCGTCGTCCTTGGTATGTCACTCCTAACACTCACCTCGCTTCTCGGCGCTCCCGTTGCATATGGGGGGATATGCTAATCAATTCATTCACAGCCGTCTGGGGTTGGGGTTTCAACCTGCACTATCTGTACCTTCTCGGCATCGATGTGCCCTCACTGATTCGATACCCTGGCCGGCCGTCAACACACCACCCGCCTCATCACCGCTCCGTATACCGCCTAGCTACCGTCCTCTCCTCTATATTCGGCTTCTCCCTTCTAGTGTTCTGGCTCTTTACTCATCGCAACCCGGACCTCGTGCTAGCATGGGATTGGCTGCCGCTCACCTACCTCTTCGTTCTCCTCGCCTTCTTCGCTATTCCTCTCCCGCGCACAACGGGGCTTCCACGCGCTGGGCGCGCGCGTCTCCGCTCGGTGTTGCGCCGCATAGCTCTCGGCGGCATCGCAGAGGCGAAGGACGGCAAATTCGGGGATATCCTGCTAGCTGATGTGCTGACAAGTTACGCCAAGGTGCTCGGCGATCTTTACGTGGCTTTATGCATGTTTTTTAGAACAGGTGGTTCCGCAACGGCGCATCCTGACCGCGGGTGCGGTAGCACTGTTATGGTACCTGTGATCCTGGCGACCCCCTCTCTAATCCGGCTACGGCAATGTGTGATTGAATACGGTCGCGTGCGCCGTGGGCCTATCAGGGAGTCGACTGGCTGGGGCGGCCAACATCTAGCCAACGCGCTCAAGTACTCGACGGCGTTTCCGGTTGTTCTACTTAGCGCGCTCCAGCGCAACTGGGCGCCGGAGTCCACGGCCATCTACCGTCTCTGGGTTTTGGCCTGCACCATCAACAGCTTCTACAGTTTCTACTGGGATGTGGCTAAGGATTGGGACCTGACGTTATTCGATGGCGTGCGGGCGCGGAATAACCCCGAGCATGCCTTCGGATTGCGGCGGACGCTACGCCTCGGACCCCCAGGGTTGTACTACGGCGTCATCGCGCTCGATCTCGTGTTGCGGTGCACGTGGAGCCTGAAGCTAAGTCCGCATCTAGACCGCATCGCCGATTTCGAGAGCTCGATTTTCATCGTCGAGCTCCTCGAGGTTATGCGTCGCTGGATCTGGATCTTCTTCCGTGTCGAGACGGAGTGGATTCGCAATAACAGCCAGCCTATCGGCCTCGGCATCAATGATATCCTGCTTAACGACTACCAAGGCAAGTACGAGGACGAGGATTAGAGATTGCCACGCCCACTTGCACCTGGTATCAAGAGAGTATAATGATTTTATTTTGTTCGCGGTTCGGTTCGGGCCTAATGGTTGTCGTGATGTTGACGTATATCATGAGGGGGTGGGCTTAGAGGCATTCGAGTGGTTAAATGATCGATATTGGCGTTACTGCTGCATTTATTGGGGCGTTTGTATAGATGTCACTGCCCGGGCCATGATATAATATCACATTGACTTGATATCAACCATATATACTTCATCCAAGTGCGCGCTTTGCAGCCCCGTCATGGGTTTAGACCTTTTGATTTTGTGTTTCGAGGTATATACATACAAATACAATGCAGCCCCTCTTCCACACACCTCATGTATGTTGTTTAGTGACAACCGTTGTATCTGATGCTCATTCCGAATCCTGTCTAATGGGAATCATAATATAGGTGTACATGGTATTGCTTCGGCTTAGGCTCAACGCCGTACCTGAGGCCTCCCTGCCTTGAGAGGCCACTGTTTTTTATCATACAGTTCGGTAGTATCCGACCACCTGAGTCCGAGCCCTCATACTCTCAACTCTCCTGAACGACCTAAGCTTTCTAGTTACTGCTAAGACGATCGTGGAGGGAAAGCTAGCTAGCGACATTCAGCAGTCAGCCCTGCTCAGCAATGTTCATTCATAGAGTAATCTGAGGTCGGTAACGGCATGCGACCATGCTCTATCAAGGTGTTTCGAGACTCTTTCCGCTCTCGATATACCCGGACTCTGCGTGTAACAAGTTGCGGAGTGATATTCGATATCTTCTCTTGACTAAGATCGTTTTCTCTTTACGAGAACCACCCTGTGTTAGGAGTATTAGGCTGCTTGAGTTTGTCAAGGCAGTAGGTTTGGTAATTATATGTCTCTTCACCGTTGCATTCACAGCGGCACCCGACGCCACCTGCAATCTCGGGCGACCACGGATCGTTCCCCGCTAGAGATGAGGAACCCGGGAGTTGGCCACCAGGCGCGTTCGCCGGACATTGATGGAACTTAGCATGCCGATATCCGATGTCTTCGAAATGGTGCACCTGCTGAGGGCCTGCAAGCATAGCAATGGCTAGTGAGTGTACGGCCGCATCACCCCACTATTATTACGCGAATTTGGTCAGCGATATTAACAATAGACAAGAAGACGAGAGGCGGTGAGGAACGAAGAGGATTCTAGGTGAACTTTCCATCTCTGCACAGACAGACACATACCCGCTCTTTGTAAAAACCACCCGTCTTATCTAAATAGTTAAAGTAATCCTGGTACGCCCGCGAGCGGAAAAAGTCCATGTCGGCAATCTCAAAGTTGCTCCAAAAATGGCACAGACTCCAAGCATCGCCGTAATTGTCGCGGTGAGGCATCCAACTCAGGAAGCGGCGGAAAGGAAACGGCACCCAAGACGCCTCGATCATGGCACTCCATAGACTACTCGAAGGTACACCCCTCGACTCTTTCCAGTCTGACGTGGCGTGAAAGAGGCCGGGGCACGACTTGCCGACCTCCCAGAGCGCAATTGTATAGCCATACACCTTTTTGTGCTTGGCCATCTGAACGAAGGGATCGTATGTGATGGCACAGCTGAAGTCTACATCTGGTTCTAATCGCCAGTACCATTTGTACTTCTTGAGAACGTCGAGCTGATAAAACTTTCTGGCGTTCGTGGGGGGATGGGTTAGCCAATTCCGTCCACCAGCTATGCGCTATGCGCTTCATCGTCCCAAGACTCACCCCGAGTAGAACCGGCACATGTGGTGATAACCCTCCTGCCCAGCATGCACAGTACCGGCCTTGCCCTGCTCCTCTATACTTTGCTTGGCGGAATCCTGGTCTAACCAGTCCGGAAAGGTCCACTGTTCCTTCGGAATAACCTCAAATATGCCCCTGCCACGAGCGGTTTCGTTCAGCTCAGCCACGAAGCGGGGGTCCCAGGGTTCGTCGTTGAGGAACATGATGGGATACTCGAACCACTTATTGAAATGCGTCTCGATGGACTCAATTGTCTTCTTCGCCCTGTAGCGCTCCCGATTTCGCGCCAACATGACGAAGACAGCATTCTCTCGCCCAGCCGCGACGTCGGGCTCCTGGCAAGAAGTGAAGAAAGGAGGGTCAAGTTGGGTGGCCGGTCGCGGGACTTGGTACCGCCATTGGTGTATTAAGACTTCAAAAATGAAAGGTGCGGCAGCAGTTAGTAGGAGAAAGAAAGGCAGCCGACGCGCGGCGCGGTTGAAGCGCCTTAGCAGCATGATGCCGGGTGTGTCTCTGAATTGAATGTTTCGTGCGTCTAGTGTGCATGGCTTAAGACGCCACTAAGTGTCTAAGGAGACGGGCGCAATAGGTATTTTGGTGATAGCCTCAACAGGTGGTGAAGCGCAAGATGACTAAATTAAGGAGAAAGTATGCGCGGGCATGTAAATGTCGTTTAATCTATCGAGGATGGAGACGGAGCCGGCAGATCAAGCTATCTATCCAGGTTGTGAAAACGGGAGAAGGGCAAACACGCAGAGAAATAATGCGAAACCACTCAATTCACAAAATCAAACCTAACGTATGGCCTCAGCCGTTGTTACAAACTACCTAATACTTTTAAGTATCAAGGTATCTACATTAATCTAGGACATGACAAAGAAAGGCGAGGTGCAGATCTTCATGGACACACACTTTTAGGAGGTGCTAGGTTAGTGTAGTAGTCCAGGTAGACAGACGTCATCCTGGAAGGACTGACTGCCTTAGGTACCTAACTTACCTGGCAGTCCCTACCTAGGGAGGGGATGTAGGGTATGTAGGTAGATGTAGGTAGTAGATAGTAGCTTGAAGCTAAAGGCTACATCTACCTAGGTACCGAGCCCGTCGTTTTCAGAATGATACTAGTCTGTCTGTCTATCTGTCTACCTAGGTACCTGGGTAGGCACAAGGAGGCAGTGACAGGAAGTCCTCAGTAGGTAAATCAGGAAATCAGGTCATCGTTGGAGTATGTGGTGAATGTGTGAAATTCGGCTGTAACAAGCTACTCATATACTACCTAGGTACCTGAGTAGGTAGAGAGTCCAATCTCTTTTTTATTTTTTATTTTATCCTCTAAAACCGTAGTCAAGAGTGTGTGTTGTTCAATAGTCATTCTTCTCGAGAGTACGGAGTACCTAGGTAGCGTTTGCTGTGAGACGCAAATACGCGACGATGCATGCCATAGCTTCTCAGTAGAAGCTTTTTGCTGTGGGGGTTGAACCCAGGCTTATCTGGGCCCTAAGTTAGCGCGGAACTTGACTTACTTACCACCAGGAACCAAGTCAGTGATAACTCGGGCATATTCCGCGTACATAACTACCTAGGTAGTTGATCCATTGACGTAGACTACCGTAGTTGGTTCATAGCCCCAGATACAAGGCGATGTGGTGGTGCTTGGTGCTTAGTGCTTGGACCACCCAGGCTAGGCCAGAGACAGCGGATGGTTCAATCGGAGCTTCAACCCCCACACCCTCGGACGTGAGAGATCGGAATCCCCGGCATTGATCTGAGAATACAACCTCAACACAACTCGACACAATTCTTGAACCTTCCACCTTCGCCGAACACCACGATCCTGCACACGAGGGGCAACACAACTTCCCACGTCTTGCCATAGAGATACCTCGCTCTATTATCCCGACATGGACTACGTTCAGGAACGCATGGTCCAAGAGGCCACCAAAGAGGCAGCTGAGCTCTAGTTCGTCATCCCCTCCTCTTCTAGTTTCCACCATAGACCCAGCTATCTAACCACCAACCCAGCTCCGGACTCGCGACCCCGCTGAACCTTATCCTGGTCGCTATAACTTTGTACACAACATACCTCCTCTACAAGCCCTCGCCGCCAGCGACGCTCCCGCGCGAGCCGCCCGCCGTCGTCTTCCGCACATTCACCCCACACACCCTGCTGCCTTACAACGGCACGAACAACATGCCCGTGTACATGGCCGTCCGGGGGCGCGTCTTCGATGTCACCAGCGGCCGCAACTTCTACGGGCCCGGCGGTCCGTACGAGAACTTCGCCGGCCGTGACGCCAGCCGCGGTCTCGCGTGCCACAGCTTTGACGAGGACATGCTGACCAAGGATCTCGACGGCCCGCTTGATACACTCGAGGGACTTGGATCAGAGGAGATGGAGAGCTTGCAGGGCTGGGAGGAGAGGTTCCTCAGCAAGTACCTCGTTGTTGGCAAGCTCGTGGCCCAGGGTGAGAAATAAGAGGACAAGCAAGTATTATTAGCAGCAGCGGCACTCAAGCCCTATGTTCTTTGTGGTTCGTTGATTGTGAATAGATTCTGACACTTATGCTTGCTGTGAGATCGGTTATGGTAGCACATGATCTACAACACAACATTACCCTCCTCGAATATATCTCCCGTGCTTCAAGACTTGAATTGTATACTGTATTGCCGTAAGACTGTCTCGGCTTCGTACGAAAGGCTAATATCAGTTCGATCTACGTATCTCGTACATTGTATAGCTGTACGTCGTCCGGCTCTTTTTGCTTTAATTAACCTCTACAGCTTCCCTCTTTGCTGGCGTAGATGGTACCTTAGTCGACTACTGCTTTTCGCAGACTGAAGACCTCCTTATATAATTACACTTCTCAAGAGCTACTTTACTAAGATGAGACCTCGCACTAGCTACACAGTCGAAGACGCGAAGCGTCCCCCCAATCCTTGACAGTGATAGCTCTCATTATCATCTACTCACAGAGTCCAGGGATGATGCCCTCAGTTATGGTTCCCGCGGCATCACTATCAAGTTTGGTGCCCTCTTTCTCGGCGGCAGGGTTTGGTAAGGTGGAGGGCGAGACTGAATGACTTCAGGAGTTTCATCTGTGAGGGATGGTGTAATTTCGATGGTAGGACCCGTGTACACCTTTCTAGCCCGCAACAAATAATATAAAACACTGGGAGGCATGGCAGCTCCAGTCATCAAGATAGACCAGTTCATGTTCTGCGGTGTGACCTGAATAAATGCAGGCCGGAAACTAAAAAACAAAAAGTATAGAAGACACATGAAAGGAGGTTCTTTAAAAACCCCTAGACTCCTCTAAGTTTTCAAGGACCCCATGTCAAGTTTGGGCTAGCAGTGTTTATGAGTATTTCATCGGATCGGGACTCCGGGGTAACAATATCCCTAGAAACTTGTCGGTAAAGGAGTGACGCTGCCACAAAGTAAGACTCAAAAGGACCTGTAGTTGAAATAGATAATACTCTATTAAACGCTGTGCTGCCTCCAATGGTGACGAGAGAAACGATGACGGCGAGAATAGACGCGGTGAGAACAGAATATAGGGGAACTCCGGTCCGTGGATTCACCTTCTGTAAGAGCTCCCAACCAGGAAGATCACGATCGCGAGAAAATTCTCAATAGACCCGGGATATAGAGACTTAGATACCTGTCATGGCGCTGAATGCCATGATAACAGGAATGGAAGACAATACAGTAGCGGCGGCGGTCGAATGCAAGGCATTGTGAAATATCGGCATGTACGGTTGGATAGGGTTCTCGGTGAGGGCCGTATTGATGTTCCCCGTATAGTATAAGGTAACAACAATCATGACAAACCCTAAGGTTCCATTAATCAGAATCTCTGTTAGCAAAGATCGGGGACTACGAGAAGAGCATTGCGAATTTCTTCGGACATCTGATTCGCCAATAATTAGCCAGCGTACCATAGGCTAAGCTATAGCGTTCTGCCTTTGTAGGTCTTACGTGAATGGCTCCATCTGCAACAATAAATGCGACGACGTTCCCTATGATTCCAATGGAGAATGACAAGCCCTGAGATGGCCAGTCACCCAAATTCAGCTAGGTGTCCCAAACCGCATGTGGGTTTGATGGTTGGCCGATTAGTATGATTGGTAATGTTATATAGATGCCGCGTAAGAAATTTGGATAGGAGCTAGGCTTTTTGATATAGGGGATCTTAAGCTTAGTCAGGATGAGGAAAACAATGGCTGGGTATGGTATCCAATTCTACTACGATAATGAATAGTATGATAAACGTATACAGGGCTCTGTTAAAAGCTGGCATTTTACTGTCCTTAGTGTTCAGTACTCTGTAGAAAAGACCTAGGCTATTCACCTAAAATTACCTTGATAATACTAAGGAGACAGCAATGCACATTGGAAGATAAAGGTAGGGGTTATCAGCTTGGCTATAGCCTAACGATGATAATTAGAAAGCACTCTACATCATCCGCACGGATTTGTGCTAAGTTTCTTGATAAATGTGGAATTCAACTATTCGGCATGAGCAGAAATCAGGAGACCCCATACTGTAGTTTGTGGAACGAAACGCTAAAGCACCACACAAAACACAAGAGGGTGTATTCATTGAGATAGTATATCTAGACAAGATTGTATCGGGAAATGGATATTATGTATCAGCAAATAGTTAAGAGCCTTTATAGAGCGATGTTGGCTTAGATGCCCGCTCTAGAGAACTATACCAAATCTATGATTTGGATAGCCAACCTATTATAGGTACTTATATGTCTTATCCTTTATCTCAATATCAACCCCTTTACAAGGCCCACTGGGCACGGCAACTTACATCATCTATTTGCTCCAAGTATCATCTTCCCAAACAATACCTCGTCGTGAATTTTCGAATACAATAACCCTGACCGAAACTCAACATATTTGGCGGATACAAAACGCAGGGAAAAGGCAATTGTCACTCTTGGTTACCATGACGCTATCTTCGGGAAAGCCACTCACTACCTTGAACTTCGAAAAGGTTGAAATACCAAGGGAAACCTAGGCCTCAACATTATAGAGCTGGGCCCGTAGGGTCCTTGATGATACGAAAACATGAGAAATTACGTGTATAAGTGAGGAAATGTCGCCACTGGGGACTATCTCGGCGTGGTCCTAAGTCCCTTTCCTGATTTATACTTATAATGTGGCCGCAGTTAACGGTAGATAATTATAGATCATCGGTATGACGTTAAGTCGTGCTGAAATAGTACACGCTTGGAAATAATGAGGGAACGTTCCGATCGGAGACGGCTACGGGTGGTTAAGATATGTTACATACAAGTGCTAAAGAGCTAGCGTGGAGGCCTCTAGGACTCTCCAAGGTTTTGAGATCCAAAATTAGAAGCTCCCATAGCATAGAAAAAAGGCCTTTACATAACCCTTACTCCACCAACCTCAGCGAAGACATTTCTTGAAGTCCCTAGTATAACTTTACCTTGAATATAATACATAGATCTAAATAATGTATTACCAGCCCTAGCTTCCGGGCGATGGCGGGGCCCTCGCGGCTGAGCAGGATCTGCGGCTTTGGGCCCTTGGCATTTGGGCTGGGTCGGTCACGGTCTCTATGATTTCGGAGAGCGTAGGCAGATCCGGAGACCGAACCTAACTACCTGCTGACCTAACCATCACTCTTCCGCCTTTATAATCGTTGACTTGGCGGCGTTATTATAGACCTAGGGTAGATAACCCATTGTGTAGTTTTTACGGTTTCTTTGAACCTCGAAAGTATCTGTATAGGCTATTTAGTTTACTAGGCAATAGTAAACTGTGAGAGATATGCACCTGCGGAGAAAATGGGCAACGCTGTGCGGTGTGCTGGCGCTGGGACCTGCCCTGGTCTCGGCCACCACGCTGTACATGTCGCCTAGCGGTAGCGACAGCAACACAGGTGCCAGTGCGAAGGCTGCTTTGAAAACGCTCAAAGGGGTGCTTGCTAAAGTTACGGCCACTAAGCCCACCGATGCGGTGGACATCGTGGTGGCCGAAGGCACTTTCACCAGCCAGTCAGTGATCTGGAATTACTTCAACGGCCAGCCCATCACCTTCGCGCCGCCCACGGGTGCCACGACCAAGCCAATATTCGACGGCGAGGGCACCGGGCTGACGTGGTTCACGATGGGAGACAGCGCCGACGCCGCAGTGCCCACCAATCTGCATTTCATCGGGCTCACCGTGATCAACTACTGGCTGGGTCTGGATCTGGGGCGCAACAAGGCGCCGGGCAACAGTTACAACGAGGTGCGTGGCATGCTGTTCGAGCGCGTCGGTGCCTTCTACACCCACGGGCTCCCCAACCCAAAGGGGTATGCTGCGCTGCGCCTGCAACAGTCTAGCAACAACACCATTACGGGCAACCGCTTCCACGGCGTCAAGAACTTGAACGCAGCCGACAGCGACGGCGACGGCGAGAACGAGGACCTGACGGGCTATATCCATGCCATATACGCGGCGCACAACTCGCGCGGCAACGTCATCGCGGACAACGAGTTCAACCAGGTGACCGGCGATGCGGTGCGCACGCGCGACGGCTCGGACGACAACCTGATCGAGGGAAACCGCTTCATCGCCGCAGGCAAGTACTCGGCCTATTCGGACTGGATCGCCGACACGGGGGATGAGTGCCCTTCGCACGGCAACCGTTTCAAGGATAATACGGTCGGTGACGGCTATTTCGGCCCTTTCAAGTCGGGGTTCGTCACGCATGTCTATGGGCCAGACGACCGCTGCTCTGATGGGGGCGGGGGAACATTGCCAGCGCGCATCATCGAAACTGGTACGGTTGTGCAGTGACGCCGATCTTTCGCTGCCACTGTGGTATGGTTTACACAGGCTTTAGATACTATGATTAGAGTGGGCTCGCTGCCCAACGATTTTGAACGAGATGAGAGACATAGTAGCGAGAAGTAAGAGAAGAGACGACAGTTCATTTCAATGGTCCTATTGTATTAGTCAGTCAGCTAAGCAATGATATATCTGATGTATCTATATCGTGGCGGGTCGTCATATTCGAAGGATGAATTTCTCCGTACTCGGGAGGGTGGCCGAACTTCCCGTTTTCGGCGGCACATCTCGAAATTCTGATACCATCAGTACATATTCTTAGTGATTGGAGTGTTCATTCTTTGCCAGGGTCTTACTTAATATAGGGATACAACGAGTGCTCGTTGTTGTGCAAGGGGCTCCCTATCTGGTGGTCCCTGCTATACATACAGGACCTTCTCTATTCTGGAAGGTGTGACAATTGTGTTTCTTTGTTTTATTGATTCCCGTGGTGGATTGTGCTTCAGCCTTGTCGGAACGGTTTAATAATAGTATTTGCCCCGTAACCAACTACCCAATCGATCACCATGGAGCAACTCAAGCAACACTACGAGGCCATCATTGCTGGTGGCGGCATCGCTGACGTTACTCTTATTTTGACGTTCGAAAAGGTTGGCATCACTTACGTTATTGTGGAAGGCCCTGACACCCTTGAGTCTGATAGAGGCGCTGGTATCGACTCGCATCCGAATGGAATGTGCATTCTTGACCAACTTGGCCTCGCGGAAGATATTGAGCGCGCTACGGTCCCGCTCAAAACTTGGTTCTCCTATGACGCCGAAGGAAACTTGATGTCTGCCCCCAGTGCCATGGGTCAGTACCGCGATAGGCTTGTACCGCCGGTCGTCCCTGTCATCTCCGCCTGACTGATCGCCGCACAGAATCGGATACGCTGCCGCTTTCATTGAGTGACCAAAGCTTCTTCCTATCATGACTCGCTGCATTCGGCGCCTGGATTGCGTCTAGACATCAACGCATGTAACCTCACCTGAGGAAAATGACGACCATGTGGTTGTCACGACTTCTGATGGCGTTTCATTAACGGCCGATATCGTCGTGGGTGCGGACGGTGTACGGAGTATCGTTCGTAAATAAATTAACTCCTATTTATCTAGAGTGTTCTTTCGGCAGACGACGGTAAGTCCTCTATGAGGATAACTCATAGCCTCTTTGTTGCTGACCTGACCTAGACATGAGAGTCGGCTTCGCTACCGTTTATGGCATGTCGGCACCTACTGAAGGCATTGCCTCCGGCGAACGATTTGCGGTGTATAGAGAATAGGAGACCGTCATCGGGTTTATTGGGCAAGACGGAATTGTGTTCTGGTTCGTTTTCGAAGATCTTAAGAAGTCTATTCCCCTCTCTCGGGCGCCACGGTATAATGAGGCCGACGCCGAAGCGCTTCGCAAAACCGTCGCCGGTGTTCAGGCCACGCCTCGGCTGAAATTTGGCGATCTCTTTGAGAGTCGTATCATGGCCGTTAAGATTGCTGTCGAAGAAGGCGTGGCACCAGAATGGCACACCGACCGCGCGGTCATCGTTGGTGATGCCGCCTGCAAGGCGACCCCAGTAGGAAGCCAGGGCGCTAGCCAGGCCATAGAGTCATGCGCCGTCCTGGTCAACAAGCTCATGGAGGCAGGAAGACAGTAGTGCATGGTAAGAAGCTGTCGCGAGAGGCCATTAAGTGTGCCCTGTCAAGCTATGCTCAAACAAGAGCGCAGCCGGCCGAGATGATCTTGGGGAGGTCTTAGATTGTCTGTCGGGCGTTTTTCTGAGGGCCCGGACAGGCCAGTGCTATGATTAAGGACATGTTAAAGCTGAGCGAGGAGGACTGGCTTCTCCGCACTTTTACGAGCCCAGCTACTGCCCTAGCTCTAGAGGGTGTTGAGCTAACTGCTAGAGGGCGGCTTTATAGGTAGGCAGTCAAGGCGGCGCAGGTAGAGACGAAGAGACGTGTAGACGCTGTTCACACGGTAGCTGCTGCTGACCGGGGGGGATGGTCGACTGTCGGTGGTAACTCGCGATTAAAGTAGTAGATTGAGGTAATAAGTAGCCTACTGAAGGCAACCCTGGGAGTTCCTTGGAGACTTTGACTAGTGAATTACTAGATATTAATTCTTGGTCTAAGTCTGATGATTCGTCACTATTAGGTGGCTACGTGATCACTCTATGTGGTGTATGTCGGCTACTTTATCTCTTGGCGGTACACGTAGGTTGAAGATCATGCTGTAGGACCTCAGCATGCCGCATACGACGCCGTGGGTGAGCTTCTTCGCCGGCAACCCGCTGCGTATCTACCTCCACAAGACCACGAAGAGAGAGGTGAATCTCCTCGCGCCCGAGGCCCGCCACGACTCCATCGATCCCGTTCGCATTGGTCGCGCCGTCGCGGTACTGCTCGTCAGCCCGCGAGGTGAAGGACGTTAAAGCAGTGCCCTTTTTGGCGGGGAAAAAGTTAAATGTGATGTGTCTTACGTTTCTTTAGCTCGACGATACCGGCGCCTCATCCCAACAGGCCTGTTACGTCCACTCTCTAAATATTGAACGGTCGGAAAACGCGATCTTTTTGTCGATGAATCGGGATCACCTTTTGCGGGGTGGATAGTTGGCCTATCACAGTGAAATCAAAATCGATAGAACCTCCTCATCTCATACCTGCCCAATCGAGGTCTTGATCCACGCATATAGAACCTGCGAATAAACTCTGCGCTGCCAGACCGCTCTCCTAGCAAATTACTATAGCCCGGGAGGTTGGTCAGGATTGAAACCCGCCAGCCACGAGGGACTCTCTATCCCATCATCGTGACAAGACCAATCCGGTCCTATATCCATATAAGGTCCTAGTTTCTCGGTCCCGATCACTCTCTGCAGAGCTTCCAACGACTCCCGACCGTACGTATCTGCGGGAATCTCCGGAAGCTGGGGGTCGGGGTTTAGCACGCAGCCCGTCGTTCGCCGTGTAAAAGCATGCTCGCCATTCTTATTGACGTGTGGCGTTGTGGGCTCACATGCTAATAACTTCGTGTCCGCTGGGCGCACGGGGCGATGATCACGAGGAACAGCGCTGGCTAACGCCGTCCGCCGTGGACCCGTGCGCTGCATCTCGCGTACGTAGCGAGCTTTGGCCATGAGGCGGCGGATAGGCCGCCACAGAGCAAGACGACTTTCATCGTCATGGGTAGCACCGACCTTCCAGCCATCATAGACGGTCTTGACGCACTCCCAGGCGCGGTCGCATTCGGAGCTGTGTGGGCGCGCGCATAGCTCTGACAGTACGAACGCCATTGCACCCCACTGGATGTGCGTTTTCGAGTACCACGTAAATTGCGCGATAGCGCCGTCCGACAGCAGTACACCTGACATTTGAAGTATCTCAATCGAGGTCTGGAAGAGCTCGTCATGCACCTGGACGGTGGAGGTGGCACTGGTGATTGTCTCAGGGGTTGCGTTGTTTTTGTTGACCTCGCCGTCAGACATGGGTTTCTCGCGAGATGTGGCCGCGTATTGTGTTATGAGGTAGAAGCGGGCTAGAATGACGCGGGCCACTGCTGAGCAGAGTAGTTGAAAGGGTACTGTGAGGTCACAGATAGGCAAGTATTTGTCTCGTATACATGCCTCTAGGTTCCGAATCATGGCGTGGCTTTGTTTGAGCGGTTCCTGGTTGCCGTCGGTTGTGGGAACGCCACTGTCCCTGGGTCCTCGGGTGTGTTGCTGTTTCACGAAACCCAGCTTCCACCCGGTCTGGATAGCCTCGCAACGAACCCGAGAAAGCGTCATGTCGGTTGCACGATCCCATCGCTCGGCCGGCGGCTCCATCATATCCGGCAACAAGTCGTCGTCGTCGATGTGAAGCGGTGGCTTTGTGTCCGAGGTAAAGGCCCGAGCAATCGGTTCGTTGCAGTGGTATTCCGAGGAGCGGCTATCGATGATACAAATCTGCCACCACAGCCGCCGGCGCAACTCGGTCTCAAAGGGTTTTAGTCCGAACTTGGTCCCGTCGCGGTGCAGGCCCATGGTGCGCGCGATATGGTAGATCAGCGAGGTCAGCGACCACGCCGCGCGTGAATCTTCTTCATTAGGCAGTGCTGAGAGGAAGAGCACCGCTGCCTGCAACACCGTCATGTTCTGGGTGTTGAGAATATTACTGCGGGCTAGTGCTTGTTCCACGGCGAACCGCGATTTCTCTATTGCGCGGTCTCGCGTCTCGCCAAGGATACTAAGACATGCCTCTGGAGTTAGACTAACCACGGCCGAATAACGAATGGCGAAGAGGAGAGTCTCAGTAATCTTGTCCAAAGACTCTACAGAAGCAACTGCGTCCCAGTAAATGCGCGTCAAAGTAGGCATGTGGAAAATGCGAACTAGCGGCGCAACATTGTCTGTAAATGCGGCATATAGAGCTACAGCCTGGGGTAGGGAGAGGTGGAGATGCTGAAGGGAAAAGGAGACGGCTCGATATCCTAGGATGGCGGCGCTGAGTCCCGGACGGCAGGAATCAGAGGGGATGGTAGCAGAGGTGTTGAACGAGGCTTCAGAGGGAAACGGTGAAGACGCTGGTTCGTAGTCGGCAGCATCCTCGGTTGCAGGCTCAAACAGCAAGTCACGGAGTTCCTCAACCTGATGTTACCACATAAGTATAGCACCTAGCGAGCCATGATCCCACTAGGGAAAGGAGTATAAGGCTTACTTCGCTAGACAAGGTGACCCACAAGGCGTTATTCACATAGTAGCTTCTCGACTCGTCAACCTTGAGCCGACTGAAGTCCTGATCAAATAAGTCCACGCCGCCCCTAGCCTCCCGAATGTGAGAGTCTTCTTGAGGATCGTGTCTTTTCTGTGCTTCGCTGACTTGGCTAATGATGCTCTCAAGACGAGCTAGACGCTCTGATAGCTGGGGAAGTACGCCGCGTTTTGGTCTCTTGGCTGCTCTGCCGCGGCCAGGTGGGTAGATACAGGTGGTCTCGGCGCAATGGCAGTTGGAGCACTGTGGCGTCTGGCGATTGCACTTAATTTTACGTTGACGACATGATGTGCAAGTCCTCAGTTGAAATGGTGGTGGTGATGTTGGTGATGCCGGCGATGATGATGGCGGTTGTGACAGGGTCGAACTATGCGGCGCTCCGACAAGCCCAGCCATATCAAGACGCTGGTATGAATGAAGTGCGTTTAGGTAGTACCAGCAGAAAACGAGCAGAAAACTCTTCGGTGCCAAAGCAGATTGAGAATACGTAACCATGTACCTACGATAGGAGGCTGCCATCAGCCAAAGGGGGCGAGTAAAAGAGCATTCGCCTCACATCTGGGCAGCTTAAAAGGTTGCCGAGCTGATGCGAGAATGCGAGGCCCGCACGGCCAGCTTCCATCGTGCGCTCATGTGCTTATCCGCTTATGCGAATCGCCGACCGCATGCCTAGCGTCGGGCCATTAGGCGCCTACCCGGGTCCCGGGTACTACCCCGGTGAAGGGCGAGTGGTCAGCACGCATAGAGTGTAGAATGTAGAGTAAAGAGCCGACGGACTTAAAGACCTAATAATGAAATGGGCGAACATATCCGATAGGCTGGGCTTTGGTCTGGTGTATACCTGCGTCTGCTGCTCCACCGCCGCGACGTTGAGAATTCACTTGTCAAGCATACGACCCTCAACCATAGCATATCCCCTACGTTGCCTACAACTAAGATAGCTAGATTATTTTCCCGTTTTCCTATAATGAGTGGCAATCAAGGTCTTCCAACCTTCGCTGCTCGCGGGAAGAGTCTAGCCCGGAGTTTGCGCTGCGACTGAGTGATGCGTTCTGACTAGAGTCTAGCAATTCCCTATGACAGCATAGAGAGTTTCGCTCCCGAATACGGTCAGATCAGGGGCTGGGGTCCTGTCGACAGCTAGCTGCCATTCCTGGCTCTCCTTGTGGGCTGCCTCGTCGTTGCGGCTGGGAACATCTAGATCCCCTTCGTGAAATACTCAGATGGAGCTAACCGCCGTTTTCACAGGGACCTCATCCAAGCACGTTTTGCATCCCGCGCCATCTATCGTGAGTTTCACCCTCATCTTCCGGTCTATTTTACAATACCTAGTCGACACATTCACACGCCGTAGCGCCAGAGCCGTCGCCGCCAATACCTTTGTGCGATCCCTAGTGGCAGGTGCCTTTCCACTCTTCGCTTACCCATTATACGCAGGCACCGGTATTGGCTGGGGTGGTAGTCTCTTCGGCTTCATAGCCGTGGATCTCATACCGTCCCATTTCCTCTTCTTCAAATGGGGCAAAACGACCACAGCCCATGACGAATTTAGTAAATTCTCGACCTACTAGAAATGGGGTTTCTTGGAACACACGAGTATTGGGGTAGGACTTAGGGTAAGGCTCAGGGCCATCCAACTTAACTGTCAATCGTTTCATTGCCCGCCTGCATAATTTTATGGTCAAGTGTATATATGTTACGATTTTATAAGTTGCAAGAGTCTTAAGCTCGGTGTAATTAATCTAGACTTCTACCGGAACCAGAAGCAAAGTAGCGCACGGTCTACCATTATAATGGGACACACATCTTGGGCCTCGAAGGACCATGGCAAGCTATCACCATCGGTATTAGGAAAGCCGCATTTGCAGGTGTAAGGAAATAAAATGCTCCGTCATAAAAGTAAATAGTGTGGCGGCTAGAAAGGGGGCAGTCGCTGGTTCCGGACCTTTAACTTATCACTCTATAATTTTGGATTACGTTTTTATAAACATGAATAATAGAACTACGGCTTTACTCGGGAGGGTAAAGGAGAGGTGCTCATAGAGTCTACTGGAGTGAAATCGTATTAGTGGAAATATAATTACATAAGGAGAACGACGTATAAATAGGTGTGTCATTCTATTCTTGAGAAAAAAGGGGTTGGGGGAACAACAACCTTAGACATACGCAAATATCAGAACAGAAATATGAACAACACAAAGAAAATATGAGATAGAATTTGGAAACTTTTAAACAAAAACTCTTAATATTTAGAGAAAATAAGTCTTGATTTATTAATTCTACTTCCTTAGATACGGATAAGCCACGCAGAAGTGTAGGAAATTGGCCTATCTGCGTGCGTCCCTTTTGTTTGGGGTTGAAATTCTTCTTCAATACTCACAAAATGTTCAATCTTAACGGTCTACCATTTTTATTGGGGACTATGAAACATGTAGATAAATTAAAGGCTAACAGAATTGCTGGCTAGGCCAATCACCACCATATGCCTAGGTGAACTTGTAGTTTCCAACTCAGTTGGGGACGCATCGGATAGCAGAGATCTTATTTCCCCATTTCCCCACAGCGTTGAGATCAGGATGAGGATTTCCGCTACCAATTGGCCTACTAGGGTCACTACCGCAACTAGTGTGTCTGTTGAATAGTACGGTTAGTGCCTGTTTCTAAAGTCACTGAGCTCGCAGTATATCCCCAAATGGAACGCAAAACCCGGGAATAGAGAAACGTAAATGTAGAACGAATGCACGTAATAGGTTAAAGAAAGCTTACTCGAAGATGTTGTTTGGTGCGTTTCTCTCTATTCGCCCGAGATAACTATACACAGTCCCAGGAAACATAGAGGCATTTAGGCAAATACGACCATAGTTAGTGTCATGATCCTGAGTATAGGGGTGTAATGAATACTCGTTGTTGCGCAGAGAGCCTATACTATCTATGCTGAATGTTTATTACTAATATACAAAACACCTCTTTGTTCTGGAGGTGTGACAGTTAGCCCCGTTTGGGAGAATCTCCGTCGCCACAGAGGAGCTGACTCGATATGAGAAACACCCTGCGACGGGAAATATTTCAACACAGTATTTGTCATACGTAGCACTCTGTATTAGCTGAAGGTCCGGATGTAACACGCGATACGCGCTGGAACGCGAGATTCGCTAGTCTTCGGTCTATTACCTAGTAGTCACCGAGACCTCAGTCAGCTGGGTCAGCCCCTTGCGTAAACACCGAGACACTCATGAATGAAGCTATTAAGGCAACTTTAAGCGAGGCAGAATAGTTGCCGACTGGTGTATATAGTCTGGCGTTCGCGTCATCTCAGGACCCTTTGTTCTGAAGGCGTCATGGACCTTTGACACCATAGAAGATTATACTTAATCTGAAGACATATTCCAAGCCCCTCACAAGCCCTTGTTATAATACTCGGCCACGAAAAAGACTAGCGAGATGCGCCGAGGAAGCTAAAGGGAATGTCGCCAAGCCCAAAGCAGTCGTATAAGCTGGAAAAGGCCTGAGCCTGCTGAAGAAGTATTACGGAAGTAGACGACGACCTGCTGGCTTCTCGTTCGTTAACCAAGCTTCTGGGATGGGGCTTTCCGTGCGTATGAGCCTGTGAGGTATAAACAGCTGTGTCCGAGGATCCAAAAGGAAGGAGGGCAGCTAGCCGCAGCATGCATATTCAAACACCTTTGAATATTGTGAAGAATAGCGAAATTAGAAGGGGCGTTACGGTATGAAGCAAATATGCTGTTGAAATCTGAAGAGGTTCAAGCGAGCCACGAACGAGAAGCATTGCTTTATTATACGTGCTGCCATGTTCTTGAATATTCAAGTCCACTAGAGCCTTATGTCCGAAAGCCCCATCGAAGCTGATTTTAACCTTTGCTGGGAGACGCTGAACTGAAGGTCGCAATTGACCGAGATTGCGATAGTTAATGTTGTATTGGTGAAGATACGATACCACAGCCGGAGAGGCTCGTTTGGCACGCGGCACGCCAAGGCTTACCGTGAGAAGAATCTGGCTTATATTGGATGAAATGACTGTTCGAGGATCAGGATTGCTATGAATGTGTCTTGGGACTCGTTATTTCTAGAAATTAAGGCCTTTAATGTTTACCGAAGAGGGGCCTTACACACGCCGGGGGCCACTTCGGTCGACAAGCACCCAAAGCCAGCAACTATAATCCTTGCAACCCCCGTCTAAAGTGTCTGGTATGGATCTCATTAGATTATTCCGCGAATTATGTAGTATTAGATCCCACTATTAGATGGAGCTTACCACGTCCGACGCCCTAGGGAAGTTTACGAAGTGGTCCTCAGCACTCCGTAATACCGACGTTAAATAGAACAACAACAACAACAACAACAACAAGCAACCCCCTGTCTAATTCCGCGATCCGATGGGTATCGACTAGGTTACTGAGTAAGTTTTAATTACATAACAAGTCTTGGTAATATATTTTGAAGCTGTCATTCATGATCCTCTGCTGTAGCACTAGGAAACAAAGTTTTGATGGGGGTGTGGTGGCACTGCGAGGCTCAGAGTCAGTACTCACCCGTCACTAAACAACAGGCGCAGCATTCCATTATGTAGCTTGTTGGGAGGAAGGGCAAACAGTTGGTCCCGGGCATCTCGTACCCCCGTTTGTACTAAAGCATTCGATATTGTCCGTCTAGTTAAAGACGAAGGAACTCTCCGAACACAGATATCTCTATTTTGATGACGATTGGGGGAACTACAATGTGGAATATCCTGTGCCACCTCGACGGGTTGAAGACGCATACATCTTAGGCCAGCCGGGAACAAAACATAAGAGCCGGTACGGCCACTTCCACGGAATTGGCTCGGGAGTTCTGATGTCATAATCTCAGTGTAGGGATGCAACGAACATTGGTTGTTGCGCAGGGAGCCTATGTGATTTATTTTGAGTGTTTATTACCAATATACAGAACATCTGTTTGTTCCATAGATGCGACATCCGACCGCTTTAGTGGCTTTTGGCGAAACACGAGCAAGGTTTATGTTTACAACGATGGTAATGAAGTCAAAGCATCGTTCAGTTTTAATATATAGTATAAACTCAGAATCTCTCAAAGTCTAATAACCCTACTCTAATCTATAACCGCGGCACCATAATCATTAAAGGTAGGTTTAATAGGCAAGTACTTAGATAATTAGGTACCTACTATTAGCAAGTAGCCGACTGAACTAAGAGGCTTAGCTATATATTAACATAGACTTGGCAGAACCCCAAATAAGCAACAATTGTCTTATAGAAAACCATCCTTCAGCGTCTTAGAAATACTTCGAAAGTCTTAGCTGATTTGTGGGTATCTAGCCGAAGTCACGTTTCTAACATGGACTGTGTTCCGACCCCTATCTCGGCTTGAGATAAAGGCCCTAGGCCCCGGTATTGGATCTTCTACGAAAGGGGCATTCACAACAACTAAGATTTTAGAGCTCATACTGGACAATGATGATATGATATTGGGCGAAATATGGCAAAGCAAGCATCTGGCATCTTCTTTACCGCGGTGCTAATATGTATAAATATCACTCGTTGGTCTCGTTTCTCAGGGATGGGAAATGCGGTTCACACTCGTTCAAACAGGCCCGACAATTCTTTCAAGGACTCCGTAGTGGCAACAAGCCTCCAGTTCCGTGGGAAAGGGGAGGAGGTTACGAAGACTCTGTCTTTGGCGTATCATGCTAAGTGGAAGCTATCTTTATCAGAGTTGTAGCACGGGCTTGTCATTGGCTATAATGAAGCGACCCCGGCGTACGAAGATGTGATATTGGAAAAAGGCAGTCCTTGATGGTTGCGCCGGCCGGGTCTTGATGCCTTCAGAACGAGGTCTGGCGGACTCCCTCTCATCAGATCTACTTATGAAATATGCAGCGGAATAATAAGGAGTTTATCTGAGAGATTAATATTATCTAAGCTGGATACTCTCCTTGTCCGCCTTGGGGAAGATTTCCAGCTCGATGGATAATGAGGACACAGGGGGAAAAATGGCTATGTGCATGCCTCCCTGTCAGGACTTTGCTGTCCGTATTTCTTCTCGATTTGGGGTATTGTCTATTTTGAGAATACTTGTTCGAGACTAGCATAGCCCTAGAGATGCACCCATTCCAGTAGTCAAACGGCGCTCCACTAAGCGGCCCAGGGAGGCTTCTCAGATGTACTCTAAACTCTTTTCAACTCGGGCGTCGAAGGTAATCCTTAAACAAAGAACACCTTTCCACTAGGCTACTAAACGTGGCTACGTGGAAGTTATCGATGAGCTGATGTCTTATACTAACCGGGCGAGGCGACAACAGCCGGTCGAATGGCATCACTTGGGATTTGAAGACCCACTCATATGGCTTTCATTACCCCCGTCTCTAAGGATTAATGCAAGCCGAGAAATATAGTGTCCGTAATGTATCGGGCTCTCGGCATCTGAGGGGCTCCGTCCTCATCGTAGCCTTATTTCCTGTTGATATCATTTTGTAGCATTCCTACCGAAGTGTGGTACCTCTTGTTATCCCTGTTGCAAGTTCCGATAATCGGGCCGGATAACTTCGGACAACTTCGGACTCCAGGACGGACTTAAGTGGATCCAATGAGGAAAAGGAGGGAAAGTGGGATAAGCAGGTGTCGTGTTTGTTGTACACTACTAGTACATGTAGCCTGGAGACATTAATAGGGGGTGATATATGTCAGGCAGTGTACATGATACCCTACCTGCATAGCCGTCAGATCGACGCAGCCTCGGAACCGATGCGACAGGTGTACTGCCATGAGGCATCTACGCATGATACATCATGTAGCCTGGATAATTAGCTTTGCAGCCGCCGCTTCAGATGGTGATACGCGTAAGTCCGGGTATCTTGTAGCTGCTCTAGTGAGTGTCTTGTCTGCAACGAACTGCAACGGCCCTGGTAGGTACCTGGTCAGATGCTACACTTATTTTCAGCTAAAAAGATATCCGTCTGCCGTGCGACATAGTGGTATCACTCTCATCCTATTTTGGTACCTCGTTTCGCTCTTCTATCACTGCTCGTCGTGGTATCAGTCAGCTTGCATAGTCCCACGCATGGTGGGTTTACCAAGTTTTCACCATAGCCAATTATTCGAGCAATTCCCCTGCTCAGTGGGTTCATTCGTCGGCGGAATTGTCGTTATCAGGTGGCAATGGCGGCGTTGGCGAAGAGGCTTCCCGAACACACCCAGTTGCCACAGAAGTCAACACCTCGAGGCCAGTTATTTACAACTATTAGTGATTATACTATGACCGAAATATACTGGGGATAGAAATACCTCCTCTCTAAGCTCCTCCAGATGTTATTTGTCAGGGCCTTCGCAGAAAGACTAGTTTCCGAGTTCCGTGACAATGAATCTCACTAATCTAGGCTTAACAGATCCGGCCGTAAAAGAAAGGTGTGGAGCTTTTGGCTCGTCGAGTTGATTCTAGCGCGGTCTACGTGTAGTGTCACATGACCTAAGCTTACGTAATCAGGACCTGGTAAGGGCACATACTTCCCTTCCACGCTAGCTTAGCTTCTTCGAGATAGCTACATATACAACAATAGTTACAGGTCTCTAATAAATACACCAAATTGCACCTTGTAACCTAATTGCATCGCAGTGCATAGTATTTTAGACTAGTGTGATACTACTATATAGTAGCTAGCGATTTATTTTAAAGTTTTACTACAAGATTATTATTGTTGTTAATTATAAGCTTTTTTAACTATTTAGCTAACTAGCTGCAACGCTAAGGAATTTGCTAACGCTAACTAAGTATAATACTTATACTATTAGATTACCATTATATAACCGGGTTAAATTAATACCCTGGTTGAAATAGTTATCTTTTAACCTAAAAAATTTTTTTTAACTGCAGAAGCAAAATATAGCGTGATTTAAAAACAGATCTGCTAAAAGACTTTTAAAAGTAATCCTTAAGTTTATATAACTACACATTCACTATAATCTACATATAAGGAAACGAAAAACAACTAGACTATAAGATATAAAAAGAAGATTTTTGCTTAAGATTACTGTAAAAGCCCTTGTTAAATCGCCTTTTGCCTAAAAGCTAGATCGCCTAGTTTTATTACCTAACAATCTACCCTGCTCGGCAACTTTTATATAGTACAGTCTAGCTAAGCTATTCCTTCCATTAACGCTAAATCCTTTAGCTTCTATTAGCCTAGTAAAACGCTTGCTATTTCTGCTACTAAAACACCTTATTACCTAACTAGTTATAAACCTTATGCAATTGCCTAAAGTATATTCTAAAGAAAATAAAGCAAGCAAGTACCTATTTTAATTATTAAAAGAGAATATATTAAAGATAAACACTTTAGCTATACCTTATAATTAGCACCTTTAACATTTATTACTAGCAAGTAATAATTAAAATAATAAACTTTAGTTTATAGCATATTATAAACCTTTATAATTAGTATCCTTTACTTTTATAAGTAGTACTAGTAAAAATATTGCTTTAGTTTCCTTATTAGTCTTTAAATTAAGCTTAAGCTTTAACTATATACTATCTTTTATTTTAGTAATATTTTTGTTAGTATAGCTAAAAGTTATAAACAACTAACTTAAAACTAGTTGTTAAAAGGCTTAGCATAATAAATAAAACTTTATCGGAGTTTTTAGCAGAAATGCTTGCAGCACTATATACTTAACAGTATTAAAACCGCGCTTAAAACCCTTATAAAAATCAAGTTCTTAAAAACTACCTTAGCAATTTACCTAGTTTACATTTAGTTATACTACTTTAAACCACCTTTATAATATAGCTTTACTGCTAAAAGTAGCAAACAAGATAAAAATAAATAAGTACTTAAATTTTATTTAATATTTAACTAATAAACATATAATTTAAGCAAAAAAGTTGCTGTTATAATTTTTGCTTATTAAGATTAAAAGTTAATAAACTTAGGCAATACTATAAATTAATAAGGTTACTAAAACAATTAAAAGTTTTAATAGCTTTTTAACGCGTTTCTTTGCTAGCTTTATATATAAATCGCTAATTAAGCTAACTAATTAAGTTAGTTATAACAAATTAAAGCAATAGCATAGTAATATTACCTTTATAGGTGTAAACACCTTGCAATAGTCTTTTAAACAGCTATATATTAAATTAGGTTATAAATAAGTTGGTTAGTTAGGTTTTTATTAATCTAGCTAGCAACCTATAGCATAGCCTGTTAAAACTAATTTAGGTCTTTAAGTCTGCAATTAAGGTTAAAACAAGAACTTTAAAAAACATTAACTTAATTACTGTGCTAATACTTTACAATTAAAAATTAAGCACTAGATTTTTATTTATAATAATTTAAAACTAGTTTTAGCATATATTTTAAAACTAGATTATTTAGCATAACGAGTTAGTGTTGCTTAAGTCTTTAATTATTTAGGCATAAGCATTCTTTTAAATAGAAAATTAGCTAAAGCTAAATAGTTTATAGCTTTATTAACTAAAAAAAAAAGCTAAATCTCCTCTAACTATAAAAAGTTTAAAAAACTAATAAAGAAAAGATTTAGCAAAAATAAAAATACTATAATAATTAAAAGTAATAATTTAAAGCACTTATTTAAAAATAAAGACAAATTTTTAGCTAACGACTATATTAATAAAAAGGTTAAATAGTATAATAAAGCTAGTTCCCTGTTAAAAGATTAGCAAGCCTTGCGTATTTATAATAGCTTAAACGATTATTTTAAGGTTTAAATTATAATATACTAAAATAAAACTAATATTATTAGCAACTTAAGAAATCAAGTAGTAAAGCATTAGAAGGCAGCATACAAAGATTTTTGTTAAAGATAAAAATAGCAGCATGCTTAAAAAAAAACATTAAAAGACTATTTGCAACAGATTTAAGAAATAAAATCTATTATGTTATAACAATAATTAGTTTATTAACTATATAAGCTAAACAATAATGCAAAAGCTATTATAATAACTTTAGTATTTATTTCCTTTTAGCTATTTAATTTATTAAAGAAAATTCCGCTTAAAACTAATGTTATTAAGCATAAAGGCTAAGTAAATCTAAAAACTAAATAAAATAATCGTAATAGTAAAAACTATAATAAATAAACTAATAATAATAATAAGAACTATAATAATACTAACAGTAATGCTAGCAAATAAATTCCTTAAATAGTAATATAAACTAATTTTAAAAAAGCTTAATTAACGCTAATAGTAGCTAATAGCCTAAAAGTAAAAGTTTTTTTAGTGCAAGGTTAAAATTTTCTTGTTAACAGGAATAACGTGTATTAAATTTCTAACGAGAATTTAAATAATATATTAAACTAAATTAACAAATTTTAAGAGGAGTATAACTACCTTTTAAACCTTTTGCCTTCTGTTATTTTAAAGGTAGATAAAAACAGCACTAGTAATAATGCTATTTTACTAAAAAAAGAATAGCAAAAACATAACAGGGGAGCGTTCTGCAAACTTAACTAAAGTTATTGCTAGTTTTTTAAATAGGTGCTATTTAATATTATACTTTTTTTTTAGTACTTTAGCACAAAAAAAGTATTGCTAATAAAGTAGAAAAAAACTTAAAAAAAAGCAACAAACTAATAAAAAATAAAAACGCTGTATGCTCTTTAAGATAATTAGATAGCATTATAGCAAAACATTACAAAAGTAAAGCAAAAAAGTTAGTTTTATTTACTAAACTATTAGTTACTTAATCTTACTCTTTTATACTACCTGTTGAAAATACTAAAAAAAATAACGTTTAACTAATGTTAATTAAAAAAGCTATTAATTGTAACAGTTATAACAATTGCTAACATAATAGTCCTTAATTTAACCTTTTATTAATAAGACTATTAATAACTAGAGGGACTTACTATACATATAATATATTACTAGCTTTTATATATGCTAGTTTTTTTCTTTTCTTCTTTTTTTCTTTAGCTTAAAATCTTTGTTTATAGCATTAATAAAGCTATAAACTAGCCCTTAACGATCGTAATACTATTTTAAGCTTTTCTCTTTGCTGTTAAGCGTTTTATAAATATGTTATTTACAATTATAGTAGTTGCAAACCTAAACTAACTACTTATTATACTGTTGCGCACTTAACTTAAAACAAGTGCACTATTACTAAAAACTAAAACTAAGACCTATAACTTTTTTAAAGCAACAATCTGTAAAGATTAACAACCTAAGATAATCTAAAAAAATCTAAGACTATGTTATACTAAACAGTACTCTACCTATAAACCTAAGCATAAATATCCTAAAACTAACTATAGAAGAAGACTTTAACTTTAAGTTTTTAGAAGCTAAACAAAAACAAAACTTTAATGCTACCTTAGATAATATAATAGCTAAACAGGCAATACTAAAAGACTTATAAGCCTAGATTTTCTAGTTAACGCAACAGTTAAAACAAGCCTAACAAAATCAGACCTTAAAATTAAAACAAAATAATACTATTAAAAGCGCTTTTAGCAGCACTACTTTTTAACTAATAAGCATAGCAGCTTAAACTGTTTTTAAAAATATAAAAAAAGCAATAGTAAATAGCTTTAACTTATTATATAATAATAAAGCTAAAAACTAAAAACTAAACCTAAGATACTTTGCTAGTAATAAAAAACAATTTAATTATTAGCTAAGCAAGCTAGCTAACAAATTTAAAAAAGATGTTACTACTTATTATACTAAAAAAAGCTGCATATATTATATTATGTCCTTATTGCAAAATAACGCTGCATAAGCCTTTAAAACATGTTTTTGTTTTACTACTAAACTATATAGCAGTATAGCTAAAATAATCTAAGCTTTAAAAACTGCTTATTATAACTTAAATTAGTTAGCTAAAGCTTATAATAAGCTAAACAAACATTACTATAAAGCTAAACAAAATATCTACTAATTTATTGCTTAATTTAATACCTTAGCATTAAAAGCTAAGTTTCCTAAATTAAAATAGTCTTAAATCTTTTAGAAGCATATAGATTTTAATCTAGGAAGCAAAATCTTTAAAGCTAGTATAAACCTGCATATAAGCTATAAATACTTTTATAACAAAGTATCTAAGGCTATATATAACTATAAGCATAGCTACTAGCGTTATTAAAAATATAACTAAAAACTAGCAGACAAGCCTGCTGCTAACAAAGCTTTAGCAGCTTAACATAATACTAAACTAAATGCTATAAAAACTTTAGGATAGCTTAAAAAAGCCTTAAATAACAAAAAAAAAAAGGTTTACTAAGCTAACAATATATGTTTTGTCTATAGAAAATCTAAACACTGTGCTACTAAATGCCCTAACAAGCCTAAACCTAAAAAGGTCGCAAAAATGCAACCTATTAAAAAAGTCAAAAAATAAAAAGAGTTAACTAATAAGTTCTCTAACTTAAAAAACTAACAAAACTGCTAGAAGTTTTTACAACAGTCTAGTTACTATCTTTAGCTAAAGTAAGTAGCAATAAAAAAAACTCCTCTTTTTATAATACTGTTTAATTATAAGTAAATAATATTAAAATAAAAGCTACTGCACTATATAATACTAAAGCTTAAGTTTTTCTGATAATAAGCCTAAAGTTAGCCTAACAAGCATACTAACAGCTAAAAGCTAAATTAATAACACTAACACAAAAATAACCTTTCTTTAATTATAAAAGAAAACCTATAGAAAGCATAAAGCAATATTTGCATGCTACTTTTAAGATTAACAGAAAAAGATTTAAAAATTAGCTCTTTTAAATTACCAATATAAAGCTAGACATTATAATTAGCTTAAACTAGCTAGCTAAACATTAAATCCTTTTAAACTGCGCTAGTAAAAAGCTAGTATAGCCTAATAACTTACCACTCCTTACAAAGTTTTTGCTAATAATAAAAGTCCTACAAATAAAAGCTTTAGAACGTTAAGTCGACCCTGCTGTTTAAAAAAATGCTAATCGCTAAAACTAAGCATTAAAAAAATAATACTAGATATTCTAACAAAAAATACTAAGCAATGCTAATAATAACTTTAAAGTAATTATAAACATTATGCAATAAGTTAATTAAAACTTAAATAGATAACAATAGGCTTAGCTAGCTAAAAAAGCACTAAAATAACCTATACTAATAAAGTTTATTGCACTAATAAAACAAGTAAAAAGTATAAAGTTATAAAAAACATTTAATAGAAAGCATATTTTTTTCCTACCTAATAAAAATTTAAAACATATAGCACTAGTCTGCAAAATATTACTAAAACTATTAGCCTACTTAAAAAGCTTTTTTTTTAAGATTAAAGCAGATATTATAGCACCTTTTTAACTTAGTTTTAACATTATGCTAAAACCTACTAACAAAAAGCCTACTAACTTACCCTTAAAATATTATATCCTAATCTAGTATCTTTTATTAAAAAAAAAGTTACAAACTAGTTGCTAGCCTTAAGCTTTATTAAGCTATATATAAAAGTTAATGTAGCCTTTGTCCTGTTTGCCCTAAAGCCCTATTTATAAAAACAACAATTTTGTATTAATTATTAATAAAAGAATAAATACTTAAAAAACTGTATTGTTTTTGCTTTAGACTTACTTAGTACTATCTTTAATAGCTGTTAAGCTAAAAGATACTTTAAATTTAATATTATTAAAGCTTTTTATAAAATAAAAATAGCGCTAAAGTTAAAACACTTTACTGCTTTTAAAACCTAGCAAAGTATTTTTTAATAGCTAGTTTTACCTTTTAGACTTAAAATAAAACTAGCCTAGTAGCAAACTTTTATTAATGCATAGCTATAAGAATTGCTAGATAAATTTGCAAGCGTATACACTAATAACGTCCTAGTATATTCTAACACTAAAAAAAAGCACTAAACCTACTATAAAAAGATTATTTACAGACTACATAAGGTGAACTTGCAGGGCAACATTAAAAAGTCGCAGTTTAACATAATAGAAATAAACTACCTAAGTATAGTGCTAAAGGCTAAAGTAAGCGTTAAGGTAGACCTAGCTAAAATTAAAGCTATTACTAATTAAAAATTTAAGGACCTTAATAAAGTATAAGCAGTTTAATCTTTTCTAAGGCTTTATAACTTTATTTGCATATTTACTTACTATGTAAGTAATATAGCTAAACCTTTTAATTAATTGCTTAAAAAAAACATGCCTTTTAAGAAAGGCCTAAAACAAAAAAAAGCCTTTAAAGCTATAAAACAATTAGCTTATCAGTTACTAATGCTTGCTTTCTTTAAACCTAAAGTACTTACTAAAATAAAAACAGATGCTTTATGCAATGCTACTAGGGGTATTATCTAGCAACAGCAACCTAATAGCTAATAAAAACCTGTTAGATATTTCTTAAAGACAATAACATTATATAAAAAAGCATACCTTATACAAGATTGCAAACTTTTAGCAGTAGTATAAACGTTAAAATACTACTATCTAAAACTACTAGAAATAAAGTTCTTTATAATTATTAACTACTAAGCTTTAGTTTACTTCTTAACTAAAAAAATACTATTAACATAACAAGTATAATAGGCTAACTTTTTATCTAACTTTAATATTACGTTTTAGTATTGTCTAGGCTAGCAAAACGTAGTTGCTAATGCACTCTTATAAAAAATAGTGGATTTACCTACTATTAAAGCGCAAGAAGCTAAAAAGCAAAACATAAAATTAATTAACCCTGCAAAAATAGCTATACTAGTTGCCTTAGTAAAACTAACTACAACACTTTTAAAAAGAGCAGACTTAGTAGATCTTATTAAAAAAGAGAACAAACTTTAATAGCTAGGTATAAAGGGACACTGCTTAAAAGTCCTAGAGACTATAACCAATAGATTAATCTTCCTATAAATAGCTTTAATAAAAAAAGCTTACCACTTAGTTATAGCAGCCTACCTAAGGCAAAATAAGACTATAAAAGCATTAAAATAAAACTACTACTAGCTTTATCTTAAAAAAAATATTAGGAAGTATATACAGAATTGCTATGATTATAAAAAAAATAAAGCACTGCAAGATAAAACCTTAAGCCTACTATACCTGCTACTAATGCTAACCTTAGTTTAAAAATATGTAGTAGTTAATAGAAAATCCATGCTTAAAAATTAATACAGATATAACTATATTTAAGCATTTATTAACAAATTTAGCTGTCTTTTAGTTAGTATACCAGCTTATAAAACTAATACTGCAAAAGATATAGCCTTAAGATACTACTAATATATCTATTAATTACTTAGCGTATTAAAAGTTTAAATATCTAACAATATAAGACTATTTATCTTAAGCTTTATAGCTAAGATTAACAAATTAACTAGCATAAAGCACTGCTATAGCAGTATACTCTACCTATAAACTTAAAGTGCTGTAAAGCTTACAAACTAAAAGCTAAATTAATAATTAAAATTTTACGTTAATAAGTATTAGGACAACTAAAGTGTTTACTTGCCTACTTTAGATTTTGCGCACAATTTTTTATAGCACTTATTAATAGATATAGCTTTACTAAAAGTAGCTATAGAAACTAACGTCTGTAACCTACTATTACTGCTGCTACCTAACGCAAAGGCAGATAGTAAACTAAAGAAATAAGCACTTAAGCTAGTACAACAAGCGTAAAAAGTCTAACAATATGCCTATAAAATAGCACTTAAAACGCAAAAGCAACAATAAATGCAGGCTAACTGCAAGCAAAAACTAATGGACTTTGCAGTTAGCAATTGCATATTCCTAAAAAAAAAAGGCTTTGCAACTTAAGCGCTAACAACTAGGCTAAACTTATAGTAAGCAAGGCTATTCAAGATATTGCAGATGCAAAGGCATAGCTACGTCTTAGATCTCTTAGACTTTTATAAAATAACTAACCTATTTTATGCTAATAAACTGCAAAAAGCCGCAAACGACCTACTACTGCAACAAGCGCAACTGCTACCTAAAGCAAAGGAAATTAACGGTAAAGCAAAATTTAAAGTAAAAAAAATACTATAATTTAGACTATACAAAAAATACAAAATGCTATAATACTAGGTAGCATAGCAAAAATGTAACCCTAATAATATATAGTATCCTGCTAAAAACTTTAAGAACTTATTAGTGCAGCTAGAAAAATTTTACAAACAGCACTAAAAGGCACTAGGTCCTTTAGTAAGACTTTAACACTAAATAAAAGCAGCAGCTAAAAACACATAAGCAGAAAACTATCTAGATAATAATCTAGCTAAAAAAGCAGGCTTTGCTATAAAGATTAGACAATACAAGTAACCTTAATAAGGTCTACAACTGTATCTTAGTTTTAGTAAAAGGAAGTGTGATAGTTATAATAATTGCTGACATAACGGTCTTTAATTCGACCCTTTATTAATAAAACTATTAATAACTAAAGGGACCTACCACACATATAATATATTACTAGCCTTTGTGTATGCTAGTTTCTCTTTTTTTTTTCTTTCTTTTTTAGCTTAAAATCTTTGTCTGTAGCATTAATAAAGCTATAAACTAGCCCTTAACAATTATAACATTAATAATATAAAAGTTAAAAGAGTGTTGCCTTTAAAAAATAGTAAAAAAAGTATATAGTCTTATATAATTAATAACAAGAAATATATATAAACTAGTTTTAATTATTTTTAAGTATTAAATTATACTGCTACTAGTATATTAAAAGTCTTTATAAATACTTGTTCTTTTATAAATATTATAACTTATTAATTTTACAAACAATACTATTTAACCTGTTCTATTAATATTATGTTTAAAAATCTTTACTTTAAAAGCGTTAGTAAACAAGGATTAACCGTTACTTATATGTCCACTGTTCTTATTATACTATTAAATATATTAAAAAAGCTTTAAACCTAGTTAACTTTTATTTATTTAGTTAATAAGCTGCAACCAGGCTATATTTTTAGTATTAAATTTTTTAAGCAACATAGATTGCATATATATTAGGGTGGACTATTATAGAACAATTAACTTTAGATTAGCAACTTAGATTAAAATATCTAGGCCTTTAGTCTTTTTTAAAATAAGCTTAAGCTGCACAAACATAAAGTATTTACAATATAAGCTAGCAAAAATTATATAATACTAGCAGGTCACAAAATAACAGTGCTTATTTCTTACCTTTATCTATTATTTAAAGCAAACAGATATTTTGTTTTCTTACAAATTATTACTGATCCTATGGCTAATACTTTTAGTTTATTAATATATTATATTTTAAACGGTTAAGACCTTAGCCTTTCTTTTTTAAATTTTAAAGAATAGCTTATTTATATTTGCAAAGGTAATAAATTAGCAACTGTAAAAGCGTTAGTAGAAAATAAAACTTAAGATATATAGTTAAACTATTAGTTAGATAATATGCTACATTTAATAAGCTTAGCTAATATCCTTAATATATTAAAAATACTTAATAAAAAAGACCTTAGCAATAAAGCCGATAACTGCTATAGCTATAAATATTTATTTAACTTATTAGACTTAAATAATAAGCAAAACAAGCAGTTAATACTAATTAATATATTTAAAGTTAATATGCTATTAAATTAGCCCTTTAAAGTTATTTAAAAACTAAAGCATATCTTTAATAAATTAGCATACCTTTTTTAAAATAAAGTTAGTTATTTTAACAATAGTATGTTAATGCTAATTAAATTTAAAAAAAATACTAACCTTAAAGGATTAAATTAATGTTTTTACTAGCACTTTTAGTCTAATAGAAAAGCAATAAATTTTATGCTTAATCTTTTGCGTAATGCTAGCATAGTTAAACTAATTCTCCTTAGCTAACTAGTTTTAATTGCTTTTCTTACGTTTGTTATATAGCATAAGCAAAAACTAAAAGTAATAATAAATTTATAGAAAATTAATGCATAGATAATTAGAGACGCTTACTTATTACTTAGGCAAGATAAAATATTAAGCTTTTTATATAGCGCTATAATGTTTATAATTGTTAACATTATAAAAAGATACTTTAATTAAAGTATTTTTAAGAAAAATAAATAGAAAACAGCATTTATTATACTATACTAAGGCTATAAGCAATTTACTGTTGCAACTATAGGCCTAAAAACGTTGCTAGCGTTTTTTTAATATTATATAAAATAACTCCTTTAAAAATACTTATAGTAGTTTGTACTTGTTTATATTAATAATATTATTATATTCTCTTATAATATTTAAGATTACCTTAAGTACTTTAATGTTATTTTTATAATACTTGCAGCGTTTAAATGTATATTATCATTAAGGAAATATTATTTTGCGTAATATAGCTTTAAAGCCTTAGGAGTGCATATATTTAGGCTAGGATTAGCAACAACAAAAGAAAAAATAGCCGCTATAAAAAAGCTTAAAATGCCTTAAAATCTTAAAAAACTAAAACATAGTTTAAAGCTAATAGGATTTTAGTAAAGCTAGATATTTTAATATGCTATAATAGCTTAGCCTCTTAATAAAATAAAAACAATTGTATTTTAAAATTGCCTAGCTAAAGCAAACCTAGCATAAGCGCAATATACTAGAAAATATACCCTGCTACTAACATTAAAAGATCCTAAACCTAATAAAGCAGGCAAGGTTACTGCTAAAATAAAAGAAGAGCATAAAAAATTGCTTTAGCAAATTCCCTTTCTTTAAAAACAGGCAAAACAAGCGTAAAAAGAGCTTAAGAGACAATTATGTGCAAGCGTTAAATTAGCTTATCTAGATCTTAAAAAGCCTTTTGTTCTTTAAGTAGATTTTTTGCGAACATATAGCGTTAGCACTAGTCTCTACTAAGTTTAAGAAAATAAAAAACTCTGCTTTATCTTATTTATATCTTGTATATTTAAGCTAGCAAAATCTTGCTATAATATTTATAAAATTAAAACGTGCAGATTAGTTTAAACACTTAAAAAATTAATGCATATTTTTAACTATAATAAAATATATGTTCTTACTAACTATAATGCTATTGTTTAGTCTTTTGTAGACATAAATAAGCAACTAAAAGTCTTTAATCGGCTTATTTTATAGCAACTATTTCTTGCACGGTTTGCAGATTTATTAGAATTTAAACATATGCTAAGCCGTAAATTAGTTAATGCAGACGCCTTATTTTGTTTGCTTTAGGAACAATTAGCAAGAAATTCCTAGGTAATTAATATTATGGTAATAACTTAAGCGCAATCTAAGATTGCAAACAAGAAAAACGTTTAGGTTATAAAGCAAACTGCTTAAATCTTTAACTAACTAATAGAGCAAACTGCTTAATTAAATAATAAAGTTATACTAAGTTTTAAGATTAATAATAAAGCAAAGCTAAAAGACTTAGTTATAGCAACAAAAAATATATAGGCTTAAATAAATATATAAAGAAATAAAAAACTTATAATAGCGTTGCTTTAGATTTTAGATGAGCTATATAAGGCGTTTATAGCAGGTTACTACAAAAATAAAGCCTTTAAAACAATATATTTCAAGTTATATAACTAACTTAAGAAAGCTAAAAATATAAGATCTATTTTAATTTTTACTTATTATCTGTTTAAAATAGATCTACGTACTAAACTAATGTATTTTATAGACTTTTGCGGCGATAAGCTAGCAGTTCTATTAGCTTAGCGTATAGCTATTCTCTGCATAGCTTATAATGCTTAAGCTTACGCAAGCATTTAAAGGATATACTAATTCTTAAGGTTAGTTACCTTTTTTTTAAACATAAAGGCTATAGTTTACGATTACATTTACTATGCTTATTTAAAATATAGTGCAGCTAAACTTAATACCTTTATACTATATAAAGATCTTATACTAATAAAAACGCTTATTATTTTAATTTTTATTTTATGCTTAGATTTTATTGTTAGTCTTTTAGTTTTAATTAACTAAAATAATGCAGTATTAGCTATAGTTAACAAAACCTTTAAGTTTATAAAGACCTTTATCGGCAAAACTATATATATAACAGATAATTAAGCGCGCCTTTATATTAGACATATATACCTAGATTAAAGCTTTCCTAATAAATTTATATCTAACATAGATCGTAAATTTGTTAGCAGTCTTTAAACTAGCTTATGTTAAGCTGCAAATATTAGTGCAAAAGTAACAGCAATATATCACCATTTAGCAAACAAGCAAATTAAATGTATAATTTAAACGTTTATAACTAGCATAGTAGCTCTATTAGGTGCTAAATTTAACCTTAATACATAGGAAGAAGTTATACCTTATGTTATATATTGCCTTAATATATTTATATTAGCTACAACAACGCAATTACTATATAAAATCCTTTATAGACAAAAAGCGAAAACCTTTTTACTAATAAACTATTTGTTAGGAGAGGATTTTAGTGTTATGCAGCAAACCTTGCGACAAAAAGCAGCAAATGCTATAGCTTTTGCTTAAGCTAAAATAAAAATATACTATAATTGCTAACATTTTAATCTACTAATATTAACTAAAGAAAATATAGTTTATGTTAAGCTTAGTAAACTAAGCTATTTTAGATACTACTTAAATTACTAAACTAAGCTTAGTTTTTGTAAAGCAGGTTTTTTCTTTATTAAGGAAGTCCTCGATTGCAAGACATATTATATTAAACTTCTTTAATAGCTTAAATAAGAACAGAATATGTTAATAAACAATTTAATTTTAGCTTGCTTAAACAAGTATAATCGCCTTTTACTTACGCTAGGTAGCATTACGCAAGAAAGTATTAAAAAGTTTATTATTAAAAACATTAAAGATCACGCTAAAATAAAGCAACTAAAAGAATTAAAACCTTAAACTTATTATAAAGTTAAATAAATGAATTATAATAAGCGTATATAAAAACCTGCTTTAGTGCTAAAACAAGATATACTGCATGTAATTAAAGAATACTATTTCTAAACAAAGACTATAGTTAATTTTGTTCTGCTATTAATTACTAAATTCTTTTAAGCGTTAGTTAAGAAATTATAAATACCTATATAGCAATATTTATATAAAAAGTAAAAATATGCAGCTAAAAAATGTATGCATATAAACAGACTAAAAGAAATAACTAAACTACTTTATATTAACAACACCTATTTAACTTACTTTTACTTTTAACCTTTTAACTATAACTTTCTCCCTTAAACTTTAAGCTATTACTACTACCACACGTTCCCTTAAATGTTTTTCTTTATACAACCTAACTAGTTGTCTGTTACAACAGGCTAGGCACAAGGTTTTACCTAATAAACATTTTTAAAAAAACAAAAACACTATTCTTTTATTAATATCTTGAATTTTTAATTAAGGTGGTTGCTATTTAACACTAACTTAAATAACTTCCTCTTTTAATCTTTAAGTTATTACTACTATAACATATTCCCTTAGACGTTTTTTTTTTATATAATTTAACTAGTTATTTATTATAACAGGCTAGGCATAAGGTTTTGCTTAACAAACATTTTTAAAAAATACTATTTTTATACAGCTTTAATCTTTTAATTAACCAATTAAAAAACCTGTAACATATAAGTGATATATATGCACAACTTAAAAAGTACAAAGTATTTTAATATAAAAGGTAGTTGCCGTTAAAAAAGCAAAGGTACTAAAGTATATTAACATAACTGCTAATTATTTATATCTTTTAGCACTTGCAAAAAACTTTTCTGCGCACAAATTAATTTTTTTAAACATTTAACACGATTTTACGCATACTGTAATATTTACCTATGCTAGTTTATCTTTTTATAATCATAATTTATACCTTTAGTGAAAACATACTTCTAGCAGTCTGTCTGCAATACTTATTTACTAAGCTAGTTCTTTATAACTATAAATTATACCTTTAGTAAATACTACTTTTTTTACTTTTGCACTTAATTTTTACTATTATAATAGCAGACGATAAGGTTAGTTAGACAGACAAGCAGAAAAAGAAAATAAAGCTTGCTAAAAAGGCTAAAAACTAGCGCTGCAGGGCAAATAAGCGTGCTATCAAGGATGCTAATGCTACCGCTGCTAAGAATTCCGCTCTTAATAATCCTTCTAGTTCAAAGAATTTAAAAGACTCTACTACTATTGCTTTATTAACTAATAACACTACTTCCTAGGAGTTTTCTTAAGGTAATAATAATATAGTTCCTTTAGTTACTAATTTTATCCTTAAGCTATTATTTAATAATACTACTCCCTAAGGTAGCAATAATATAGTTCCTTTAGTTATAGATTTTACCTTTAATTAATTAGCTAATACTGCCTTAAAAGCTTTATCCCTAGCACTAAGCACAACTAAGGTTTTAAATAAAAAGTCTGCTTTATTTTCTCTTAAAGTTAAATTTGTAATAGCATACAAAGATAAATAGCTTATATTTAAAGCTACGCATTAAAAACTAATTTGCCTAAAATATAACTTTAAGTAGGCTTTTTTTATTATATAAGAATTATAGCAAAGTAATAAAATCAACATTGTTTAATTTTTTATTAATTTTAAAGGCAAGATTATAGACTATAGGGATTTATATTTAAAACTAAACAAGCAGGGTTAATTTTTAATGTTTAATCTTTAAGGCATAACTAACAAAATTCAAGCAGTTTTAAACGTTATTACAATTAAAGCAAAATTCTAGGCAAAAGCATTTAGTTAACTTGCAGTGCAGCGCTATAAAGATATATATAACCTATAAAAGCCTTAATTAAAAACTAATTAACTAAAAGAGAATTAGCAAGATAATTTAAGCTAAAGCTAGCTAGATAGTTAAGGTTAAAAAAACATTAAAGATTTTATAGATCTTATAATTAAAAATGCATGCATTTGCAATAGTTAGGATGTTTATATAGGCATTTTTAAAGATAACAAGGGACATATTATATTAGGACATATAAATAATATGCATTTATGTTATCTATGCTAGATTTATTTTTTTATTAAATATAATTTATTTTATTATCTTTAAAGAGATTTTAATGTGCACTACTGTTTAAACTGCGGCTATTTTTATACAGAAAACAATTATAATCTAGCGCTAGTTAAGAAATGTATAGTTTGCTTATAAACTAGCTATTAAAGATTACAATGCTTATTTATTATTTGTTAATTGCGCTTAATTATATATTACCTTTAAAGGATTATTAAGTATAAACTATAACATTGTTTTTATAATAAAAAAGAAAACCTTATAAGCATTAAAGCATTTACCTAAAATAAGGAAAATTTAAAGTTAAATTAATATAAGCACTGCTTTACTAACTATAGCGCAGTTAAAGCGTGTTATATGTTTATATTGTTTGTAGCAGTAGTAACATTTTTATTAGCTAACGCAGCAATTTTAAGCGACTAAAACCTAAAATAAGCATTAGCTAAATTTGTAAAAAACTACACAAAAGACTATGTTTTATTAATAGCATAAAGCTTTGCTTTAAAATTGCGTACTAAAGTTAAAATAGATAATGCTGCAAGGAAAATTAGCTTTATTAAACTTATATATAATTACTGCCCTGCAACCTAAGAAAAAAATATCACTTTTGCTAAAACATAAATTAAAATACCAGCTATAGTTAAATCTTTATTGCTTAGTAAATTTTAGCCGGACGTATTTTATAACATAATTAAAGTGCTAAATAATAAGACTTACCTACCTTTAAAATTGCTAGTATAAAAGCTTACTTTAATGTTTTAACATATAATATTTTATAAAAGCATACATTATATTAAGCGTTTAGAAAAAATTAAAAAGTTAACTAGCTGTTATAGAAAAAAGTTTTTATTAGTTGTTAAGCAGCTTTAAATAGCTTTTAGACAGACTATATAGATTATATTACTGTTAATTTTTGTTTTAAGCTTATATTTAAAGCTAAAAAAAGCGTAGATCTTACTGTTTAAAAAGTATAAAGTTAAAAACGTTAATCTATATTCTAACTGTTAAAATAAATGCTTAATGCTAGCAAGATATATTAATGCTAACTAAATTCCTTTTAATATTAAGCTTAGAATATTTAAACAAGAAAATGCATAGCTATAGATAATAGTTAGAGAAAAAGCTACATGTTTTGCAATTATAGCGCAACAAGATTATATAAGAGCTAAAAGAACTGTAAGCATTATAAAGCAAGGCAACTATTTAGCAGTATGCATTAAAGTTCTAGATATAAATAAACGTACCGCAACGTACCTAACTAATTAGCTGCTTATTTTAAAAAACAATAATAATTTTAAAGCTATGCTTTAACTAAGAGATAAAGTAGGTATTAAGTTCTTTAATGTTAAATAGAGTTTATACTTGCAACAATTACTTTAAACCTTAGATAACAAGGTTAAGATTATCTGCAAATATATTTTTGCAGCAGAAAGTAAAGCAAGAGATTTTAGCAAACAGGACGCAAGCTGTGCAGTTTTTTATTAAATGTTAAACAAAATCTATATAAAAAAACATATTATTAAAAAATTACAAGATAAATTTATTTTACAAAAATTTAAAAGTTTACTGCTATGCTAAAGCAAAGAAAACAAAAAATCTATTAAAGATTAAAAACAGCGTATAAACAAGTTTGTAAGAACATATATTAACGGATTATTGCAAATTTTAGAGCGTTATAAGCTTAAATTAATGCTTTGCTTAGCAACTTATATTTTAATTCTATAGATCTAAAGATAAATTAGCGCTATAAGATTTAAGGTTTTAGCTTTAAAGACTTTAGGTTAGAAACTAAAGATAGGTAAAGATTTGCACTTGTAAATCAAGTTGCTAGCAATTATAGTTAGCAAATGGTATAATTTAAAAAAGTATACAAAGCAAATAATTAAAAAAGCAAATAACGAAAAATTTATAATTTGTGTAGCAATACATTAAAAGGTAATAGAAGATATATTTAAAGCATAGCTAGCAGGTTTAGCAAAATCTATTGTTAAATTAAAAAATCTATTAAGCTTTACTAAACTTATGCGCTAGTTAGCAAATTTTTATCTAGCAGAATTAAAAGTAGCTAATCTTACTTAATTTTTAATTTTTAACTACGTTATCTAAAGACTATAGGAAATTAAATTTAATAAATGTGTTGCAGCTTGCAAGTTATTGCTTAAACATGCAGACTTGTTTATAAATAATTAGCTTTAAGTTGCTAATATTACAGATTAGCTAAAAACGCAAAAAAATATTAAATTAGCTATGATTAACATAAATATAGCAGCAGCAGCTTAAGTATAAAACTTAGGACAGGTTAATTTAAAATCTCTTATAAAGCTATAACAAAAAATTATAGAAGCATAATTAAAGGTACTGCTTTGTTACTTAAAAGCAGCTAATAAGCACTAACATGTAGCAATTGTTAATAGTAACAAAAATCTTTTGCATGGTTTTAAACTGATTATAGGTATTTTAGGCGGCAGAAAGACTTAGGTTATAGCTTTTATGCTTACCTTATATTTTTAGGAAGCGCAAATAGACCTATAGCCTTTAGAAAAAAACGCTAGCTTTAAGCCTAAAGACTTTAAACATACTGTTAACAAGTTTGCAAAAGCATTTTAAAAAAAGCAGCCTAAACAAAAAAACGCAAAAGTATTAATTAATATAGCGCTTATTATAGCTGCAAGCAATAAGTAGCTTAATAACGCAGCAGCAAAAATTTTTAACACATTATAGCAACTTAACCTAAATAAAAACCATTTAGTTATTAAAGCAGCACTTCTTACTTGCGTAACTAGGTTTATATCTAGAAATAAAACAAAATAGTTAGTTAATAAGTTAAAACGTTTACTTAATTTAAAACAGCTTATAACTAAGATAACTATACGTATAACATACAGTGTTACTTTAATAGTGTTTTAAAGGCTTTAGTTTATTATTAATGTTATTGCTAATATAATTAAGCATGACTATATTAATATAAACATTACTTAGGTTAGATTAAACCTTAAAACATAGAAAATAGATATAATATATTAGCTTAATTAAGATAAGAAAAGCTATAAAACAGTAATAATTAAAGTTATTAAAGCAGTTTTATAAAAAGCAAGCATAGTTATATGCACTTTATTTGTAGCTTTAACTATATTTAACTTTATCTAGCTATTTTTCTTATAGATAAATAAAGTATTTTGCATATTTAAAGCTAACACAATAATAGTTCTTTTATTATTTTTATTTATTAAGTTTAAGTTTTTGTTAGGCAACCTTAAGCAATTAGGTATTAAAGTCCTGTTAGCAAACATGCATATAACTAAAAATAAAAACTACTATTTTTTAAATGTTTTTGCTTTTTAATTAGAAATGTTGTTAGTAATACGTATACTAAAAACTAGCATAATAAACTAATATAGGCTTAAAAAAAATTACCAAGCAATAGGTTTTGCATTAGCTATTATATTTACTGTTTTTTATAGTAAAGCAATAAAAAAAGCCTTAGTTATTCCTAAAAATAAATATAATAATTATTTAGTTAGCATTAAAGTAAAGCAAACATAAAAGTTTTTGTAAGGCTTAGCAACTGCTAAAATGTAAGGCTTATCTGTTTAAATTAATATAATAAGTAAAACAAAGCTTAACTATAGCACTAGTTTTTATAATAAGAAAAAAGCTTAAATAATTATTAAAATAATTAAGTTGATTTTTAAGTCTAATTTATATAGCTAAGCCTTAATAGATAATAGTTTAAGCAAAAAAGCTTTAATTATAATAGTTTTGCTATATTTTATATAAGTTAACTATATTAAGCAACTTTTAAAACAATTTTATCTAACTAAATAAGTTTTAAAGCTTGTTATAGTTTAAACAGCTTAAAGTATGCAAGGTAATAAAATAGATATAGCTATTATCTTTTTAGTTAAATTAAGCAGTATTAAATTTTTTTATAATGCAAAGCTTTTAAATTTAATAATTATTTAATGCTTAGTAGCTAATATTATTATAAGCAACTTTAATATATAAAATTAAAAAGGCATATATTTTATATTTACTAAAACATAAGCTATTAAAGAGATTTTTAATTAATATATATAGCGTGCTGCTATTTATATTTATAAGGATAAAATAGCGCCTTTTTAAAGACTATACTGTGCTAAGTGCGGTTTTTTTTATAATATTAAAAAAATCTGTAGACCTGTTTATATTAATTGCAAGCTTTTTTACTACGTTTAAAACTGTACAGCAAATCTTTAGCTGCTTATAATTAAAATTTAGTTATTTTGCTTAATTTATAAATGGCATAGTAACAATAAACAGGAAACAGCATATGTTTTAGGCTATAGTAAGCAAACATTCTATAAGATTTAAGGTTTAAAAAATGATTTTAAACCTTAAAAGAAATTGTTTTATACTAACCTTAATGTTAATAAAATAAATAAATAGATTAATATGTTTGCATAAATTAAAAATAGAAAGAAAAAGGGCAAAAGTAAACAAACAAAGCAAAAAGAAAAAAAAAAAAAAGTTAAAGATTTCCTGCTTTTAATTAAAGAATGTAGCAATAAAACTATTTAACCTATTTTTTATTAATAGGTTATTATTACTAAAAAGAATAAAAAAGTTATATTTATAGCTTATTTTATTAATGCAGCATAAGCATTTTAACTTGCTAGCTAGCATAATTTTAAAACAGTTTAAAAGCGCGCTTTAATAGTTTTAATAATGCTAGCATTAAAGATTAAAAAATTAAATCTTAAAGCTAAAAAGTGCTAACTAATTGCTAATTATATTATTTGCAAATATATAATACTTTTTCTTACGCATTATATTATATTTTTTAAAGCTTACTAGAATTTATATTTTGTAAGCAATAATATAGCATTTGTTAATTATAAGAAAAAATTAGCAATAATTTATTAGAACTTTTAGGTTATACTAAATAACCTACTATTTGTTAAAAGTTATTTTAATAAATTTTTTAACTAAGTTATATAGTTTGTTAAGCAAAAGCTAAAGCGTATAAAATATTTTAATAATATAGCTAAAATAATATATATTTTAATTAATAAATTTCTGTAAGAACATTTTAAAGATAATTTATAGCAGAAATTAAGCAAGGCAACAAAATTAAACAAAGAAACTAAATTTACTAATAACTATAAAAAAAAGCTTAATTATATTAATACTATTTTAAAACATAAAAATAGCATAGCAATTAAGCTAAAAAGATTTAACGATATAAATATAGATAATAAAAGTATTTATATAGTAGATAATAAGAAATATTATTTTTGTTATTTTTTATTAACTACTTTGATTAAGCTAAAACTTAAATTTAATACTTTTTCTTATTAACGTAAAGTATAGCTACTTGATATTAATTTTAAAAAAAATAAAAAAAAGGCTTTAATTAACTTTAACGCTGTTTTAATTGACTTTAATTTATTATTTGTTTTAGTAAAGCCTAGATTTAATACCGAAACTTTTTAGCTTAAACCTAAAACTTTTTAGCTTAAGCTTAACTAGTTTACTTATAATAAAATATTGCAGAATAAGCTTAACTAGTTTACTTATAACAAGATATTATAAAATAAGCTTAACTAGTTTATTTATAATAAGATATTATAAAATAAAGCATTATAGCTTAAATAGTTTATTTATAACAAGGCATCGCAAGATAATATATAAAATAATATAAAATAGTAAAAAAAAAATAGTAAAAACTTAAAAAGAATGCAAATTAGCTTAGTAATTGCTTTAACAGTTAACTTTAAAGAAAAAAACTATATATAATTAAATTATTAATATTGCGAAAATGCAACCTAATTTTATTGAAAAGGGCATATAGTATTACATGACCTAAGCTTACGTAATTAGGACCTAGTAAGGGCACATACTTTCCTTCTACGCTAGCTTAGCTTCTCCGAGATAGCTACATATACAACAATAGTTACAGGTCTCTGATAAATACACCAAATTGCACCTTGCAACCTAATTGCATCGCAGTGCATGGTATTCCGGACCAGTGTGATACTACTACACTACGGAGGTCGGTAGCTGAACGTTAATTCATGCCGGCTCTCAGGGTGTTCAGTCCCACAGAAAATATTTATCAGACTGCGAGATCTCTGCGCCTGGTTCCTTCATAACAAGAATAGGCAATAGAGAAACCTAGGTTCGTGCAATTAAAGAAGAGAAGATCAAACTCAGCGTGACGCGTATGTTATCATTACTAGACATATTGAGAAGATAATGAGTGACCAGACAGCGGGGGACCGGCGGCATAGCTCCAATTCATAACCTCCCACTCAATCAATATTTTTCCAATGTTTTAAAATGTGAAAAAGTAGCAGCAGCCTCTCCTTCGTCGCCGTAAGGCCCGTACGGAGTCCAAGATACCGCTCAAGTGGAAATGCTTCTTGCACTAGTAATAGTGACGTGAAGTAGAATCTGGCAATGAGGCAACTCAACGCGTGTCTAACGAGGGAGTGTAAACCCACTGGCTACTTGTCCTCTCCTACTATCAGTTCCGAGTCGAGCGGGGTTGCCGAAATAGTTAGGAAATCGCGAGCAGGTCATCTTTAGTGTGACAGTCTCAAGGGCCTATAGCGTGAGATAATACCGGCGGCTTCGAGCAGAATCCCGATTTAGATTTTGTGTTTCGGTGACGGAAAAGTGAAATTCCAATGAAAGGGTGGAATGACTGCTCGGGCGCCATTAATTCCGCTCAATCTCCTGCATAACCACCGAAAATAGCTCAATATGCCTTGAGGTGACGTGTTCGGGTCATATATTACTACGTGGAAGTGTGTCATGAAGTGTAGTTCTACCCCGATCCTTAGACCCGGAGACCGATAATCATCACCAAGAATTCCCGGCCAGTTTCAACATTTATTTATCCCGGCGACCCTGGTATGAGACGAAAGGAAATATTACACAAAGTCACTCATTTCCTGGCATGACCACGCTCTAGTACGCTTTACGAGATGGATGAACCAACTGCCAAGAAGCACAATGGAGGATTTCCCCAAATAAAAGCACTCGATAGCTATGCTTTCGAAGGATTCCTAGAGTCTCAACTGTTACATCTGCCCGCTATTGCAGATGTAGAACAGATCAGCAGTCGAGTGGTCCGCGTCCTGGGTCAAAATCCTAGCAAGGTAAGTTAAGCAATGATAAGGACGATGTCGTTGATCAGAAGGAATGAATGATAAAAACAATAAGCGGGCGGAAAGTATGAGGCAAGCAACCAAGCTAACAGCATATTTAGTTCACTCTCCAGGGAACTAACACGTACATCGTGGGCACGGGGCACGAGAGGCTCATAATCGACACCGGTCAGGGTATGCCGGAATGGGCCGAGTTGATTTCTTCGACGCTCTCAGATTCGAACTTTTCTCTTTCTCGTATTCTCCTTACCCATTGGCACGGCGACCATACAGGCGGCGTCCCCGATCTGGTGCGCATGTACCCGCACTTGGCGTCCTCAATCTACAAGAACGCGCCCAGTAAAGGGCAGCGACCAATCACGGACGGACAGGTATTCAAGGTTGAGGGTGCCACGGTCCGCGCTGTACATGCACCGGGCCACTCGCATGACCACATGTGCTTCGTGCTAGAGGAGGAGAACGTCATGTTTACTGGGGATAACATCATGGGCCATGGCACGGCGGCCGTGGAGCAGCTCGGTTTGTGGATGGAGTCGCTGCGCACTATGGGCTCGCACGGCTGCATAGCTGGATACCCGGCCCATGGCGTCGTCATTCAGCACCTGTCGCAAAAAATTGAGGCACAGTTAGCTTCTAAGACCCGTCGTGAGATGCAGATTCTGCAGACACTAGCACGGCTCAAGAACGGCAACGTGAGGCGCAGGATTACCATCAAGGAACTTGCCCACGAAATGCACGGTGATCAGCTAAGTGATGAAGTTAGGCGGGCAGCCCTAGAACCCTTCATAGAGGAAGTCCTGAGGAAGCTAGCGGAGGACGGAAGTGTAGCATTCGAGGTTAGAAGTGGCGAGAAGAAGTGGTACAGTGTTGCTAATACATCTTAACGTAGACGGACTACATAGGATTAGACATTTAGACATTATGAGACTAAAAGTTTTCAAATTTGAGCCTTCATAAGGTTTTTCTGGTGCAATGAAATAGTGTAGGTAGATCTGCAATGGTTCTTCATCTAGTCTAGTATCGTCTTGCGGCTTGGGTGAAGCTCTTCCGTCAAGAAATGATAGGTTGCGAAACTCAACGGCCGTTAACACTCGGAATTTTCATTTCCCCTATCCAGACTTCATTAGGTTATCTTTCTAGAGAGGTATTGAACCAGTGCCCTTCTATCTAGTAAACGTCGGCGTGGTTTGGGGATCCCGATTCTAAGTACAAGCTCGCTTATGTCAGATACGAGGTTAAGTCTCAGAATACCTACGTTGACCTGCGAACTAGCGCGGCCTTGAAAATAAGCATTGATCTGCCGACCCAGGAGCCGGGCGAGATAAGCCATGAGGGCGCATGGGGTTCCGAGTGAGATGCCCACATACGCCGCACAGAAGGCCCTAAGCGGGAAAACACCGAGATGGTACCATGATGCGACACACCCATTAGCTTGGTTTTCGATGATATTCGGAACAGGGCCGGCAATGTGCGGGTTTACCCAAGGATCTCCAGGGCTAACCTAGGGTGTTATGCTGTGACCTAACTTCATGTGAATGCCGATGGACTTGGCGCTTGGAAGGCAAATTTTTCCTCGTCGGGTTTCACAGAACCAACGGAAGAACATCAAGGCGGGAGAGATCTCTTTGTTAAACTCTAGACACGTGTAATACTATATGCCGCCAGAGGACATCATTTCTCTTAATCTAGTTCTTTTGCTATTCCTTCGACCGCCGCTACTCCTGTTCTAGTGTTTGCTCGACAGTTGGGAAGTCTTCATACTTGATTATGAAGGCCACGATTGTGCTGTGCCGCGATTCTAGCTTGTTAACAACTACTAACCTCCCTACACTGTCGCCAACACCGTTTATCATATTGTAAAGCTCACCCACCTGAATCTCATGCCCATTCACCAGCTGCATCTTCCATAGATCTCGCAAACGGGCCGTTTCCTCAATGTCCACGTCGACGGAGTCCGGATCGGGAAGTACCTGTACCGACAATATGAAAGTGGCAGCTCGATTCGCTTTCAAGATGCTCAGATGTACCCACAACTCTGGGAGTATTAGTAAGTTGCCGACACCGGGGTACCCGAGAAAGCCTAAGTCGTTTGTTGGTGCTCTGAACATGTAAATGGTGGCGTCCCTTACTGTCTGTGGCGACCCCGGCGAACGTCTTTCGAAGCTTATCCGCGAATTCAGACCGCCTGATTCATCAATCTCCATATTATCGGGAGACACTACTGGCTCGGTGTCTGCGACTGTGCTTACGCTATTAGACGCGGGCTCGCGCATCTGAATGATGAAGTGTGATGTAGGCCATAGTTCGGCAAGGGCCACGGCCGTTTCGTTAGAGCCGGCACAGACCTAGGGACATCATTAGAAGATTGCCATCAACAGTACTAGACTAAGCATTGCATTCTGAGTGAGATGAGACAAGAAGTAACTCACATCTACGATATGAGCATCTCCAATGTGGGGCCAATCCAGTTGGCTTAACGTTGCCGTAAAGTTTTCCTTCACATAGATGGCGCACCGAGAAAAGGCCAACCATTTGCGCCGCAGCCTCGCGTTCTGTTCGCACGCCAGCAGAAAGCCGCGAGGCGTGTTGAAAGCGACTGTGTACGGTGTCGCAGTCCCAATAGGACCCATCCTTCCTTGGAGCCTCGTCGCTTCCGACGTCTGTAAAGCCACCGGGACTCCGGTTTCGGCTAGGAACATAGCAGCATCTAGAAAAGAGTGTTTTGTGACAAATCGAGCCGATAGTGCCGTATGGGCTACAACGCCGGGCGTCGGCTCGTGTAAGAATCCAGCCATTGCAGTGGTGCGCACAATTCGAGAAAGTTGTGCTTCAGATACGCTGGTTAGATCTGCTATATCCTTGATCGAGGCACTTTCGCTCAGTGGAATACATGGTAGGACTTGGAAATCCCCTAACCACCGCAGACACGCGAGAATCTGGCACTGTGAAAGGAGATGAGCTACCTACCGGCAAGCTACGGAGGTGAAAAGGCTAACGGGAACACACCTGGAAAGCGACTTGCTGGATAAAGTCGGCAGGCTGGGTCAGGTAGGTCTGAAGCTGCTTTAACTCTGACAGCACATTCTGCTTGGCACGGCGCAACTCTCTTGGCATATCAGAAGCCATATCCATATGGCCAGGATAGGAGCCAAATGGAGGGTTTGGAACGTCATTGCATACGCGTTTAAGCTGCTCGATGAGACGATTGGCCGCGTTAGCGATATTATCCGCGTACCTCCGAAGTTCAGCAGAGGTATCCATGGCGAAGACTTGTACTCGTATATTCGGCGAAATTTGATCAAGACAGGAAAAGGGGAAATAAGATTGCACATTAAAAATGGTTGCTATGGCAGAGCACGTCAACAAGAATATGGTGTCACAGAATTAGGCAGAGCCCGACCTGGCACGGAGACTGTTCGGCTTTGTCAGGCTTGGCTAGTTGACTGGAAGCAGGTTTAGCTCGCTGCTCTTTGGAATGCGATAATAGGTTGAACAGGGGCAAGTTCACCTACAATCGGTAGAAAGACAGTTGTTTCGGCTTCATCGTACTATGGTTGATGCTCAGTCAAACTTGTTGTGGTCGTGTTGACAGTGTATCAAGTGGGCTCGTGGGCTCGTGGGCAACTGGATAAAATGATCCATACTTAGGTAAGAATAATATATTAGTTGCCTCCCGGGCATCTGCTAATACACCAAGGACTCTGACTACGGTCCCAAAGCCTAAACACTAAACACGAAACGCGAAACGACCACCGGCCAACCACCGCGACCTATCTAGGTAGGTCAATAGAAAGATCGCGAAACTAGTGATTATGTCATTCGCATCTCGAGATTCGCCTGCTACACGTAACAATACCACGGCAGATCCTCCTTTAATATCGAGATGCTTTGGAGTCGGAAGGATTCGGATGCAAGCGTGTGTAACCCTCTATTATTTTATGCAAAGGTGTGGCGATAATGGGATCCAGACTGGCTCGTAGAACATGCGCGGAAGCCAATTTGTTAGCTGAACACAAGTTGATCCCAGTAATAGCAAGTTACCTCTTTCATACTCGAGAAGCTCAAGCTCTATTACATAAGGTTACTTTTACTTTTACGCTGCATGGACAGTGCACTTGTCCGAAAAGGTGCTTAAGTGTGTGTACTATAAAGGGTAGAACACTCTCTCATACGATGAGAACCCCTCCCAACGATACTTCAAATCTCTATTAGAGTATGAAGGATTTTCTAACGCTAAATACTCCCCCCTCCCCCCCCCTCCGTGATATAGATGCGATCGTAGGATTTCATATACTTGAATCCATTGTCTCCGTTTTTCTTGCAAGTCCAGAGATCCATCCATGCATGTGGCTTCCTAGCTGAATTAGCCCGTCATAACTTGGCGAGAACGGGGAGGAGGATTACTTATAGGTGCACAGCGTTCGGTTTTAGGGGGGTGCTGGGGGAAAGGCTTATTATCTCATTCGTCCGAGACGGGACTTGAGGAGAATTCGATAGGCCCGCCGAATTCGAAATAGAACATATGTACGTATAAGTGTAGAGTTACATTCGCATTCAATTACCTATCCTTTACAAATCAGGTGTGTCTGTATATGCGAGAACGCGCCTTCTGACCGCCTACATGAACGATGCCTACCCACATCGTACGACACTTACAGCGTACATACACCGCTGCCACCGCCGCCACCGCCGCCGCCTCCGCCGCCTCCGCCTGGGGCTCAAACAAGAACCAAAAGAACTGAGACGCGACATCTGGCCTACGCCGGGTTGCCTCGGAAAATAAAACCGCGCTCTTGATGGCTCTGGTCAAACTCAATTGCGCTCTTCAATCCTTCTCTGATAGCTATTATTGCCAACACTTCCCGGACCCGTTTGCTAGTTTGTTAGGTCTAGGCCATGTCGATCTCAAATCCTAATACTTCAGATTCGCACAAATCAACAGCCATGTCATCACGGCCTGTGAAGCTCAGAGACAGCTGTGATGCTTGTGCTATTTCCAAAGTAAAGTGCCACCGCGAGAAACCGACCTGCTCCCGATGCTTGAGACGTGGAGTTGCTTGCAAATATGTGGTGACCAGGCGGGGCAAAAAATACGGTAGCAGTACTACTAGTGGTGATGATGTCTCTCCACACCATTCGGCAACGAACGACCCTATACAGCCGTTGGAGGCGGTGCATTCTCTTAGTGAAACTGCCCTATCGACCGACGCCGTGCGTACGGGGGCACTTGAGTACAACGCCGCCACTCCTCTAACGGGCACATCACTATTTCCGCCCATCGCGGACGTAATAACGAGCTTCAGGGGATTTGATATCCCATTCCCCGATGCCGAAACCTCTAGCACGGGTATATTCGACGATGCCTTGCTCTTTGGGCCCCTCCCAGTTCGGGAGGCCTCCGCTGCGCCTAATACCGTCAACAACGAGGTCCCCCCAGCTATAACCTTCAGAAGCCAAACAGTGGCCACCACCACATCACCCGATGAAGAATCCCAATTCTGCCAAGCATCGTTGTCTGCGGATATGTCGTACAACTGCTGTCTAGAGCATGCGCTAGGGCTTATGCAAACACTCATCCCCACTAATAAAACATGGCGGAACGGTGCTTCACCGACGGTTGAAGATACCATAGACAAGAACAAGCAGGTACTAGGTGCCATCGGCCTAATCATGCAATGCACATGCTCAGATGGCGGGTACTTGCTTGCCATCATATCCTTGATAATTTATAAAGTCTTAGGCGGGTACGACATTGCATTGCGCAACATTCCGGTTTCCAATAATACCTCCCACAAAACGCCTAGTACCACTGCATCGCGGCCCACAACATCCTCATCGATAGAGAGCCAAGAGAACCTAGCTCTCTTAGCGGTTGGTCAAGACTGCTTCTGTGGCGAAGACCAATATCGAATCAAGGCCCAGTTAGTCCTCGGCGAACTCCATCGCGTGCAGAGTCTTGTCAACATGCTTTCACCCAAGTTGAAGTACCTCGCTTCAAGGAAGCAGGAAAGCCTGGCGAGGATTGGGGGATATGGGGGCGTAAAGGAGATGCCGTCCATCTCCGTCCTGGTTATAGATCAGGTTAGAATCGATTTGAAAAGTCGGCTGCAATGGCTGTCAAAGCATATAATAGCACGGCTCAACCAAGAGTAAACGAATGGCAGGATTTAGCAGGCCAACGAGGCCATCATCGAATATACCCCTTGACTCTCGAGTTTAGATGAAAAAAACACGAGAAGCAAAACTCGCTGAGTTGATTTGATTTTCTGCTCTATATGAGGGGATCTATAACATGGCCGTTTCTTCTATTGAAAAACAGTAGTAGGGATTGGTGAAGTTTAATACGTCCAGGCCTCCTAAACGGCTATTTGAAATGTCGGATAATAGGTGCGCTCGTCTCTTTATCCGATTAGCATAGTATTCTTGTCGTAAAAAGCATATACAGGCATGATGTTAACTTCGATAATATCCCAATCTTGCTCATCCCAAGTATAGAGTAGGTATATGAAAGCAATTACACCAAATTGAGGATCTCCCTGCCGCAAATACTGTGAAACCTGCAGAGGAACAAAACAAGAAACAAATACTTGAGTTAATGTACCCGATGATACCGAAGACCCTAGTACGGTTGAAGCTTTGGGGCATAGGGCAGAGGTAGCCGTCTAAACAACCACCCATATCCGACAAGAAGCGGAGCTTGGCGCCAGTTCGGATAGTGGCCTTGCCGAGATCTGCGATGCTGCGCAACGTATGCCCTATCATAACGCCTTTTGCCGCCAGGATGGTGTAAGAGCTGAGTATGCCGTGTCGACCGATCTCTTCCGACACGAGAAGAAATATGGGTATTAGTCAGTCAGTTTATCTTTCTTCAATGATGGCATCCTTCGCTTTTGGGTGAGCATGGGCGATGTTATTACGGGGAGGGTATTTGGGGGCGGGGCTGCGATGGGGGGTTACAACCCGGTCACCTCGGCAACAATTAATATATTTGGGCCTTGGGGTCCTTGATCTCAAGGCATTCCTTAACCTACATATGGCGATCTTCTGTTGCAGAGTACTTCGTGAATCCTAGCGGTATATCCAGGCTCCACACCAGCGTGGCATCTTCCTTCGTAACACAATAGGGCTTCATTCTGGGTATTGGGTTGCTTGCCCTATCGTTTGGTTCCATTGCATTTGTAGGATTATCCTTGTGGCTGCTTATACCCAAAAGACCCTAATGGCCTCCTTTGAGTCATATATGCAGGCGCTTCGCCGTCGTGTAACAGTATTGTCATCCATAATATGAGTCAGATAACCACGCCAGTGAAGATACGATTCCGCTGATTCGATTCTTTTCTTCTTCCTTTCAACATCGTAAACATTATTTACTGCACATACCTTTATCTGGGCGTTTCTACCGATCTGGCACCCAACAATTGGCTCTGCGTCTACCATGTTGGACTGTAGGGATATCTTGACCCCTTAGTGAAACCAAGCAAGATATGAGTTGCATGTTGGGCACAATGGGTCCCATCCTAGGAGTAGATGGAGCGGAACTAAATCACCGCAGACTCGATGCACAACCGTTGAATTTTGAGGTTATCAACGCTGTGTGGAGTTACGCCAATTATGGCACGCTATGAAAGGGACTGGGGTACGCGTTTGTCGGTCTATGTATCCGCAGTTTTCTATGGCTAGGGTCGAGTAAACACGATCCGCTTCCTAGATATGAGAACTGATCGCCTTGAAATCAATTCCTAACTTTTTTGGCTCAGGGAATCGGCGCACGCCTATGCTTGGGTCAACCTTGGCACAAACACCAAGGACGCATAGTTAAGGACGACCCTCTGTGGCCCCCTTTCTCTCTGATAGCATTAATAGCTGCTACGTTCGCGGCTTAACGCCAAGTACCTGCTACTTAACCTAGGAGTTCCGTGGCGAAACATTCCTATATTATAGATTACTATCTACTACAAGTTCGGACAAGATAGTCCCCCTACAGAGGACAGATGTTCCATTACTAGGTGAGTGAGGTCTCTTGACGGGCTGCAGCCATTCTCGCTTCCTTACATTCATGCTAGGGGAAGGCTCCTTCATGGCATCCGTTTCCTTTTGGTAGTACGAAAGCCGTTTCTCGATCCCTTGTAGCCTGCTATGACGGCCAACGCGTCGTCCGCGGTTCCCCGGCAGTTCTTAGAGGTGGATACAGCATCGAGAGAGCTCGCCGTGTTGAAATTCACGTTTTCACTAGAATTCCGCCGGACAGTGTCAAAGAGGGCGGCCGGATGGTGAGTTTCATAAAAGCTGTCCGTATTACCCTCGAATGTATTGTGTCTAGGAGCCAAAAGGCATATGCAACATTACTCAAAACCATTCCTAGGACACAGTCACCACTGTGGGCGTAGCTTTGGCTCTAAATTAAACCCATTCATCCTAGATGATATTATAATAGGATGTATTAGTCCACCTCCCCGTGTACGGGTTATGCAGTTCCTTCGAAATCATTTCCGTTGTTTCGCCCAGTTTATTAAACCCATTCGTCCCAAATGATACTATAATAGGATGTATCAGTTCACCTCCACGTGTATTATAGGTTACGCAGTTCCTTCGAAATCGACTCCGTTATTTCGCCCGGTTTATTACCCCCACATTTCGGAAGCAAACGAAATATTACGATTTTCTAGACTGCATTTAATTTCAGAAAAGCTTCGGGGTAGGATTGGAAACCCTGCGCCGTGCCTAAATCGCGGTGATTACAGTGGTATTCCGTGTTGACACGGTCAGTGTCTGTTGTCATCCAACGCTGCAGGCTACAAAATCGGTGGCCGCATACGTCGGATCCCGACAAAGACAGGCTATATCACATTGTCGATCACCAGCTAGGACTTTCCAGCTGATGAGATTTTCCATCTAGAACACCCCATGCGCTACACTTCGGCGTCTACATTTACTAAAACCTAGATATTGAACGTATGTATATAATCAAATTAGAAATCAAAAGCCTCTATGTTTAATAAGTCCCTAAATTCCTTAGACTACATCTAGAGCTCCTAGATAGTCCGTATTACTATTCCCGATCATACTTGACCAACCGAAGTTCCAAGGTTCCGTCCTATTGTTTAGCATCCGAAATCCGCATCAGCGTATCGTAGGCCTTCAAGGCCGCCTTTAACGAAGAATTCAACATATGTTTTCAGAATGATGGCTTTAACCTCGGAGTCCTTAGTGTAACTCGTGAACGGCGATTGGGTCACACATGTTAGCTATGAAATTGCGGATAGATGGACGACTGCGCATTCATTAATACATTGAAGCCGTGAATCTCCCACACGACTTCATTGGAGTAGCCTTAACCCGGGGCCTGGTATAGCACACCTTAAGCCTTCGCGCGACAATAACCCAACAAGCGAAACTGAGTCTACTATCACATGTTTGATAGACGAGAGTTGTACATTAGAAGTACCGCCGGTTAGCCAAAGCCCTGACACTCTCACATAATTCTAGCAAGGTTATAGTGTGATATTGCAGAAAAATGGGCCATTATAATATTTTTAGCTTCAAACCAACTAATTTATTCTCGAAATATGTGTTGGCAAACGTAGAAACCCCGTAGTTACGATTAAGAATTAGCGTGCTTAGCAAGAACACCATTTGAGGTAGCATAATAGAATACCACAATTGGTTTAGATGAATTCATTTTTGTTGCTAATTTCATTCCAATAGGCTCTCTGCCTTATAGTAGCAAACATTCAAGCGCCCGCATAGCTATGCGGATTTGGAAGGCAACGCTTGCAACTCGTTGATTCTAAAGTTTCAACAATTTAGGCTTTCGAGTCGCCACAATAACACAAGTCTTGGAGGGCAGTTAAGGAGAGCCCCGTTAACCAAACAGAGCCGTTCAAGATTATACGGTTAGAAAACTCTTCCTTACCCATTTTAATCCGAAGCTTCAAAAACTCGTAGTAACCTGATAGATACGACGAGTCTGAGTCCTGTTCAAAATGGAGCTTGTTATAAGCATCATTCAGAGCATTATTACCCTCATAAGCTCGTGTAACGTCCGAAGTTGACACGAACTCATGTCACCGACACATTATTGGTCTCGGTGTTCGGCGTAGCCTACTAATCCGTAGGTTATATCGAGCTAGTATGCACGTAGCATAACTTTATATAAGGCGCACTGCCGCCGGGTTCTGTTGAGTCTTTGATTTTCGAGCACGATTCGTCCTTTTTCCCTTGCCTATAGCATACGGTACATCTTGCTAACGCAACGTGCTATCATAAACCAACTGTTGTTGAACACAGCTAGCATTCCACTATGGTTGTCTACACGCCTAGCCGTTCAAGTGACAATGACGGAATCACAAAGATGAAGGTCATCTACTTCAGTAATGATTTCCCAAATGACGATTTGCAACAGCTGTTTCGCCAACTGCTTCACAGCAGCAAAGATAGACGACACCCCCATCTCGCTAGGTTTCTAGACGAAGCCACGCTTGCTGTCCGGGATGAACTAGGTCACCTGACTCCAGCCCTGAGAAGCTTGATTCCACCTTTCGGAACAATTCTAGATTTTTCTCACTTTACCGATCTTCGCAAAGGCCCTCTTTGCGGGTCTGTCGACGGTATTCTTCTCTGTGTGGTTGAGATAGGCACCTTGATTGGGTATGTGAATCATGAGCTCAACTCATTCACCAAAGCTTCAATGCTGTCTTTTCTAACTCCTCTCAGTTATTATGAAACTTTCCCCGAAGCCTTTGAGGACGGCTCTGGCAGTGTATGCCTAGCTGGGCTAGGTATAGGTCTTCTAGCTACCGCGGCAGTCGCCTTGGCTCCTACAGTCTCCGATCTTACCTCGACAGGAGCACAGGTAGTCAGGCAAGCTTTTCGCTTAGGTGTTTTAGTACACGAGGTATCACAGAACCTGCAACCACGCGATTTGACGGACACGGGCTCTCCTAGTTCTTGGGCGTACGTGTTGCCAAACGTCAGTCCCACAGAAGTTCAGCAGGAGCTTGACGCGATTCGTATTCGAGACGTGAGTTTTAAATTTCTCCCTGTTACATTAATACATGTGTATGTTTAACCTACAATATAGAAGACTCCAGAAACCAGCAAAATATTCATTAGTGCCTTAAGCGCTTCTTCGGTGACGATAAGTGGCCCATCAGAGAGGTTAGCCCATCTTTTCCGAACAGCGGACTTTTTTCGTGACCGCAAGCATATTGCTTTGCCCGTCTATGGAGGCCTCTGTCATGCAAAGCATATATACACAGAGGAGAACGTTCTTAGACTAGTTCGAACATCTTCAATGGATGAACTTAATGCGACGTTTTTGCCACGAATTCCCGTTTACTCAACTTCCACGGGAGAACCATTTCGTGCCGGAACCGCGTCCGATCTATTTGAAGCGATCATTCGCGAGATTCTTACTGAAACAATCTGCTGGGACAAAGTTGTAACGGGTGTTGTTCAACATATTCGCGAGACCGGGCCCAGCCAATGTTCGATATTCACCTTCCGAACCTCACTTCCGGTAGTTGATGTGGCCGAAGCTATGGCTCAAGTTTCGGAAATTGATACCTCTATTGAAGATCTCATTGCCCAAACTCAGAAAGTCGGTGCTAGTCTCGCCCAAGGTCCTAAGAGGCCACTCGATTCGAAGATCGCTATCGTTGGCATATCATGCCGCATGCCTAGCGGTGCAATAGACACGGAGAAGTTTTGGGAGCTCTTGGAAAGTGGCCTCGATGTACATAGAAAGATTCCACTCGACCGGTTTGATGCCGACACTCATTGCGATCCGACTGGGAAAAGGATGAACACTAGTTATACACCTTACGGGTGCTTTATCGACGAACCCGGCCTTTTTGACGCGCCGTTCTTTAACATGTCACCCCGAGAGGCAGATCAGACGGACCCTATGCAGAGGCTTGCCATTATTACTGCGTACGAGGCTCTCGAGCGGGCTGGTTATGTTGCCAACAGAACCACATCGACTAATTTGCATCGAATTGGAACGTTTTATGGTCAAGCCAGTGACGACTACCGTGAGGTAAACGCGGCGCAAGAAGTCAGCACATATTTCATTCCAGGAGGATGTCGCGCATTCGGTCCAGGTCGTATTAACTATTTCTTCAAGTTCTCTGGCCCAAGTTACAGCATTGACACAGCTTGCTCTTCAAGCTTGGCAACTATTCAGGTCAGTGGTAATAATAACATTCATTGTCAGTAACGTTTTTGATGCTAATACAACTGACTAGACCGCTTGTACGTCTCTCTGGCATGGAGACACCGACATGGTTGTCGCAGGCGGAACAAACGTCCTGACAAACTCGGACGCGTTTGCTGGCCTCAGTAACGGCCACTTCCTTTCGAAGACGCCTAACGCGTGCAAGACGTGGGATTCTGAAGCAGATGGCTATTGCCGTGCGGACGCTGTTGGATCCATTGTGATGAAGCGTCTTGAAGACGCCGAAGCCGATAACGACAATATTTTGGGAGTTATCCTAGCTGCAGGCACAAACCATTCAGCCGAAGCCATCTCAATAACACACCCTCACGCCGGGCATCAAGCATACTTAACAAGAAAGGTCATCAATGAAGCTGGTATCGACCCTCTTGACGTCAGCTTTGTTGAGATGCACGGGACTGGCACACAAGCTGGTGATGCGGAAGAGATACAATCAGTGACGAATGTATTTGCACCTATTACCAAGCGCCGAAGTTCAAAGAATCCCCTTTACATTGGTGCCGTCAAGGCAAACGTTGGGCATAGCGAGGCCGCCGCAGGGGTGACGGCTTTGCTCAAGGTCCTCCTCATGATGCAGTATAATGCCATCCCACCCCACGTTGGAATCAAGAACAGCCTAAACCCCAAATTTCCGAAAGACATGGACAAACGAAATGTTCGCATACCATATGAGATGACTGAATGGCCACGTGCGGTTGGAAAGGAACGCTTCGCTGTTATAAACAACTTCAGCGCTGCAGGCGGCAACACGAGCATCGTTCTCGAGGATGCACCGATACGGGAGGTAGTAGGAGCAGACCCTCGCACGACGCATGTCGTGTCTATGTCGGCCAAGAGCAAGGCGTCACTGCGAGGCAATATCGAGAGGTTGGTTGCCTATCTAGAGAAACATCCCACTACCTCCGTGGCGGATCTTTCGTATACAACCACGGCCCGCCGCTACCACCATAATCACCGCATGGCCTTTACAGCCTCAGATATTACACAGGCACGTCGAAAGCTTTCTTCCGCTTTAGACTACGTGGAATCGCACAAGCCCATCCCCTTCACAGGTCCGCCCGCCGTTGCTTTTGCTTTTACCGGCCAAGGTGCAGCCTATAAGTCTTCAAACCTGGAACTTTACCACCACTCAGCCTACTTTCGATCCCAGGTGCTCCACCTAGACGCCCTTTCTCGGGCTCAAGGCTTCCCTTCATTCGTTTCTGCGCTTGATGGAACATATCCAAGTGATCATGCACATTCTGCAGTTATAACCCACCTCGCTCTCACTTGTAGCGAAATAGCCCTCGCTAAGCTCTGGGAATCGTTCGGCGTCAAGCCCAATGTTGTTGTTGGGCACAGCTTAGGCGAATACGCGGCGTTGCACGTTGCAGGCGTACTATCGGCCAGCGATGCTATTTACCTCGTAGGCCAGAGGGCACTTCTTCTCCAGGAGAGATGCAAGGCCGGTAGCCACAAGATGGTAGCCGTTCGAGGGTCACTCACACAGATCCAGGAGGCGGCAAAAGGCCTGCCTTATGAGGTCGCCTGCATTAACAGCCCAAGAGACGTTGTAATTAGCGGCCCCGTAGAGGAAACTACCGCCATTATCCCCGTTCTTGAAGCTGCGGGCATGAAGTGTTCGACTCTTGACGTCGCCTATGCTTTCCATTCTGCACAGACCGACCCCATCGTCGAAGAATTCAAAACGATCGCAAGCAGTAGTGTTATATTCCATCAACCGAATATGCCCATTATCTCTCCACTCCTGAACAAGGTTATTTTCGATGGCAAGACTATAAACGGACTGTATATGTCTCGTGCCACTCGGGAAACCGTCGACTTCTTATCGGCCCTCGAAACGGCCGACAAGATTGGTGCCATCGACGACGAGACAGTCTGGGTTGAGGTTGGGCCGCATCCCGTGTGCGTCAGCTTTATTAAATCTATCTTTTCACACGTCCGGACTATTGCTCCATCCCTACGCCGAGGTGAGGATAACTGGACAACGATGGCAAGTACCCTGGCTGCGTTACACTGTGCTGGTGTGAATGTCGAGTGGAATGCATTGCATGCTCCATTCGAGAAATCCTTGAAACTTCTAGACTTGCCAACATATGCATGGAATGAGAAAAGACATTGGATCCAATACAATGGCGACTGGGCACTAACTAAAGGCAACACCTTCTACGATGCTGAAAAGGGGGTAAATTCCAAGCAGCGGGTTTTGCCAGCCATTCCCACGCCAAACCTTCGTACATCATCCGTCCACCAGATTATCGAGGAACACTTCGACGGAGCAGCTGGGACAGTGACGATGCAATCGGATTTAGTACAGGCAGACTTCCGCTCGGCAGCTTGGGGACACAAGATGAACAACTGTGGTGTAGTGACTTCGGTAGGTAAATTCCTTGTCACAAGTCTACATCAGCTTGCTAACCTGCACACGCTTAGTCCATCCATGCGGATATAGCCTACACTCTCGGACAGTACTTATACAAGAAGCTCAAGCATGGCAGCCAGGAAGTTGGTATGAATGTTACGAACTTGGAAGTCTTGAAGGGGCTTGTCTGTAACAACAAAACAGACAAGCCGCAACTCATACATGTCTCCATAACCACGTCCGACATCAATTTGAACTTTGCGCGTCTCGAATGGTTCAACGTACTGCCTGACGGAGCCCTGGATGAGCCATTCGCTAGCGCCACAGTTTCCTACGAAGACACGAAGGAATGGCTCGACTCCTGGATACCTTCCACTCATTTCGTTCAGGGCCGCATCCAAGACCTGGAACGTTTAGCCGAGTCCGGCGTCGCCAACCGCTTTACGAGAAACATGGCTTATCTCCTCTTCGCAACCAACCTAGTCGATTACGCTGAAAAGTACCGCGGCATGCATTCTGTCGTGTTACACGGTCTAGAAGCTTTTGCCGACGTGGTTCTAACAACAGAGAAGGGGGGGACTTGGACCGTACCGCCTCACTTCATCGACAGCGTGTGCCATCTAGCCGGCTTCGTCATGAACGTATCGGATGCCGCAGACACCAAAACCAACTTCTGCGTCACTCCGGGCTGGCGCTCCCTACGGCTCGCCAAGCCTCTTGTACCAGGAGCCAAGTACCGCTCCTACGTCAAGATGATCCCCACAATCGAAGACCCAAGCATCTTCTTCGGAGATGTTTATGTGCTTCAGGACGATGTAATTATCGGGGTTTTGATTAGCATGCAATTCCGCCGCTACCCGCGAATCTTGCTCAGCCGCTTCTTCTCAGCCCCTGACGATGCTCATGCACCACCAGTCGCGACGGCCCAGGGTCCCAAGACAGCCGCTTCAAATGAGGTGAAATCACGAGAGCCTTCCTCCCGGAGCACTCAACCAAAGATTGAGCCCATCCCTCGCACCGCCGATATATCCACTACGCTACCGGTAGCCTCCAGCCAGGCCGCAGCCCAGGCTCCCACTTTACCCACTGTCGTTGAGGCGCCAGCTGACTCTACGGTGAAGAAAGCATTTGACATCGTCGCTTCTGAAGCAGGTCTTGACATCACAGACCTCACCGACGACGCCAGCTTTGCAAATCTAGGCGTTGATTCGCTCATGAGTCTTGTGATTGCCGAGAAGTTTCGCGAACAGCTCGGGGTGGTCGTCTCTGGTAGCCTTTTCTTGGAGTACCCCAATATCGGCGACTTGAAGGCGTGGTTAGAAGAGTATTATAGCTAGAGGCGATAGTTTACGGAGATGCTATGATGGCTATTCTCTCGCTCCACGTGGCCTTCATGCTACGGGCCACTTTCATTCATTTTGCAAGTCCTTTACTACTGAATATGATTTACTAGATTTATTAAGTAAAGTAACTACATATTTTTATCACTAGTTTATCAAGTATTTTTTCAGTATTTATACGCTGTTAATAGAAAATTAAATTTATAATAAAAATATTAATATTATTCATTGTTCATTGTTCATTAGTACTACTATATTATTATTATTATTAAATCTAAAATTAAATATTGCCCATGCACGCCACTTCACTACTCTTAATAGCTTCGAATTTCACAGAAATACGCAGCTTGGTATCTCAGTATAGCTATTCCCAGATTGCCGAGTGAGGATATTCAACGTCATAATACATCGGAGGCGATCGTTGGGTTTGGTCTCCCCCCTATGTTGACACCACAACATGGATAAAGCGTTCAAGTCGTGCTGCAACTAACTGATAACAGGTATTAGATCGATGATGTAGAAGCGAGGACGCTTGCTGGTTACAGACCTGCAGTGGAAGCACCCCACCATGACTGAGATACAGAACTCATATGAGCGAGAAGTGGACGATTGGCCTGGATTGTTCATGAAAGCTGATGCTCGCTTCGCGTTCCAAAGGGCGAAGCAGCCCACTAGTTCAAATCTCGGCTTTGTGGTTGCTGAATGGAAGGGCGAAGCTTAGATAAATGATCGGCTAGGAATGCACACCAATGACAGTTACACATATTCCCGTCCAAAACGGTCATGTTGTACATACACGTGCATGCTTGTAGCCTCCAGCCTCCTCTTCCTCGACGCCTCAAGTATAATTGAAGGCGTCGCGGGGTTTCAAAGCTTATTGTTCCCAGGCCGGTATGGACCTTCGCCCATCCTCGAACCCCTCCAAGCTTTTTTTTTTTTTAGTTGTATTAAAAAAATGGCCAAAAGATTTTGTTTTTAGTAGGAATTATAAAAAAACATTATATTATAAAATGCACTTAATATAAAGGCCTTAATACTAACACTTTAACATTTATATGTAATACTGGTTTTAAAGAGATAGGATTATTGACTAGGTAATGTTGATCCGGGGTCCCGTCATAAGCCCTTCCCGTATTATACACAGTATCCATTATAGTGACTCACCAATACGCAACCTCATAAGACTCGGGAGGAAAAGGAAATCGAGCCTCGCTCAGCTATCTCTACTCAATTTTGTTCTCATAGATTTGTAAGGGAGTTCTCTTCTGTCACTCTGATGCTGTTGCGTTGACTGTCACCACTGAGGCCGATAGTAGTGCTCACACTAATCTCACTGTTGGAGTCGCCGCGCTGGTGCGTTACTCTTCTCTCGAGCTCGATGGTCCGTTCACGCTCTATGCGGACAGCGTCGGCGATGTTTTGTCCTTTGGGGATACCTTTAAACTGATCTACCATGGAACGCACTTCCTGCCTCAGCGCCGTCCAACCCGTCGAAAAGAATATAACCGCATTCCAGAGGCCTTGAAGTGGTAGTACAATGGCGCTTGCAAGGTTAAGCGGGTAGTTAAATTCGCGCGGGTTGACGATGTCATGCACACGGTTGATGCTGCTCGGAGTCCAGGTAATCAGCACACTGACGGCGAAAACGAAGGATGTACGTAGGTATGCTAGCTTCACTGGGTCCATATGGCTAAACTTGCTGCACCACCCATCAAAGCCATCCCGTATGTGCCTCCAGAGAGATCTTTTGACCCGTGGCTTGGCAGTAATGCATGTAGTGGTTGTCGCGATCGGTGCTGGGGTTGAGACGCCAGCCTGTCGGTCAAAGTTGGACTGATCCTCGACTGGGCCCTTAAACCAGTTGAGGGGAGTTGTATTAGAGAGTGGGCGGCTGACTCGTTCGCTCTCTGTGTTTATTGTCGTCACTTGAAGGACCTCGCGATTGATAGTGCCCATAACTGCTGCATTCGCAAAGAGATCCTATTTAATTCCTGATTAGTTCTCCGGTCCCAAGAACCATAGCAGCTTATGGGCGAAGATCCTACCTTTTCTCCGGAATCCCGCGTTTCAGGCAAATCATGTGTAGGGTTGCTCAACGAAAGATTTCTAAGTTGGTTACGTTGTTTAAAGACGTAATAGCCAACAGCGATATAGATGAACGCCGACAACACAATGCATACCCATATTGGCAGGTAGTATGTGTAGATACGTAGGTCGGACCAGTCCCTATCTATCCAGCACCATATCTAATAAAATGTCAGCTTAGTTAGGGCTAGATGAGGACGATACATGTACCGTAGCATCACCATAGACGTTGTCGCCATTCCCATCGCGGACCAGGAGCAGCCATAGTGCCGGAATAAACGGTATCCCGTAGCAAACGATGAAGTAAGCATACCAATATCTCAAAAAATTGTTTGGGTTTGCGGAAAAGAAAAACACCATGTACACGTTCACAGCCATAGCAAAAGACCACCACGGATCTGATTGCATAAATCTATCGGCAGGTTATTAGAAGCCACGATGGTTACCTAACAATCTGCTAATCATAGGGGGCTTACAGTTCAAACATGAAGGCCTGTGCTTGGCATAGACGGCTAGTAGATCCAGCTAGAACACCTGAATATCCTATCAAACAGGCGATGCTGGCTCCTAAGTTGGCGATGGATGCGAATATGATAAACGTGCTCGGAACTGTTCGAAGTCGCTTGAACACGGCGAAAGCCACGAATATCAAGAGGACTGCCATCAGCGAGAGCGCGGCACCTAATCGTTCAAAGAGCACGATAATCGCTATATGGTTCGGGTGACCTAGAGCTTCTCCGGGTGCACCGTCACCCTGAATATTGTCGTCTGCCGCAACGGGCGCCATGGCGAGGAATAGAAGCGTGGGTTTGTATATGAATAGTTCGCATATACACTTACACACTGGCGGAAACAGCAGAGGCTTGTATAGGCAGCTCTTAGGTTGAGGATTCGGGTTGAAGTCGAAGCCCAAGGTTGCTAGGGAGCCCCAAGCCTCAGTTATCTATGTAGTCAGTCGCGCGGTGGCGTCAGACCAGATCAATCAAACCTGGTCTTGTTCTTGTTGTGGCAGTAATGTATCGGATGAGGTTATGGTCTTAAATTCGGTGGTCGACAAGTACAGTTGTAAAAGCTTGACCCTCGATTTGTACGGCGCCGGAATGGCATTCCTAGTATACGTTTCCTCGTGGCCGTTGAAACAGTGTCACGGTGGATAGGGTTATAACCGTGATGTTGTGATTCAATGTCGTTGATTGTGCCGAGAGAATTCGACAGTGAGTGGTGTGACAAACGAGATGTCATAGGGCCACGTGCATCAGGGTGGGACATTCGTGGATATCAATGAGCGAAATTTTGAATGAATAATGAATGAATGAATGGACCGAATAACAGTTGCCGGCGTCGTGTTGTAGGTTGATACTGGGTAATTGTTAAGCGCGATATCGAAGCAAGCCAGCGAGGAACCATAGAGCTGGCGCGCCAAGCGCTTTCGCTTTCGCGGAGAGAGCCCGATAAATTATGAGTTAACGCTGTCGTATGGAATAGAGTAGAAACCAGCATATGATGAAGGGTAGAGGCAGCGTATGCAGAATCCCTAGAATGTGATTCGGGCGAGTTATCCAAAGAGCGAATGGAAACGACGAAAGATAATATCGAGAACGCAAGTAGCCGTATTGCTTGCTGCAAAAAGAAAAAGAGTGGACGACGGTCAAATAATGCACAAATTGAATTCGGAAGTCAAGTATGAATAGTTTAAGGGAAAGTGCGTAAGGAAAGTGATACAGAAACGATAACAACAGCAGCATATAGGCCAAGATCAATTTGTAGCGAAAGTAACCCTAGGGAGCACGTGTAGCCCGGCAGCAGGGGGGATATACAGAACAGCTCAGAGGTATGTGCTGGACAATGGCGAGGCTCAAGCATGTCCGGTTTACGGTCGTCAATTCGACCAAAGGTGCTTCTGCGAAAATATATACCGTTACACAGAACACAGAGCGAATCCCGGTAGCCACTAGGATCGTGCCCATCCAGCAACGGGAGAGGAGCGAGGGAAACCTGGTGGGTACCCTAGGCCGTTTGGTATGTTAGTTTATCTCAGGTAGTTTATCGCAGGTACCGAGGAAGACGAATACTCAGGTAGGCAGGGAGGGAGGTAGGCATGAAGTTGGGCGTCCTACAGTCGATAATATTATGACGCTCGCCTCGGAGGGCGGACATGGACACGGCAATATGCTACGTAGGTAAGAGGCTTGGATTGAATATCAAAGCGTAATATAGGACTCGTTGGAGCGTATCTTTGGGTATGTAAGTGCTCGCAAAACGACCATTCTGTGTCTAGGGTATTTAACACCTAAGGACTCTAGGTATCTACCTAAGCTACCTACCTAAGCTAATACCTCTCTCATACCCCATGACCAGAAAGGCGATTCGCCGGTAGCCACGAGTACAAGGAACGTCATGGGATATTTCGGACATTTTGCAGGCAGCAATGGGTTCGAGCAGAGAAAGGTCTAGCTACCTAGGTAGGTAGTTAGAAAGAATACAACAATGAATATAACAAGGCAAGCGCAGTAGGTACCTTGACGACGAGCGCAAGGCATCGCATCTATCTACCTGCCCGGGGGAGCTACGCTAGGTGGTATGTGACATAATAACAATATGCATCAATTTTGCAGAAAGGCCAATCCCGAACGGAATTTCCGTTTGTGTAGAATAAAAGACTCGCATATCGAAGAACGCCTAGGTACCCAGATAGATATTAGCCGTGGGAAAAGGACCAATAGTATCAGAGCATATTTTTTTTAAAAGACATTAGGAGATGCAGCCAGTTTATTTTCAGGGTCTCCGTTGGATCGGGTGGGCTTCCCGTTGGAATAAACAAACAAAACGCCTGCCCTGTGGCGCACGTGGGCAGTAGAGACTGGTTTTACTCGACATACTACTTCCCCCTTTCTCTCTCTCTGTCTCCCTCTGTGTGTCCATTCCTAGGGATATGAATTTAAAAACGGAGCCTCTGGAAAGTGAAGAGAAGAGAAAAGTACCTAACGCAGACTCAAATGCCACAACGTGCATGTTCACTTACTCTTCGGAAGATCATCCAGGTTATTGCCTTGGGATCTGGGTCGCCCCCCAAAATACCTCCTCGAAACTTTCAGCACTAGGTAGGCAGGCTATGCAGCTGAACTACTTACTATTATGCATAGATGGCGATCGGTTTCCTATCACACGACTCGGAGACCGTGGGAAACAAAAAAAAAAAAAAAAAAAAAAAAGGAAGGGCGAATTCCAAACATACCGCCTCGATCCTGCTCAGTTCTACAAGTGAGAGGTGCAGTTGATAGTGGAGCCGGCATACTACCCAGATCACGAGCCGTCGAGACCAGTAGGGGAAAGCGAATCTGCGGGTACACGCAGAGGAGGGTGGATGGTACACAACATTTACTACTTAGTACTACTAGTATAATACACGGCATCGGTCCAATCATCCCACCACTTTGACAATTCAATAGATGCACCAAGGCTTTCCGCTGCCGAGTCGAGGCAGCCCACCAACAAGGCAGTCCGGAATCGAGTTCTTCTCCACCGTCAAGCCCTGACTTGGTCGTAAGAGTAACCATCCACCTGCATGGCTACATGCCTTGTTTGCTTCGGGTAATCACAGCATTCGAATGCAACCCGGAAGAGTGCGTGGAAGCATATTCTCTGAGCGGAGTTATCTTGGAACGAATCTCTCGAGATTGCCGATAATTACCACTCCAGCCCAGCCCCAATCCTCGTTTCTATCGAGAGTACATAGAGGTAGGGACGGAGGGGGCGGGGGGCGCTCGTCAGCAACGCATTGCAGCTCAATCAATAATGGTACGGCGCTCATAGTGCGCCACTGTCGTGTCGTCTCAGACGGGCTAATATGCATGCAAATCATTCTTAGTAGATTACCCTTGTGAATGAGGCTTGCGAGGGGCAGGAAATGGGTGTGTTCATGGTAAGCTCCCCCTCTCCACAGGAGCGAATTGCCGTTTGTGGCAATAAATAATACCTTACCTTTTTACCCTTTTCACCTCGCATACTGTAACGGGTGCTGCCGTCGCCAAGGAGCATGGCAGTCACATAGATCCGATTGATTAGACGAAACCTATCATCTCTGCGCGGTACATATAAACCTAACCTAATTGCTTGCTATCTACGAGGTTAGTTGGGCGCTACCCGGTATCCGGTATACCTATACTCATGCGGTCAACACTCCAGAATGGGGGGTTGGTGAGTCGGTTTGTGAGTCCCAAAAGACCGCTAATACAATTACTACCCATCGAAAGGCAAAGCCCGGACGTGTAAACACGGGCGCAACGTCGTGTGTGCACTAATTATACCTAAGCCTAGCGCGCTTAGAAGTGATGCGCAAGCCTAAATGGCTCTCTCAAGACTCACCTCACCTGTGTAAATGGCAAACGCATGTACCTTAGTTTAACCCTGGACGAGTGCCAGGTTAGATTAACCATGACCCAACGCAATTCTTCGCTCTGTGCAGCCTGTTTGTATAAACACTTCCCTCCCAGGGCTATAGTGTTTGTAATGTCTCGGGATATCCAGATATCCAAATACCTTATCCATCCTAATTTGGGTACGCACGACGGTGGGCCACAACCACCCTCCACCGACAATAAAAAAAATCGACTAAAAGCAACAGGGGCGGGGTAAAACAACCACCAAATATCTTACAATTACCTATATTACAGCCAAACTAAAGCCTAATAAACGAATAAACACTTAAACAGCTTAATTTAATTTAATACAGCATTATATAATTATTATTATTATTTTTCTATTTTGCTTTTGATTATTGTCGGTGGAAGGTGGTAGTGGCCTACGTACGGGGGTGGGCCACTACCACCTTTTACCGACAATAAAAAAAATCAACCAAAAGCATCCAGAAATAAACCAAAGGCAAGGTAACAAATTACAAAAATAACTACTAAATACTTTTATATAATATATTAAGCTAATAGCTAACTATATAATTATATATATATTTAATATTTAAAGGTGTAGAGGTGCTTGGTAGTTATTTTGTAATTTGTTACCCTGCCTCTGGTCTATTTCTGGATGCTTTTGGTCGATTTTTTTTATTGTCGGTAAAAGGTGGTAGTGGCCCACCATAACGCACAGTAAAAACCCACCATGCTCACGCTCATCATAAATTAAAAACAAACCAAGAGCCCATCCACGATAACAACAACAAACCCTCCACAACCCAAGTCCCAAACAAATACATGATGAAATCAAATATTCAATGGCATAGAGATCGATCGATCTGAATAAGTGCTCGTCTATACTCCATGTCACTCCGCAAACAACAACCGCGAGAATGTCCAGCCGAAATCTTCTACATGTCGAAACTTAATCAGATTCCAATTCTTCGTGAAGCCTATATGCCTCGGTGGATTGCGTGGCTCCCCAGACGGCATGAGAAAGCATATGTTCGAAGCTCGAGCGCTCATCGTGATCAACCGTAGCGTAACGCGCGAAGAAAAGGCGCAGTCCGTCGTCGACCGTCGGATACGCTGCGCTGTGACCCTCGGGACAATATCTTGGGTCTTGGTGCAAGACCCTGACTACGTGGGTTTCAACGCTATAACACACCCCTTTCGTTAGGCGCGCAGGGCTCTTCCGTGTTAGCAGAGCAAGTATTTCCTACGTCGGTGGCTAGTTGATAGGCGTCAAATGATATGATAACCAGCTTGCAGCCTATTCGGTATAGTATCGCCTAGCAAGCGGAATGCCGAGTAGTTTCGGGTTGTGCGGTCGTAGCACGAGGGGATGTATGTCACTGGGCATATCTATGCTCGGTTATACGGGTGACAAAAGAGAACATCCCAGATAGGCCCTCAACCTCTCGAGTACCGAGCCGAAGCTACCGTTCTCCGGGTATTCTATAACGAAAGCAGAGCCCACGGAGGCCATCCAGCAAGGTATCATAGACAGCACTCGGATTCGATCGCCATCCCGGGGACGGAGGAAAAGTGGCGGTACACCATAACAAGTCAACCACCTTCTTCGACGTAATGAGATGCACAATGTGCTCTGCGCCCCTTGAACGCTATCCAGGGTTAAATGTCACTCTCGTTTCTCTCGCTTCAAAGGTCCCGTCTTAACTCAGTTCGTTCAGTTTCCGACATCGCACACTCTCCACTCACCTTCAGAACCATGGCTTCGTCCCTCAGATCCTCCTCAACTTCACCGCCAATCGCCTCGGGAGGTGAGTTCTACCCAATCCGTCACCGCCAAGCCCAGGCTCTACCACGCGGCACAGCACACCAGCGGCGCCCGATCCGAGCAGCTTATCGAAGTGAAAGGCTGACTGCCTTGAATTGAAGCATACATGTTTCACCAACCATGTACCGTATAATGTCTTCTCTCGACCCCCCGAAGTATTGAGGGGGTGTCGACATTCGTGTCTATCGCTAAGCGGGCCAAGAACGATTCGGTAGGCACTCCACGCAATTCAATATACCGCAGTATACACCACTTATATATTTCGATTACACTCGGCCGTGATTGGCATTGTGTGGCGAGCCAATTCGCATGGTGCCTATGTTCTATGCTTCTCGGGCATCACGGGCAAACCCGTCGCGTTCAAGGTCGGGAGAATGGAAGAGGCCCAATTGTGCTTCTAGTGTTAACAAAGAGACACTGGGCTCGCCTGCCTTCGACGAGATAGTACTTACTCACAGCTTAAGTCATCTCACAGGCCATAGAGATCAATACATATCAAACTTTCTCTGTGGACCGTTCCGTAAAGAGGCGATGCGAACGGCTCTATGCACTTGATGCTCGGAATAATCTGGTAATGAGCTACTTCGTAATGCCGATCCTACTAGTACACCCACGATGTCTTGTTCTAGAAGAAAATGTGAATATTATTCAGTGCTTCACCAATCATCAATAGCGCCAAAGTTATAATCGTGCTGGTGTATGCATATATAGGTTCGATTGCTCCGACTTTTACCTGCATTTGCGCGCCCATCCCTTCTACCGTCTCGCTTCATCCAGCAAGCAAGCCGCGACTGATCGGGTATATGCATTAAATCAAGTTTCAAATTACATTCGTATTTTCAGTAGTTCATTCACGTCATCTAGCCTAGCTCCCCATTATGTCGTGTAGAAGAAGTCAGGTCGCCCATCACCCATCAGCTCAAGCTCAGCCTCACTCTTCCCTTCAGCAAGATAGTCTCGCTTACCCTCGCGCCTCTTCTTATTCTCTATCCTAAGAAGGATCGTCATCAGGAGACTACCTCCGAAAAGGAATAGTGTCATATAGGCTAGGATGACACCATGTCCCTGAAGGTAGCGAGGCGAGTCGAAGAAAATATTTGAACTGACGATTCCGTTGAGATTCCCCCACCCGATAACAAATCCCAAAACAACACCTCGCTTGTATACACCCTCCGTGTTATTTGCCATCCACGTAATCGTGTTGGAAATGCAAGGGTAAATGCCGAGAGCACCTAAAAATGTGGCTGCGTATTTCACCGCTGGGCTATCAGAGGCAATAAGCAGGATAAAACCGACAATGCCGATGACGCTGACAATGATATTGCATAAACCACGTTGCCGGGTACGGTCGGCGACAAATCCAATAACGACAGTGAGAACGGCAGCCGCGGCGTAAGGAGGGACACTCAAAAGATTAGTATGAATAGCGTTTGTGCTCCAGCCCGATTCCATTATGATGGTGGGCAGAAACAGTGAAAAGGCGTAGAGAGGCATATCGCAACCCATATAAATGACCATGCCCAACCACATCTTCCAATCCTTGAGACCAGCGTATAGGTATCTTGTGCTCCAGTCTTCGTGTTCCGCCGATGCCTGTTGGTCCATCTTCAGTCGTCGGATCACTCGGGCGCGGTCATCAGGGGTCAAAAAGCGTGCATCGTCCGGGAAGTCATGCACCATCCAGAAGGACGCCACCGCCACGACAACCGTGAGGAGTCCTTCCAAGACGAAGATCCACCGCCAGCCTTCGAGGCCACCTTTCCCGTCTAGTTTTTCAATGGCAGCTGCCAATAGGCCACCAAAAGAGCCTGCCAGTGCGGCTGCCGAGAAGAAAATAGCCTGTAATAAGTGAGTCAATAAAGGTACACCGCCAACATAGAAGAGGTGGTCATACAGCACGAATACCGAATTCGGATCGTTTGTACCAACATGAAAGATAGTAATTCACGCCCTGTAAAGTGCCTAAATTAGTCGACGTCGAATGAATCACCTAAGAAATAAGAGATCAGTCGAGGGAGTTCGTACAGGGAAGAGCCCAGCTTCTGCGAGACCGAGGAACCAGCGAGCAGCCAAGAGCCCAGAATAGTTATAGCAAAAGCCCATGCCCACCATGGATGCACCCCAAAAAAACCTAACGTAGCACAAGGTGAGTTTATGGACGGACGAGATCGGATGGGTAACGGCATAACCCACATGATAACCGGGATGAACAACGAAGGTTTTAGTTTTTTAAGTAGCACATTGGTAAGCGGCTCGAACACCGAGTACGACACGAAGAAGATGGTGAGAGCTATGTTATATTGTCCAGTTGACAAGTGCAAGTCGTCGAGAAGGCCCGCAACCTTTGCATTGCCAATATTCGTCCGATCCAAAAACGCAAGCAGGTACAATAAACAGAGCTATGTTCGAAACACCAGATCAGCTATGAGACAAGTTGAGTAGTCTCGTGTATGCATACCCAAGGGATAAGAACGAGGTCGAGTCTCCAGACAAGTCGTTTCTCCTGCAGACACAGTCAGCTGTGCGACCTCAGCATCTAAGACAAGAAACCTGCGACAGAGCACAGGACAAAGCCGCCTATGCGGGTCGGCCAGCTCGGGCGGCGCTTACGATTTTGTCCTTTTCTTCCTGGTCAAGATGCGCATCGGGGTCGGATGGGAGGCCAACGTCTTGTATGAAGGCAGGATCATGGCCCTCGCGCTCGTCGCGCGACGACGTATGCTTCTCCAGGTCACTCATAGTATGCGCAAGCGAGTTAATCGACGAGACCCAATATGTTTATTGACAGCAGTACATATAAACTGAGAAAGAGGTGGACAGAACTGTGGCCAGTTGACACAACGTCTATTTTAACAGCCAGCCTTAAGATACTCGCGAAACAAACAGGATAGCGAATTTATATATATAAGCAGGGGCAAAAAATGATGGAAGAAAGCTAGAGACGAAAGCCGGGCAAGACAACCAGAAGTATTTCAATTATTGATCGGCAAATGGTACATGGGGGTGGAAAGCATGGGGCAGTATGGGGGCAATCCATGAGGGGCAAAGGGAGAGCCATGGCGCTAGTGGTATTTGCTGTTTGCATCCAACCCATTCTGCCTAGGTCCTAGATAGATAGCATTACAGCTAGCACACCTACTAAGTTGATCTGGAGACTGCGCGTGCCGAGCAGAGGCGTATCATAATGGTTGGGCGCCGCCTTAGAAGGAAGGCATAGCATAGATAGCATGGGCACAGCTGAGATAAGACGCCATGGGCACAAGGTCGGCAGCCAAGGGCATACATAAATACATGATGATAATAGGTTTTGTATAATACTTTTATTACATCATCCACACAAGCAAACCGTTTGCCTGTGAGGTCCGTAGTACTGGTATCTAGAAGCATACCTATTCATGATGCATGAAATAGATCTAAGACAAGAGAACATACACCGGCGTAGCCACTTGAAAATGTATGGTTCTAGCTGGAATGGAGGTGAGCTATCTTAGTAGAAGCAGGATTTGGGGAATCCGACCAGGGTATCATTCATTCATCGATTTACTAGTACTAAGTAGAGGCTAGCTTATTCTGACAGTCAGGTGCACCATCCACATATAGGCATTTTCTTCTCTCTGTGAGACACCATTTTAGACGCCTTCGCTCCACACGTCGCAGTTCTTTAGCCGAGCTTCGTGTATCATTACCAATCGTGCAATCTAACGGACCGGTAGAGACCAATTGTAAACTCTCTATTTACCAGGTGGCGCCTAGCTGCGGGTTGTCTCAAGCTGCCACATGTCGTATGCTACCTCTCGTCTCACCCCGAGCTTCCTATTGATGGCGGCGGCTGAACATAGCACAAGTGTCTATCTAGTACTTATGCGTTCTGGCATGTACGGCCGAAATATTACTGCCTGTTCCAAAAATATCGACCCGACTGGTTGAGCAAAAGATACAACCAGGAAAATTTTTCCTTTGTAAGCCTTCACGGTGAAATCACATAAGCCAGCCAGCCCGCCCGCCTCCTCATCCGCACCAGGGTAGGCCAATTAGCGGTCTACTCAGTCTGACGTTCACCCGCCAACTGAGTCCGATTTGCCATACAGGAGTGCAATCGTCCATCTCTACGCCGTCATCCCACCTTCATTCGAGAGTGCGAGTATTCATTGGCATAACTATGTGCTTCTTCGATGAATATTAAAACATGACAAGTAAACAACAAACCTGGGCCGAGAAAAAAGTAAGCAAATACCATTCCCCGTCATTTTAATGGTCTGGGGAAAAATATAGTAAGTGTCTGCCGGGACGGCTCCCCGCACCCAGTGCTTCTTCGCCCCGAGCTAGGGGGTTCTTCTGGGGGGCGCCAAGGGCGGGGTAGGTTGTGTTCGCCAATCAATCAATCTTGTATACTCTTTTATCTCGCAACCCGAAAATTCGGAGTTTATATTGGCGAAACGGATTAACGGATTACTTATTAATACACAATGCGGCAAGTACCCGCGAAGAACCCGTGCTGACCCGTGCTCGAGTTCTGCTCGAGGGAGTAAGGTTGTTTATCCCGAATCAGCAATCACTTCCCGGATCATTACTATACATGCAACACCGTACCAGAACACCGTACTCGAGCACCGTACCTATCTAGTCTGCCTTAGCCAGCCTCGGTTGGGTATGTACGTATATGCGTATGTTCCTAAGAGTCAGTAAGAGTCAGACTCAGTGGAGCTCTGCCACGGTTTATGTCACAAGGCAGACAGATATTTTCACTGTCGGGCTCAACGAAACGGAACAGTCACTGATTCTAATAGTGTCGTCACGCCCGAGCACTGCCCGAGCCCCTACCTACGTCGCCAGTCGGTAGAACTCGGCCCCGGTCCTCGTCGGCTGCGGGGTGCGGAGACGAGGGACACTAACGAACAAACAGCACAATGATAATTCAAATCATTCTTGGCCAACAAGGGATTATCCACCACCAAACCCAGTCAGTTGCGTCGTGTGATAATTATTATACTTATGCTACTAGGAGTAACTATGAACTACTTACCTACTAGTACTACATTGCTCAGGATAAGCGAACCTACTTAGTAAATCCGGCTTTTAACACAGTGCTTCCTTGTCCCGGCTTCTGCTCTCCAACCTAATGTGTGATTAGGCCGGTGACACGTTCTTTCTTAGGGGTAAAGGCCGACCAATAAGACCATACTATAGTTCGCCCTATCTATGTTCTACGTTCTACGTGATTTCAAGTTTCCCAGCCCAACCACCACGCCCGAGCTCCGGGAGGCTCATCTAGAGCCACTTCAGCAGCGTCTCGCTTCGTTTCGCTTGGCGGGTGTTTGCATATCCAATGTCGCATCCCGGAATATAGTTCACATGGCAGGCTGCATACTAACACAACAGCCAACTATCATGTAATGAGTCATCAGTTAATCCGCCGATAAGAATGTTTTTTCATTTACTTCTTAATTCTATCTAGTTACTTTTTTTTCTTCTTGCTAGTACCAGCCTTCCAGCTAATTCGCTTGCCGAACCTCCCGATGACGACGATGCCAGTGCCTAATTATATCCACCTATGCGTCTAATTTGCATCACCAGATAATCAGCTGTGTCTCACTTGCTAGGTATAGGATCCACACTTTGGGAGCCGCAACATGAACAACCTCACCATCACAAAACATGTAATATTTATTAAAATCCTACTTCACCGAGGTGGTTTTCACAGCTGGTTTTTTATTGGTCTCAAGATGTATAAGGTGAAGGTCCCATTTCTAGCATCCATTAAGCCCTGTCACCAAGAGTACCAACTAAGGAACTACCCTACCATCCTACATACGTAGGTAGGCATTGAAGCTTAGCAATCTCTTGTTGAGAAGCGTGACATACTTCCAACAGAGAAGTTATCTACAATATACCCGGGTATCAAGTACCTTCGTTGATAGGAAACTCTCCTACTCCCAGTATAGGATAATACGACTAACGTTACGCAAAGGGCCCCAAGCTCCTTCGTTAATTAACCAAAACCTGCATATAAGCATATTGTCTTCTTTTCTCTACGAATATAGCATCATGGGACTAAATTAATGGCTTCGGGCTCTTCACAATCGACAATTTTTCTTTTATTCTTGAAGACTTCCGTCGCCAGGCCTACCACTACAACTATAACATGCCGAGAGCACACATCTAAAGCGAATTCCATTAAACGAACAGATATGACAAAGATGCAAGAAATGTTCTATTGTTCCTATTATCATAAAAGTTGTGAAGGGTACAGAGACACGGCGGGAACCTCGTCTCGAGTAGCTTAGTATCTATTTAGGGCGAATTCTACTCATCATTAAATGAAATCATAGTCCCGATAATACGGTCGCGTCCCCAGTCTAAGGGCATGATGGATAATAATATTTGTCGTTGCACAAAGCGCCTACGCTGCCTATAGGGGCCCCTATTATTGATATCAGCAGCTCGAGACTAATCCCCCTAATTGAGTAATATCTACTTTGTACCTAGAGCCAACACAAAATTTGCTCGTTGTAGTGTTGAAGTAAACGGAGAAAGGCCGAAATAGGGTAGTCCTGCTACCAGACTATATTACTAAAAACGGATAAATATACGGGATTCGCTGATGTATTACTCCATATAGAAACTCTTCGTTGGTCTATCAAGCATTCCGCCTCTCAGCGACCTATTTACTTAATACCACTCCCCCTACAACGCACGAAGACTTGTGACTAGTGCTAAGGGACGTATGCTATTCTAATCCGACTCTCTTCCAAATTACCTACAACTACCGTGCAAGAGACTGTCTTTATCTGCATTCATTACGCTATTCTAACAGATTACAGATGAAAGATCGGAATTGAAACCGGGACCCCTCTTCATCAACCTAGGCCTCCTCATAGTGATGTTAACAGACGATAAATCGAATTGGTCCGCTGAGTCTCATCGTAGAAAACCAGAAATAATCTACAGTTATGCGCAGTTTCCTTTGCAACGCTCCTCCAGCTCGGTAGTTGTTAAGCATAAGCCACAATCGTCGGTAGATGGTCATTTGCTTACATTAGAAAAAAAATCTCAACAGAAAAGATTGGAGCATCTTGAAGGCCAAGAATGGGGTTTGAGGGGCTGGAATTGGGCCTGGGGGAAAGAGGGCCGGCGGGACAAAATATTCACTGCTCCTCGACCGGGGGGCGGAGGTTCATAATGGGGAATATTCGGGAAGTTTACAATTTGATCGGGGAAGGAAGATGAAGCCACGCATTACTACTCCAGTTCTATGCCTTCTGTGCATGACAATTCAGGTGAGGCCCAGTAGCTTACCTCGTTTAGCGCTCATTGCCTAACAAACATTTCTGTATCACTAGAATCGATAGTTCATCCCTTGATTCTTCTTGCGTCGTACCAAGCCTCCCCCGGCCAATAATTTCAGTTTGATTCTTGAATTGTTCGACCGTGCTTGTTACTTGTACAACTTTATAGTAGAGATCCCTATCCAATAGCCCACCCAACGTCAATACACTCGGAAACAGTCGAAAATACTCGAGATAGGACTTCAGTATCCCTCAAAGAGAATAAATTGTATAAGTAAGCAGTCTATCACCACAAGATGTCTTCTCTCTTCACTCTCGAAATATAGATTCCAGGCCAAGCACACACGCCTATATATACAACATACACTACTGTATCGACGGTTTCTTACATCACTGACAAAATGCACGTTATTCCTCTCATATCTACCGCTATAATAGCGCTTAGTAGTGGCGTTCGCAGCGCACACTACTTTGATACATTTACCGGCCGCACTAGCAGCTTCTGCGGCGATACAACATGGCAAAACGAGACCAGTTCAACAGCAGCTCTGGCCTCTGACTGCCAGAAGATCGCTGATCAGCTACGCCAGCACGAAAAGAAAGCATTTGAGCTCTATGGCTGGAAGGAGGACCCAACTGACGAGTACCTCGGCCTCTCGACCGTCGGTTCCTGTGTCTTCGGCGCCAAAGTTATCCACAACAACAACGCCCTGCCTGTGATTGCCAACGGTGATATTGCGGATATCATCAGAGACGCTATGAGCCACTTCGAGGTCGGCGGCCGCATTGGGGCTTCTGGATCTAGTAAGTAATTCTTGTGTTCTTCCCGACTTGGAGGTTCTTAGAGCCTAGAAGCACCGTTTCTGGTAAAAGCCAAGTCTTCGGAATGTTTTTTTTTCGGCCTCGTATATCTTGCTTCAATGGAGGTGACTGACTCTAGGTGTTGTAATAGTGCAGTGCAAGCCAGACTGGGGGAATTACTTTTCACAGGAAATTGGATGGAGGATCTATACCTACCCTTCATAAAGCCTTTTTATACCCACCTCGAGCATTGTTGAATTTTCTTTATAACCCTTGCTATCTGGCTTAAGCAGTGTTTACAGGAGAGACAGGAAGGAGGTAGTGGATTTGTGCGGGGGGTATAGGTGACAATTGGATATTGTCAGTGGATGTCCTCGTCTTCGATATTAATACGTGGGACCGGTTTTCTTATGGTTTCGTATTGAGTACTCATGATGAAATACTATCTCGAGGAACTTTCATGATTTACCTGATCGGCTCAGCTATTTATGATTTTATGACCCTAACTGCAACTTATAGGAACAGTGAAGACTTGATGAGCTATTTCTCATCGTCTAAAAAGTAGACTGAATCAATAAGCCCCATTCGTGTTTTGAACTCCCCATAGAGAAAATTCATACAGCCGGAAAGAAGTATCTGTTTTTTTGGGATAAGAAGTGAAGCTTTTTGACTATCTAGCTAAGTATTCAGGCACGGCCTACCTAATACCTCAAATTCCAGTGACCACGTGCTTTGTCTTTGGTTAATATGTGATGTTGAATGGCAAATCAAGCTGATAACTAACTCGATGCCTAAAACACACGAATAGCGGCGACACATCTACCGCCCCTTTCCATGATGGCCAACCTTTTTGGAGCTTCCGTTCCATCGCTACATTTACCTATAACCTAAGTAGATTAGTTAGAAAGTGACCTACTATCTTAGGCTTACGACCGCTATATATATATTTAGAGACGTGCATCTTGCTACGGTAGAAGCTTATCGGAAGCTAGGAAGAAAGAACATGCCAAGCCCACTGATCCGGTGCTCACAGGACCTAAGTAATGTACGCAAATAATGGAGATAGTATTAGGATTCATGGACAACTAGAAAGGTAATTTTCGTAAATAAGTAACCGCGTTACGAATGTTAGTAAAAGCGCCAAGGAAATAATATCCACCTATAGGTTATTTACGCAATATTTTGATACTTAAATTGTGTGGCAGACCTTCTCTCAATGAAGGGATAGAAACATCGTCTAATTAACAAAATTTCTACTATGATAGTTGCTTCTCTTGATGTTCCACGATAATTAGGGGAATGAACCTTTGGCGGTCTCATGCTGCCCTATCGTAGGGCTGCGGCAACCCGTCCGGTCCATTGTTTTTCACCCTCTCCGCCGGACCATTCTCTGCGGCTATTACCTCTTTGCGGATATGTTGTTGACCATGAGCTTGATAGTATCAAGATTACCACCCCTTCGTTACATTTAGGAAACCCGCTGCACGTCTCTTGGGTTAACTACCTAGCTAAGTAGCTAAATAGCTAAGCCTGTGCCCAGACAGAGGTACTTGATTTTATGTGGGTTTGTGAAATGATGTCAGGGGTAGCTTTTGTACTAGTGTACCTAATTATTACTTACATAGCATATAGCGGGGTAGCTAAGGCTACCTAGGTACGTCTGAGCAGGTAGGGGGCTGCATTAGGTACCTGGACTTCTCTACCTTGGCTTCTGTCCCAGGAAGTGCCTAGGTACGGTAGGCAGGTACCTGCTACTTACAGCACTGTTAGAGGAGGGGATACTGGATCCCGGACCCCGGACCCCGCCATCGCAGCAGCACCGTCAGGCAATCACGACGCGTTGACTTAGTTGAAGTCAGAGCTTTTTCTTCGTATCAAACCCGCAAACCTTTGCTAGGCCATCAGGTCTCTGAAATCATGAATAGGTAGGCTCGATTGAACACCATAATGGGCCTACCATTAAGAATGGACAACCTACACGCACCAACAGTCCCGTCGGGACCATCGTCCCGCCCACTCACCAACGGCAATGCGAAACAGCTGTCCTTTGCCGAACTTTCGCAGAAGAAGGATAATATGGAAGCTGAACTGAAGGCTTTGGGCGGCGTCCTGGATTCGGTCCGTCTATCAAGACTTGCCCGTCTACTCGTACTGACTAGTCCTCTAGCATGGCGTTAATATGGAAACACCGTTAATCACACGGGATGGGTTCCCTAGAGCTGATCTCGATATTGCGCAAAGTGAGCCTCCTTGGTGCTGTCTAACATAACTTGCCCCTCATACTAATACTCCTCGATAGTACGCACTACGCGATCGCGCATCATCCACCTCAAAAATGACTACAAGGACCTTATGAATGCTATTGAGAAGCACCTACACGAACACTTCGCCAGCCTGCAAGGCACCGACGATGTTTCGTCCACTCCTACTCCCGCAAACCGAGCTACGATGATGGGCGACACCCTCCCGGCAACATTGGACGTGCCATTTGCCAAGGTTAATAGTGTGGTTGCCGATAGTCCGGCTGAAGCCGCCGGTCTGAAAGCTGGCGATGAAATCAGAAACTTCGGATATGTGAACAAGAGTAACCACGATGGCCTCAAGAAAGTAGCAGAATGCGTCCAAGGCAATGAAGGGGTAAGTCTAGTCTCAATAAGTTCAGAACGCAAACTCTCTAGCATCCTCCTATCTGCTTAGGTAGGAGATGAACAAGCACTGACCCCATCCAGCAACGGGTTCTAGTCAAAATCTCTCGACGAGCCGACCCAGGCACGCGGCAGGAGCTCCAGCTACACTTGACACCACGACGCAACTGGGGTGGCCGGGGTCTTCTCGGCTGCCATATTCTTCCAATGTAAGGTAACTCATTTAGAGAAGATAGTTCATGTTGAAAGGCCGCATGGGCGCATACGTGTTGTGGGCATTTAAAATAAAAAGAAGTCTATGTATAATTTTGTTATATTATCTGCACAGCCCTACTCCTCCAACCGTAATGAATGCAGCCAGAAGACCACCCCGGCATGCGCAAGGCGGCAAGCCAGGGATACGCTAACAAATATGTGACGGGAACAATACAGCTATACGGCTCACTTCAACCAAAAAAGATGTTTGCCTAACACAGGCTGGGTCTCTGGTGCACTGTTCGTGTCTCTAGGGATGCCAACATTGCCGTAGGCTGTGGCAAATGTTTGGTACCCAAATTTCGCATGGTATTAAGGGAGAGTGATCCGAGAAGAGTTAGTATTAGGCACCAAAGACATTATTAATACACTATGGAACGCCCTTTTTTTGGTAAGGAATGTAGTAAAAGATGTACCTAAATCTAGGTAGAACCTGAGGACTGCCCGAGGTAGTATAGTTTTTAGATAAAAAACCAATGAGGTGGCATTATTGCTCTATTAGGCATCTACGGCTCCTTGTTTACAACGGGCGCACAACGGGGAGGTTGGTAGCCTGTTTTACTGCCCGGAGAACTTGACGAAAGCATAAAAGCCCATTCCAGCAGCGAAATCAGAGGTAGAAAAAGCTTGCGACTGCGACTAACTGGCTTGGAGTCAACCTAGAGTCTACCTAGTCCGGACCAAGCACTGCGCCGGGGTCTATCCTGCGTGGACTTTCGATTGTTTAAGACATCACGTGCTTCTGCCTGCCCCGCAACCACCACCTAATTTTTCGGCAGCCCAAGCCAAGGTCCTCACCCCCAAAAAAGGCCCGCCCGCCAAACTCTTTCTCGCAAGAAACGATCATCAATCGGTGAACAGCCACCATAATCAACTCCTTCCTTTACAGAAACTTCTGCCATCAACCACCTCGCCATCCGCTTAGGTACGCATTCCCCAGATCTTGAATACCCTTACCTGTACAGCAAACGTCCTTGCGACAACCGCTTCGCTCCCATCGTCAGGTTCTCGCGCGTCGAAAAGCCACCCCCACACTGACGTCGGGTCTAGTCTTCGCTCTCTGTTTACCTTGCAACCGATTCTCGTATCAGGGCACACGATGGCGCAGCAGACTCCTACCTTCAAGCTCGTCCTTGTCGGCGACGGTGGTACAGGAAAGGTACGTTATACATGGATTTCCGTCATGTTTTCTTGCTCGTTGTTTCTTGCGACGTGCTCTATTTACAAACGGTGCCCCACCTGAAATCTGCCCCTCCTCAATCGTACTTCTGCTCGAGATGATACTTGTATCGACGACTAACCCGAATAGACCACCTTCGTCAAGCGCCACTTGACTGGCGAGTTCGAGAAGAAGTACATGGCCACTCTGGGTGTCGAGGTTCACCCTCTTGGTTTTACTACCGTAAGTAATTTGCAACGGACCTCGGTGCGTCCATTCCGCTGCTTGCGTTTTGTTTCTGACAACACGTTAGAACTTCGGTCCTATCACCTTCGATGTCTGGGATACCGCCGGCCAGGAGAAGTTTGGTGGTCTTCGTGATGGCTACTACATCAACGGACAATGCGGTATCATTATGTTCGACGTGACTTCCCGAATCACTTACAAGAACGTCCCCAACTGGCACCGTAAGTCTCATAAACCTAGTTCTCCACCTACCTAAAACTAATACTTTACTGTTAGGTGATCTTGTTCGCGTCTGCGAAAACATCCCCATCGTTCTTTGCGGTAACAAGGTCGATGTCAAGGAGCGCAAAGTCAAGGCTAAGACTATCACGTTCCACCGCAAGAAAAACCTCCAGTACTACGATATCTCTGCCAAATCAAACTACAACTTCGAAAAGCCCTTCCTATGGCTCGCCCGCAAGCTTGTCGGTAACCCACAAGTGGTAAGTATTGTTATTCTCATTATTCTCAAGCCATCATTTCTCTCGGGTTCGCTAACCTAATTAGGAATTCGTCGCTGCTCCTGCCCTTGCACCCCCGACCGCACAGGTCGACGAGAAGCTCCTCGAGCAATACCGAAAGGAGATGGACGATGCTGCTACCATGCCTCTGCCTGGTGAGGATGACGATGATGACTTGTAAACGCTCTATGACGACTAGGAGGGCACAGGAAACCTCGGTTATGGGTTAATCTTGTTCAGTAGAACAAACACTCAACTCAGCTGGAACGTGGGGTGTGGGTGTTTTTGATAGGCCAACGCAATGCTCTACTTGGCAAGAATCAGCAGGTATGCATCATGATGGCTAGGGGTAAATAGTCGCGTGGCGTTCGTGGGTGGTAATCACCACTCACCATGAGAGAAGAAGTTCCGGCGCATGGCTGCAGATGCAGCTCTAGATAGCACCCTTGATAGACAGTTTTAGGGAGGGAAAAGTGACCTTCTGTTTCTCTCCAGTTCACACATTTTCACGAGTAACACGAAACCATATTAGCTTACGATTACTTAGTCTATTTCGCCTTGGACGTGTTCTGGCAACCGGTGATTTGCAGTGTCTCTTCATGGCAATAACGCTCGTCTGACAACGAAAGAGCCGACTAGCAATCTTAAAAGTTTATGCAGGCGGTGTGGACTGGCCTCAAGGATATGACTTCGCCATAAAAAGTCACAAATCCGCAACGTTGCACAACGCTGTAATTACATTTAGTCGGTGCACTTTTAAATCAACTGATTAGCATTATTAGCGACATGATGATCCTATTCTGCTCTGCTGTCTTCTTGATTGTGACATTTGTGGGATCGATAAGATTGGGTGCTCACTACTCCAAGCCAGTCCTGTCTGTCCAAGCCTTGTCCGTAAGTGACTTGTTGGTCTGGATGCGAGTCTGGTGTTCGACGAACAGATCGATCTTACAGAATCGGAAACAAGGTTACCGATAAATAAGTGGTTATCAAGTACCTAGGTAAGCAACGGCAAGTGTGATGTAATACTATAATCGAACTATCGGAGTAGGTGCCGAATTCTTTCCTGTTTGTGAAAACCTACATGTAGTTGAGAGTAAGTTATACGTACGTAATGAGAACACAAATCGAAGCGTCAGTGCCTAGGTACTACTAGTAGTGTAGTAGTGTAGTAGTAGGTAGCCTTGCGGTTTGCAAGGCAAAAAGGAAGAGCGAATCAACGGAGGTTTTGAAGCTCTGAATTTTTGCGGCTACTGGGATCTAGATTGCTGGTGGTGGGGAGCGGTCTCGAGAGTCTGATTTGTCAGGACGGCAGCTCGTGCCGTGTAAGCAGGCGCTGCAGGTCAGATGGTTGGTCAGGGGGCAGGGTTTGCACGTTTTATAGAGAACACGTTGCTTCAATTCTCCGTAGAGAAAAGTTGGAAAATAATGGAGCGCGATGTCAATGGATGAAGCAGACCAACTAGCCAACTACCTAGTACTAGGTAGTCTACCAAAGAATAAATAAATGCATACCTGCGGTATACCCATCTATACCAATCTATCGGACGGCTCTTATACCTGTAGGTACCTCTGGGTAGGTACCTCTAGGTAGGTACTGGGTAGTGTACCCTCACTGAAGAGCTAGGTAGACAGTGACAGGGCGCGAGTGGGCTCAATACAATAAATGTAGGCACAGGTTTGCCTACTTGCTTCGGTACCCGCCGAGATGCCTCCAGGTACCTCTTTACCACATTACTTACCTATCTACCTAAGTAGGTACCTACTATACACTACCTACATCTCCTACCTCCCCTCTCTCTCTCTCTCTCAAAAAAAAAAAAAAAAAAAAAAAAAAAAGACCGTTGATTGCTCCTCATCCAGTCCGCTTTCGCACTCGATTTCTATCAGCTACCTGGAGATCCACAATAGGCCGTCTCTCCTCCACTCTACGGTTACTCTCTGGTAGTGCAGTATAGATAGCTAGTAGATACGTAATACGGACAGTAGATACGGAGACTACACGGGTAGGACGGTACCTATCTCGTAGGGCAAGGCATCGTGGTGGCTCTCGTGGCAACAACTTTAAAGTCCCCATTCTTGGATCCCCGTCTCTTGTTACTTTTCTTCACCTGACTACACCTCTTACGCCTATACCTGCCAGACATAATCTCCAGGTACCTGCCGGGTTGCAAGGTTGTCAACATAACACCTACCTACATAAGAAGGCTTCAATTCGAAAAAGACATGTGGCATTGTTGATGGAGCCGCATCCTTTTGCCACCTTGTTGTCTCATAAGAACACCGTCGTTAGTCGTTGGTCGCTGTCTCTCACTATACTATCTACCTTGGTAGGTAGATCTAGACCCTGTTGATATTGTCCCGCTCTTCTCTGCCTTATGGTCAATACCCTGCCCTCTTTCTGCACGGAAACCCGACCATCCACCGGCTCTCGCTATTGCGTGCTGTGCTAAGGCCACACCCCACTACAAGCATAACCATACAACGACAACCGCGCGACACTGAGACTGTCCGCTGTCATGGAGAATGCTTTTGCCCAGCCTATACAGGCCGTCCTGGACCATTTTCAGGTCGACCCAAAGACTGGACTTGCGGATGGCCAAGTCACTAAGTTGAGAGCCAAGCATGGCAAGAATGGTACGTCTACGATGCTCGTCGCGGGTGCTGAGGTCTCTTAAAACGTACCTAAGTCTCGTACGTATGCACAATTTGTGCTAATCCACCATATTCTAGCCATACCCGAAGAGCCACCAACACCCCTCTGGGAGTTGATTCTCGAGCAGTTCAAGGACCAGCTCGTTATCATACTACTCGGGTCTGCAGCCGTGTCCTTCGTTCTAGCACTCTTCGAAGATGAAGGTGGCTGGAGTGCATTCGTCGATCCTCTAGTTGTAAGTTCGCCTCCTCCTATGCAATGCCGGTGTGCTACGTAACCGACCCAAGCTGACCAATGAAATCTACAGATCTTGACTATTTTAATCCTCAATGCCGTCGTCGGCGTCTCTCAAGAAAGCAGCGCCGAGAAAGCTATCGCCGCCCTCCAAGAATACTCCGCCAATGTTGCCAACGTCGTCCGAAATGGGCACGTCACTCGTGTCAAGGCTGAAGAGCTGGTACCGGGAGACGTTGTCTCTGTTTCCGTTGGTGATCGAATCCCCGCCGATTGCCGAGTTATCTCCATCGAAAGCAACAGCTTCGCTGTCGACCAGGCTATCTTGACGGGCGAGAGTGAAAGTGTAGGCAAGGATCATGCCAATGTCCTGGATGATGAGAAGGCCGTGCTTCAGGATCAAACAAACATGCTTTTCTCTGGAACGACAGTAGTGACGGGACGTGCGAAGGCTGTTGTAGTCTTGACCGGCACCAATACCGCCATTGGCGACATTCATGAAAGCATTACCGCCCAGATCTCCGAACCCACCCCTCTGAAGCAAAAGCTTAACGATTTTGGTGATGATCTCGCCAAAGTCATTACCGTCATTTGTGTTCTCGTATGGCTAATCAACATACCCAACTTTGCTGATCCTAGTCATGGAAATTGGACTAAGGGTGCTATCTACTATCTGAAGATTGCCGTCTCTCTTGGTGTTGCGGCCATTCCCGAAGGTCTAGCAGTTGTTATAACTACCTGTTTGGCATTGGGTACACGCAAGATGGCCGCAAAGAATGCGGTGGTTCGAAGCTTGCCGTCCGTGGAGACTTTGGGAAGCTGCAGTGTCATTTGCTCTGACAAGACTGGGACTCTTACTACGAACCAAATGAGCGTTAACAAAATTGTTTATCTTAGCGAGGATGGTGGTGATCTCGAGGAACTTGATGTGGAGGGCACCACCTTCTCTCCCAAAGGTGATATCAAACGCGACGGTAAGGTGGTTCAAAATCTGTTCGAGACGTCTAGCACAATCAGCCAGATGAACGAGGTTGCCGCACTGTGCAATGATGCCCAGCTTATGTATGATGCCAAATCCGCTACGTTCTCAAACGTAGGAGAGCCTACTGAAGGTGCATTGAGAGTCCTTGCTGAAAAAATTGGACCTCAGCCCCCAGTCAACACCAGATCTGAGGACTGCGTCCACCACGCCAGTGCCTGGTATGAACAGAAATATCCCCGGCTCGCTACTTTCGAATTCTCCCGAGACCGGAAGAGTATGTCTGTGCTCGTCCAAGCCGGCAAGCAGAAAAAACTTCTCGTTAAAGGTGCACCCGAGTCCATTATTGAGCGATGCACACATACGCTAGTTGGAGCCAATGGTAAACGAGTCCCGCTTGATAAGAAGCTTTCCGATCTTCTTCTAAAAGAGGTGGTTGATTATGGCAACCGCGGATTGCGAGTTATTGCACTTGCTAGCGTCGATGATGTTGGATCTAGCCCTTTAATCAACACTGCGCAGACGCCCGCTCACTACGCCCAATTGGAACAAAACCTCACTTTGCTCGGTCTCGTCGGCATGCTTGATCCCCCTCGACCTGAAGTCGCGGATGCTATTAAAAAGTGTAAAGCCGCTGGTATTAGAGTGATCGTCATCACTGGTGATAACCGGAATACGGCCGAAAGTATCTGCCGACAGATTGGCGTGTTCGAGGAATTTGAAGATCTCAAGGGCAAAAGTTTCATCGGCAGGGAATTTGATAATTTGACTCCCAGTGAACAACTCGAAGCCGCAAAGCGCGCTTCTCTGTTCTCTCGTGTTGAGCCAAGCCACAAGTCCAAGCTGGTCGACCTACTTCAGTCTCTGAACGAGGTCGTCGCTATGACTGGTGATGGCGTGAACGACGCGCCCGCGCTGAAGAAATCGGATATTGGCGTTGCCATGGGTTCAGGCACTGACGTGTCTAAATTGGCTGCCGATATGGTTCTTGCCGACGACAACTTTGCTACGATTGAAATTGCCATTGAGGAGGGCCGATCGATTTACAACAACACTCAACAATTCATTCGATACCTTATTTCCTCAAACATCGGAGAAGTCGTTTCCATCTTCATTACCGCAGCGCTAGGCATGCCTGAGGCTCTGATCCCTGTTCAACTGCTATGGGTCAATCTGGTCACGGACGGTCTTCCCGCCACCGCATTGTCATTCAATCCTCCGGACCACGACATTATGAGAAGGCGGCCGCGTAAGCGTGACGAGCCTCTTATCGGCGGCTGGCTCTTTTTCCGTTACTTGGTAATTGGCACATACGTTGGCCTTGCCACTGTCGCTGGGTACGCCTGGTGGTTCATGTACAACCCTGAAGGACCTCAGATCAGCTTCTATCAACTCTCTCATTTCCATCGATGCTCTACCGATTTCGCAAGTATCGGCTGCCAGATGTTTGAGAACAACAATGCCAAATCCGCCTCGACCGTCTCTCTCTCTATTCTCGTGGTCATTGAGATGCTGAATGCCATGAATGCCCTATCATCGAGCGAATCTCTTTTGACACTGCCTTTATGGAAGAACATGATGCTTGTATACGCCATTGCCTTGTCAATGGCCCTGCACTTTGCCCTACTCTACACTCCGTTCCTGCAAACCCTTTTCTCTATTCTACCCCTGAACTGGATTGAGTGGAAAGCAGTAGTGCTCATTAGCGCCCCCGTGATGTAAGTCGTCCTCCTATACAGTTCGTCAAGTAGAACCCAACTAATCCCACCTAGTTTGATCGATGAGGTACTCAAAGCTATTGAACGACAATTCTTCCTCGAGAGTAACAGTGAGAATATTTCTAAGGCTAAGAAGGACGCATAACTGAGCATATAGAGGTTCTAGGTGATAGAATAGACCTAGGGAGCCTAAGCCCCCTCTACGCATAAGATGGCATATAAACTGAATAAAAAGCATCGTGCATTTCTATAGTCTCATTCCATCTCAAGGCATTCTCTGAAGCCTTAACGATGTCGCCCCAGAGTTGAATCCTACTATCTGCATGTTGGTATAGGATGGCAAATTCACCATCACGAATCTATCCCATCCATGCCTGTAGCGATAGACTCCTGGCCCCTATTCATTAAAATAGCTTTATATTGGCATTGTAGTCGTAGGCTCCTAAACCTGCCACCACTTTATATACCATCTAAACCCAATTTTCCGTTGGGGCGAAAAGCCATTACTTTGATTTCTATCCTCTAATCCTGTCGGCCCTTGAGTAATCGCTTGGTCACCTTGTTCTTCTCAATGACGTAGACGTGTGCACCCCAGCCGGACAACGCATCTCGATCAACGGCGCTTAATAAAGCCTGCGAGATGGTCTCGAAGAGGTCATCAGGCCCCTGTTTGACACGCGGTGACTTTATTAGTTCAAAAGCACCACAATTATAAGTTAGGAACTATATAGAAAGAGATACGCACTAGATCAGGCTCCCAAAGACTCTCGCACATGCCGAATAACTGCTCCGAGGCAGTACCGCTAACAATGAAGTCTTTGGCAAAGTCGATGCAACCGATGGAGTCAAACCCGCAGATGAAGGGGGCGCCGGTCTTGGGGTCGAGGCCGGCAACAACGGGGCTGACGAAGTAGGGACCGAAGCGACGCTCATACAGAGACGAGGATACGAGGTTCGCAAAGGTGGTTGGCGCTATGGCCCGCTCCTCCCGTAGACGATACATATTCACCTTGTACCGGAATAGGTCCGACACCGTCGACACGTCCGTGGCCAAGCCCGTGAGTCCGAGAAATACATTGTCGCCGTACTGGAATACTTTAGGGAAATTGTTGGATACGGTCAGGGCTTGTAGACCGAGGCGCAGGTCACATGCGATCGCCACGCAGTCCTTGCCTACCATGGCGACGCAGGCGCCGCCGTCTGTTTGTGCATGGGGCGGTTAGTCCAAGTGCTTTTGCGTTGTTTCGATTAGGGGAGACACTTTGGGATTTGGGAGGCAGGTGTTGCAGCGAGCCGACGTACTTATCGAGAACGGAGAGGACTGAACATAGATGATGTGTTTGTTAGTGATCTGTTTCTGATGAGACTGTGAATGATAGGCTTACCATTATGAGGTGAGGAAGAGGAGAAGGGGAAGGCTATGGAGAAATGGACAAATCAGCTTTTCCGGTGTCGGGCGTGAGTCTTTCTTTCGTCGTGGGATAGAGCGGTTGGCCCGTCCGGTCGGGATATTATCGTGAGAATGGGCGGGTGGGATGTTTAGCTGGCTGGAGGTGACGATGTTCCAATGTTGCCAGGCTGAAGGTTGTCACCGTACCTAGCGGTAGGTCCAGGTAGCTTGCAAGGCAAACACACACTGGCGCGGCAAGCTCCAGGCTCTTGCAGGGATATGGACAGTGCTGATAGGTCACATTCTATAGGGCTCTTCAGTGGGTGCTAATGGAGAGGTCGTACGTAAGTAGTTAGGTACCTAATCTACCCAGCATACGTACCATGCGGGTACTTACCCGATACCTACACCTACCTAAACCCCCAGGCAGCCTACCTACTAGGGATGAAATCGTGCCCCTCCATCCGTCATGTCCTCCTATGACAGAGGGTGCTGGCTGATCAAGGGCATAAGGTAGCTACCTATGCTTCGCAAATGTTCTCTATTGTTCGATCGAGGTAATCCCTTAAGGGATGATACGCATCTGGAATATTTTTCAATAATACGTATTCCAAGAACAAACAGCATTCCGCATCAAAAGATTCCCTCTTGCGTCCTTAGGATTTGTACCTCGTCATCTCTACATCGGACACTCGAAACTCGTTGTAGCCTACAACGAGACTAGTAGCGACACGAGCATCCACGCATTCAGTAGGTAGGCCTTCGGCCAAGTTGCGCTACTATTTACGCGTTCCCAGCTCGTCTACGTATTCGCCAACCTTGGTTCAATCCGCGGTAGTCACTTCTCACCTCGGGCGAAGGATCATCATGGCGACCAATGTTAAGGTGGTAGGAACCGACCTGAGACAGGTGACTATCAAAGTCAATCCTGGGACATACCTCACAGAGGTTCTAAAACAAGCGTGCACAAAACTTAAAGTCCCGGACAACAAATACCTGTTAAAGCATAAGCAACGGCAACTTGACCTCTCCCAGACTTTCCGGACGTCCGGTCTGATTCCAGGTGCGCGGTTAGAACTTGTTGTTCGAGCCAATACACCGACCGTCGTCAACGTCGCATTGCAACTACCGTCACCCGAGTCAGGCCTCTTCCCTCCCCATGGCCGTGTAAGCGAAAAGCTCCCCAGCGACTTTACCATATGGCAAGTACTGCGGCAGTTCGAGAGCGGCAAGGCGAGCGCGGGGAAGAACTTGAATGTCACCGCTAGAGGGGTACCACAGACGAATAATGGCACACAAGCGGGTAGCGGGCAGCTATACTACGAGATACCAAACATTGTCATAGAGAACCGAACCCTGTCGACATTCGTCGACTTCCAGAAGACCCTATCCCAGCTTGGGTACAACTCAGGTGGTGTCTTAATGCGCCTATCCTTCCAGAAGACAGCTCAGCCGTTATCCGATGCTATGAGAGAGATTGAAGAGTACTTCAAGCCTGAGGAACAGGGAAACACACCTCAGAAACTTGAAGATACTAGTACGGAAGGGAAGTCGACGGTGACGCCCGAACCTGCGCCTGCGGCAAATGAAGCCCACGATACGGCGCCAGCAGTGTCGAGCACGACTGAAGTAGTCTCACCACCTACCACTAATGAGGAGCCCCAAACTACGGAAGACACCGCCGCCACCGATTCCATGGACATCGACGAACAGTCCGCACATCGACCCGTTACCATCTTCTCAGCCCCCACGTCATCCACTCCAATCGCGGCTTTGCGGCCGGATTCAGAAGAAGACTATGCACCCGACATCTCCCACGCAAAAGCACACCAAAAACTCCTGAAATCACTAGGCGAGAACAAGCGCCTTCTATCAGATCGAGAACTTGAGGAAAAGGCCGCCGCAGAAGAGGCCAAAGTAGCCGCCATCAAGTCCATCAAGATCAAAGTGCGGTTCCCGGATAACTTCTCCGCTGAATGGACGTTTGGACCGGATGATACTGGTGCAAACCTCTACAGCGAGGTCAGGGACATCATGGCGAACATCTCCACGTCATTCAGGCTCGTACTTCCCGGCGCCCGGACCGTCATTAAGGATGATGGGAGTACCAAGCTAATCAAGGGATACCGGTTGAGCACCAACACACTTGTCAACTTCACATGGGACGACAACGTGCCTGCGGATATCAGACGGCAACCGTTCCTGAAAAGCAGTGCGGCAGGTCAGGCGCGGGAGGTCGTCGTGCCCGACGTACCTGAGATCGAAGTCAAGCAGGGGGAACAAAGTGCGCCGGTGCCAGCGCCTAAGCCGAGGAACGACGGCGAGGGCTTGAGCCTGAAGAAACCGAAGTGGCTTAAGGGGTTCGGTAAGAAGTGAAGCTATTGTGTTCATCCACGGAAGTTTAGAGACCGCACTGGGTCGCACAGAATGGGAAGTATTCTAGGTTTCCCCGCAATTGGAGGGCATAAGAACAGACTATGCTAGCATAAGCTTGGAGTTTTGTGGGTAGCATCGTTGCTTGAGGGTTTCAAGTCACAAGGTGTATAGAACATTGGTTTCAAGGGCATCAGCTATTCTCATTGAATGTAGACGTAGAATGAATAATGGCTTTGTCATGAAAAAATGTGGTATCTCGCGTCCATGTTTTGTGTAGCAGGAACTTTTCCCAAGCTACACTGCTCACTTCAACTAATCCCAGCCTGTAGGGATATGAGAATGCACCCCGAAAAGTTGACGACGCCAGACCGAGCCAGTTTTTGATTCCCTAATTCACTCCGTCCCGTATCCGTAGTTTTCTTCAAAATAACGAGTTGACGATTTAGTGGGCACGACGAGACTCAGCGATGACGCGCTGGAGCTCATCAACCTGTATTGCCATTTAGTCAGCACTCTCGCATCAAATATGTTCAATACTGCACTATGGACTAACCTTTCTCTTGCCACGCTGGAAAGAACCGAGTCTCTTCTTGGCCAGCTTGCGAGCACGCTATAGCAACTATTTAGCCAGTGCCTCTTCTAGTCTCGGAGGCGTTTTATCTCTCACCTTATCTTTCGAGTTGCGGAGGAGTTCGATAACTCTACGCTCGTAGGGAGCAAGACCCATGACCTCACGAACTCTATACCAGCTTAGTCAGAACTTGTCCTTCATCACCACGCTTCAACCAAACAACAAAAGGGGTAGGAGATATTGACGTACACATCGCGAACGTGGGCGGTGCGGCGGCTGAGGTGACCCTTGGTGCGGGATACACGCTTCTTGTTGACGCGAGCCGTCGTTTTCTGGTTCCAGGGATTCAAACGTCAGTCTAAAAAATGTCCATCTCTGCTATGACTTTGCGAAGAAAATAGAAGCAAAGAGAGCAGGATCCTCCACGAGGTGAGACGTGTAGAACTGATCGCCCAAACATGGTGGAATATGGAATATGTGCTCTCCTCGAGGGAACCGATTGGAATTGATTGTTGGGTTGGGGGGGTCGGGTGCAAGTTTCGGGGAGGGTAGAAGAGGTTGTTTTCAAAGTCTTACATATCCTTTCTGTTTTACACAATTTGTCAGTTTTGTTCAGCCACTACCTATAACAAAATGTGTTTGGGGATTGTCACTCACGTCGAGACCACGTGCGAGCGCCATCTTGCCGGTGTTGCTGTGGTCGTTAGTAATGGTGGTTGTGATGGAAAGATGTTGGCTGGCGGTTGACGAAGTAGAAATTCTTGGGTGAGCAGGTTTTTTTTTGGTGTGCGAATTAATTAGCCGAATTGTCCGGCGGGCTGTCCCAATGTGGGTACCGTTACCCCCGACAGACTGAACCCGATAAGGCTTTATCAGAACATAAGTACATACTACTAAGTAAATGCGGCTCGGGTTGTGGCTCAATCTTATTCGCAGCTGATGCCATCCCGGTGGGTCTATGTGTCTATCCGCGCTAGCTTACGCTAGTCTAGATGTAGTCTCTAGGTAGACAGGGTCTAGACAGGGTCTAGATTGGCACAGAAATTAGACTCAGCTTAGATGGAGCTCTCCAATCAACTTCTCCAATAATCCACGTCTTTGTTGTTGTTGCCGCTTCTGTAAGCCAATATCACAGACCTCAAACGGCGTTGGTGGAACATGAGCCACCACCTCTCAGTACCATACTAAGTCAACGTTTCAACACCGGCAAAAAGCCACTGCAAACTGTTGTCTTGTTGTCCGGACCCGGACGGATTTCTGGAATCGGCAGCGCTTACGTCACGCTGTAACAGTGACAGTTAGGTATAGTACAGTATGTTGTACATACCTCTAGGCAGGTAGTATGTTTATCTGCGATCCTACCTAGGTACATAATACACTAGTGCAGGTTGCCTTGGTAGTCGATCGAAATGCAAATGCGGATCGCCATTTGGCATATCGGAATGTCCCTAGTTATCGTGCTTTATCTCTGCAGTTATGACGCAGCTCTCACGCAGCTCCTCATCGCGAGCTCCGCGACTTGTGTCACATCCTCATAAACATTGAGCGCCTCGAAAACGCCGACAAGCGAGCGGGAAAGAATCAAAAGATTTTGGAGGAAAAAAATTATGAAATCTTCCGGTCCGGAGTAGGAGACTTGGTGCAATCAATACCTACATAGCTTAGGCACCTAGCTACAGCAGCAGCAGCAGCAGCAACAAACAGCTAACCTACCTCGTCTTTCCTACTCATATCGTTTCCCACCCACCCCTTCGAAGTCTTTTTTTTTTTTTGTGTTTACCTACAGGCTACAGGTGTGTCGGGAAGTGCACCCGTTGCAGATGGTCTTCACTTTCTGTCTCTCGTCCCATTGTCTTCAGGTGCCAGCCTCCATCCTCCGTCCAATGAGTTCTTTCTTTCTTTCCACGTATCCAAGGCCTTCGTACCTATAGGGTAGGTACATTGTACATGACGCACCTAGCAGCAGAGGAATTTGTATCTTCCGGTTCGTCTGCAACCTCACCATCTTCTTCGTGTCGATAATTATGTTTTGAATCCGATCAAGCCCAGGGGCTCTTTTTGTTTTGTTTTTTTGTGTTTGTTTTTTCTTGCTCTATCAACCTCTTTGGAGTTTTGGAACCCAACTCTGCATCGTCATTTTTTTCTTGGTCCTCATCTTAGTAGGCACCATTTTCTTCTCTCTAACTATGCCTCTCACAATTTTGACGAGCGATTCGCCTGGCCCGTACTCGCGAAGTCATTCACTCCGTGTCGCAAGAGGCAAGAGTTGGGTAAAGTCCCTGACGACATCAGCAACAGTCAAGCTGAATAATAAGACTAACCCCGGCCTCGGACTCGACTATTTTAATCTTCTACGGGACGACGGTGACGGTAGCGAGGATGTCTGGAAGGCATTAGATGACATAGCTGCTTTCCGCCTCAGCTTGGGAAATGACGATGAAGTATCAAGGCACTCTACAGACCTGCCTAGATTCTCTATCTCTGAATACGACGGTGGCGTCGGAGAGGAACCGGAAGAGGCCTCAACATCAACGCCCCGACCATTTCATAAGTGGATGAAAAACTTACACAGGCGAGCGCGCCGCCCCAGTGCTAGAAGCGGTGGTACGGAGCTATTCCCTGAGCACATGCTCACCGAAGGTCCCATGCAAATCAACGGTCACAGAAAGTCCTCATCAGGCTCTTCTTCTTTTGGATTTGTTGCCGCTGTAAAAAGCGCCACCGTAAGTCTGGCTAGCGCGAGTGTAAGAACTCGCCAACTGAGATATGCCGCTCGATCTTCTGTTCATACGAGAACAGACCTCAGTAGCCGCGGCTCCACTTCCGCCCAGAGAACGTCGGAAGACAGCACGTATTTCGAGAGGAGTTCACATATAGACCCGGCGGTGACGGAACGCCTACTACAGAGGCGACGGATACTCGAGGAGCTCATTACTACGGAAGAAAATTATATTGGTGACATTAGGTTCCTCATGAACGTGCGTTCGATCCGCTTCGTTGTCATCGCAACTGCTGACACGACCAAGGTCTATGTCACGATTTTGGCTTCTTTACCGACTCTACAACACGGTCTTCGATCTTCGATTAATCAAAACTTAACAGACATTATTGAGCTTCACGAAGAAATCCTTGGGGAGCTTCATCGTATCGTCCCTGATTCCGAATACACGCAACCCGAATACATTGCAGTAAGCCCGAGCCCAGCGCCAAGCCAAGAGCATCACAGATGGCATAGTCTAGATTCTGTCCCAGAGGACAGGGGAGGGCGGTCGTGGCTGCATAGCGTTCCTAGCGTGATCGCTGAACCGAGTATTGCAGCTAAGGTTGCCCAAATCTTTGGAGAAAAGGTAACACCGAGACCCTCGAGAAGCGGTCAGGTTAAGGCCGTGTAACCGAACGGGCATGCTGACGAATTCTAGATGCACCGCTTCCTCATCTACGAAGAATACGGAGCAAGGTATGAGCTAATGATCAAAGACGTTGCGTCTACTCATCGCATGCTCCCACATTGGGAAAATTATCAGAAAGGCATAGAGGCATTGGCTGCTTCACTAAATGCCTCGAATAATCATCGGGGGCACTCCAGGAAGTCTCTGACTATTGGTGACCTCCTCGTTAAGGTAAGAACTGTACTAATGGCCGAGAAGACCAATGAGCTAACGCCCAAAAGCCCATACAACGGATCTGTAGATACCCTCTTCTCTTTTCTGAGCTTCTGAAGTACACGCCAGTTTGCGACTGTCCTAGTTCTCACATGGAGATTGAGAACGTACTAATGAGACTTCGTGAAACTACCGCCGAAATTAATCGGGCTACGGACGACCCCGGAATTAAAGCCTCGTTGGAACAAACATGGCTGCTTCAAGACCGTCTCGTATTTCCCAATCATGTAAGATTCTGAATCCTGGTGGTTTTTAACGTCTACTAATCCGATCAGAAATTGGATGCCGCTTCCAAGAGTACCATCCGCTCATTTGGGCAAATACGCTTATGTGGTGCTCTACATGTCTGCTGGCAAAGCAGAGAGGGCGTGACAGGTCAGTACATGGTTTCGCTCCTCTACAGGGATTGCCTATGCCTTGCCACAGCCGGCAAAGTCGACCATGTATACACCATCCAGGCTTGTATTAGTTTGGATAGCATCAAAGTGGAAGAAGCTGACAACGGACGGGGTGAGTATTTCGGATCGATCGTCATCATACAATTTGGGATATGTGCTGATTAGAGTAGGGTTGCAATGCCACACGGCACCGTTTTCTTGGAAGCTTGTCTTCGAGTGTGATCACCAATTGTACGAGTTAATTATGACGGCCTGTTCTCAAAAGGAGGAGATGGAGTGGCGTACGCATCTTGCCAACATAAAACCGCCTGGCCCCCATGAGCAGTCGAGTCCGGTCTTTTACAGCTCAAATTCCCTCCACATTAAAAGCCTTGGGACAGTGTTTAGAAAACCAGGTTTGTGTGCAGATGCCCATTCGCCCATTATCAGATATTTACTTACCTATAATAGGGTCGGTCGCTCGTCGCCTCTCTATCCATCGGGCTACGACTATCGGACCCAAGTCTCCACTGTGTCAAGTCATACTCAAGAATACAAGTACGGTCAAAGATACCACATCTGCAAATCTGCCATCATCGATCAACCGTTCACAATCGCTCCTAACCACAAATTCCCGAATACCGGTCCTTGCCCCATCCCAGGCTGAACGAGCCCGCCTCGAAACACTACTAGCAGATGTCTGGAGCCGTAGGATCTTACCATACCCCGGTATAACATCGCGATCGAAAAACGAACATCGCGTGCGGAGTTCTGCGTCAACCATGATGAGAAAGCTCAGTGCTGCCAGCCTCGCCAACCCATTTGCCAAGCGCTCTGCCAGTACCGCCAGCCTATCACACGTAGAAGACGGCGAGCAGATGCCTCACGTGAACAAGTTCCTTGAGTCGCTTGTCAGTGTGAATTGCGATTCTCTAACGTCCTCCAGGACCGAAATTACAGAAAACAACCCGTTGCAACGATTACCGATCATCCGTGACGAGATGGAGAGATCAAGTAGTAGTAGTAGCACTGGTTCCCAAGCGGCCGATGGGACTACATCAGAAGGTACCGTGCGGCGAATGGATATGGCAGAAGAGGGGGCTGCTTGGAGGAGCGATGAGAAGGGACCGAGCACGCCATCTCTTCGAACCTCATCTAGGGTCAGTAACCATGCCGAGAAAATTCCACCGTCGACTAGAACTTCCATATACTCTTGTTCGATGGAAGCAGCTGAGTCGTACCACGGATCACAGATGGTCGGTGCAGCAAGAGATTATATGAGCACACCGAGATCTAGTAGCAGATGGGCCCGAGTCGGTGCCATCAACAGGGGCCTTCAAGCTTTGGGGAGCCGCAGCTTCTTCCATTAGGAGGGCTTATGATTTGTATACAACAAGGGAATGCCGCCATGGGACATACCATGGCTTATTCATTTAGTGTTGACGCTGGAGTTTTTTGGCTGGCTTTGGCTATGGAATGATACCACACGCACTCCTTTATCAGTTCTTTTTTTTTTCTTACCTAACCTAACGATATCATAATTAGGGCTTTAATTGGCATCGGTTACGGCTCTTTGACAAAGAAGGAGTTTCGGGCTGTATGAACCAATGCTGGACAGACTTGAAAGACACATAGCACTTAGTCTGCTCTCAAGTAGCGAGGGAGATGCTACCACCATTTGGTGTCCCTGATGAAAACAAATTATTTACCTAAACCGGCCACCTACCTACATTGTGCTAGGTCGATAATCCGTTGTCTTCTTATTGTGAGTTGACACAAGCTGCCAGAGGAGGAGGATCCCGGGTCATGTATAAGTAGTATCTAGATGGTATATATATAGTTGCTCTACTGTAGGAACTCTCTCTATCAGCATTCCGGAAAGGTGGGCCAGAGCTCGGAAGCTCCCGTTGTTATTAGAGCAGGAGCTATTATGCCGTCACCCTACAACAGCTTGCTTCTATTTACGGACATTCCTCCCCCCCCAAGTATTGCCAACACGCGCTCATTAGGAATTTGATCTGATCCAGTGTCTTGTGGTGACGTAAAGAGTGCGGGAAAGAATACCAAAGAATAGTTACCTAATAAAAACCGGCTCATCACCTGCCTAGATGCTTAGGTATTTTACACTATTAGGTACCTACGCCGGTGGCGTGGCTGGGAAGTGCGCTGATGCTGATGCAGGAACAGTGGCTGACCTGATTGCTGAATGCCCGCTGAAGCACCGCTCCTGGCACACCGCCGGGGGGGGGCTCAGGAGGTACATAGTGCAGGTAGGTACCTTAGGTGAGTTAGCAGGTCGTTGCGGGCGGAGGTGCGGGGCAGTTGCTTTAGGTACCTAACTTAGATACCTACCTACCTAGGTAGTTACCGTAGTGGCGCTGTAGTGGGTGGAAGTAACTGAGTGGGGCCATTTTGCGCTGTCGCGCTGTGGATTAGGTACTTACCCAGTACTTACCCTAGCAGAGCAGAGAGCTACGATGACGTAGCTACCTATCACGTATGATGGAATGAAGCAATACCAGGAGACAACGAGCTGTTGACTCGCTTATTTGAAGCTCTCTCCGCCAACGGTCAATCCCCTCTTCTGTCTGTTCTCACCATCAACTTCCATCAACAGTTTCCCCAACGACATCAACCAATTCCATCCCTCCATCCTCCCATTCATCACCACAACCAACGCAATATCCGACTCTCTCTTTCTCTCTCTCTCACACACAGCTATACAGCTATACCACTTTACCAACACAACACCGTCAACATGACTAGAGGCGAAGCTACTCAGATTAAGGTCCACTACAAGGGCAAGTCCGACGACTTCATTGTCTTTGTCGACGATAATGAGACGTACAAGAAGTGGTTGAATGACAAGTCTATTCCTCTGGCTCACTTCGTATCAACATTCAAAGTCTTCGTTACCCATAAGTAAGTGTATACCTATATATCTCCGTTAGTATCGAAGCACGTCTCCAAACGCATACACACATACACCCGAGAGTCACCAACAGTCCTCGCACCGGTTGGTCCCCCCCAAGGACATGAGTTAAGTGTACGCTGCCGTTGTTACGTCATCGTCATTCGGTTCAGGTTGCTTTCTTGTGCAACTGGGGCGCGACGAACCAACCCAGCGGGTCCTATCATTACGCCATCGCGGCGACCTTTTTGCGTTGCGCACTTCCGCCAAGCTGATAGTCTCAACTCCTTACATCGGTCGGGCCACTAATTAACATGTTACGCCAGACAAGGAACCCAAGGCCAGTTTTCCGACGCGGCAAAATTAACACTGGCGGCCGAGTTCGACACAGAGGATGAGGACGAAGCCATCAAGCTGATCCTTCAGAAGGGCAGTGTCCAGGAATCATCGGTAAGCCCAGCCATCACGTCGACGGTGCCTCTTTGTGCGTATTTCAATACGTCCATACTAACGTATATACCTTTGTATTAGTTCCCCGGAAGGGATGGCCCTAAGAACGACGCTAAAACGGTCAATATCGTGAATGGCCAGCCGGGTGCAAGATAGAGAGGCACGCGGCCGAATCCGAGACCGAAAGATAGAGCTGTCCTGGTTGGGTGTTAATGGCAAGTCTGCTATGGATCTCCTCCGTCTTCCTCGTGGTTTCCCAGTGTCATGGCCCTCGGAAGAATTCGGCGCTGGTGGCGGCACCATAGGTTATACGATTTTGGGCTTATGGTCTGTAATGAAGATCTGAGACATGAATATGGGTTAGGCAGTGTGCTCGACACATTCTAGCAAGAGAATCCGGGTGGCATCTCTTCGCTTTCTGCAATAGTTAGAATGATTACTAGCTGGCGGAACAATATGCATTTTAGCATAGCATCTGAGCTCATATTCGTCTTGTACATGACCGTGTGACATTACATATCAAATCACTGCTGACACCGTGTGCCAATTCCAATTGCGAGGCATATTTTGTAACCCCGGTGTCTCAGTTTCAATCCCTCCTCGGCACTAAAGTTCCGAAACCAACAACCTTGTCAAGATCTTGCCTGGTGGGTATTATACGATTATACGGGAAAAGATGTACCCGGCATACGTTGGTTGCTAGCACCTTGTCTCTGAATTAGCTCAGAACCAAATTGGCGAGCCGTCGGCCCATAACATCACCTACTAACTAGTTAAACTATGTGCCAACACTCTGGAGAGAAAAGATATTTTCGATGTCATGTGTTCGTGTATTTATTTATATGCAATCATTAACTTTACGGTCTTGGTACAACATCCACTCGTCCACTTTTTCCCTAGGTATGAGACGAAGGCTCCCCTGAATATGCTGACACGCCCCTAGCGCTCCCGCTCGATTCGGCGTTCCTCTGAACGGAGAAGACTGGAAAGTACAGCACGAAATAGGCTCGGGTTGTAAATAGCAGATGTACATACACATATATATATTTGGTATTAGAATATGAATATCACGATGCTTGCTTATCTAACTAGTAGGGAATGAGTGCCTTCTAGGTAGATGTGTGGTTGGTTGGTTGTTTGGATAGATGATGATGGTTCAGGCTGCGCCTAAGATATGAGAAGCGTGATTTCGCTATGTACGGCAATCTTTTTACCCTTCTGCTTGCTACTTCTTGCCAGGTAGCGAAGAATGATATGGTGGGGAACGTGTGCAATCGGCAATTTGGTTGGGATGAATTATTTATTTGTCGTCGTTGCCTCAGATTCTTTTCTGTGTACGTCTATATATCCTTTCCTAATGCTTAAGGACTAGGTCGACCTCGCTTCGGAAGCGTCCATGGTTGGGCGCAGACCATCTAGACATTTCTCGTGTTAGCCTCTTGCTAGGTGTATGCAGAGTCGGTCCTCCTGATTGATATACATACCTCGCCTTCACTGTAAGCCCAGAAATATACAAAGCTCCCTGTAACGTAATAAAGAGCCGCGTTTGTGCCCTGGTAGATGAGGATAGAGGCCAGAGCTACCAGGGGGAGAAGCGCTAGACGAGCCTCTAAGCTGCGGTGGAATGTCGATCCTGCAATGAAGCTTAAGGGCCACTCGAGGGCGAACATGCCGATGCCCATGATAAGATTGATGATCTGTAGAACCGGCACAGGTTTGACGGCTGGGTCCAGTGTCTTGGTCAGGAAATCCCAGAAAATCTTTGGCCAGAAGAAGGCCTCTAGGGCAGCAATTACTTGGTCTGGATTGCGTGTTAGTCCATGAGCACGGTTCGGTTTCCTGCTTCCTCGAATGGTTTAAACGGGAAAAAGATCATGTTTCCACGTACAGGCTGCTGCGGTCAAGACGATGAGTCTTGCCCAATGGTTCTTGATAAGTTTGCCCATCTTGTCGTTGGTTGTTCGTAAATATTCGTATTCGTTTCTTTGAACGCAAAAATAACACACTTTCACTAGATTTTAGCCTCTGAAGGTTTCACGCTCTTTCTAGATCTTCTTCTCTTTCTTTCTAGGCCGCCGAACTATCCAAACGTTTTCCTAACCCAGAATTTTCCTCAAGCAACGCGCGCGGTAGAATAGTACAACGAGGGTGAAATGCGAAGACTATCGACTGATCGGCGTTCCCAAAATTATGTATCGAAGTGAATAAATAAACGAAAGATGGCAAATGCGAGGTAGCCGGACCTGCGGAGCGTCGAAAGGAAAGCAAGAAAACGGTGGGTATCGGTGAAAGAAGGCGAGTGCACAGCGCTGGCAACCACGAGGGAAGAAGAGAGCAGGGCCAACAATGCCAGCAACGGCCGCGGGACCTGGTGAGACTATATTGGAAGGCTCCTCGGTTTATCTCCTAACCCTAAAGGGGGAGCAGGGCTCCCGTTCAGGGAGACCTTGTATCAGAACCGACAGGTGTCTGCCGGGATAGAGTATCTGATACTAGGGGGTTGCCCGTGACGGGATTTCTTCGTCTGAGATCCAAGTTCTTGATATCCGATCTATAATGGCAGCTGGCATCCGCTCGGCATTGGGACCATCCGGGAGGGGATAGATTATCGACTCTTTGATGTCAAGATGTGGGCGCTCAGCCTCAACCTCAACTGAATCCTGGCTACCTTGGTCGAGCAGGGCAATACGAGGCAAGAGTCTGAGACGAAACAACACGCTTCAAGGCGCTTTCACGCTACCGTCGTCCTATGGCGAGGGTGTTGGTGAACCGCAAGGATGGCTAGCTGCTGAGATTGATAGTTTATTTTGCGGGTGAAGAGGGGGGGAGATCAGACACGGTGAGACTCGCAAGATGACCATATGAGACGGAGGGGTTTCTTCATGTACAAAAGAGGAGATGTCCAAACATGGGCAGCATGGGACATCTTTAAGAAGATGGGCTAGTAGTAGAAACGTGGAGAGTCTCAACAGCCATGGCCGAGACCGCCATTACTACTAGTCGTATCTCTTACCCACGAGGAATCAAGGTCCAGGATGGCCGACAGGGCCACTGGGCTATCAAAGCGGTCCAGTCCTCATGATGTGCAGAACGGGACGGATAACCAAATCTATTCCGGTTATTGGGGTGTGAAGGGTCCCCATCAGGGCCCCATACAGACCCATAGCACCAGCAAGTACACTAGAAAGCAGAAAGCACACAGGTCGCTCACGTTTGGCCCTCGCTTAGCCGTATAGGCGGCGGTAACGCAGCACCTTGAACGACGGGCATTGGGTGTTCACATGAGGGCGGGTTCTGGGCGGCCTTCGAGAGGTTGTTGGGGAGAGCAATATTGTGAGAGTGACTGGGGCCTGGGGGCTTGGACGGGCGGTTACAGATGCACGCATAGCCAATCAGGGGGGCCTTCAGGGTGCCGGGGGGGTGATGAGAAACAGGGGTTTCTACCTCCAGGACCGGGGTCTTCTAATGTAGTATACCTACCTGGCCTACCTGGTACTACTTATACTACCTAGTACTGGCACTGTAGGCACTTACTATAAGTGTGAAGATGTACTGTAACATCACCAAATTGTAATAAAGAGCGGTAGGTCGTGTGGCTGGTAAAGATACTACTCTGTTGATAGGACAATGGACAACTACCTCTCTATAGTCTAGGCACCTATAGAGAGCTTAAAGACATGCCTCGGTCACCTTGGCTTCTACTACCGATGTTGTTAGTACCCCAATTAAAGTGCTCTCTCCTATCTATCTCTCTCTCTCTCTCTCTCTCTCTCTCTCTCTCTCTCTCTCTGACATTCGTTTATCGTTGGTTCGGATAGCGGCGGCGATGATGATGATGGTGACATTTTTCAATCGACCCTGCCTCAGGCCTGTTTTGAGCCTGGGTGTCCAGGCAATGTCTCAAACGCCAACTGGTTTCGAAATTGACGCTGGCAGAACAGGTTTAAGGGGGCTTTGGGCCGCATTGACCGATACACTAAGTGAACGGGTCCGAGTAGATATGGCGCTAACCCCTCAGCTACTCTGATCTAAACTCTTTTAAGCCGGTTCAGTGGGGGAGATTTGGCCATATCGGGTTCTATCTTGGGTACCTATAGTAAGATACCGTAGTGTACCTAGGTACCTAACTGACGAAGATGCTTGGATATATAGCAACTTGCTATGTAAAAAAGGCATGGGAATCTACTCGGCCTTAACGCTAACATGTTCGCTTCTATAAGATCGTGGTGAACCGATTGCAGCGCAGAATTATTTTCAATATTTAGCAGTTAGTCAATTGTGCTAAATGAGCAATTGGCGCGTGCCGGCAGAGTACCAGGTATGCATATTACAGGCCACACAGATCATCGATATACTGTAGTCGCACGACTCCTCGTGCTAGAGACCAATAGGTTGGCCGGCCAGTGTGACGTGGCCAGCATCTATACCCAGCTACTATGATGTCTTGAACTTCCATTGAGGTAGTCGTTAAAAGAGACGGTCTGAGGTAAATCCGCCCAACAAATGAATTAATTCGACCTTGAACCCACGAATAGTGATGCAAACAACCCATTCTCACAAAATATGATGATGCACCTCGCGGCGGCGCAAAAGATCGTTCCGAATTTAATTGTTTGCTGTCGAAACAGCAGAAGTTGGGTAAGACAGCGGGGGACCCGGGGCCGGCACGAATAGATTATCAGATGGCTAAAATGTAATGTGGTTACACGTCGAAGCGCCCACGAACTATCGGCATGTTTTTGCACCGTACTCGGGAACACAACCGCGGGGAACCATCTGCGGGAACCCGCTCCCTAAACGGGTGGTGTGGTGCACCTTTCGCCGAGATACTTAAACGCGGTTGTCTTGCATCAGATAATTTGGTAACTAACTTCTCACGCAATCTAGCAGTTCAAATGGATTACCGAATTGTTTCCAGGGGCTATTTTTGGGGAGTGGGAGGGCAAACACTTCAAAACATAAGATACGGCGGTGACGATTTTTCAACATGAACCTCGCCGACGTGTGTGAAGCCCGCCAGCGACCAGCCTCAGTTTAGGCGCGAGTCACCGCGGAGGGGGGCTAGAAGCTTCCTGAACCCAAATCCGAGACACAGAAGCTTGAGACAAAGGGCCCAATTCCTATCCTCCCCCCCAGTATGAGGCTCAACATGATGGCCAATGGAGAATGAGGTCCTACCTAGGAGTCACCCAGCCCGGTCTTCCTCTACCCTCTCCTATCCAATCCAAATAGCGCGTCGAAGCGCGGCAACCCCCCGAAGAAAGTCAGGTGAATCGCAAAAGCCTCAGCAAACGGTTCACCATCAACGGCTGTAAACGGCGTGTCTATAGCGACTTTGGCCCCAAGCGCCCAAGGTCGTTTACGCCGCCTTGACGCATGGCGCAAGTGTCCCCGAATAAACAAACTATTGCCAACGAGGGACCCGGAATGAAGAGGACCAGCTGAGGCGAAGACCGCTTTAGCTAAGGCGGGCGAATCAAACCAATCTCTACGATTACCTGGTAAGGTCAACGACAGTGCCAAATCACGAGACTCTTCGTAACTCGAAATAGAAACCAATGGTTGGTTCGCATACACTGCCGCTGCAAGTACTCATCATATCGTTCGTCGGGATAATTCCATCCATCCGTCAGATGAGATCATGAGGCTGATGCCAACCCATACATGAGCGGTCAGCTTCAGTGATGAGATCAATATCGGCTCATGTGGTTCGATGGTTCCTGATCGACTTGAGATCCCCTAGTGTACCGAATTTTGACCTTCACGATGCCAACCTTCCTCTCGGCGGTCAAGCTCACCAGCCCGAGGCTTGGTGGTGCCAGGTACCTCCCCTAGTAGATGGCAGGCAACATGGATGTTGCTGGCAGCGTAGGTACCTGTACACTCTTTAGTACCTGAGGGAGTGGAGCTTATGTAGGTACTACTGCGTGTCACTCTGCGGGGTGTCACAAATGCGCGGTTAACGATTCAACCCTTGGCAGCGGTTGTTCGCCGATTTTCATTGGTTTCGCTTCTGAAAGCCACGTTGGGAGCTTTTGGCTAGCGGTGGCTAGTCGGTTGAATTATCGACCAATCGATCGAGTCCTTGCCAACAGTTTTGTCAAGAATCACTCGCTAACTAACCTCCCGTATTAAGCTGTGTACATAGTACGTACTATTAGTTGAATGAGCGGAATACCAATAAATAGGCGATAGAGCGAATCGATGATTGCTCGTTAATAGTGATCACCTAGGATCCCCATTAGAGGAGTGTTGGGTAGAACACCTCAGGGAGTATGATATTCGGAGCTCAGTACCTAAGTATTAATAGTATCGGTCATTTAGGTAGGCCCTGCCTCAAATGTAACAATGCGGCAGAATCAAGACTGCAATAGGTAGACTTCTCTATCTCCTGTGGACCTAAGATCTTCTGCACATGTGACGGGAAGCATCTTCATCACAATCATGGCCGTTTACGCCCACGATGCAGGTGATTGCCATGAGATATCAGCACTATCTTCATTGGATCTGCATGTAGTCCTTTCTATCACTAATTAAGACTCTTGGTTTAAGATACGGACCTTATAGTGTCTGTCCTGCCTGGGCTACGGGGAACTTTACTCATTGGGTTACTGTAGCGATATCAGTGTTCCTTTCTTAAAAGGAACGTCAGCCAATCATGACAAGGATAGCCTCGACCTCGGCACTAGCACTCCTGGAGAATCATCCTCGATCCGTTTCTAAATATATCGCTATTAAGGAGGGCTACAGTGACTAGTCCACTAGACAGTCACCCGCCCAGAAACTCTTGAGCTTGTCTCCATCCTCGCCTAGAAGCTGGACAAGTTCTGATTCGAACTCGGGGTTTGATGAAAGCCTTTCGAGCAGATCTCCGAAACCGGAAGTCATGTCGGTTAGGATGTTGACTGTATGTTCTACCAACGGCTCCCTATTTGAACAGAACGGGAGAAGATGGATTGCCGGGCTGGGTTTTCTTTTATCGGGGCTCGAAGAAGGCAGTTGGCGATGAATGGCTTCCAGGCTCGCTGGCACGGCAGCTATTGACTCGACTGGAATGATGGGCAGCACCCACTTGCCAACGAGCCTGGGCAGGGTTAGGTTATATCTATCTCGGTGACATACCAGGCAGAGGCAACATGTCTCAAGAACAAGGGACTCACTGTACTTGGAGCGCCATAAGTGCAGATACCGCGCTCTGTTGCTCATCATGATGTTTCAGCAGGAAGATAATGCCCGAGTCTTGGCCGGCATTGAGATTGTACAGCCGTTCAATGCGGTTTGCGCTTTCAGCCGAGGCAACGTCTCGCGGTGACATGAAAATAGCACGGAATACTCGTTGTGAAGCGAGCGGAATTGCTACGTCGTGAGTGTTCAGTTGAGTTTCTGCCCAATCTTAGTACTGCGGTGCACGTTTATTTTGAGTGTAGGTATGAGATAAGTCGGGGTGTCGTGATATACCTTTCCACTTCCCACACGAACTGTTACCCCGTAGGAGAGAGGCAGGGAGACCGGCCCAATCGACCCGTCTGCGAAGCGATGTGCAAATAAGCGGTCGTTCCATCCTTGCTCGTAGATGGGTACGTAGAGTTCGGAACTGGCGACACTACCTACCTACCTAGGTAGGTAGATTATGCCCTCTTGGATTTTTGCTATTAAGCCCTAAGGAGACCTATATAATCCGAATAGCCCACCTGCCTACCCTAGGTACCTAGGTAGGTGGTTTGCTCAGGGGGAAAGTACACAAAATGTTTCAAATCCTAACAACGTCAAACGTGGGCAGGTGCTACGCGTAGACAACGTACATGCTCCTGTGCGTTATTCACTGAGCCGGGGGAATATGCCGAAATACAGGTAAACCACAACGGATATATTGCCCGGTTCGTCTTCGTTAATGTTCCATGCCCGCAGCTAAGAAAGAGTCTGGTCTAGCAACTAATATATGTTTGTTTATGAGATACATATTTTCAAGTTAGAGTGGTTTTAGACATCTCCGGATCTATATACAGACTTGTTATACATGAGAAGCGCAGTGGTGCGAAGGGACCGGGGGTCTTTCGAATAGTTCTGTCTAAATATCGTAGCGTTCGAGAATTGCAAGTGCATAGCGGCGAGCATGGAAGGCTAGCCATTCGCGCAACCTACCGTCCGAGGCTGAAATTATCTTCACCGGCACTATGGATCCCACTGCTAGGATCCATCCATAGGCCATAGTCGGTAGGACCCGTATATACATAACTGAGAGATCGCGTTTTAAGTTTGTGCAGGCGACGATGCAGGCGATATAGCGTTTATCGGCGTAGTTGCAGGTGGTAACAATGACTGTTTAGTTTTAGGATCCTTTAACCGCCTCAGAACGTCTTCCATCGTTGCCGTTCTGTCTTGGTGTTGTTTTTCGGCCTCCTCAAGCTCCTTTTCTCTCCTCTCAAGCTCCTCGAACCGTTGTGTGAGATCCGTGATCTTCTCTAGGTTGGAGTCAGGCTTCTGTGAAGACCGGTGGTATTCAAAGAGAATTAAAGCTGTCGCCACAAACAGAATGAATGCATCACCTATGACGTCTGCAAACAAATCTACCGCCTTGGCCTCTGGGAGAGGTCGGAACTTTCTCCTCCAAATAGTGGTTATAGGAGATGATTTTTTCGCTCGGATCTCGCGGTTGGTAGCACCGTATTTGGCACGGATGTCCTCTTCTTTTTCCATTTCCTCCCTCGTCATGACGGTCGGAGCCTCGGCCTTCTCTTTCGCTTTCGTTTCGGCATCGACATTGCGTAGCACGGCCACCGAAAGACGCATGTTCAGCTGGTGCATCACCTGGCCATACCTTGCAGCAAACGAGCGGAAACCCGGGTGGTCGTGGGCCTGTTTCTTGATTTGATTCTAGTGGTGGGGGTTAATCGCTACGCACAGATATACCTTCCTGTGACACAACTTACTGCGCCATATTTTGATATGTGCCGGACAAAGAGAGAGCCAAGCTTGAATAATGGCAATGCCACCATGATGATCTTGGGTAGACTGTTAATGCTAATTGGTCTCCTGGAAGAGTTTGGCAGCAAGTGGAGAGCGTAAGAGGCATCTGGAGTTCCAATTCAAACGTGGGGCTAGCCCAACATGCTTTGGGTATTCACACTACCTAGGTAGGTACTACGAAAGCCCAAGCCAGCTTGGGGAGATGCCCTGTGACGAATGTTCTAAAAGTGACGATGTGAATCCCTATCGACGGGGGTCGTCCCAGATCGGGCCCGGCTCTGGAAAGCTTAACTTACCTATCTGCCCTATCGATTAGGTAAGGTCCACTGATAGCGAAGTCCCCGCAAGGCCGGTTTGCAATAGAGCTTAAACCTAAACAGGAGATGGTGTGGCAGCAGTACTTAGTACCTGTATCTGCCAGGGAAGCAGCTTTCAACTGGTCACTGAACTGGTCACTGAACTGCCCAGGTGGTCACGCTAAGCCAGTCGACTCCACTGTAAACTACCCAAGGCACGGTTGCCTCCCCAACGCCCACCAACCTGCATCTCAAGGTAAACGAAACGAACTAGACTAGCTATCCAGTATAGTCATTCAACCATCCGCCATTCTTTCTCCTCGTGCTTGACGATCAGTTTGCAATTATCCCGTCGACGCCTATTCTCTCGCTATCCGTGCTGCGAGTAATTGAGTCGTTACAATCGGTTTTTTTTTTTTTTTTTTCAATCAGCGTGACTTTGTTACCATCTCTCATGCCTTTGCAGATTTACAAGTGAGTAGCGGGCTTCTGTTGTTTTGTTGTTGTTTTTTATTTCTCCTTGCTTCTCAAGAGAATATATACGACAAACCCCAGCAGTACCTCATACCCCCCTCAAGCTGACTCCAATTAATCTAGAAGTTGAACATTCCGATAAATCGCACTATTACTCGGCTTTGCTTGTTGTTTTGCCAACAAGTTAGCACTAGAAAAATACCAGATGGCGGATCGACTCGTCGCTGCAAAGCAAGGAGCTTACACCGACGCCTTATCACCCAGGGACGTAAACGCCCAGCTTCCTACCCGTGCCCTTGTGTCCGCCAAACAAAAAGCAGCCGTGGCTTCCAAACCCCCCCAGAAGGAAAAGGAGCCGCCTGTTCAGCCTCCTGCACAGGTCTACGAGCCTCCTTGCAGCGATCGCAAGAATGGGGCCGTTTACCAGGTTGGCAAGATGCTGGGTAAGGGGGGCTTTGCTGTGTGCTATGAGGGCCAATTGCCGGGGCATAGGAAGAAGTATGCTTTGAAGATCGTGAGGAGCAAGATGCCGTCCAAAATGGAGCAAAAGGTGTGTTTCCTATCACCATCGAGGCGGCCGGAATAGCGCTGACAGCCACATTAGTTCCAAACCGAGCTTCAAATTCATTCAAAGATGAGGCATGCAAATATTGTTCAATTCTTGAGGGCCTTTGCTTTCGACAGCTGCACTTACCTTGTGCTAGAGCTGTGTCCGAATGGCTCTCTTATGGACATGGTCAAGCGTAGAAAAGGTCTTACCGAACCCGAGGTACGATTCTACTCAATCCAGATTGCCGGCGCAATCAAATACATGCATGCCAAAGGCATTATCCACCGAGACTTGAAGATGGGCAACATTTTCCTGGATAGGAACATGAATGCCAAGATTGGTGACTTCGGCCTGGCGGCTTTATTGGTTACTGGTAAAGACATGCAGACCATCCGTCGGACGACCTTATGCGGCACGCCCAACTATATTGCACCTGAAATCCTCGAGAAGAGCAAAAAAGGACATGACCACATGGTCGATATCTGGAGTCTAGGGATTATTATGTGAGATTCACTGTGCGCGTCTCTGTCGCCAAACTAACGCCCACTTTAGGTTTGCTATGTTAACCTCGAAACCCCCATTCCAATCATCGACGCCCGATGAAATTTATCGTAGAGCAAGAAACCGGGACTACGAATGGCCAAAGCTGGGAGGTTCTAATAAGTTCATATCAGAGGAGGCGAAGGACATCGTAGCTACCATGCTAGAAGATGCAGACAGGCGACCGGATCCAGATACCATTGTTCAGCATTGCTTCTTTTCCAGTGGCTATGTTCCAACGCCGCAAGAAATTACCACGAAACTCAGAGATTATCCCCCAACGGATGAACGTTTCTATGCGGTAGATGTAACTGCAGGAATGGCGTTAGAAATCTCACAGAATCTGCAGGACTTGTGTGCTGTTTGTGAGGTTGGGAGATGGAACAAAGCTCAATCAGTTCACAAGAGCACCTGGAGAGAGGTCGCTCTGGAAGAGCAAGCCGGATTAACACCTATTATTCCACTAGCAGAAGGCATTGTTTACAGACCCTATGAAGAAGTTAGCAAGGAGCTTGGTTTGACTCAAGTTCCCATCCGACCACCACCACAACCGATTGCGAAATCGGGGGATGATGGGCAGACGACACAGACCGTTCCTACAGGGCTCCTTCGCGCTCCTCCACAAAGCTTCGCGGCGCAACAAAGGGCCCAGAACAAACCCACAAAGCCAGCTCCATTACCTCGAGTTCATACGTTGAATGACCTGCCACCGCCAAGTGTCAATGGTACATTGCGGCAGCGAACGAGACGTGACTTTTCTGAGAGCTCGACGGAGAGTGGCCTCACCAGAAGGGCGGCGGCTATACACCCAACCATCACAGAAGATCCAGGAACAAGATCTACCTCTGTATCCCAGGCGGCTTTGTCAGAAACAAGATCAGCAACAACTCAGCACCGAGAAAAGGAGAACCCGATTTCTCAAGAGGATTCTCCCGAAACAAAATTAAGTTCATTATTTAGTTCCAAAGAGCGAGTACTAGCAGTGCCAAACACGAGACCTGACGTTGTATTGAACCGTCTTCGAACTCTTCAAGCAGAGCTGGAACGTGCTTTGAACTCAAGGTCTATGGCACTCCTGGGAAAGGCACCCGCGCCGTCACCTCCTCATGTTGTGGTGAAATGGGTGGACTATTCCAATAAATTTGGCTTGGGCTATATTTTGAATGATGGAAGCGTAGGTTGCGTCCTCAAAAGCATCCCCGGTAGCGCCAGAGGAGGCAAGGTAGTCAAACTTCCACCGAGCTGCATCCTCGTTCGGGGAGCCGAGCAACACTGCTCGCGACGGCAGGATCCTGGGTACGGCGACCGTCAGCAGATCGTTCCTATGACCAATGAAATACAATTTTACGAGAACAACGGCGAAACGGGACTATCCACTGTATTCGTTCACCCTTCGCAGTTCAAGATTGTCCCCAACGATGATGGTACACCAGGCAAAATTCCAGCAGGCAGCGATATTTATGACTATAGAAAGCGAGAACATCTCGTCTTGTGGAAAAAGTTCGCTAATTACATGATGGCATACGGACGTGATCAAGATGGTACTGATACCACGGGACAAACGGGAAGCCAAGCATCGTCTAAGCAAACAATGCCACCTAGTGATGTCGTCACCTTTTACCAACGTACTGGAGATGTTGGATGTTGGGTTTTTGGGGATGGTCACTTGCAATTTAACTTTCCCGACCACACCAAAATTGTACTTGATGCGACTGGATCTTGGTGTCATTTCTGGCACCTTTCTCAGGAGTCGGCCGAGAAGCTAGCTGCAACAGGAGAACTCGACGAATCTGCTTTAGACGAACGTGGTGTCTTGTCATATCCCGTCCAGACTCTGCTAAACTTTACGGTCAAGCCGGTCATTCGGCCTACGCGCAACCCCACCCGGAAGCGCCCGGAAATCAACCCGGATATCCAGGGAATACCAGGGGCCAATGATTTCCGCCGCAAAATAGAGTTCATCGTCCGCATCATCAAGGAATGGGCAACGAACGATGGCCTAGGAAATAGCAGAATGGACCGCGCGCACCGCCTAATGTGGGAGGGAAGCCGTGAGACAGTACACAGTGGCCCAAGCAAGCATGTCTGGGTTACGATTGGCGCCAGATGGGGTGACTGCAGGTACTCAGCTATCGTCGATCCTAAGAACCCTGGCGTGCTAGGTGAGGAGATCGAGTCGAAATCGTCATCGAGTTCTTAAATAGACCTTAATGAGAGCACAGACAGTGCCCTTGCAACAACCACTAATGAATGAATTCGCCGGCTTCGAGGGAAGGGTGGGCGAGGTGTCTTCATAGATCATGAGATGATGAGGCGTTTTTGTCACGACGGGCGCCATTTGACTCTTGGGAGGCTCCATAGCATGGCGTAGAGTGTAAATATGGAGTGATATTTATTTCCTGACCAAGTCTAGGTGTATAATATACTTAGTTTCTGTACCCTACTAGGTACTTTTGGAATCCCTCCTTGTGTCGGCGGTTTGCTAAGGCTTGCTGGCTGCCTAAGCATGCCCACTAATCTCGTTCTTGGAATACCATAAAGACACCAGTTATTATCGTCATCTTTCACCGCCCCGGACCACCAATGTTGAGGGAGGTAGGCTGGGCCATTGGGAATCCTCGAAGTTGATACACAATACCACGACGGCTCTTTACTGAACCTACACCCCCAAATTTCCGGCGACTACATCATGCTCGGCTTCACATCACTGTAGCAGAGACAGACAGACAAGATCGACACATAACCGCCCGGCCAACTCCCCCAATGTGGCTTGCGGCCTCGGCTTTAAATATTAATGACTAGGTGTAGCTAACAAGAGGAATATGCGGTGGTATGTACAACGAATATGTACGAGCTCGAGGTTAGAGGGACATGCACGGCGACCTCTCGGCGCCTCGAGCATTGCTGTCCTCCCTGCTCGTACCGTAAACCCCATCTCATGGCGGCTTGCTGTATCCGCACCCCAGGATATGGTTTAAATTCGGAAGGGAGGGCTGCAAAGAAACAAACGCCGAGCATGCTCTTTAGACCACAGTATCGTCGCAGCGTCGCAACATACAGATGCAAGAATTTTCCAGGTAAACCTGGCAATAAACGAGAACCAGCCCGCCCCAGGCCCTTCTAAAAATCGAATGAGAGCACTTTAGGGTCTTACCCATGCCCCCCCGTCTAACCACGACCTTCAGTTTCACAACCATAGCCCAGGCAGGAAGGAGGCCGGACTAGAGTGAATATCTCCCCCATTTTCGGATACTATTCAAGAAGACCACCTCAGAAACGTTTCCTTTATCGTGTATCTTGTAGACTCCCGTCTACATGACGACACAGTCTTTATCCTCTTTTCCTTGGCCCTTTCTCATTTTCGCGTTTTTGGCGGGTGCGACGTCCATGGGTGTCCCGCCACTTACGGCTAAGCGGATGGCCTGTAACCTTTGCTTTGCGCGTTCGTCGCCAGCATCCGCCGCCTTAACATACCACACATTGGCTTCTAGGATATCACGGCGACAACCAATGCCCATTTCGGTAAAGTATCCAACAGCATACTGTGCCTTTACGAAGTCTACGCAAGTCTTGGTTAGCGCGTAAGGGAGGCTGGTTACACCGAGGTCAAAATACTTACCAAGCTCTGCAGACCGGCGGGCCCATTCGTAAGCTTCTTCTTCGTCCTTTTCTAGGATGGGGTCCGCCCCTACCAAGTACCAAGCGCAGAGACCCATCATGGCGGCAGCATGTCCACGCTCCGCTGCTCCAGTGTAGAAATGAACACTGAGCGCTGGGTCGCGAGGGCAGTCTAGCTTCCCGTGCTCGTAGGCATCTCCCATTCGGTACCCCGCTTCCGGATGACCGAGCTCAGCCGCTTGTGTGAATAGCTCAGCCGCGTAGCTCTCATCTTTGAAGATGTCGTCACCATAGCCCGTCTCGTACATCATACCGAGATGGTATGGAGCCGAATTATACATGGCATCAGCGGTTTCAGTAGCTCTTTTCAGCCACTTCACGCCCTCTCGGTATCGATTCTCGCCTAGGTCTCCGGATAGACACGCCTTTCCAAGTCTTGTCATTGCGCCGGGATGATTTTTTGATGCAGCCGTCCTCAAGAATTGAACTGCTTTGGCTGGATCTTTCCTACAGCCCCATCCAAACTCGTAGCACAATCCGGCCCGGTAAGCTGATTCGGCATGCCCATGCTTCGCAGCTAGAACAAAGAGGGGAAATGCAGCGTTGTAATCCTCCTTGCCTTTATTGAAGAGGCCCGACGCGTACCCGTCTGCAAGGTAGTATTGGGCAAACGGATAACCACCGTTAGCCAACCTTGTTAAAATACTTTTAGCTTCCCTGATCAACTCGGTCGGCGATGAGTCTACCCCGCCCGTCTGTGAACCTTGTTTCGAGCTCGACTTTCTCCGCGGGGGTTCGTTGTAGTTAAGGCCTTGTTCCTGTGCTGTGGATATTAGGAATACCGCAAACGAGTATTGAATGGAAAAGTCATTTGTCTTCTTCACATTCTGCCGATACATTTCAAGAGTTTTTTGTGTGCTTAACAGGGAAGCGTTATTTCCCACGTTATTGCGTAAATACGAGTTATCAAATGTAATGGGAGCTGGAGCTGGCTGCGGGTATGGAATATTTAATAGTTCCCCGTATGACGAAGCTCTGTTGTCGGGGGATCTACGGTTTTGGGAAGGGGCGCGAGCATGCGGCCCTCCAAGAGCAGGGGAGCGGCCTCGTTGACCAAAATCAGAGTATGATGAATAGGACGACTGTGGCCGTGGCAACGAGCTCCTCCTCACATAAAACGAATTAGGAGTCAGGTGACGGTTGATGGCCAGGGCACCATCAGAAACGTCGGGCGTAGACGAATTCCGAGAAATCGCTTCTATAGGAACGCTCGAGACCCGAGTCTGAAAAGGTTGATGGTGATATTGGAGTTGCGGCACGGGGGGCTCCTCCGGTATCGTGCCCTCTATGATAGACTCCTTTATAGACATGCTATCTGATGGTACCCGGCTTTCTGACGTCTCGTTAAGCCCCCCTGACAGTGAGCTAGCACTCGTCTCGACGGACGAACCTGTCGATGTTTGTTGACGGGTACTAACGGTAGTATCGGATTCGCGGCTCTGCCGATTATGATCCTGATTGAGACCCGTATCCTGAACGCTTCCACCATCTTGCTCTAGTGAGGCCGAGGCATCGGCATAGCCGTGGTCAACACTCATCTGCATGATACTTGGGCTTAATACCTTCTCCTGCCCGGTACTATGTGGTAACTCTACCGCAAAGGTCGATGGTAGCGGCTTGTCCAAGCTTTGCTTTTTGGATGGCAATTCATGCTGTGTCTGGGCTTGGATGTACATAGGACTGTGAGGTGGTGGTGTTGGCGCAATAGGCGATTTTGGCAGCTCTCGATCTTGACTGGGTATATGCCTTGTATTTTTGAATTGACCATTTTGGATAGCCGCATTGGTTGGCTGCGCCCAGTTCTCAGGTTGAAAATTGATCCTCACTGGAGACGCAGGAGCATTCATTATAACGGGTGACCCTGTGCTAGGCCCTGCGGCCATAGAGTTCTGATAATCATGATGGCGAGACCCTCTCGACTGAGGTGAACCTGGTGACAAATTTGATCCCGGCAGAGGCTTTCGTTGCAGCGACCTTGGCGGAGACGGCGTAGCTATCGGAGGAGGTGTGGTAGTTACGGTCGCCATTCTGGAGTGATGCTGCGAATTGTCCCAGCTAAGTGCCACGATGGTGTGCCCCTGACGACGACCAGAGCCGAATGCTAGTTCGTCAGGGTCGGTACCGGCGTGGTAGGTCGTGATATGTAAAGCAAGAGCTCCCTTCCTATTGTGATTGCACGACGGTCACATACATTGGCTCGGGGATAGGCTGAGACGGTTAGACTAGCACGACGATCTGGCGCGAGTAACGACGTACGTGTGCGACAGTAGACAAAGGACTAGCGTGTGGAGCGATTGTGATGGTTGGACGATGGTCGGACGGGACTATTGGACGCTCCAGTGTATGCTCCGGCGTACGGGAAAATGCGTGATATCGAACTGATGAACTGGAAATGCGGCAGAACTGCGCGGAATGCAGCTTTGGTATCGTTGAAAAAAGAGTCTCTCTATGTAGGGTTTTAATGCGAATTGATGCTTTTGAACAAAGAAACTGCGTCGGGAGAAATGACGGGCAACAGGATATAGGTAGCTGGCAAAACGCTGGAGAGGTATCGTGCTAGGCGAAACGAAGATGATGGCTATGATCGAAATTGACCCCGACCGACCGGCTTGTTGTCCAACGTTGGGCCGAATAAAAGGAGAATGACAACAATGTCCGTCAATCAACTGATCATGCAACGCAGCAGCAAGCAGCAGTAGCAGTAGTAGTCGGAGCAACAATACTGTATGTAGAGGTTGGTAGGCAATCTGTGGTGTGCAAGGAGTAGCAGGGCTGTCGCCTGTTTGGTTAAAGGTAAATGCCAGAGGAAGGCAGATGGGGGGGTAGTGTACACTATTCAATGGGGGGAGTGAATGGGCACAGCATGCGTCCTAGAGGGTCCCATACCTACTTAGGTACCTAGGTTAGGTAGGGTCTCCCAGCCTGCAGGCAGAAAGGTAGGTAAAGGTACCTACCTTTCTGCCTGCTTCTAGCCTACCTGACCTCTCTCTTACTTAACCAACTTAGGGTACCAAGGGTGTGTTAGACGAGACCCTAGGTACAGCTATACCGCTAACTCGTCAGCTTTCAGGGTCCTTCAAGGTTCTGTACCTAGCGCACTTCCCAGTACTTCCAAGCATTCCATACTTTGGACAGTGTGGCGGCGCCAGGTGATTTCAGCTATACCTACTTACAGTACACTTACACTAGGTACACTACAGGAACGCCCTTAGAGATGCTACCATACTTTTTAGCCCGGGTCTTAGACCTGAGAGCTCTGTACGCTACCTACTAGGTAGGTACTTAAAGAAGGAAGTTAATCTTATTTGAGGGGCTATTCCAATTTCACCTGCAACATATACCTAACAAACATATTCGCCTTTTCTTCTCTTTTTCTCTCTCTTACTATACGTCTTAATCAGGCATACTTTCGCAAACAGAATTGAAATTAAACGAGGGCCAGGTGTGGTATATCGGGTTGAAATATTTGATGCGGCTTATGTTCTGCTGGTATCTAGCTGATATACCTAAGGTACCTAGGTAGGTTGAGTTCTGGTTGAGCTTCCGGTCGAAGTACCACAAGTACCTACCTAACCTAGGTAGTACCTAGGTACCTCTTTTAACCATACCTAGGTATACTATAGGTAGGTAGTTCTAGGTACCTACTATTATGTATGTAGATTACTTAGGTACACTAAAAGAAAATCGGGACTCCTCGGAGCCCCTAAGCCGGCCCCGCTGAAAGGAGTGCCAAGCTATGACAGAAACGGTCTGTCGCGTAGATCACCCAAGGACAAAAAGTCTCAATTTGATGTTAGACATAACGCAAAACCCCGGCATCGTTCGTATTTGTACTTAAGTCGTACACCATCTGCTGTACGATTCCCATTGTGGAGATAAGGCTCTGCAGTGGCAGAAGCCTGCTCTGCATATTCTTCGTATCGAAGTTTTCTCGAGTCGACCGACCCGCCAAGAACTGAGTACGAGTATCGTTACATATACTCCATAACACACGTCACGAGCCCCTCGATTCTCTTTCTTGATGTGCCGGCAGTCAAGTTTTTGTTGAATTATCAACACGCATTGGGTGCTGGTGTTATGAAGAGGCAATGGCTGCTGCACACAATATCGAGCCTTGCATAATTGGCGCCTACCAAATGGCGTCGGGCGTCTGCATACGAGGTTAGATATTACCGTAATACTACTATCGGTGTACTAGATCGGCTTCATCGGCGTTGGAATCTCGTCAGCTTAGACTAGACAGTATTTTCATACTCGCGCAAATAACAAGTAGAGCCTCCTCTGCTTCAGCTTTTTGCCACTAATTTTTTAGTTACAGCGCGAGGCAGAATCCAGATGACGAGTTGTATCACGGCAGCTCACCTCATCCACTACACCTATCCCGTCATCTTGACTGTTCCCCGATCACCGACAGGCAACGGTGTTGTCCGTTATTAGTTGAGTAGAAAATATCGACTATCTTATCACACGCAGTTTATCTTCAATCAGCACGGTTTATTGCGTGTCTGGCTTTCTGGGGTAGTCGATTCATACTACCTCAGTCAAGCCAAGGAAGATAGAGCTCTAGCTCTGCCTATACTTTTGACAGTCATCACCTCTGGTGTAGACTAATCGCGCCATAAGTGACTACTTTTCAGCTTCATTCAACTAGGTTACTTAGCCTGGTACAATACCAATCTAAGGTCTGAAGGGTTATATTTGTGGTTGTAGAAATACAATAGGGCAACTGTCCACCAGGCCTAGATTCTAACATACTTAGCCTACCCAGAAACCGTGGTCTAAATAGTACCATGCAAGCGAGAACCCACGTGCTGCCAAAGCCTTAACCTCACTTGTGCAACTGTCCTTGTTGGGGAGTACTTAAGACATGCGAACAAGCGTACCTAGGTAGGTAGTGTAGTGTTAGGTACTTAGTAATGTAACTAGCCCCTCATGTTGTGGTACCCATATAGTAGGTAGCATTCACCACCTTGTCGGATTCCAGAGCGTGTGTCGGTACATATACTACTAAGTATACCTATGCTATCTAGCCTGGGTAGATAATGTTTTACCAAGCCGCTGATCAGCCTCAGCTGTCTTCTAAACCGTTGCTGTCACTGTATTCAGCACGCCATCGCCGCATGCAGTCAAATGCGCTTTTGGTGAGTCAAACCCATCCATACGGTCCTATCTACCTAATTTTTTTATTTTTTTTTCCTCTTCAATTCAGAGCTCCGCTAGGGGGTCCGAGTGACCTTCGAACTAATGACCTAATGACTCTAGCCTGAAGTGCTAAGGTGGTAGAGAGATGAAACATACATAGTAGAGAAAGCCAAGCCAGTACTACCACAACGTACCTCGTATTCCACCAAGCACGCCAGTGGCCCAGCGGATCCTCTCGATTGGCCAGATTTATAGCCGATCTATACGGAGGTCCCGACCAAATTTGACTGTTAGGCTTGGCATTGGAGTATAGTACGAATAAATAATTCATGCACTGTTTAGGTGCCGAAATGGCGTGATCTCTTAGTACCCTGCTTTATATGCAAATAGCCTAGGAATTTAGGTATTAGTTGTTTATCTCTATTTTTATCGTTAGTATTATGATAGTAAAAAAATTTAACTTTAGCTAATAGCTTTAAGCTTTAACTTTATACTTTAAAAGCTATTAGCAAAAAGATATATTTAAAAAAACCGGCTATTTATTTAGTAGCCTTAGTTATTTATTAACTTTAGCTAAAAAATACGGCTATATGCTTAATAAAAGCTATATTTTGCGTAAATATGTTAATAATTAGCTTAGCAAAAGTTAGCAACTAAAATTAACTAATAAAAAAAAGCAAAAAATTATTAAAATTTTAACTACTATTAAAGCTTTTTATAAGTTTTTTACTTAAAAGTTAGCTAATAAGTTTAATAAAACAAATAATAATAATTAAACGATTTTTTAAATAATAGTTACATAAGTATTAATAGCAAAAAAGTTTAAAAAAGTTAAGCTTACTATTAAATTTAGCCTAAAAAAACAAAACTTAATTTAATATTTAAAGTAATATTTAATAGTTAAAGATTAAATGCTTAACTAATAAAAGTTAATTATTTAAAGTAATAAAACTTTTATTGTTATTAATGCATTTAAAGGTAATTAAAAGGTTTAAAAGCATATAAATAAAGCTTATAATAAAATTATTATTAAAAAGTAATATAAAAGCTTTAAAGACTTTATGTTTTAAGGTTATTTCTTTTAATATAAAATAAAACCTATATATTATTAGCTTTAAAAGACTATAGCTATAAAAAAAAAGTATATAAAAATAATTAATAAATATAATAAAAATGCTAAGCTAGTTGCTAAAGCAAACTAAAAGTTAAAAAAAAGTATAGTTAAGCTTAGCTTAAAAAAATGCAATAGCTATAAGCTAGTTTAAAGGTTTATTAAAGCTAATAGCGCTTAATATTATAGCTTAAAAAGTAAAATTAATTAGATTTGCTATTATAAAAAGGTTTTAAAGCTTAAATTTATATTTTTTTTTAAAGATTTGCAAGCAAAAAACCTAAGGCTTATTTTTATTGCTTAAAAAAATAATATATTAAGTTATACTTTAAAATAGTGTTAATTAGTATAAAAAACTATAAATATTATAACTTTAATATAGCTATTTAACTTTTTAAACTTTTTTACAATTAAAAAAGCTTAGTTTATACTTAAAATATATACTTTAATTGTTAATAAAAGTAAAAACGTTAAAAAAATATAAAAAGCATAAGCAATAAAATAGGTAGCTTACCTTAAAAAAAAGCATTACTATTTAGTTAAAAAGATATATAGTAACATTTAATAGGTGATTTATTTTATAGGCAATAATTGCTATTAAAAAGGTATTTAGCTACTAATTACTTTGTTTAAAAAGCTTAGCAAGGCTTTAAAAGCTAAGTAAGTAAAAAAAGCAAAAGATTAGCTTAAAAAGCATAATTTAAAAAGATTTAAGCACTAAATTATCTTTTGCAATAATAAAAAAGCTTATAATAAAAAGATATTAAAAGTAAAAATAATAAATTAAGTTAATTTTAATAATAAGTTAAATTTTAATAATAAGTTAAATTTTAGTAATAAGTTAGATTTTAATAGCAACTAAAGGTTTAATAAGTTAATAGGTAGCATTTTAAGCTGTTTTTAGTGTGTATAATAAAAATTTGTTAATATTAAGTTATTAATAGCTTATTAAGCCTTTAAAAAAGTCTTTAAATAGCTTTATAAATAGCTTGTTTTAGCTTATAAAGGTACCTTTTTAAAAAGGTAATTTTGCTACGTTAAGTAATAGTAGCAATAGTAGTAATAATAATAATAGTAGTAGTTAATTATATAAACTACCTTTTTATTTAGCTATATATTAAGTAATTATATTATTTAAATTAAATATAAATTTAATTAAAGGTTAAACTTTTATAAGTTTTGCTTATATATCTTTAGTATAAAAACTTGCTATTTTTACTATGCTGCTTAATGCTTTTTAAAAGCGCGCTGCTTAATGCTTTTTAAAAGCGCGCTGCTTAATGCTTTTTAAAAGCGCTGCTTAATGCTTGTTAAAAAGTCTCTGCTTAATGCCTATTAAAAAGTCTTTTAAAGGCTTAATGCCTGTTAAAAGCGCGCTACTTAATGCTTTTTAAAAGCGTGCTGCTTAATGCTTTTTTACTTAATGCCTTTTAAAAGCGCTGCTTAATACTTATTAAAAAGTTTTTACTTAATGCCTATTAAAAAGTCTTTGCTTAATGCTTGTTAAAAAGTCTTTTAAAGGCTTAATGCTTGTTAAAAGTGCGCTACTTAATGCTTTTTAAAAGCGTGCTATTTAATGCCTTTCTGCTTAATGCCTTTTAAAAGCGCTGCTTAATATTTGTTAAAAAGTCTTTATTTAATGCCTGTTAAAAAGTTTTTGCTTAATGCTTGTTAAAAAGTTTTTGCTTAATGCTTATTAAAAAGTCTTTACTTAATGCTTGTTAAAAGCGCGCTACTTAATGCTTTTTAAAAGCGTGCTATTTAATGCCTATTAAAAAGTTTTTACTTAATGCTTTTTAAGAGCATACTATTTAAATTTCCTTACTAAGTTTATTTAAATTAAAGCTAAAGATTAAAGAATAATTATATATTAAATCTAGCTTTGCTTAGCTGTTTTTAATCTTTTGCTATTTTTTACTAGGGCTAATGCTAATAATAGCATTAAATTTAGCTTTGCTTAGCTATCTTTAATTTTTTGCTGTTTTTTTTAATGCTAGTAATAGCGTTAAATTTAGCTTTGTTTAGCTATCTTTAATTTTTTGCTGTTTTTTACTAAGGCTAATGCTAGTAATAGCGTTAAATCTAGCTTTGCTTAGCTGTTTTTAATCTTTTGCTGTTTTTTTTAATATTAATAATAGCGTTAAATCTAGCTTTGCTTAGCTATCTTTAATCTTTTATTGTTTTTTACTAAAGCTAATGCTAATAATAACATTAAAATCTTTATAAATCTTATTATTATTTACTAATATTTTTAAGCTAATATTAATAATAGCATTAAATTTAGCTTTACTTAGCTATCTTTAATTTTTTATTATTTTTTATTAAAGCTAATGCTAATAATAGCATTAAAATCTTTATTAATTTTATTATTATTTACTAATATTTTTAAGCTAATGCTAATAATAGCTATTTTTAATTTTCTGCTATTTTTTGCTAAAGCTAATGCTAGTAATAATATTAAAATCTTTATAGATTTTATTATTATTTACTAACATTTTTAGATAAAAAAAATAAAAGCTAAATAAAATAGCTTAATATAGCTATATTAGTTAGTTAATAAAAAAAAGCAGAAAAATAGCTACGTTATAAAATATTAAAGCATGCTTATAAATTAGTAAAAAAAGCGTAGTGCTATTATAAATTTTATATTTAAAAGTTTAATGCGCTTATAAATTAGCAAAAAAAGCGTAGTGCTATTAAAAGTATATGTTTAAAGCGCTTTTTAATTAGTAAAAAAAGCGTAGTGCTATTATAAATTTTATATTTAAAAGTTTAATACGCTTATAAATTAATAAAAAAAGCGTAGTGCTATTAAAAGTATATATTTAAAGCGCTTATAAATTAGCAAAAAAAGCGTAGTATTATTAAAAGTATATATTTAAAGCATACCTTAATTAGCAAAAGTACTTTAGCTTTAGTTAAAAATATATTATTTTAATAAAATTATTATATTTAAAAGGTTAAAAAGCTAAAAAAGCAATATAATATTAAAAGCTTAATCTTTAAAAATAGTAAATACTATAATTAAAGCATTATTTTTTTAAAGCTTAAAATTATTATGTTATTAAAAATTAAAATCTATAGTATTTTATATAAAAAAATAATAAAGTAAAAGCTTAAAATAAAAAAAATTTTAATATATAGCTTATTTTTAAGTATAATAAACAAAAGCAATTATATTATAAGATATTATTATAAAAAATAAGTTAAATAATTAGGCTTATAGTAATATACCTTATAATAATTTAAAAATAATAAATTATTTATGCGCTTTTTAATAGCTAATACAAATAAATATATATATAAAATTAATATTAACTTATTTATTAGTGCTATGTTTTACTTATAATTAGCTAATATAAATGTTATATTATATAGCTTTTTTTAAGCTTAAGGCATTTTTTTCTTTTTTTTTTTTTTATATTTTTTAACAATATATAAAACTTATTTTAATATATTTTTTACTGCTTTTTTTTATTTTTTTATATAATTTAGCTTTTTTTATATAGTTTTAACTTTTTAAAACCTTTTATTACTTTATTTAAACATATATAAAAATAACTATAATGTTTTAATTATACTTTATAAGCATTTTAGCATTTGCTATTTTATATATATTTTTTATTTGTTTTTATACTTAATATATTATATAGTATATATTATATTTATTTAAGTAAAAGCAGCTAAAGCTATAAAAGCGTTATAACTACTGCTTTTAATATTAATGCTATAATATTACATTTAAAAAGCTAAGCAGCTTTTTGCATTAAAAAAATATAATGCTTTTAAAATAATTAAAGTGTTAAGCAACTTTTTTATAATCTTATATAAAATTATTACTATTACTTAAAAGTAATATTTAAAATAATACTTACAATTAAGCTAGTAAGGCCTTAAGACTTTAATATTATATAGCTTTTAAAATGCTAACTTTAGTAGAAAAAGCTAAGCTATCTTTTATATATATAGCAAAAATAAATATAATTTGCAAAACGTTAAAGCTTTAGCTAATAAAATAAAAAATCTAAGTAAAATATAATAATAAAAGGTTTTTTAAAGCTTAAAATATTTAGTATTATTATATATATATAATTTTTAGCTAACTTTTAAAGCAAAAATAAAAGATAAACATATTAAGCTATAAAATAATAATATTTTAATATATTTACTTGTTTTTATGTTATTAAAAAGCAAATATAGCTTTATTTATATATATAGCTTTATGTTTGCTTGCTTGTTTTTAAGCTTTTATATAGTATAGCTATATTTTTTATAGCATTACTACTTTTGCTATCACTTTTTCTTTTTTTTTTTTTTTTTAAGCATATTTATTTTTTTAGTAAGCTTTTAATTGCTACTACTTTTAATAATATTATTAATATAACTATACTAAATATTTAAAAGCATTAAAATAATATAATATTAATTATTTATAGTAAAAATACTATTATATTACTTGTTTGCTTTTGCTTATACTATTATATTAACTTTTTTACTTGTTGCTTTAATATAAATAAGCTTTATATTTTTAGCTAAGCTAAAGCTTGCGCTTATATTAAGTAAATAATATAATAAAATACATGCTACTATATTAAAAAGTAAGCTTATATTTTATAGCCTTTATTTTTTTTCCTTTTTTTTTTTATCTTTTTTTTTTTTTTTTTTTTTTTTTTTTTTTTTTTTTTTTTTTTTTTTTTTTTTTAGCTTTTTTACTGCTGTTAATACTGCTACTACTGCTACTACTATTAATACTATTGCTGCTTTTACTGCTGCTATTATTGCTTTTACTAGCAAAAAAAAAAAAGAAAAAAAAAAAAAAGAAGTAAAAAAAGCAAGAGAAAAAAAAAAAAAAGAAAAAGCTAAAGGCAGCTTTAATATAGCAATAGGCTTTTTTTTAGCATGTTTACTTTTTACTATAAAAAAAATACTATGTTTATAATGTTTTAAAGGCTAGCTTATATATAGCAAGCAAAAAAAGTGTTATAACATGCAAAAAAATAGCTTTTATTACATTAAATGCTATATAAAGCATTACTTATATAGCTTTATATATATTAATAATAAAAATATAATATTATTATATTATTAACTAATAAATAGCCTTTTTTAATATGTTAAAGTTATTTGCTAGTTAGTAGTAGCTATAATAGCTAGCGTAAAAAAAGTATAAGCTAGCTTGTTTTATTATATTACCTTTTAAAAATATTATTAATATGTTTTATTTTAATTAAAGTTATTTAAGCTTAAAATAATAAAGCGTTAGCTTTTAGCTAACCTTTAAATGTTAGCTACTATTACTGCTAATAATAATAATAACAGCAATAATATTAGCAGCAATAATAATAGCATTAATAGTAATAATAATAGCAGTAATAATAATAGTAGCAACAATAATAATAATAATAATAATAATAACAACGATAATATTTCTTTTTTTTTCTTTTTTACTTTTTTTTGCTTTTTTCCTTTTTTTTTTTTTTTTTGTTTTGCTAACGATAATAATAACGATAATAATAATAAGGTTTTAGTTTTCCTTTAAGCAAACTTTTTACGTTTTTACGAGCTTGCTTATTAAATAAATAAAAGGTACGCTTAATATTAAATAAGTTATACTATTTTAATAAAGTTTATTTTGTTATTTTTTTTAGTTTAATAATTTAGCTTTTTTTTACTATAATATATTATGTTTTATGTAAATTATAATATGCTTTTTTAATAGTGCTACTAAATAGCATTAAGTAGCGCTTTTAAGTAATATTACTTTATAGCAAAGCTAATAGCATGCCTTTAAATAATATTAAGCAGTACGCTTTTAAATAGCATTAAGCAGCGCTTTTAAGTAATAGTGCGCTATAGTAAAGCTAGCAGCGCACTTTTAAATAGCATTAAGCAGCGCTTTTAAATAATAGTATGCTATAGCAAAGCTAGCAGCGCGCTTTTAAATAGTATTAAGTAGCGCTTTTAAGTAATATTACTTGTAGTAAAGCTAGCAGCGCGCTTTTAAATAGCATTAAGCAGCGCTTTTAATAATAGTGTGCTGCTAAATAGCATTAAGTAGCGCTTTTAAATAATATTGCTTTATAGCAAAGCTAGCAGCGCGCTTTTAAACAGCTTTAAATAACGCTTTTAAGTAATATTACTTTATAGCAAAGCTAGCAGTGCGCTTTTAAACAGCTTTAAATAGCGCTTTTAAGTAATATTGCTTTATAGCAAAGCTAGCAGCGCGCCTTTAAATAGCTTTAAGCAGCGCTTTTAAGTAATATTACTTTATAGCAAAGCTAGTAGCATGCTTTTAAATAATATTAAGCAGCACTTTTAGATAGCATTAAGCAGCGCTTTTAAAAAGCATTAAGTAGTATGCTCTTAAAAGGCATTAAGTAGCGCTTTTAAGTAATAATATCTAGTAGCATTTTTAGATAGCATTAAGTAGCGCTTTTAAATAGCATTAAATAGTGCTTTTAAAAGACATTAAGCAAAGACTTTTTAATAGGCATTAAGTAGCGCGCTTTTAATAGGCATTAAGTAAAAACTTTTTAACAAGCATTAAATAGCATGCTTTTAAATAGTATTAAATAGCGCTTTTATATTAAGTAGCGCTTTTAAATAGCATTAAGTAGCGCTTTTAAAAGATATTAAGCAAAGACTTTTTAATAAGCATTAAATAGCACGCTTTTAAATAGCATTAAATAATATGCTTTTAAATAGCATTAAATAGCACGCTTTTAAATAACATTAAATAGCATGCTTTTAAATAGCATTAAGTAGCACGCTTTTAAATAGCATTAAATAGCACTTTTATATTAAGTAGCGCTTTTAAAAGACATTAAGCAAAGACTTTTTAATAGGCATTAAGTAGCACGCTTTTAAATAACATTAAGTAGCATGCTTTTAAATAGCATTAAGTAACGCTTTTGCATTAAATAATGCTTTTAAAAAATATTAGGCAAAAACTTTTTAACAGGCATTAAGTAGCATATTTTTAAATAGTATTAAATAGCGCTTTTATATTAAATAGCACTTTTAAATAGCATTAAGTAGCGCTTTTAAAAGATATTAAGCAAAGACTTTTTAATAAGCATTAAGTAGCACGCTTTTAAATAGCATTAAGTAGCGCTTTTGCATTAAGCAGCGCTTTAAAGCAATATAAAATAATTTCTTTAATTAAATTTAGCAAAAAAAAAGATATAAAACTAGGTTTTTATTATGCTTATATATTATTAAATAGTTAGCTATATTGCTATATGTTTATTAACTAATAAAAAGTTTAATATTATAACTAGTTTGCTTTTTATAAACTTTTAACTTTTTGTTATCTTTAAAAAAAGTATATCTTATAAAATCTTTATTGTTTACTATATTTTTTTAATTGTTTTTTAATTTTGCTTAATTAGTTGTTTAATTAATTAGTTGTTTAATTGTTTAATTGCTTAATTGTTTAGTTAATTTAGTTAGTTTAATTGTTATTTAATTTAAAATAGCTAGCTTTAAGTAATAAGTTTAAAGCAAGGCTTACTTAAATAAAATAGTTAGCTTTTGCTATTATTAGTTAGCTTTTTTGCTAAGTATTAAAATAACTATATATTTAAAACTATATAGTTTTTATATAATATTTATAGGTATAACAATTTATATTGCAAGCAACTTATAGTATAAAATATATAAAAGGTTGCTTAGTTTATAAATAGTAGTAACTTTTTAATATAAAAAAAGTAGGTCTTTTAGCTATATTACTGTTAGCATAAATAGCAATTGCAAATTTTATATAATAATAAATATTTAATATAATAGTTATAACATTAAATTAAAGCTTAAAGCTTATAGTTTAAGTTTTAATAAAAGTAATTTAATTAAATTACTATGCTTTAAATAAACCTTTATATATAAATTACTAATATTAAAAGTATATAGGTAAGACTTATAGAAGTTTAACCTTTAGTTAAATCTATACTTTATTTAGGTGATATAATTACTTGGCATGCAGCTAAGTGGGAGGGTGGCCTATGTAGTCGCACTGTAAGCAAGTGCTAAGCCTAACAGTTAATTTTGGTCAGGACCTCTGTAGTCATTACTACTAGACTAGTAGCATCGAGTTTTGTACTTTAAGGATTGTCCAGCTTTCTTGTTCGGACAAAAACCCAGCAGAACCCAAATGGCCTATTGAAATATTCCTCGAAAATCGCGAAGCATAAGGCCGCCGAATCAGAATATGTGTAGATGAAGCCACCAAAGACGGCCGTTCGTTAACGGGTACGGTCTCAAGCGGCAATTAGTAGGAGGGGAGAGGTTCTACTATGTACTATTCCGAGACGGACGCTAACTCTTAGCCATTACGTTCAGTATTTTTAGGACACGAGTACCTACGTATCCATCCATCCATCCATCCATCCATCCACTTAACTACAGTACAATACATATGGAAAGAGAATTGCTTCAACACGGTTTTCAATTGGCCGTGCTCTTCCATTTGGCGTGGAATATGGTGGAATGCCAAAATCGTGTCAGAACTTTGCCGGCGTTGACACTTCGTCTCTGACACGGCCAAGCGGGAACGTCGCAGGAGCACTGAAGACGTTACATCAAATTGACTAAGTCTTCAGTAAGAACTGTCGACTCGGTATGCTCCTAATTGTCACAGAAGGACGGGGATAAATTAAGTTAGATTTGGCAAAAGCGAGTCGACATGGTTAGTCGCATGATTGTCGCCCTGGCATCCCTACATCTAGTACCCAACTACCTAGGTACTTGTCTTGAGCTTCTATATTACATTAGAGGTGGACTCGTGTTTTACTTTGATGGCGGAGTATTGGTGCACGAGTTCTATTATAACCCTCCAAAAACTGGTATTGCATTTCCCAGTCCGATTATGTATGAGTCCAGCCAGCACCCCTTTCTCGCCTCATGGAGCTACCTCTTTGTGACTATCCAAACGCATAGTGTACCTAGATAGGAGGCAGGTAGCGAGCATCCGAACTACTCCGTACACACTAGAGGACAATTCTCTGCGGAGTTAGACGGGGTCCCCCGCAATGACGACAGAGGTCCCTTGTGACATGGAACATTGTCCATCAGTCGCTGGGCAACCTCATGATCCGCCAATCCAATTCACAAAATAACTTCAACCAACTTGGAAGAGGCAGACATTGTCACTCAGCTTCCACTTCAGCAACCTTTTTTATCTCTTCAATTACCCCCTTGAGACCACGCCAATGGCCATTGGCAGCTGACCTGGGGGTAGTTGTCCTTCTGTCGGTTGGGGTTGAACAGGCAGAAGTTCATGTGTTCATTAATGACTCGGGCAGGCTGGGGAAGAAACAAATCCAATGTGTGGCCCGTACCGTGTGGAGAGTACCTAGTGTGTTGTGTCTCCTCAGGGCATGCGGCCAGCTGTGTACCAATACTGGCATGCTGAAGCGCCTACACTCAAGGGAAGGGTTTTTTTTTTTTTTTAAAAAAAAGGACTGGGATAGCAGACACACTTTACCTCTGCCAAGAAATGTATGTTTACGCTAACTGGTATAGGCGCTTGATTATCACTGTGGTCTAGCTGCTACCAGGAACTATGTATGTAGGTAGTGTACAGATATACGGTAGGTAGTAAAGCACAAAGGCTTTCAACCAAGCTTGGGAGCTTTCTTACATGAGCGCTCTACCGGAGGCGATGATCATAGGTATCTAGATACCTAGGTTAGGTACTATATAAAGAAAACAATCCACTAAGTAGAAAGAGATAGGCACTAGGTAGGACGCAAAGGGCTTTTCCCCTTATAGGTTGTGAGGTATGTAGTGTACTAGATAGTACGTAGGTTGGTTGGTAAAATCATCCCGGCAAGTTGTTTGAGGTGGCGGCAGCATTTCTCTTGATCCTCGGGAGAAAAGCCAAGCCACAGCATCTTCTGCTTTCACCACCAGCTCGACAGGTACTCCCCAACGTGGACTTGTCATTACCGCTCGCTTCTGCTTTTATGTTGTTGTTGTTGTTGTCGTCCTCGTCCTACAATTCCGACTTCCGTTCATTCGCCTTTTCCGTAATTAACCAGCTTTTCATTATATCGCATATCCAGGCCATCTTAGCCTTGTCCACTTTCGTTCATTCATACCCAACATGGCTCTTTCGTTCTTACTTCTCGCACGCACTGCATAATTGCCGGATCGTTGAATTCAAACATACCGTGGTTCTAACCGTGGACCTAGCACACTCTACTAGCCGGCTTTCAAATCTCGACTTTACTACTACATCCACAAAGTTGATCCTCCAACGGCCCAGAACGTAAATTGTCAGCCGTCATATTCCTCCCGCCGCCGCCGCCCTCGCCCTCGCCCTCGCCCTGTCATCGCAACCCATCACCCATTCTCTCTGTCCGTTCAGCAAACCAACCACAGTAGATCTAGGGGGCGTACCACCTACCCACATATTTACTTGTCGCATTATCCTATGATGCTTGCCAGACTGCCGCCCTTGCCCTTCTAACAACAGCCTCGAACGCTGTTCTTTACATACTAGTCTAGTAGTATTGGCGATACGATATACTGAGCCATACGGCATACGGTGTATCTCGCTCGGGCTAGACTCGGGCTAGAGCTACCACCTACATATTTAGTAGATCGTCTGAAATCGAGGCGAACCCAAAACAGAAACATTACAGGGGGCCGGCTAGTACTGTAATCTTTAGTGTACCAGGTACCTACTTTAGTGCGCTATTTGCCAGTGCTTAACGGGAAGGCATTGGTTTCCTCGTCCGACCATTCGCTCCCAGCCGGTTTTTCGCTGGGTCCACGGCTTGACAACGACAGGGGTCTCCCTCTCTTTGCCTGCTGAGCTCTGGTCAACGAGTCTCCCCTTGTTTGTTGCCCACCACAACAAGACTTGTAAGTACAGTGGCCATTGTGCTGTATTCTGCCTGCGGCCTATGGTCGTCCATCACACATCAACACCACACCACACACTCGCTCCTGTTGTCCCTTGATATTGTGCCCCCCACCGCCGGCTCTGCCATCGATATCTCTCGTTCATCATTTTGTCATGTTTACATAAGTCTTCGCCATTCTCTTGGTTGTTACACGTTTGCCGACGTTAGGTCCCCGGTCAGGGGTCAACCTTCTCGTTTGTGTTCCCTTCAGCTCCTACCTACTCACGGACAAAGCCTTGTCAATTACATTTGCCAGACCTGGCATTTCCCCGAGGGCGAAGCAAATGGCCATCTGCTAACCGGCCTGGGTACGCAGGAACATGTCCCTCCCCGAGAGGCCCGGGGCACTAAGTCCATCATACGAGCAGCGAAACGCGTACCGACAGTCTCCCTCGCGACGCAACCGCCCAGGCGATGTTGAGACGGGAAACTACTATCCCGTGACTGGTCGCCCTTCCCAACAACATCAGCGCGTCGCATCAGGGAACTCTTTCGCCGAAACAATTCGGAATCCCGATGTGATTCCAGATAGGCAGCCTCTTTCGCCGACATATGATCAAACCCCCGGCCATGGGGTTCCAATGCGCAAGAGGAGCCTAATACGCCCTGAACGTAACAGAATAGATGAAGATCATCCTAACTACCACTATCGAAAGCACGCCGCTCAAATGGATACTCTTCCCTCGACAACGGGTACTGACCCGATTTACGAAGACGTAGAAAGCAGCGCCAAACTATCTGGAGAACGAAGTTTAGGTGCTACTTCGGATAGCTCGCCGCCACGAAAGCGCGGTGAAGATCCAGAAAAATCCAAGGCAAGATCTCACGCCTCGCGCCGGCGACGTTCCAGTGGTCACAATGGAAAGTTGGCGAAGGACTCGAAACGGAGCAAACCGAAAGAGACAATCTCTCCTCCGAGTATATGGAATATCTACTGTGCGGTCATCACATTCTGGTGCCCTGATTTCATTCTCAGTTTCTGCGGTTTTCGATCAAAAGCACAACGAAGAGCTTGGAGAGAGAAAATGGGCTTGATCAGCATCATTCTCTACCTCATGGCTTTCGTTGGATTCCTAACATTTGGTTTCACCCAAGTTGTTTGCTCAACCCCTGGTGTTCGGCTTCATATTAACGAGGTTTCTGATGGCTTCATGATATTTCACGGAACTGCATACGATTTAACCAAATCGGCTCATCCCCCCGCAGATGGCATTCCACTTCGAACAGACGGGCGATATCCCAATATCCTCTATGACATTCCAAGCAAGAGCTATGGCGGCCAGGATGGAAGTTTTATGTTCCAAAACGTCAATGGAAAATGCAAAGGCCTTATTACAGCTGCCGAGAGGTCCGATGTTCCCACTAATAACAATGGTGAGTTGGCATGGTATTTTCCATGTACCACTTTCGCCCAAGACGGATCAACACAGCCAAACTTCACCTGGCCGTACTACACAGGATATGCTTGCCATACCACTCAGGCAGCTCGAGACGCATTCTATTTAGAACTCGACGGTACTGGCGACGTTTTCTTCACGTGGGAAGATTTGAAAAATAGCACGCGTAACTTGATGGTATACTCAGGTCAGGTTCTTGATTTAGACCTACTAAACTGGTTTAACGAAGACGAGGTGGTTATACCCGACCGCTTCAAGGAACTGAGAAATCGGACCAGCGCTGGCAATGCCGCTATTCGTGGGCGAGACGTCACTAGGGCATTTTCCAACGCCGAAGACAAGCGAATTGCCGAATGCTTTGAGGAAATTATCAAGGTTGGAACCGTTGATACAGAGACTGTTGGGTGCATTGCGTCCAAGGTAGTTCTTTACGTGTCTCTAGCTCTTATTTTGTCCGTGGTCGCCGCAAGGTTTGGTTTGGCCCTTATATTCCAGTGGTTCATCAGCCGCAAATATGCAGCCTCCAAGACGTCACAATCTGCAGACAAAAAGAAACGAAATCGCCAAATTGAGGATTGGAGTGAGGATATATATCGTGCGCCAGTGCGAATGCCAGGGGACATCAGCAGTAGTTATGGTGGCTCTGATAGGATCAGCAAGCGGACCAGCACTTTCTTGCCTACCACGTCGCGTTTCTCGGCTGTATACGGTCCCGGTAGTGAAAGGACCGCCCGGCCGCAGCAGCCCACTACCATGGCAAGCCAGGCATCTTCCGGACCTTTGCTTCATCCTAATTCGATGTATAGACAGGGAAACGACAGCAGGGCCAGCATGCTCCGGTCCGACGCATATGGCAGTGGCTCTAGCCCCTTGGATAGTTACGGCTATGGTCCCGGCCCTGCCGGATTCATTCACGAAGCAGTCGTTCCCCAACCACCTTCCGACTACCAACCGTTCGGCTTCCCTCTGATCCATTCCATCTGCTTAGTTACGGCCTATTCTGAAGGCGAGCTGGGCCTCCGAACTACATTGGACTCTATTGCCATGACAGATTACCCAAACAGTCACAAGGTCATTCTCGTTATCTGCGATGGTCTCATCAAAGGCAAGGGTGAAACAATGTCAACTCCGGACGTGTGTTTAGGGATGATGAAAGACCATACAGTCGCTCCTAATGAGGTTGAAGCCTTTTCTTATGTCGCTGTGGCTAGCGGCTCAAAAAGACATAATATGGCTAAGGTCTACGCTGGTTTCTACGATTATGGCGCTAAGTCCGCTATTCCGTTAGATAAACAGCAAAGGGTACCCATGATGCTCGTTGTCAAGTGTGGTACGCCCGACGAGGCTACGAAGGCCAAGCCCGGTAACAGAGGAAAGCGAGACAGTCAAATCATTTTAATGTCATTCCTTCAGAAGGTCATGTTCGACGAACGCATGTCAGAATTGGAGTTTGAAATGTTCAACGGTCTCTGGAAAGTCACTGGCATATCCCCTGATTACTACGAAGCGGTTCTGATGGTCGACGCCGATACCAAAATCTTCCCAGATAGTTTGACGCATATGCTGTGTGCCTTGGTGCAGGATCCTGATATCATGGGCCTGTGTGGTGAAACCAAGATAGCCAACAAGAAGCAGAGTTGGGTCACAGCCATACAGGTGTTCGAGTACTTCATTTCTCATCACCAGGCAAAGTCCTTTGAATCTTGTTTCGGTGGTGTTACCTGTTTGCCCGGTTGTTTCTGCATGTACCGCATCAAAGCCCCCAAAGCCCAGAATTTCTGGGTTCCCATCCTAGCCAATCCTGATATTGTCGAACACTACTCTGAAAACGTAGTTGATACTCTGCACACAAAGAATCTGCTGCTGCTGGGCGAGGATCGATACTTAACTACGCTTATGTTACGTACCTTTCCCAAGCGCAAGCAGGTTTTCGTTCCGCAGGCCGTTTGCAAAACAACTGTTCCAGACGAATTCAGTGTACTACTTTCGCAGCGTCGAAGATGGATCAACTCGACCGTCCACAATCTTATGGAATTGGTCCTCGTTAAGGACCTTTGCGGCACCTTTTGCTTCAGTATGCAATTCATTGTCTTCATCGACTTGATTGGTACTCTCGTATTACCAGCGGCCATTGCGTTTACTCTCTATGTTGGTAAGTTCAACTTGCTATTTCCTAACTTGATCTGTCATTCCTAACGTGAGTATAGTTATTATATCCATTGTTGGACCGACAGTGCAGATCATCCCTCTAGTTCTGTTGGCGCTAATTCTAGGTCTACCCGCGGTTCTCATCGTGGTTACGGCTCACTCGTGGACTTATGTGATGTGGATGGCGATTTATCTTTTGTCCCTGCCTATCTGGAACTTCGTTCTCCCCGTCTACGCCTTCTGGAAATTTGACGATTTCTCCTGGGGTGACACTCGAAAAACAGCAGGCGAGAAGACCAAGAAAGCCGGTATCGAGTATGAAGGCGAGTTTGACAGCAGCAAAATTAAGATGCGGAGATGGGCCGAGTTCGAGCGTGAGCGCCGTACGCGGGATGAAAACTTCTGGGCCTCGCGAGAAAGTGTTGCAGGTAACGGTCACTGGTCTAGAGGACCCGGCACGTTACCTCAGCACCAATACGATGACCAGTACTACCCCGCCATGTGAGAACGAGACAATCTTGGGTCATGGGGGTGTTTCATTAGCGTAATACCGCGGAGGGTTTTTTTTTTTGCCAGGAAATGGGGACGCGACGGTTGTTCCGTGGCTTGGCGACTTGCTCATATCAGACCGTTAGCACCGTCTAGATATATATAAGATGCAGCGGCATGGAAAGGGGCGCAATGGGGCTTGTTTGTCTATTTCTGTACATGGCTATACTATACCAAAACCATATTAATTCGATACACTGTTTTATTAGGATATGGACTGCTTTATGTCGACCCAGAGGGCAAAAAGCTCAACCCCTAAACTCCAGCAAATGTATTAGTACGTGTCGCCGCTGCGCCCAGGTGGAGTGAGCGATGGGGGGCGGTGCTTCGTCCGAGAATCTCACCTAGGCGTATGGACCGGTGGGAGACTGGCACGCATAGGCCTGTCCACTTAGCTCAGCACCTGTATATCTCTGACACACGATACATAATATGTATGTGTTATGGGCATGGTAGAACTCGACTAATCGATCGATCGAGCCTAGGTAGGCTGCCTACATTGCACCACCTGATGCGGAGAAAAATCCATGCGGGATGAAAAGGCGGCGGTATGAGAGCAGGCTTTGTTATTGGTATGTATTATGGTGTTACGGGTTCTTGCGCACACTATGCCTACTACACGTAAGTTATCTTAGTCTATCTACAGAGTAATCGGGTTGGTTTTGTATTGTCAGGCACTTGTAATTTGTCCAGCTTATTTTCGGTTGCGTATATCGGCTGCTAATTATTTCTTTCTGGTTTGTTGCGCCTCTTTGCCGCCGTTGTTGGTACCGAAATTCCTGCATTTTTTCCATCCTAGCCGGATCAACCAATTACACCATGGCAGCACGAGGACAGCTCGGTGTCGATCCGCTCGAGTAGTCATAATGCGGACTAAATCTCAAAGGCCCCTGGTCACACAACAATTCCCCCCCCCCCAACGAAACAAAAGAACAGTACACCCGTACTAGGGTCGGAGGATGCGATTGTGAGTGCGTCAGCTATTATCGGTGGCCTTTCTTTTCCCCCTCAATATATACAATATGCAATATACAGTCTGCTTATCCGGCTTACGCTTCGTCATGTAGTGTACTTGATCTCATTCCTGCCAGAGAGAATGAGACTAGGGATGAAAAAAGGATCGTCCATACTTAGTACCTCCTCCTCGCTTATTCGGACGCGAACTACCTACATCGTATCACTCGGGCGTTAGCTGCATTCCAGAAACTAGGCGCCCTTCTCTGTGGCTTTTACTCCAAACCAGGTGGGCGGTTTTTGGCGTCTCTATCGTACGGCCTAGCCAGCCACTTTCGTAGTTATAAGACGTTCGGTATCTAGCCACGTGAACGAGGTTTGCGGAACGTGGCCTCGTCTCCTAAATGGCGACATGAGCCCACACGACGTGTGGCGCTCAGAAAAATTAAAAAAAAACCCATCGGAGCAACGAGCGAGGGGGTTCTATAAGACCCCGCTCCCCGACGAGGGGGCCGAACCATTCTGCCGGGCCCAGCAGTTAGGATTGGACGGTCACTCCCCTGCCGCTGACAGGATGATTGAATGATGTGAGAGGACTTGTCATTTTTTCCCATCTGGAAGCCCCGTATCATTTGTGGCTCATTGTTGGTTATCGTGGGGCCTGCTGATGTTAGCAGTACAGCTGTTCTGCATGACGGCAATAGTCGGGTAGCGCGGTAAATAAGCCTTGGACAGGTATCTTTGTATTGACGCCGGAGTGAGATGTGTGTGCGTATGCCGCCCTTTGCTAGACTTCTTCCACCGGTTATGGGGGCACCCAACGAGAAGAGAGGAATGCAAATTTTGATTAAAAATACGCACACTTCTAGTTTAAAAATAGTAGACAGGACGAACAGGTCAGCAATAAAAAGCCAACATCCAACATCGTTTAACAGTAGCCAATGCCCCGGAGCAATGCAAGATCAAGGAGCCCCCTATTGCATCTAGCCGAACCCACCAGCTACGGCGTTGATACTATGTGTGGTGCCCAGGTAGCCAGGGCAGATCAGATTCTTTTCTCGCCTGCCATCTTGCAGGCCCAAGGCCCAACGTACCAACTCCAAGGGCATGAACACCCCGACCGGAGTTTGCAGCATGTCACGGGCGTGGGTAACGATGCTGTGTCACCACGAGCCTTCCCTCGAACCCAGGTCTCGGAAATAACCCAGCTCCTTCAGACGCGAAGCTCATAAATGCCGCTGTTTGTCTGTCGGTTCTGCTGTTGCTTGGTACGACTGCGCAAAACTTCCGCTCGTAGAGGCGAAAGACCCCGGTAATCCGTAGGTGCCGAAGCCCTTTCATGCTGGCAGCCGTTTGTTGAGGCCGGTTATATAGTGGAATGGAGATAGATAGCGACTTATTCAACTCTGAGTGGAGGATTGTCGGGATCCAGGGCGCACTGAGTGGGACTGAAACTGGGCGGGATGAGCCGCAGCAGTAGCATATTTTTTTTCCCCCATTACCAGTGCACAGTATAGTACACTACATTATTATTCGCGGTTTTTCCTAATCCACATTGGTTGTCAGTCCGCAAGTGAGCTAACAAGCCTCAGCAACGAGTACTGCGTATCTAGTAGATATTGAATAGTAATCGGTATATTTTCCGTTGAGTGGCTTGTCATGGTCAGCCGTGGCCGCAGGTTGACCAATACCAAGTGGCATACAAAGTGATTGTCTCAAAGGGCCTTCACCGGGGACAATAGCGAACGATAAAGTCTCGGACAAGGAACCCTCGGGCAGTAACCCTCGGAGAGTTCTCTCCTTGGGCGGCGAAACGGTGCCGAACAACGGTAATTCTATCTGCCAACAGAGATTGAGCTACTGGTCGAGTTACGGAATGATAGGTCGATACTTCGTTGCAACCGTTGCTGGGGGGTGTGGTAGGTGACACATCACTCTTACATGTCGACTCACATGTCGACTCGCCGACAAGATGTACGCGCATAGGCAGTTTGTGCATCGCAGCTGAGTTGTGTGAGTCCCGGGGCTCTCAGTAAGCGGTCTCCTTGGATAAACCGCAAGAACGATGCCATCCTATCTACCAATAGCAATCGTAGTTGGCCCAAGAGAGCGCAGATGAGAGAGATAAGTCACCTCCGAGCCTATGACTTGGAATCCAGAGGTCGGTTGAACGACCGGTTGGGATTTATTAATGTCTGACCGCAGGTCATTATAGGATTAATTTAGTTGCTCGAAGCCGGGGACAATACAATAACACAACTTTCAATATAATAGAAGATCTGACAAAGAGAAAGGTGACAGATTGCCCATGTGAAAGAGAGAGAGAGTTGTGTTGTTCTGGGCATCGTAAATATTGATATGTGACGGTCAAGACCATTTCCAACATGAGGGAAAAAAAAAACCCCCCAAATATTACGCCTACACTATGGTTACGTCCAGTGGGATGTCGGCGCTTAGCTAGGCTCTTGATCAAAACGAATAATGGACGGGTGCACGCGCGCGCGCGCGAGAGAGAGAGAGAGAGAAAGAGAGAGAGAGATTTGCTGCCGGCTGTGTAATAATAGGGTCTCGTATAAAGTGAGTGTAGCGTGATGATGTTGTAACAACGTCATTGTGATTATGTTAACCCTCCCTCCTCACCACCTCCCTATCTACCTCCCCATCTATCTACCTCTTAGTACTTGCCTAGGTACCATCTATCTACAGTAGATAGATAGATACTCAGGTAGCCTAGATTACCTGTCTGCAATATACCCACTACGTATCTACTAAGTACGTTGTTATTCGAAAAGCAATATATTATCGTTGGGGAGGGGGGAACATGAAAACACGCTCGAGTGCAGGCTACCCAGGTGCATAGCATACACATACACTACCTAGGTACCTAACCTACCTACTTATCTGTTATTTATTAGGTAGGTAGGTATGTTCATGTAGGTAAAAGGCCCGTAGACAGAACTACTGTAGGTCCTAGGTTAGGTAGTCAGGTAGTTCTAAACTTTAACCTATCTACCGGAAGGTTAGGTACCTAAGTGTGTACATATACCTAAGGTAGGTAACCTTGCTACCTTATAGTGGTGTATACTAGTACAGTAGAGGTATAGAAATAGAGAGAGAGAGAGATGGGGGGCGGGGGGGGCCTTGACTCGACGACTCCCGGTTCGTTCCTCCAAGTGCAGCGAACTCCACTCTCGTCCTGTCCCTTGCCGAGCCAATGAATTGACTCGCTATCCGCCCACTCTATCTCCGCTATGCACGCTACGCCATCTACAGCGCCATCTGCATTCCCGCTGTTCATCTAACCTACCCTGCTTTACCTACCCTGCTTACCCACACTAGGCACGCTTAAAACATCGTATAGTATATCGCCCACTGCAGTAGTTACTAAGTAGTACAGTAGTTGATACCTACTTACATATGTACTTAGTAGGTCCCTACCTAAGTACCTAACCTACCTAAGTACGGAGTAGGTACTCTACTCTACTCTACTCTACTACTAGTATACTACCTGGTTAGGTAGTATGTACCCATCGTAAGTACGGAGTATACCTAACAGGTTACAACTGTCGGTATCCTCCTCCTCCTGCACCCCATGATCAGGTTGGTCGACCCTCCTCGAAGCGTGAAAAAGCATGCTACGTGCTACCTACGCAGACAGATAGGTAAAATACCATACGTATCTCGTCGTCTCGTTGCCAACAATCATCAGATGTCCACCAGTCAGTGTATATATATATATATATATACACTAAGCATTCCTACATATATATACATACATAGGTAGGTATCTATATATATATATATATATATATATATCTAATCTCGTCGTCACATGCCCTCGCCGTTCTCCTTCCATAACTTCCTCTCCCCTACCCGCGCTACCTACTATGTACATACACTTAAGCACCTATCTATATACCATAGTAGGTAGTACATAAGTAGGCAGTAGACGACGGTACTCGCTGCCTAACCTTGAATCCAAAGCAGAATTCCCACTTGCGCTGCCACCCAAATTGATTCGCGAATCTACTTCCTGACTCGATAAATCATCCTCCACATGCACTGCGACGGCATGTGCTTTTGAGACAGCACTACCACTGCTCCGAATGGTATGCATACCATTCATTATTTGACCTGATCCTGGGCACTCTGCCTGGGCAGCATCTGGGCAGAAGCTGGGCATTCACTTTGCGCCGAGATCTCCAGGTCCGGTCCTATCAGCCCCAGTTGGAGTACATACTACCAGCATATTACTGCGCCAGAATTGCACCTACCGAGAGCCTACGTGGAAAGCCTTGGACCGGCTAGCTTATCCCAAACGAGTCGCCAGCAGAAGATCGTCATCGCTCCCGCAGTTTCCCCCCATCAGCTTAGCCAGGTTCCCTGTCATCCCGCCCTAAAGCATTCCTATAATACCGGATATTACTAGTACCCTTGATTCCAACACAACGCCGTCTTGTCATCTAGGTCCTGTCTCGGGCCATAGTGTATTCCCTTTCTCCTGATTGCGAGAAACCCATAAGCTTATCTGACTGAAATTCAAAGGTGGCGTGCGAGCCGGCCCCAGTGGCATTACGCAACATCCATTGCATCGTTGATAATACAGAAAAGCAACGCTTCCCACATATACTAGCTAGCTTGGCTATTCGTAACCATCGAAGCTCTCTTTCAGGTCGCCCGGGGCAGTTAGTCTAGCTCGGGACCGATAACCCGGTTCGCGCTCTCACCCGCCAGGCCGAGCCCCGTTCGTTCCTCTTATTAGAGAAGAATGCGCTCCCAGAATCCGCCGCCGAGCTCTTCCCCTCTCGAGCCTGACCCTCCCACTATCGTTGAAGAAGATGTGTCCCTACAGACTCACTCCGTTGGACCGAACACAAACACCTCACCTCACCCCCTAAATGTTCCTACAAACCAGGAGGACCTCCAGGATTCCGAGCCAACTCCTCTACCCTATACCCCCGTCCATATACAAAATTATCACTACTCTACTACCGAAGGAGTTGAGGAGGGCGAAGCAAGCGGTGACGAAGGAAACCATGACCATGATATGGTAGACGCTGAGGAAGGTGGTGCGCCTTTACATGATATCGACATGGAGGAAACGAACGACCAGTCACCCATGTTGCCGTTACAAGACTCACCGGAACATGACACTACTGATGCCTCTGCAAACAATGCAGCCTCTCAGCCGTTACTACCAGCCACAGCTGATCCTCTCGCCGGTGCTTTCATTGTCGACCCTCCCCCGCCAGGATTACAGCAAGGTATAGACGAACCAGACGTCTTGGAACTCGGCGCGGACGGCTTCGAGCCTCATCCTCTTTTCTTAACCAATGCTAATCCTGGGATTTTGATGCCGGACAACCACAACAGCCTCGATTTCCTGCGGCTTTGGCGATGGTACAAAAGGCAAGGCCAGTTAAAGGAGATAGAGGGCACTCCCCACGACGAGATCAGCATAACGAAAATAGAACGGCCAAGGGTTACATACGAGGACTTGAAAGGCGATGAATACGACCTGCAAGGTATCAACTGGCGGGATATCGATGTGACCAGGAGCTCGGCGCGAAAATGCCGCGCTAGAACTTTCCGCAACTATACCAACCAGGCTGACTCAGATACCTGGGACAAGTCTGTCCCCGACAGGTTACTCAAACGCCATGAAAATTATTTTCGATTTCGAAGCATGGACCTGCGAACCGACGTTCGTTTGCTACACTTTCAACTACGCAACATCATGGGTTGTGCTTCTCGGACGGCTGTCTACTACCCCTGTGTATCTGGAACCGTCCGGGAGCTAGATCCCACTACAGGGCAGGTTAGGATGGCTATGAAGTTCAGAAATAACGAGGACGCCTCTATCTCCACGCTCACAGCTGAGGAAGGCTTCTTAGTTACAGGCAGCTTTTACGGAACATATCGCTATCGTCCCATTGTCACAGAAAACGAGTCCTGTTACTACGATGGGAGACTTACCGATCATATCAGCGGCATTACCAACCACGTACAGATCAATTCGTCGCGTCGTTCATCTATACCTCTAGCCGCTTTTGCGTCAAACGATTACGGGTTCCGAATGGTAGACTTAGCCAGAAACGAAATCATTATGGACAAGATGTACGGCCATGCGCTTAACTGCACTGCTCTCAGTCCAGACAAGAGACTTCGTGTTATGGTAGGCGACCTGCAAGATGTGCTTATTACCGACGCCGAAACAGGCGAAATCATTACAACCCTCGGGGGACATAGAGACTATGGCTTCGCGTGTGATTGGGCACCGGACGGTTGGACCGTAGCCACGGGGAATCAAGATAAAAGCATCCGGATTTGGGACGCTCGGATGTGGAAGAATACCAAAGGCAAGAGTGTCAGCGTGGCTGTCATGCGTAGCGAAATGGCCGGCGTCCGAAGCCTACGCTTCTCTCCACTTGGCTCCGGGAAACGACTATTGGTCGCGGCCGAAGAAGCCGACGTAATTAATATCGTCGATGCGCAAACTTTTGATTCCAAACAGACTATCGACGTATTTGGTGAGCTCGCCGGTATATCCTTTACTGGTGCTGGCCAAGAGGTGGTAGCCCTGTCGAGTGACCCGGTACGTGGAGGAGTACTAAGCCTCGAGCGGTGCGATCACGGCGCAGAAACCACATTTAGTTACACGCGGAGGCGGTATTCCCAAAATTACTGGTGGCTCACGCCAGGTTATGACTGGCTGCCAACACCTGAACAGGTTGTGGACCACCCCAAAACCCAAGTGAGTCTCATGCAGAAACGAAGACAGGCGGCGATGGCCGAGGACTGGTTCTTTTAATGGGATCTACATTCCTGGAATAGCATTTGATTATCTAGCGAACAGGCGTTCAGATTAAGAGGGGCATATAGGATCATGTTTAGGCATCGTCGGACTTTTTAACATTCTTATTCCCTTTGCCATTATTCATTCTGTATCAAGGTTTTCATCGTGTCTGGAGTTTGTGGGAGCGCTCCCGGATTTTGCCATCGTACGGTGGACGGAAAAGACTCGGCGTGAGAAGACGTAAGTCACGAGAGGTAGCTAACCGGATGAGCTGGCCCGGCCAGCAGAGCCCCCGCGTCAAGATTAGGCGCTGCTGTGGTTGCTATATTTTTTTATTTTTATTTTTTTCCTGGGAAACAATTGGGAACTGCCAGGGTGAAACCTGCGCGTTCATATACATCAAGACCCAGTGTTGGCCTTAGAAGATAGGTGCTATTGGTGGTAGATTCCATAAAGTACGTACATATAGTATGCATATAGCTAGAAGGGTGGGCAATATGAAGCAGGTTTCCGGATTGACGAATTCCCTTCGCCAGACCAAGCTTTTGTTCCCGTCAAATTTTCTTCCCAACAAGTTTTTTCCTCGTTAGAGAAAGATTGCAGTGGTTATTCCCCTTGGCAGATATCCACTCTGCTCGCGTAGCTTAGACGGCCCCTTTTCTGGTACTACGTTTCGAGCAAAAGTTGCAATATTGCGCTCTGGACTAGGTCGGGCTCTTCCACCCGGATGCCGAGATAGGCGGCGATGCTTATACCAGATTGAGATAACCTCCTAGGAAGTTGCTTACATGTTGCATCGCATGGTTGCACTTGGCGCGGCAGTGAGGATGATCGCTGTACTATGTACGATTGCGATCCACTACATAGTACAGTTGAGGAGGGATCGGCACGCCGACGAAGGAGTACGTGTTACCTGGTCTAGGTAAGTAGTAGCGTGTTGTGACTGCCCGGCACCGCCGCAACCTGACAGGTTTATTTCCCTCGTGTACGTGATAGCTATTTTCTGACGAAACGCAATGCTCGAGGTCGGGAATACGGTGCTGAGTCCCTGTAATGGGATGATCAGCGTAGTTTTTGCGACCATTGTTTTCCTTGTACCAGTATACGTATATTCGTACCAAAGCACGTGATATGTTACCCCCTTCCCTTCCCTTCAGCCCCTCAATTCAAACACGAGTAGAGAATATGGAGACCCGTCTTCGTAAGGAAAAGCGGTCGCGGTGGCATTCGCTATCATGTTAAGCCAACATACTTAGTACAGTCAGAAGCGTAATATTTCTAGGCAACAGCACCATCGCCTGGCTTGTCCCTAGGCTAAGTTCCAGTAACCCATGATGCCAGTGCAAATATAACGTAGTGCCGCGGGTCAACTCGATAAGTGCGGTGTCGTCCACTATAGCTATATTGGGAGTAATTGAGGTAAGTTTCTTCCAATATTCGACTGCAGTTACTTGATCCCCCCCTTCGTCTATGGTCTCACCCCCGACTCGGGGCCAGAGAGAGAAAGGACGAGGAGCAGAAAGCCGAGAAAGGTATACGGGGCATGTATATACGGGGAAAGGAAAGGAGCCTAAGCCCACTCTAGGTGCGAATTACCTTGTACGTGGAAGCCAGGATCCGCGGCACCCGTTGTTAGCAAAGACGAGCCTTAGCCCATTGATGAAGCAACGCTGGTTCTTCTACTTTGTGAGCACGCTTCACCCTCGCCGGTAAGGGTACTTGGTTTACGAAATAGAACTCGGACGGGAGGGAAGGGGAGGGGTAATAAAAGGGATAGAAGGAGAGACACAGACCTTGGACACGAGGCTTTGGGATACTAGGAGATCTCGAGGCTCATACACAAGCTTATAAGGTGGCAAGAAAAACAACGACTGCTCATGACATCAGCATCTTTTAACACCTCGATAATGTTGCCTAGGTAAGCAGAGGTGCCTTAAAATTTCACCAAAAAGATCACGAAGGAGAGGTAAATAGGGCTATCATAAATTTTAAGGGTATTACTAAGGGTGTAGTACGATGGTAGGATTATCTTCTTATTACTGGCCATTGTCCCGCTGGCTTTGGTTTCAATAGGGCGCTGAGAGGCTATGCCATCTACAAGCTATAAGGAAAGAAGTAGAGTTCTAGGGTGAATAAATACTATATAGCCGAATGGGGAACTTCTATTTGATTAGACACTAAGTTTCGAGGTGATGAGAGGCTAGATAAGTATTTATATGCGGTTCAAAGTACATCAGATATTCCACCCGGTATAGCTCCTTTCACCTACCCACCTACTACATAGAATGGGTACTATCCCCAATGCCCGCGAAGCACCTACTATCAATATAGCTGCAAGCTGTCATCTCTACTGAGGTTCGTTCTACATGTGTATAGCTGCCCGGGTTCGTATATAAGACGAATTAATCTGAGTGACTAGTGGCCGGGTTGGTACGGTCTAGCGAAACACAATATCATTACTTAGCAGTATATCCTTACGCTGCATATTAGGCACAGGGGTTCGATTCCCTCGTTGGCCAGTTCCCCTTTTCGTCTTATTTTTACGTTCTTTCATTCTCATTCCATATTAACCATTCTGCTTCACGTACTACTTCCCATATTATTCAACGATATGCTTCTATACCAGGTTATAAACTAGCTACCATTGCTTCGTCACATAATATATCTCTAGAGATTGTAGTCGTCTGCGGAGATACTAAGAAATGGCAAGGAGAATCCCTTGATATGAAGTGTAAGCGATGTACTGATCTTCGTTCATCCAAGGGGGTCAAATGAACAAGCGTCCTAACGTGAACATATCTGCCCCTTTTAAATGTTGGAGTGTATTATAGAGTTTAGGGCTACCGAGCTGGAGCGGAAGTTCAGCATGGTAACTGCTAGCGGCCATGTTTGAATACCGCCTGATGGTAGGGAGCATTCTCATACAATATACGTGTTGACCCAGTAAAGATTTACCTATCCGAGTGGTATAAAGCCCGGCGGAATTTAATAGAACCAAAACAGGACGAACAACCTTCAGCGCGGCTATTCACTATCACGACACTACTGAGCTGACGGGGGGTCGGCAATGGCGTTTGAATGTGACTCGAACGAACGGATGACTTCCAACTCTAAGTTAAAGGTTAAATAACCGTCCTCGTCATTAGACACATAACGAGCGACGTGAAGAAATAGAGAGCCACTGGCGTAATTACTCTTTTTACGGACGCGAAGCTCGAAACTATATATTAATGAGTGTCCTCGACTGCCACATTACGCCTGCAAGGCACAGGGGAAGAAATTGAAGGAAACTTGCCTCGGCTTCATATGAGTAGAATTTAGAGCTTTGTTGACATTAGAAAAAGGACCGGAAATTAATAAGGAATCTACTTACTATATAATAATAGGTCTTGATTTCACGTACCTCTTATTGGTCATCTGGAAAGGCATTTCGCAAGACTTTCGCTAGCATAAATGATGAATGACTAGGTAAAGCCCGAAGAAAGAAATAACAAGGAAACAAGAGAATGGTGATGTAACGACACCGAGTCTAACTATTTCGCCAAAAGAGACTGGATCGCTAACCTTCCGTATCAACTAAGGACTTACTAAGAATCACACACTGGAAAATTTTGTAAGACGCGTTGATTATCTGTTGGACATGTAAGATAAGCTAGATGAGTGGACAAGATACAAAATGTACAAAATGTGTCGAAGTAACCGTTGGCTTGAAGCCATGCCCACATACTGACTAGAGCTCAAGCTGCCAAAAGCCTCGGGACACTAAAGACATGAGGATGTATAAGAGGGACCTTACGTAGCATGTGAATTGAATTCGCAAGATAGGCGAATAAGACGGCTGGCGGAAATTAGAGGCGCCGACCAATGAGGTCTAGAGACATGTTGGGAACAAAACAGCAAAAATTCATAAATAGACACTAGTAAATTACAACATTATGAACAAGACCCAAGACCACGCGAAGACTCTAAACTGTCTAGCTAATATTGTCTGACATCACGTGTCATGGGGTTATATGCAATTGCCCGTTGTCTGTTTCTCCTTGATATCGAAATGCTTGTCAACGCAGCCCATAATGTATTTTGATCCAATTATGTTCAAGCGTGAACAAAAACATTATAAATCATGTACAGATTAACGGATGAATTTACATGCTGATACCAAGCACTGAAGCACAACCCCAGTGCTGCTCACACTGGCACTGCGTGTTGCCATCCTTCCAGGCATCTGAAGTAAGACTGAAGATGACGGCCTTGTCACCAACCTCCTTAACGATCGACTTGATGGCAACGGCTTGTTGACTAGCACCAGGGACGGCGAGACCCAGGGCCTGGCCAGCGGAAGGCCAACCGGTCTCCATGATACGTCCCTCCTTGCCGTTGCAAATTTTGTCAATGATATCAAGTTGGCCCTTGACGAATTCGCCAGCCTGGTTGGCGGTAGTTTCAGTGTTGAAGAAAGCGTGAGCATTGGCACCAACGAAGTCGACAACAGGGCAAATGAGACCAGAGAACTCCTCCTGTTGCCAAATGTTCACAGTCTCAGCAGTAGAATAGGGCCCGGTGTAGCTAAGCTGCTCCTTGGTAGTAGAGATGAGGCCGGCAAGCTCACTGGGCGTGCAGTAACCGTGCAGCACAGCCTCGTTACCAACAGTGATGAGGGAGACAAGATCCCACTTGCCCCAGGCCTTGATGGCGCTAATCTGTTCGGTGACACTGGGGTTGTTCGCATCGCAGCCAGGGGCGTCAACAAAGATGCCGAGGATCATCTTGATACCGTGGGCCTCGCAAGCGCTACCGACATACTCAAGAGTGCTGCAGTCGGTAGAGTAGACACGGATCATGCTGACACCAGCAGCGGCAATAGCAGCGATATCGTGGTTCACTTCGCTTTGGGACTTGCATCCACCCTCCTGCGATGTCAGGTAGGGGGTGTAAGTGACAGCCCAAGGCTTACCAGCCTCACCCTTGCCTGGGGTTTTACCCGGGCTGTTGGTGGGCGTAGAGGTCTCCTTTGTGGAGGTTGTAGGCTGTTCCTTGGTTGACGTAGGATAGGTAGGCTCTGGAGTAGCGGTGCTAGTCGGCTCTACAGTCGGCTCTGGGATATAAGTGGGGGTCTCAACGGGGGTTTCAATAGGGGTTTCTTGAACGTAGGTGGTCTCGGCAACGTAGGTAGTCTGGGGAACCGGAGTAGTCGACGGGGTAGGGATATCGAAGGGGCAGTAGACGACAGTGCTCGTCTCATAGATGGTAGTCACAACCTCGGGTTGAGTATAGGTGCCAGCTGGGTAGCTGGTGACGCTCGGGATAGTGACGGTTGTGTCCTCAGTCACTGTGGTAGTCGTGGGAGCAATGGTGTAGGTACCAGCAGAAGGGCACACGTAGGAGGTGGTCTCGATAACACTGGTTGTTACACCCTCACTCGTCGAGACGGTAGCGTACGGGCAGACCACTGTCGTGGCGGTAGTCACGACAGTAGTAACACCGCCAAGGGTGTGAGTACCGGCGGGAACCGAAGTCGTGTACGGAACGGGTATGGTCGTGGCATCGGTCAAGGTGATTGTGGTGGCGGTGAACGTGTAGACACCAGTGGTAGGGCATGTCTGAGGAACTGGCGTAGGCACCACAACCTCAGTGGTAGAGGTCGTCGTGGGCTCCGGCGGCGGAGGGGGGAATACAACTGCTGCTGTTAGTATCAATCTTAACCCAAAATACCCAGGTCCGAAGCACTCTTCGCACCAGGCGGGGCTTATTCACATACGAGTAGGCTCGCCATAGTACGTGCTATACACGGTGGTGCAGCCACAGGTCTCCTCAGCTTCGTAGCCCTTCTTCGCGTGAGCATGAGCAGCGCCGTGGTTGTGTCTGTGGTGAACGCTTCCTGCGCTAGCACCAGCGGCAAGCGCCGCAACCGCCAAAGTCGCCTTCATTTTCAACTTTTTCCAAAAACGAACTCCCGGGGGCTGAATTTCAATGCTACAGGTCGTATATGAACGGCTGTTTGTTCCTCTTCGTGATGTCGTGACGAAAACGAGTGCCCGCTAAATGAGTGAAGCGGTGGGTGGGATCTGGCGATGGCGAAAAGCGAAGGATGTGAGATGGATTGGCGTCAGGCGTCGACATTAAAAGAAGACGGCCTCGTGGAGAAGAGGAGAAGGGGAAAGGGGGTCAGCCATGCCTAGTACAGCCGGCTAACAGCCAACATGGTCACTAGTTTTATTACGTGGTCGCGGCGCCATGGGTCTTTCGGCACCAATTTTACCTGGTGTTTGTTTTTCTGGTATGGCGCCGTAGGATGTTGGCACTTCCTGTTCGTACCGACGGGGCAACTTGACGGGCTGGCCAATCTCAGGGGGGCCCCCTTGCAGACATCTTCTCTTCAGGGCGGCTAATGCAACAGTGCAGTAGCGTGGTCCCTCTCATCAGAGCCGTGGCAGGACTGCCGGGGTACGTGTCTCGAGCGCCTCTGCCTCACCGTATCGTGACTACGGTAGAATCAAGAACATCAGTTCGGGGTTTGGAGGTGAGCAGTAGGACCGCGCTCGCGGAGGCCATTTTCCCCGGCAATATCTCACGGTCCGCCATTAAACGAGTACAAGATTCGCCGGTGGAAATTTTGGGCATCCGGCCCATACGCTTGGGACTCGGGTTATACTTTGGTAACCCGGTAGTTAGTATAGAATACCGTAAACAAGTGGCGGGCCATACCCAAGACCACGAATACCGTCTTGCTTGACCAGTGACAGCGCCACTCGCCTACCTAGAGCAGAAGAGGCGTAATGTACTGTAGCAGTGTAGTAGTAGTACTTGTAGCATACTACAAGGCACGAGGAACGGCGAAGATGATCGGTGAGTGGCTTCGTCTTGGGATGAGAGACTTGTTTGGCCCGCCTTGAGTGATCATGAGGTGGGATAGAAAGTGGAGGAGAGATTTGAGCCAAGAGGCTCTAGCGTAGGTGACGGATGCTCGAATATGGTTAGTCTTTTTCCTCCAACCCCAACTGTGCAGGCCATTTGCAGGGGCCGTATGGACTGAAGACCAGTAGGGGAAATTGCCCGAGGTCCTAGCGAAATTGCTCTCGTCTTCTACGCCTTTGATTAGATAGTAAGGTACCTATAGTACTAAGTAGCCATTACTCACCACTCCAGTTTCAGTACTCGTTAAGGCATTTATCAGGAGCGTCCATCAGAAGTAGCTATACGATTACACTATGCCTAGCTAGGTACCTGCCCCTTTCAGGCCTTTGTACTTCTGCTCGTACACTACTAGTACACTACTAGACCCTTCCAACACTAAGCCAATCTGGGACACGAACTGTCCAAGAAAATAATACACTATATTAATAAAATAATCATATTATATCAATGCTCAGTGGGTTTTCTTTTACTTATACTTAGCAGTGCCTAGGTAGACTTGATATTTCATTTACCACCCTCCCCGCCTCCCCCCGTTCAAAGGCTACCTCCTTCACCAATTCCAAAAGGAGCCGTTTGAAACAACTGACAGCCACCATTTTCCAGGATAGGGTACACTACCTAGGTACACTACATATACGAATAGTAGATACCCAACCTATAATGGCCACAAATGGGTTGCAGTGATCGATGGGTATTGTACTGTACACTATGGTGAGGGGGTGGGGTCGAGCAAGAATTGTACTACCTACATAGTACACTAATGCAGACATATGGGGATGGCAGGTACCCCAAAACACGTCGAAAGACTGATCTAGAGTCAATCACTATATATAAGGTGTCGAATGAACATTTAGACTACTTAAGGGACCTATTGTAAAATATACCATGCATGTCTGTGTCTGTACGTACATACGAATCTACTGACGATGTGGAGAGGCTTCGTGAGGCCGGCAAGCCGATCGTGTTTTTTTTTTTCTCCCATTACATACCAAGTAGTACTAGTATGCTAGTTACATAGGGTACATACACTAGTACCTAGCGTAGTAGTATCGTGTAGGTAGTCTAGTAGTAACGGAGACTGACCGGATCGGGATCTGACCCGCTTAAAAGCCGGTACCTGCATTGACTCGCAGTCGTAAATGTGGAGCCAGAAGCTCGTACCTGCATCAATGTCTGCCATGTGTCGATTATCCGTTATCTGTGTAGTACAGTCCGATCAATGATCAATTACAATATGGCGTAATCAAGATTTAACGGCCGGTAGCATCGACTGTACATATACGTTTCTACCTTTCCCATTGACCGGGACCTGCCGCCATTACAAAGCACATTATGCGGTATAGTACGTGTAACCAATAATGCATACTCGGTAGGTGCATTCGTAATTCATACGCACAAATTTTGACCAATAATATTCGGCTCTTACTTGCGCATGCTACCTACTGTAGGAAGTAGTAGTACACTACGTACTAGTTATAATGCAGTAGACTACCTAAGGTAGTATGTACTCAAATACTCCGTACATCTAATGTAGTACTGACGGTACCTACTTACCTACATGTAGTTACAGTAGTGCAGTGTATGTTTGCATACGATACCTAGGTAGGTATTACCCACTACTTCTCTCCCCGATATGATCATTCAATTGCAAATCGTGAAAACGAACTGTTACCAAGGTACTAAGAATTGGTATTAACGCAACGACGAAGGAAGGGGAAATAGGGGAGGCAAAGTCTGACCGCCTACCGTTTGTTTAGATTGACTTTGTCAGAGAAACGTAGGCGGGCATTGCCACTACCACTACCCTCCACCAACCGACCGACCGCCACAGTACAGTACGTCGCGTATGCCTGATTTCCGTTCCGGTGAGCGATCACTTGTCCGATGGGAGTCTACGCAGGGCGAGACCATCAGCCGTCTCCACCGCCCCAGAAATCAAGCTTTTGAAAGGGGGATATTTTCTCTTTATCATCTTAAGGGCTTCAGTTCAGTCCCTTGCCCGCGTATAGTCAGCTCGTACACCACGAATTATTGAGATTAGGCTTGACGTCGGCTCAGCTATCTAGTTTCACCGCCGGATGGTAGGTACCGTTGTTTCACCGCAACGCTCATACTATACATTCCATCCAGGCTGTACGTAACGTTCCTCGCTGATATGAGATATGTTTTACTATACACCTAAGTGCTGACCCAAATCACCCAATTACGATAGTTTATGCGGGCGTATCCACGCGGTTCGGAATTCTTACGACATTTATACTATACTAGGTACCAATGTCTCCGGCAAGAAAAGACATAGCAATACACCAGTCCTGAGACAAGCTATGGTATTTAAGTGAAAGCGACGCCCGGAATCCATTGTAGCTGCTCATATAAGCTCTCTCCGCCGGTTTCATCAGCTGAAGTTAAACAAGAAACCCCTTTTCCAAGCCCATACAAAAGAAATCTGAGCGCAAGGCTATTATTATATGGTATGAGGATGCGTCCGGTTCCACTGCGATATCATCGAGCTCGTCTTTTCGCCCTTCTAGCTTTCACATCTGCAGTAGAGCAGTCAGGGCGACAGATACTACGAAGATGCCGATCTAGCCACGCCATTAGTTTCAAGTGATATCTGGTGGCTCATGCCTGTGTAAACGCTTACCGAAACACCATTCACAACGGCGTTACCGGAAATTGGCCTACCAGTAGCAGACCTGCTAGGGTTGGTGTTAGGCATACTAGCTCCGGTGCCCATGCCTTCCATCCTCGTAGTCGTCACAGAGGCGGTTTCAGTTACGGTAGATCTATCAGTCGTTCCTGTCACGTGTAAGGAACTGGCTGCCGTAGACGAATGCACGATTGGCGTGATAGTCTCGGCGGAAGAGTTCTCCGCTGACGTGGACGAGCCAGTCGTATCACTAGCATTGGAGCTAGTAGCCGCAGCATCAGTCGTTATTGCGGGAGGGTCGGTGATTCCAACTAGTGAGCTCGAGGTAGTCGTGATAATTACATTGCTACTTTCGTCACCTGAAGTTATAGAGTTGGGCACGCTATTGCCGCTCATATCCCCACTCATCTGAGCGAAGGCAGTGCCGCCTAAGGCTAGGATCACAGCTCTTTTCATTGCCATGTTGACTTCAGTGATGTGTTAAGATTTAGAGTGGCTTAGCAATTGAAGGCAAGTTGGGTTGACAGAAAAGAAACTGACGTAGAAGGGTATTAAGACGGATGACTAGCTGAGTTGAAGAAGCCATCTTATAAACAAAGCATCGACTGATTGTCTTTGACGTGATGCCATATCATGTATCTACAGCTTGGGAAACCCTCAAAAAAAGGGTGAGGGGGCAGGCTTTCATACATTCCACAAGGAGGCCGGGGGGCCGCGCAATGTCCTTCTTCACCACTTGCCACAATAGGTCGTTGAAAGCGGTGCAATTCGTCTCGAATTAGCTCGTGGAATCGAGACCTTTCGAAAACAGTGCACTGGCATTTTATCTATTAATGCTAAGGCCAAAGACAAAGAAAGCCATAGCGTAACACTGATGTATTGCGATCTAGATAACTGATTATCGATGCATTGTAGGTACGGGAAATAGTGTTTATACGTTACCCTCACGGTAGACTCCTAGCCACTTACCCCATTGCTTTTTTACGACAATATAACCGATTGCTCCTACGTACACCGAGATTAGGAGTTGAAAAGAACAAAAGGCGAGAGAGGATTTGAGAGGTAAGATGGAAGTAAGGTATACCTACACCTGCCATTCAGAGCACACTACCACTACAGCGGCCAATTAGGGAGATGAAACTCGTGAAGAATGTCCCACTTTTCTCCAGCTGTAAGAGACATGTCAACACCTGACAAATGCTGATTGATTAGACATTGCCACCCTTGTCATCGGAAATTTTGCCAATATCAAAACATACCCAACATCAAACACTGTCACAAGTCTTGTTACCTCACACGACTAAGTACCCGCCAACCGGAGTAAATAATGCTACACGCTTCGGGCCGGTCATATATCTGTTGGCGATGCGCCACTCGGCGTTCAGGTCCGGGTTTTTCGCCATGGTTGCGCACACTCCCTGTTACCAGGACTCTTTGCAAGGCGACTCAATATACCAATTCAGCACTTCGAAGAGTAATGAAAACCCACCTGGTCATCCCATCTAGCGATGCTAATTCGCTTTTATAGACATTGGCAACAGTCCACCACACGCAGCCGAACTATGATGCCTTGGATGCGTCTTCTGCTGATGAGCAGAAGTCTGCACATAAAGTGCCCGCTCGGGAACGTCTCCGCAAATGGGAGAAAGAGAATCCGACCAAGGGAGAAATGATGTTGAGCGATCTTGCCTACGATGGCGATTTAACGAATTCCCTTACCCGCCCGCAGAATGTGGGTATGGTACAAATTGATGCTGAAGATAGCTCACCCTTGTTCACTGGCGACGAATTGGAGGACTTGCGTTCTGATGATGCCATGCTCAGCGCTGGCGATATGGTCGAGCTGTCGTACGTTGCTTACCTCACTCATGCGCAGCCTCAACTAATACCAAGCTCATAGTTCCCAAGGCTCAAGGCGACCTATTCTCGCTATCTGTCTTGGCCGCATCAACGGTTATGAGCATTTTTACACGATTAGTGGGAAATGGTTTGTAGCTATGGGCATTAGGACATTATTCGTCGCCACCAAATTCGTCTCAATAGATGAGCTGGCGCCACTTATTGCAGCACTGCCCCTAGAAAAGGCCTCGTTTGAAGACTTGAATACTCTTCAAGATTTAGGAGAAGGCCCGTCACGGTTCGCGGGAGGGGCACTACTACGTAAAATGCTATTATTTTCTCAGAGAGCCGAAGAGGTGTATCAGGCCAATGCTGGCACCCTTGATGCTTCCAGCTCCTTCATAGGAGACCCTGTTAAGCATCGATATCTTACCTTGCACGAAATTGCTGATCTTCTTCTACCTGAGTCGACTAAGTACGGAGGCAAGTTTAGTCCTCAAGCTCTATATGCGGTTCATCGAGCACTACTACAAGACGAGGTGTTTTTTAGGCCACTTCGGCAAACGGGGCATAAAAATTCATACTTGTTTGAAGTCAGCCCACTTTCAGAAGTTCGTACTATACAGAAGATTGAGAAGCTTGTGCGCGAGTACCTGGCTAGCCAAGGCAAGGACGATAAGAAGTCGGTAGCCGAGTCACCCATCACATCTTTCGTGAGCAAGGCACGGCAGATGATTGACGCGAGCCGGAAAAGGCGAGCTTGGTCAAACAGTGGTATGATTGGTCCGTCTTCAGAACCAATGAAGAAGAAAGTAGCCTGGTCGGAAACAGATCTGGAGATTTTACAATTCATTGAACTCTGGGCCAGCTACCAAAAATTTCCACAATATTCAAGCCTCCAAACCTTCGGCTCTGCTCTCCTACGTGCTGTCGGCCGTTATGAGGAAGCCCGAGGATATGTACCTGCCACAGGATGGGCTTTCCTACAGGAAGTCGGCTGGATACCGCCGTGGGAGATTCCCGCTCGTTATAGCATACGATTCCCGGGGGTCGAGATCAAACGGGGCGGTGGCTATGTTCGTCCTTTCATGGGCCTGCTTGACAGGCACTTGAAGCGAGATATGCTAGCACTTATTCGACAGCCTTTAAGTGAGGCTACGACCTATTGCATCGATGATATTACGGCCCGAGAAATCGACGATGCCGTATCTCTCGAACGCACCTCAAACCCTGACGAATACTGGATTCACGTACATGTCGCAGATCCAGCATCATCATTTAGCGCCGATACACCGGTGGCCAAATATGCAGAGCTTATCCCAGAAGCGATATATCTCCCGGGCCACCTTGAGCCAATGTTACCTGAGAGTCTTATCCATGATAGATTTTCTCTCGCTTCTGACAGACCCTGCCTTACTTTTAGCGCATTAGTAAACATAAATGGCGTTGTTCTAGACGAGAAAATCACTGCGAATATCCTCCAAAATGTTGTTTATATGACCTATGAAGATGCTGCTTCGGCTATTGGTGACACTGGAGGGGGTCCATTCAGGGAAGACCCCCAGAGAAGCCTTGATACTGGCCCGAAGGTCCAACCGGTGAACAGGAAGATGACTAAACCTGACGACTTGACGGAAGGCCAGAAGAGCGATCTCACCATCCTTTCTAAACTTGGCAGAGCGATCCAAGCAGGGCGGTTAGCGAAAGGAGCAACACCATTCTTCGAGCCCCGTCCGACAGCAACGGTTGATTTCAGCGGTGTCAAACAGAAAGAGTTGGGTGACTTTATTGCCACTATCGGGGATCCCTCAATCTACGTACACTATTCTCACCGTTCTGGGACGGACCTAGTCGAAAATGCTATGAAGTTGGCTAACGAGATTGCCGCTCGTTGGTGCCACGAGCGGGGGATCCCTATCCCTTACCGCACACAACCTCACGCGTTGCGCAATGCCGCCATTCTCCAGAAATATGCGCTTGACGTGCTGAATCCGATGCTGAATTCCGGCATTCGCCCGGACGAGAAAGTGTGGAGGCATATGCGGTCACTACTCGGCTTGGATGAGGTTTCGACCACGCCTGGGCCGCATTTCACGCTAGGTAGCGACCTGTACACCAAGGCGACATCGCCGCTTCGCCGCTTTAGCGACTTGATCGTGCACTGGCAGATCGAGGCGGCACTACTAGAGGAGAAGAGGCTGAACCGCAAGCTTATTTTCGATAGCAGCAGTGAGAAAAAGAGCGACGATCTTTCGTTCTTGCCGTTCAACCGCGACCGCCTCAGCCGAATGCTACCGATGATCCGCCTCCGCGAAAAGCAGGCCCGCGCCCTAACCAACGTCGACGGCGCCGACCAGTGGATTCTGCAGGCATTGGTCCGTGCCTGGCAGTTTAAAGATGGTTCGCTGCCGGAAACGTTTAAGTTCACCGTGTGGCACTTGTCTCGGGGACGCGTCCTAGGTCGGCTAGACTGGTTCGACCGCTCGGCGATCCTGCAGCACGAGGCGCTCAGTAACATCGCCCTAGGTACAGACGTGCGTATAGGCGATGTCGTCGAGGTCCGTATTGCCGACGTCAATATCCACTCCAAGCAGATATTCGTTGAGGCTTTGCGCATGCTCGAGAAGGCTGAGGACAAGAGGCAAGAGGCGGGGCTTCCTCTCGATGCTGCGGGAATTCAGGACGTGCCCGTCGAAATGGCCTACTTTGACTCTGGGAACGAAGATGCTCCAGGTGTATGATACAAGGAAGGGCTCATGCGAGCTATGTAAGAACACCGGCTTTATACTCATACCACTCTACCACCCGCAGAAAGGTGGGCGTGCAAGGTAGCAAGATAAGAGTTTTGTGTGTATAAATGCTTATAGGACGACGGCTAGATTGTATACTAGGAAACGAATATATGATAAACTAAGATTTATGCAACGAAGAATAAGCCCACATGTTCGAACTACGGCCTTGTTAACTAACACACTCCCCATCTCTTACGTCTGGTGAGGAGTACGAAATAAGCTTTGCGATAATTTCCCTTCATCCACTCACTCTATTATAATCATCGACTATCAGCAGACTATTTCGTCTTGCCTTTTTTTTCTTCTCTTTTTTCTCTTTTCCCTCGGGCATGGTTGGCGGTTTCTCACACCCCAGGTATTGAGTAAGTAGCGAGGGTTTATTTCCAAAATCGTCCGAGTTCAGTCGATCAGAACTTCGGTTCTGTACTAGATCTATCGCCTATTCGCGTCACAAAAACCAATGCCATTATTGCATATGATAGTAGCAACGGCGATGGCTCTTACATGAGGTATATATACTTATAGATCAACCGTGTCCGACAGACGGGGAGAGAGAGAGAGAGACAAATAGCCGAGATAAGTAAGTATTGCGCACCAACAAACCCTGATCTAGAGTAGGAGAGGTGTAACAACAAGCTTCACGGCATCTAGATACGCGAGATAGAGTGCTCACGCTGCACACATACACCCAAGTTAAGGCGATACCAACAGTTGATGTCGGACTAACACCATTCCACATTTGCAGCCAGACAGCTGCGAGGATGGGGCGTAGACAAATAGGCACACTCAGTAGAAGTGCTGAACATGGACCGAATAAATATTAATTTTTTTAATCTCATTAATCTCAAGGCTACGCCTTTATATACTGGCCAGCCTGCCTATATACTAGGACTAGCGGCAATGGACTGTGATAGACGGAAGGTCTGTTGTCACTTTAAAAACAAATAGCTGCCTTGGCCCAACAATCAATCCATTTCCCTAATTTTACCCTTGTTTTGTTTCCGTGTTCCGAGAATGCTTGTGTAATGCGTTTGTTTATGCGACTCTGTAATGTTAGGTACAGGAGGCTTTGATACAATGACTGACGATCGTAGCATCGTGAGACGAACAAATCAGACATCGCTTCCAATTCCAACCAACGCCCTTGAAAATGCAGTTCTACGATGGGGTCGAACTGGTGTAATCCCTTCGTTCGAGCACCAGCCAATCGCCCCGCGGCCAGTCTTTCCGGCTACTGCCCGGCCATCACCACTCTGTTTCACTAGTGGGGGGTATCTTGATCGCAAATCCCTACGTCTCGGATCGCCGATGCCGAGGTCCAATCAAATTAAAGAGTAATTGTCATCTTCTCCAACCTACATTCCAGATGACGTGAGCGATATCTCTAGCTGTGTTGACTGTGTCAATCACGCGACCGATGATGCCATCATTAGGCTGCGCCTCGCCTGCTTCGTATGGCATGAGCATGCCAGACTCAGTCCGACGCATGCCGGCCGGATGTTCTTCCTCTCTAAAATTACCGACAGAAGTAGACCGCTGGAGACCTGATTGCCGTAGAGGCTCTTCGGTGGGACTGAAGCTCGGACCCGGTTCGTTGCTCTGGGATGAGCTATCCGTACCCTCCTCGCTATCTTGCTGAGAAAATGGCCCCGATGGTTTGGATGGTCGCAGGGTTTCCTGGGACGACGATGGGGATATTGTCGGGCTTTTTGTACTGTGCTTGATGGCGCTATCAGGCGGCGCCGGGGAGTCTTCCCTATATTTAAGAGTAGTTGATGGGAGCATAGCGATGGTTATGCTTTCGTTGTTGTTACTGGGAGCGGGTTTCTTTCGTAAATATATTGGCTTTTTCCTGTTCCTAGTCGTCTTCATCATGATAGCGCTATCATCGGAGTCGCTGTCATCGTATCTCCAATTGTAAGCATCTGCCTCTTCGTCGTCGTCGTCGTCTCCTTTTACCTCGACAGCAATGCACTGCTTGACTTGCTCATCGAAATGAATGTGTTTTCTTTCCGCTGCGGGTGATGCTAGACCTGACGTAGCGGTTGAGGGCATAAGGCTCGTATTGGCTCTACTCCTCCTTCGCTTGGAGAAGGGAAAGGTCACGAGATCTGTGTGGGCGCGGTGGAGGATAGGACGACCTATCCGACTGGCACCACCGTTCTGTTGAGCCTGCACAGCAGCAGCGGCTTGCTTAAGTAGCGAGGATGACGAGAGTGATCGCTGGAGCATGACTTCCGACATAGACCGTTTCTTCAGGATGGGCTTTTTGTGAATGAAGGAGTCTGACCTGGATAATGTTGAGCTACTTCGTTCAGCACTATCGGGAAACATTTTGCATTGCTGCGTCTGTAGGGGCCCATAGAGCCAAGTCACATCACAGTCTTTTAACCTATGCAAATATTAGTGTCGTGTCGCAAGATGATAGAAAGAGCTGCGGTTACATACCAATTAAGAGTCTCCGGCGACACCGTTTTCAATCCATACTTAGCCTTCATCCACGTTCTCCACGAAGCATTTTCTAGCCGTGCAGCATTAGCGAACTCCGTTCTCTTGGATATTATATAGCGCCATGATGACCATATATCCTCTTCCTTCCAATCGTGCGACAAGTAGTCCACGTGGTGAGTGGGATGATGCTTGACGGCTGTGTCATCTTCCGCGTGTTCTGGAGCAACAGGTGATCCCGGTCGTGAAGTATCGGCAGATGTGTTGTCTTCCGGGGAGACCATGTGCGAATCGCCAATTTGAGGGCTCAGTGGGGGCTCGAAATCATCGTCTAACATAAAATATGGATTGTCGCCATACTCGGAAAGAAGTAGCGTGTCCTGGGATTGAACAGACGCATTATCGTCGTATTTCCCATCGAACGATACGCTCGTCGCAGGTGTGGAAATATAAGAAGGATCAGACTCGCTCTCAGTATGGATGGTGGTGGGAGAAGGCGGTCCGGAAGACGGGCTTGGGTCGGGGACGATATGTATTGGTTGGTGGCGGTAGTTGTCATGGAAGAGTTGATCTATCCTGGAAGTCGAGGCCGAGGTATGGAAACCCTGCGAGCGATGGCTAGAAATAAACTTGGATTGCGAATGCGACCGTCGCAAAGTGGGCGGAGAGAAGAGATCGCTCTCCTCCGAAGAAAGAACCACGGCCATGTTCGAATGCGCTGTCGATTTAAAAAGCGCTATACACTCCTCCAACTTGGCCACTTATAGGAAGGCCGCGGCCACCTTCATAACAACCGAGTTCCTGCTGACACCGTTCAAATGCACTGGCGGAGCTCAATCGATAATTGATATGCGGATAGCCAAGACCTGGAGACCGAGTCTTTGTCTACGGTTCCGGGGAATTCGATAGGACTGCTCCTCAAGCGTTCAAAGGTGTGTAAAATATATCTGCGGCAGGTCACGGGATAGCGTTGATAATAGGAAAGAGGTGAGAATCGGTGGCAAAGGATCTGGAAGAGATCTGGAAGATCTAGGAAGTCTGGGAGGAAGTCTTGGCGATTTTCGCTATGGTATCTTCTTATTCGCACCAAACACGGGTGTGGAGGTATGGGCAGCCTGTGTGATATGAGAGGTGGGAGAGGGAGGCGTCGATGATAGAGAGGTCACGCGGAGAATCGGGGCAGAGAAGGCGATGGGTAGAGACGGCAGATTTGTGGTTTAGGGAATGGTGGTTTATCAGAATTGGCTATGGGATTGGATTAACGAGGTTCCACGGCAAAATCTTAAGTCTGTTAGCACGGCAAAGTCAAAGTGGTGGGTGGGAGACGATAGAAATCCGGGAGATCGGAAGACTCACAGTGCTGTACAAGGGTTATACTCTCTAGAGCCTCTAGAGCCTTTTAGTTACTGCCTTAGCACTGCCTTAGGACCTGAGTGGACAGTAAAACTGGGGTTGAGACCGTCTGCATGTGGGCGGTCTGGGCGGCGCGGTCTGTAGTGGAGTGGATGAAGGAAAAAAAACCCCCACTTCCGCGTGCTGTGTGATAGCGCTATACCTGGTAGCGGTAGCCTATAGCAGCCTATAGCAGCCTATTAGCTGTGCTCTTCCCTACCTAAGGTCAACAAGTAGCCCCGAGTCGCCCCCCCTCCCCCCGAGTAGCGTACCTAGAACAGCATTAGCCCGGTCAGCTGGGGCGTCGTAAAACGGTACTGCAAGATCTACGGTGCCGGTCGGCGCCAGTGCATGCTATGTATGCATGTTCTCGCATAGAAGATGTAATGTAATGTAATGTAAAGTAAATGTAATGATACTTGAATGGAAACCGCAGATGGGAGGGTAAGCCGGATGACGAGTCATGGCCGAGGTGAGAGGAATATACTAGTAGTACAAAACAAATTATGGATAGGAATGCCATTGATAGGAATGTCAACATCGTGTAAGCCGTTTCCCCCGTACGGCACGAGCCAATAGGAATGGCACGGGGAATATCAGATAATCAGAATCAGGGCGATGCCTGTCGAAAGTGCAGTACACTACTGCACACGACACATCCCAGCTTACAGGGCGCATCGAAAGGGAGAAAGAGTACATGTACAGGCGTGTTGATGACTCGTGAGGGGCAGCTTGGTATGTAAACAGTACCTCCTAGTACAGTACGGGAATGTAACGTACTTACATACGGTTCTGATCAAGGTATTTCGAGCAGGTCGTTTCAAGGGCTCGGCTAAGGTCAATTGATAAAGATCGGTACTGTTCGGGCCGTGGGTATATAGAGTTGGCAAGGCGAGGTGAAGCCAGATACTTAGGTAGATGGAGAGGGACGACTAGTTAGCTTTTTTTAAGTAAAAATAAAAATAAAAGATAAGAAAAGGAAAAGTAAAGCATGTGCTGTAAGAAAATGTGCTGGGCTACTAGGTAGAAGTCGGATTGAGCTGGATAGAAGATGACTGTCTTAGTTTGCGCCGTAGAGGGAACCGTCTACAGTAATGAAATAAAATAAAAATAAAAATAAAAACCGGGAAATAGTACGCTAGGAGGAACTGGAGGCGAGTGCAGAGGGCCGAGGCTCGTTAGGTATCTCTAGAGAAAGATTTTGAAAGAAAAGATGGATCTACAGGGGAAACTAATGGCTAGACCGATTGACCTCGCGAACGTTATGAGAACAGTAACAAGAATGCAAGGGGAGGATAGGTGCAAGACATCCGTTTTTGTCGTCGTCTTCTCTCTCTCTCTCTCTTTTTTTGTGCCTTTTCGCTTTTTGTCGCCAATCTTTACAGGTGTGCAGCAAGTAGGTACATATAATGCTGACCTCGAAGCTACATAGGTCATCAAAGGCAAGGTCATATGATCAACTACACCAACTCAGTACCATGGATTTGTGTATGTATAAGCTCTTCACCGCTCAGGGCTACTGATGTTGAGTTGATAACCACAGCGCCAATTACCTAGTGTACACACAGCCAGAGGTAGGTATCCCTAAGTAGTCAGGTGAATCGATTGAACGTTAAACTAGAACACGAACGGATAAAACAACTAAGAAGACGTTGAATGTTGTCTTGAGGGTTGGTGGCCTCGTATTTGAATTTACAATATCGATATCGTGTGGGACGGCGTGAGAGGAACGAGCCCGTCGCTAGACTACCTACCTACTATCTATCTACAATGCAGAGGCAGTAGCAAGGTACCTACTGACAGTCAGTACAAGGTTTATCGACGACTCGACTCCATGGATTGATCGGCGGCTCTGATACCCTGATGGCCATTCACACATGTCACTGTGCAGTCGGCTTAGGCGATTTTGGAAAGAGACAAGGATGCCTATCTAGATACTTACTAGGACCCTGTCTCCAGGCTGTCCAGGCTTCTGTCCAGGCTTCAGTCCAGGTGAGTAGCGTGCTCACGTGGTCGCTGATTGACAAAACAGTTGTTAGGAGACTGGGTCTCTAATATCAGTACCAGAGAGAGAGGATGCTATTCTTGAGCCCCACAAGGAACTCAATTTTGGTTGACATTAGCTCATAAAAAGGCTTCGTCCGTCGTCCGATATGCTCAGCATAAGCTTGCGCGGAGAAGTGGTCTTCAGATCAACTTTGCGTGTCTGGGGTGATGGCGCATGTGGGAGCTTATATGATGAGCTATCTAGTTCTAGACTCGTTCCCAAACCTTGATATCGCGGGAAAAATGTGCACAGTGATCACATCACGTCTTGCGCATGCTCTGTCCAGCCAAACACCGAAGAGAACCTTACCAACTACCTAACCTAGCTACCTATATGCACATCCCGAGTTCCTACTCTTCTTCGAGCTTCATTATGTAAGCACTTTCACGGACCCTCCTCTCCCTCTATCCCGCCCCTATTTTTTTATAACTCTGTCTATCTCCAGTCATGGGGCTACCCTGTAGTCTTAATAGCAGCCGCGGGCCAACCAACTGAGTTCGGCTATTGGAAGCCGGTGTGAATCCATGTAGCACGACGAGGGGCTACTTTAAGGTACCATCTTGAACCATACCTATACCTAGGTAGGTATGTTTACCACCTTTTTGGCTACAACCTCTTTGGCACATCACGTCTTCGCTATTGATGCTGATGAATATCACACATCACAATCATCACAATCGCTTGCGCGGCCGAAGTCATTCTTGGTCATACTGAACCTCCAGGAGATAATTGGGCAATGTAGGTTTGCGTTCCTCGCGTTCACATAGGTAAAATACCCACCCCCGCAGATTGTGGTGTGACCGATCGAGGTCTATGAAAATACCCCACCTCAGGTGAGGATCTCCATTAGGTAGTCGAAATTGTTCGTGTTCAACCATCAATGGCTGGAGTATCGATCGACGGAAACAGAACGATGTATTACGGTAGACCTGTTATGGTTACTTCACGGTTGTATACTAGGTACTAACTAGTCTTCCCATTAGTCAATCCTCTGCACTGCTGACTTCAGGTGAGTGCGGTGCACACGTAACCAAATCAAGTGATGGTATTGCACTTGTTGATCAATCCAATTAAGCCGTGGTAGTCGGCTATTACATAGCCGTCTTGGTCCGTTTGCTAGAGGCATGTGCCGCACTGAAAACGAGCACAGCTTATCACTCAGACGAGTAGACAAGTAGCCCGTCTACTCTTGATCAGCAGTGAAATCATGGTTGTCAAGTCTGACGTCGATGGATAATGATGATTCAACCAGTGCTCGTCTATTCCCTTCCTCCTGGCCTCTAGTCGATGCTTCCTCTACCTTCGAGCCAATGGGGATTGGTACTCTTATCCCGTTCTTTCGCTCAGCTCTGACGTTTCTGCTGAACATCCTTCCCCACGTGTTTTGTATGACGTTATTATAGGTCTCCTATCAGCAGCGTCAACAAGCAGCCCGCTACATGATATGATTAGAGCTTGCATAATTAAGCTTAATGGCACGAGCCTAGGCGTATGAAGGTGTGGAGTGTTGGCTCGTAGTTATATGGGTTCTGTATGGGTATACATGTTATACATGTTCTACACGTTAGATTCGAATTTCATAGCGCCAAGCCACCGTCGTTCATGGCGGGATGGATGGTGGATGGTGGATAGTGCTCGCATAATAGAAGAAGAGTGAACCTTGTTGTACAGTGCGTCTAGAAGGGCCAAAAAAACCCAACTAGGGTATTTTAATCAAGACGATATTCTTAGCTGCACAAGCCTTATATGAACAAATTGGTAAATGACAAGTAGTAAAAAGTTGTCTGGTAACAAGTAGATTATATTTTCTGTTATAGTTAATCTATTTGTATTGCAGTTTCTCTCTGCTCACAATGCAGTCTATATATCGCATAGTAGTCTTAATCAAGTGTGCGTAGGCTACATGATTATGGGTTGGAAGTCTTGTCGTCAACTATAGACGCGAGGATTGTGTCCATGATACGCATAGCTGCTCCAGGCTCCAGGTTCTCGAGCTGCCGGCTGGTACCGAGGATATTGATCCGAGCTCGATATTACTCGGCCATACTACCTACCTATTAGCTATGATTGCCGTAAATCGCGATGATATTAAATGAGCTTCCCGAGTATCGACTAATGCCCCGGGGATCGTAAAAGCCGTGTCCTTTCGGCGCTCGTTCGATCTACCATGTGATTTTGTAAGTGCCTTTTGACGGAGACCGTTCGGTCAACCCTATCCATATTGTATGTGACCTTGCAATGCAACAGAAAGAAGCCACTGGGAGAACCTGGCTAATATCGCCCTAGCCGGGCATACCCTACACTTCATATGAACTTCGGGACACACTATCTAACGCATAACAGCCAAAGGGCGATACACGTAACCCTTTGCAAGGCCCCTTGGAAAGTCGAACGAGGAGGGCAATGAAAGGTTTTTAGCCCAACAACTCGAAGCTCGCCGTCTAGGCGGCGCTAGCTTGGTTGTTAGTTCGGTCTAGAACCCGCCGATCGGCCCAACGTCGTCGTCCTTGACAACTCGAGCCCTGGCGACGGACTTCACCGGTCAGGCGCCGAATTGACCGGTTTGCACCAGAAACGACTATACGCTTCAAAATCCGTGGTCTCGGAACCAGAAAAGCCTCGCGGCTGTCTTTTACCATACCCCGAAAAACATTATCCGTTATGAGCGCAACTTGAACGCGATAAAATCAATCGCACTCCATGCACTCGCCAGTAACCGGCAATCATACCGTCCCATTTATTAATCTCCAAGACACTGTCAGGCTTTCATCACCTGCATTACAGGATGACCCACTGCCCTTGCATCTGCTTTCGCCGTACCGAGCACTACCAATAACGTGCTTATCAGAGATACCAGATACCAGATACCAGCGTTAGATGCTCTATCTAATAGTGTAGTAGGAGCATGGAACGAGCTAGGGGGGAGGCTGACGGATCGCCCTCACCCTTAGCTTGCATCCTACAGTAGTGTAAGTTAATGGTCGCATTATGCTAGGCGACCTTGCAATGTCACGTCGATGAAGTCGCGTAATTTTTGCCACCACTGCCAATGGACGGGGCCGGCTGCAGAACCCGCCGCTATCTTGATGCGGGTGGAAGCACCGAGTGGTGAAACAATAACACCTATCGCGGTATGCCCGAGGGAGCAAGCCGTGTACGTTATCAATGGCGTGGTTTTACACGTGTACTGAGTATATCCATATAAACTTATCTTGGAGAGATTCGACCTGGAACGTGACGCCCCAAATACTATTGGCAGGATGACCTCAACGGGTTCGCCAAGGAACTCAAATCTTCTAAACGGCTATAAGGAATCGAGTGTGTAACTCGCGCCGCACAAATTCTGCAAGGCACAGGTAATGGAGGCGGCGCTCAGCGGACTGCCACAAGAACCGAGAAGAGACCAACAGTCATGGAGCGGTTCTCCCATATGAAAATGGGGTCGGCGTTCGGTTCAATGCGAGACTGTTGCAGCCAAGGGAAGCTATGCACGTATGATTTGCATTAAAGCGTTGCTACTGCTGTTTGGCTCCTGCACACGGCTCAAAACATCTTTGCTCAATAGCACCATTCCGGATTCAAGTCACCCCCCTGCGATGCGGTGCGCAGACGTAGCGTAATATACTAGTAGAAGTAATTCGAACAAACGCGCCGAGGGGTGATTTGGCTAGTTCGGCTGCATCTGCCATCCGACACGAGCCCTATCGACTGACTACCTTGGCACAAGCGGCTCATCTGCAAACTAGGTACCGGGACGGTTGGCCGTGCATCGAATAGCGGGTCCTGCTTTGCAAGTTGACGAGCTTCCTTGTCCCTTTCTATTTTCCGGCGACGCTATAGATATGTCTACCGTATTGCCGCCGTGACCCACACTGCTATGCATACCTAGGTAGGTAAACTGATCTGTGCTGGCGAAACGATCGAGGCACACACACGAACAAAGGGAGCTTGTGGATCTCCCAGGAGGTTCATTTGCTAAGTGCACGGCGTACCGCCATCGGCGTATCTAATTGCTCAAACTGGGCATTTCGTTGAAAATTTTCACAATGGCGTTTTAGTAGCTCGTCTATATGTTCTCTTTTCTTCTATCGTCTATTCCCTAGGAGCAAATGCAACCTCAGCGGGTATACGAAAAGAAGCACAAAACATGCGCTTATTTGGCGCCACGGCCCTGATTTCCAATACGGCTGCTTCTCCGGGAACCTCTGGGTCGCCGAGTTTGATAGGGACGCCAAGCTCAGCCGCGATTCGCTCACAGACGTCTAGCATCGGCGCTTCGCCTTCAGCCTTAGCGGCGAAGCAGTGGACATGGACCATCGGGAGCTTCGTGCTAGTATGCGGCTCGAATAGCCCCTCGTGGTTTGCATAAAGCCCGCGGTAGTGAGGAAGAAAACTGATGGCTGATGCTGGCAGATTCATCACGAAGTGCGATATTGTCGGCGGGACGGGAATGCGCTGTTCAGGGGTTGGAGTCTCCTTCGCCTTTTCGCCATCTTTTTGCTGGCGATGCCTACTAACGCGCTTGGGTTTCACGACGGCGTGTTCTCCACTGGTAGAAGCAGCGTAAACCAGGTCGGCGGCTTTTCTGATAAATAATCGGCCATCCTCATTATATGCTCGGACATATTGAGTGACCTAAAGACTAATATAAGCAATGTAATTCGAGTGCTGGAACTTCGGGATCGTTTTACCTTGTTGCGTTTGATGTTCGAGTCAAGAGACTGGTAACTCTCAGGATTGTAATCATTTGCCCATACAAAGACACCTCTCTTGCCGGCGGGGATAGCAAAAGGACCAATACCCGCCATGACATCACATACAACCTCACCCGGTGTAAACAAGTGGACGAGACGTCTATGCTCGCCTTCTAGCTTGCTATTCCAGTAGACCTTAGCGTAATCGAACTGGAAAATACAGTCATTTTCGCGCGCCTCAACATTGAGGTCGTCTTTGCCGGCCAAAATCTCGTAATTAAAGGTGCGGAATTCCGACTCCGTGCCAACATTGGCAACCTTATTAATAACGGTGCGCACACCGGGATTTTTGTCTATCAGAACCTCGGCGATCAGCTTCTTGTACGGCAAAAACCCATCCCGCAGGTTCAGGTGCGCCACGTGGCCCGCCTGGTTGAAGCCGGTAGGAAATCCATCATGTTCATCACGGCTTTCCGATGGTAGCAAACACCGCATCACCTCCTCGTAGGTCCAGTGTGCATAGTCAAGCGACAAGTCGTATGGAACAATGCCCAACTCTTTCTTCTCGACAGCGTTGCGGAGGAGAGGCGTCCATGTATCGGGTACTAGGCGCGTCAATTTGATTAGATCAATGACCCTAATAACTATTTATTCCGATTATAGTCAACTAACACGTGCTTACTTACCTCCGGGTCGGACCTGTGGATCAAGAAGTAGACATCGAGCGCCTTGCGACGCCAGCGTCTGGTCTGGGTGTGGTACCACAGAGGACAAACGCTCGGCTAATAGAAGCGTCTTCTCCTTTTGGAGGCGCTGTCGCCATTGGGCGATACTTCTCTTATCAGCGATGGCGGCTGCGGCGAGGTTTATCGTCTTCGCGAAAAGCGCGCGGTCTAGGACGCCGATGGTATGACGGACGGTGGGCGGGCGGATGAGATTGCTCATGTCCTCCTCGGTTGTGGGATCCTGACGATGGTTGATCGCAAAGTTAGCGCACTCGTGTCAAGATAGCAAGGGCGTTGGAGATGGTGTGTATTCAGGTGTTTAGGGGCTTCGCGTGACGTACCGCCATAGCTGGGAAATTCTCGTGCTTCCTGTTCACGGAACTTTGCGAATTTGTTTTAATCGTCTAGGAGGGATTAGGACCCCTGCGCGCGGGGCAGACAGGGCTGGGACAGTGCTAACAGGGGCTGTGGCACCTAGAAATGTACCTAGGTACTATGCATGCAAGGCTAATGATCGGCCAGGCCTGACGGATAGTGACACATGCGTCATACGTTAATGAGGCTGAACCATAATAACGGCTGAAGTACCTAGGTAGGGTAAACTACTCTCATACTTTATCAGAAATATAATTTCCCTAGTTGGCTTGGCTTGGCAGGCTTGTACGCGACTAAATCTACCTGCGATGGCATCGAAGAAACGAACAATCGATACCTACTTCGGTATACCTAAGGCCAAGAAGCCACGAGGTTTCGATACATCGGTTTTGCACGAGGAATCTACGGTATCGGTAATGTTTCCATCTCCTTCCATCATTTGGCCAAAAGCAAGAAATTGCGTTCCTCACATCGGGGTGTTGTTGGGGAAAAAAAAAAGACGCCGCTCCGCTTGTGAGAACATAACCCAACACGAGACTAATGCGTTTAGAAGACTATTAAAACCGCAGGTTCTCGTATCACTGATATACTGATAATACTGCTAACCCCATCACGGCGAAAAACAGTGAAAACGCAATTTACTCTACACACGCCTCGTATCCATTTCCCATACTACATCTATCAGATGCTCTCGAGGCTGCGATCTTGGGCTCGCCAACGCGTGCTGGACGTGTGATAGCTAATCAGACAGGCCTTGACCTTTTGTATTTCGAGCCGTATATCTCACGGAACACGGCTCGGCAGCTTTTCGAGTTTCTCCGGTCTGAATTACCATTCTACCGTGTCGAGTACGACATCATGCGAGGTGGGGCTAAGGCACACGTTCGCACGCCTCGAGTGAGTAGGCTCCATTCCTGAGCGCCATCCCCCTTGGTTTTGATTTCACACGAATAATCTCATGTGGAGATTCTCGCGGAGCCCTAAGACGAATAGTTGCAATCGCTCGCTGACTTCACAACATTTGTAGTGGACGACCGTGTTTGGTTTGGACGAAACGGCACGCTTTGAGATTAATCATCCATCGGTACCTGGCTCAATATCCGGTCCACAGTCCCTCGAAGGGAAGGTAGTAGATATTCTCACGGGGAGGCCAATCCTCGTCGGCATACACGATACACCGGATCAGAGAACGCAGGCGGGGTATAAAGCAATACCACGTCCCGTTCCTTACTGCCTCGACGCTCTACGGAGATCCACCGAGGCGGCAACGGGATGCCAGTTCAATTTCTGTCTTGTGAACTACTACGCTTCCGGTGAGGACAGCATATCATTCCATAGTGATGATGAGCGGTTCTTGGGCCAGTGCCCTGCAATTGCGTCGTTTTCGCTAGGGGCACGCCGGGATTTTCTGATGAAGCAGAAGTTGCCAAAGTCGGAACTAGAAGAGCTCAACAGCAGCACATCGAAGGGGTCTTTGAAGCTGCCACTCGGAAACGGCGATATGGTGCTAATGCGCGGCAGGACGCAGGCAACCTGGCAGCACTCAATTCCCAAGCGTAGTGGCAAGAATGAGTGGGACGGCGGGCGCATTAATATCACCTTCCGACGGGCCTTAGTCAGAGGAGGCACGGATAATTATTATCAATACAACGTAGGCAGCGGGCCTGTTTACAAATGGAGTGCCGCGGACCAAGAGATGAGACCATGGACACAAGCCCCTAATTAAACCATGAATATTGGGTATCGCTCCTCTTTATGCCACATCTGCTTCCCCGTTTTTTGTTCAAAATACAGCAATGCTGATCTAACGCCAATATGCGCCTATTAATCTAGTCCCTAGCCTTTAAAAATCCGAAGGGAGTTTGTCGTCAAATCTATTTGCCCAGCTTGAAGGTTGCCTGTGCGTATTTCCGAAGGGCTTGTAGGAATAGCTGATATCCTACGCCTTGGTTGTCAGGAGCACAGTGAATTTCGGTCAGGCGAATGGCCCATGGCGGATAGCCCTGTAGATCAACGTAAGGCTCAAACGAGATTAGTAAGTCTGGTTCGCTCATGACAGCCTCGGATAACTCGTTGTCAATTACATCCATGGTAATATCTTCGGCGGTTATTTTTTCTTTCTGTACCATCTCAGTTAGGACTCGAGTAAGGTCAACCATGGCCTCACGGCCATCGTCCTCGGAGATGAGGATGAGGTCTAAGCCTTGACGACTATGCGACCGGACCGCAGGTGCGCCTCGGGCGAAAAGTGCCACAGCCGGCGCCTGATGTTTACCGAACCAAATCTTGAGACGGTGACACACGCCGCGGTGCGTTTGAGTCATATATCTCTTCAGAATACCTCCACACATCGAGTTAGTGAAAAAGGACAGAGCTAAATCATGGGGAAGCCAGTACCTGTCTTCTCATATACCGATAGTTTGGGAATACCAGCGGCAGTACACCACGCAGCCACCTCGGAAACCTCATTCACTAATTTCTCTAAGGCATCCCCCTTGCCGCCATTCTCGAGAGTTAGTATTATGCTTAGATGCTCTGGCAGTCTCTTCAGCGTCGCTACATCTCGAGCTATGTACTCTGGGGAATTATAGTGATGCTTGAGAATAGCTACGAGGCGATTGGAGACGGCGTGATAGGCGATACGGATGCGGATGTAGAGCGAGAAGATGGCGTGAATAAAGAGATATAGAAGGGCGTAGAACTGGGCTTTGAGGAATCTCCTAATGCCGAAGCGATATGAGTCTTGTTTCTTTACGCGGCTGTTGCTTCGATGGCGGGTTGAAGGAGCGGGGAGATAGTTCTGATAGGTCATGTTAGCTTCGGGCTGAAGGCAAGAGTTCACGGGGCACGAGGTGAGACGAAGCCCGAGACTGAGCCCCCAAACAAGAAAAATGTGCAACCACCAACCTTAACCAACTCTTCACGTTCTTCTGCCCCGAGCCTTCTATGTCCAGACTTCTCATCCTCTCGATATATTTGAGTATCCCTTGCAGAAAATGACATCGTTCCTTCTGATCTATCGTGTTGAACGAATGGATATGAGAGCGTGTAGTGCAGCGTTCTAGAGAGAGGGAGAGAGAAGAAAAGTTAAGAAAAAAATATATAGGAGCAACGAAAGAGCGTCGTAAGTTGTCACTGATTTTTTTTTCTTTTTTCCCTTCTTAATCAATATCTGGCCACTTGCATCGTCTCGGTCCCTTGATGATGTGGTTCATATAAATATGTGGTGGCAATTGCGTAAACTGGGAGAGAATTGCTACAAGCGAGGTAGGGGAAAGGATTATAATAAAAGATGCCAATTACGGTGGGCGGAGTATGACGATGATTATGGGGGGATTTAGACTTACTGAGTACTTAGGTAAACGTGTATTGAAAGTGGTAACATGGAATGTTTGGTGGAGTGACGAGGAGGTGCAGCTTTAGCTTCGAGGAAACGAGCTCGCCGGACCGCAGCCTCAGCCACAATTGCGTGGCCGTACTCTAGGCTACTGCTCTAGGTGCATCAAACCCCCCTGTTAATGTGCATGTTTGGTTGCAACTTACCTACCTACCTAGGTATAAGTAGGTAGGTAGGTAGGTAGGTAGGTAGCTATGTAGGTAGGTATCTCTGTGTCGACGGGCAGGCTACCTACGTATACCTGGGTACTTTCTTGTATACTTACCTTCCTAGGTACCTACCTAGGTAAGGTACACACGGTGCCTGGTGCTGCTACTACTGAAACCTCGATGATTTACCCATCTTCAATACACCTACGAACCTTTCCCGACCGCCTACGACATTATACAATAAATAAGCACCAATGGATACGGACGGCATCGATTCGTTCCTTCGATAACGAATGAATTTCATTGTTTAGACGAGCCAGTTTGCGCCGAGGCAAAGCGATTCGCAACAACCGCCGCTACGCTTGCGCTGACCTGTGCAGTTTCCCCTCCATGGTGTTGTCGTCACCAACATCGACGACAGCGACGTGATTGATCTAATGGAGAAGGCTGGGTCCGGGTCACGAGCCCTATTCCCTAAGGGGCCCAGCTTCACCCTGGAAGACTTCTCGAATAAAGACTTCATTGTCCGCGACTTCGTCGATAGCCTCGCCGAAAATGCCGTCTCCCAAAGCCGACGCTCAGGTGCTGCGCAGCAGGCGTTCGATCCCAAGCCTCTGATCAGGGCTTTTGAGAGTATGGTACCTATGGCCTCTCTATCGTCCGAAGATGCGCTACTGACACTGTTCTCTCAGATGCGTTAGAGGGCCTCGGCTCCCTCTCCGAAGAACTACAGGAAAAAGAGTCGGAACTCCTAACACAAGTTAGACGTGCTGAAATACAACACGATCAGACTCTCGATACCCTCGGCCGCAAGCTTGACCAGTCCATCAACCAGTTCGCCGCTCTAGATATCACACTCAACAACCCAAATGCCAACGACAGGGGTAGCCGTGGAGAAGCCGGCGGCAATATCGCTGTACAGATCGGAGAGAAGCTCGAGGAACTTGATCGGAAACGGAGACGGGCCTTAGACGCCAACTTTTTGATCCATTGTTGGCTTCAAGTCAGCGAGACCGGCGAATTGACATCTCTACAAGACATCCAGCGTCAGGGTGGCTCGGAGAACAAGGTGCGATGCGCCGTCATCGCGCACCAGTTGATGCGCATCAGCCAGAGATTAGACCCAACGTCATGGAATCAAAGTAATGGGCATCAGCGGAATGGCACCACAAACGGAGCTAATGGCAACGAAAGATCACATAATACTCGCGAGATATTAGAGAAATTCTGTGAAACCCTGGAACAGGACCTGCTGAAGCAGTTCAACAACAGTTACCGGAAGCAAAACTTCGACGATATGATGGAATGCGCCAAGGTATTGCATGACTTTAATGGCGGCGCCAGTGTTATAGCCGTCTTCGTTAATCAGCACCAATTTTTCATTGATAGGGATCAACTCATCACTGATGAGGTTACCATGGACGGGGAAACCTGGGACCAGCTTGCGGACCCCGATGCTGAACCACCGGGCGTCGAACCCAGCCTGCAGTCGCTCATTGACGAAGTCCGGATAATCATGCAAGAAGAGTCGTTCATTATTAAAAGAGCTTTCCCCTATTACGAGACTGTTCTGATCAAGTTTATCCAAAGAATATTCCAACAATCTGTCCAGCAGAGACTGGAAATGGTGCTAGAAAAAGCTAGTACTATTTCATCTCTTGCTTTCCTCCGGTCGCTACATTCCTCCCGAACATACATCAGCGCCCTGATTGAAGACCTAAAATCACATGGTTTGACAGAACATCCAGAACCATGCTCAGCACAAATCGCCCAAACCCTAGATCAGCAGATGGAAGAGCTGTTCGTCCCATACATTATGGGGAATTCCTATATCGACAGAGAAAAAAGGAGCTTGGAGGAACTCTTCAACTCTCTACTGTTCCGTTTCAACATTTACCATTTCAGAAGGAAGAAGGCGCCAACCGGGTTTATGGCTTCGTTGGCACAACGAACTAATCAGCTCATGGAATCAGCTAAGGACGCATATCTAGAGAGGCTTGAATCGTCCGACCTAACGCCGACCCAAAAGGCCATGATGTTGAGAGTCGCCCGAGTTCAAGAGACCGACAACAATAAGAATGAGATCGAAGTGTCCGAAGAAGAGGGACACTTATCGACAGCGACTGCTAAGAGGATGATGACCTGGCTTGCGGAGAGCGTACGGCGGACGCTCGAACTAGGTAGCCCAAGTGATACCCCTAAGGATGTTGCCATCCTTCTCAATCTCCTTATGATGAATATGGGTCAAGTATACATTGAAACCGCCCTGGAGGCGGCCCTTGAGCGGGCTACCTCTCAAGAAAACGTGAAAACTGAACCAGACCTGTCCTACCTACCATCAATTCGGCCAGCGGTGACTATCACGAGCATCATGTCCCGTTTTACCAACACCGTTCTAATTCGCTTGGCGGAATCCAACACAACGGTACGACGAAGTATGGAGGCGCAGTCTAAGATGGGCATTGAAGCAATCGAAAAGAAAACAAATAATGTGATGAAGAGCACCATGGACGTTATCATCAACTGGGTCGCCAAGTCACTAGCCCAACAAAAGAAGCTTGACTTCTTACCCAAAGACGAACTAGATCTTGTTGAATCGTTGCAGACAACTACCTGCACATCGATCTGCCTCTTTCTATCGCGCTGCACAAAGCTCCTGAGCCAGTCCATTGATGGTCAGAATCTGGAAGTGTTCAGCAGTGAGCTTGCGCTCGCTATTCAGCGACTACTCTTTGAACACTTCAAGAAATTCAAAGTCAACGCTACTGGTGGTCTCATGGTTACTAAGGATATCGCCAAATATGTAGCTACCCTAAAAGAATGGCCACTATCTAAGGATGTTGAAGCCGCCGTCGAGCTACTGACCGAGATCGGGTATCTCTTTATCATCGGCCCCGAGGCTCTGCGCGAAAGAAGTAGGAACCTCGCAACCGGCACTGGTATTTCTACGAAGAAGCTCGGGAAGGCCGATTTCAAGGGCTTCATCCAAAGCAGAGACGATGCGCGAAGTGTGGGTGTTCAAAGCGTGCTTTCGGGCCTTTAAGGTCAAGCGGCGAAGTCGAGTTTAGTCTGGAAAGCTTTACAGCATTTCAATATATGTATGAATATGATTGATTGACTTCCAGATGAAATGAAATTAGATGATACCATGAAGACCGGGGATTTTCTCCTGCACACGTAGCTAGAAAGAAGCTTAAAATCATATCACCATTGGCTCGTTTCTCGCATTTGCTTTCCAGGCTCACTACATTAATTCTTGTGTTAGTTTATCCGCTTTTCGATTATCTCATAGCCATATCTCGATCATCATAGTTTCTATTCCCCACGCCCTTGGGTAAGGATAATCGTAAATCGCAACACAGGGCAGTTAAGTATAGGCGAGCTAAAAAGTTTAATGCCGGCCGATCCGGCATCTCAGAACACATTACCCGAGACAAGAAGATTATGCTATCATCATCATCATCATCATCATCATCACATAAATAAGTCGGTAGAAAGAGAGACAATGTGGGTTTGGAAGAGTTCCAATGAGCAATTCCTTTCTTCAGCCAAAGTTTCCAGTCATCCCAAACCATCCCTTCCAAATAAGCCTACCTAACCCCTTTTCCTAACCTTGAAAAGTTCGTTAGCCAATCCGGCCAACTCAGCCAACCAAGTATGGCCTTTTGTTTGAGCAAAAGCGGCCCGGTTGTCGTGTTTTTTTCTAGGAAAAGGTCTACCCTAATGTATTAAGGTATTCAATACAAATGCGGCTAATACGATTGTCTAACAAAGACTATGTGTTTGCCCTTGGTTTCTCCCCTCTTGGCTACTGCGACATTGCCTCACCGCCAGTTTCCCTGACTAAGAGAAAGTAGGCCAGCGACACAGTCCATATCCGGGCGCTTGCTAGGCGAGAGTTCACCGCGCATGAAGCGTTCGACCTCCTGGTGGTCGCGTTTTGCCTCTCGCGGGAGCCTCTCTCCTTTCTCACCATCCTCGAAGATTGCCACTACCCCATCACCGAGTTTACGCAGTCGCTGCCCCGGGGCAGGAGCCGTGTTCGCGCGGTTAACGTTACGATTTCTCGCGTCCGCAGAACCGTTTTGGAACAGCCGCTTGGTCGCCGCATCCTGCTCGCCCAAGATGCGTCCGACTCGCCGCGGGTTTCTTGGAACCGCCGTGGCGGGTTTTGTAGGCGACGCACCGGCTTCGGGCGGTGGCAAGGGACGCCGGCGGTCTGGATTTCCGTCTTCGTCTGGGCTCCGGTTCTCCTTGTCCGAATCACCAGACGGGCTGGGAATGCCGGATTGGTCGTCCCGCTTCTTCCGCTTCTTCTTCTCTGGCTGGAGATAATCTTCGTCCCCCTCGACATCCACTATTTTCTTCGACTCATCTACCGTTATATAACGGGTCATCGGAGGTGATGTTTTTGAGCGTCCAAATTTGAGTTTCCTATCCAAAGGACCCCGTGCCGTACTGAGTGTATTTCGCTTGGTTGGATTAGGCTGTAAAACGCCTGAGTGAGAGGGGGGCTGAGGGGAATGGTGGTTATGGATCAAGTTACTCAGGCTTGCAGAGCTGCTAGATGATCGCATCAAGCTAATAGCTGCTATAGCGGACCCTGAAGATTCGTTCTCTGCCTGTCTGGTCAGTTCATCGCGGGTATCAGCTTCACAGCATGATTCCCAGGCATGGACGTCGCGTGATCGACCACGAGTGAACTGGGGCGGGAAATGAGCCCCGAGATTTTTCGTAAGCGTAGAAATAGGTGGAAGTGTTATTCCAGATAATGCGCTCCGGCTCCGTTGCAGGGTTCGGTTACCAATCACTGGAGGTAATATCTCCGAGTTGGGAGGAAGTGGAGTAGGACGCGATGGTGATACTTGAGCGGATACCAATTCCGCCTTGCCATCCAACGACAGAGACAATCGGACCTGAGAAGATGACGAAGAGTGCGGCTGTAAGAGAGGTGTCGAGTGATCGGGGGCTGATGATGTTGAAGATGAAAAAGAGTTGAGCCTGGTGTTGCTGATACCATTACCTGGACCCATCATGGGTCGAGTATCCCATTCGGGCCTGAATGAGTCGTCGCCAGGTCTTTCTACCGAATAAGACGTTGAGAAAGAGTCTCCGGCAAACCATCGGTTTGCCAGGTACCCAATTGGCGTCGCAGCCACTCCTGGATATGGATGTGACTCGGCCTCCGATTCAATTGCTCTCGTGGGTGAAGGTGGTGTGCCAGCCGGCGCATTCCTTGCTACTTCTGAGTCTCTTCTCGCATCCCTAATAGATTTCGTCGTCTCTACAACATGAGGAGATGGAGGCCGAGATCTATGTTGGGAGGCTGCATCCTCAGCGTTCAGAGGACGCTCCCCAAATTCTGTTGATGTTGTCGTTTCAGCAAATGAACCCTGGGGCAGCTCCGTAGCGTTTGGCAAGGCAATTGACGTAGGAACCGGCTCGAGAGACGTGGGCATTGCATCAGACGACAAAACACGCATGCCATTCCCATACCGAAGTGCCTCGATCTCCTGTGGCGAGAGCGGGCGAGATTTCCTACGGTCGTTCTGCCGTCGATTTTGAAACCATATCTGTGATATCCGGCGGTGTTAGTTCTAATCAAGCTACACCATGCCTCAAGCAGTTCGAACAACGCGTGCCACCCATTGCACGCCCACATTACTAACCTGTACTTCTTTCTCATTCAAAGAAACGCGCTTTACGATGTCAAGACGCGCCGCCTTGTCAGGTTTTGGATTCGAGTTGTAGGCAGATTCAAGAATGGTTTTATCCTGTGATCTAGAGGGGGAAATAGGCCAATTATTAGTCAATTGAGCATAAGAGAAGCTCAGCGGCCCGTTGCGGTTGCGCTGCCGCAGGGATCATTATACACACGTGGTCCTCTTGCGCTTGCCCTTCGGATGCTTCTCGCTTTCAGCCTTCTGATTTGGAAAGGGCGTTTCCAATCTAAAGGAGGATTCAAAACATAATGACGAACTGTCGGGGTTGCTGTTCTGCGAGCTGCTGAAGGAGAGGTCGAGTCGATCGCGGACTGGCGACGGTGTGGACGCGGTGGGAAACGACATGGCTTGTTAGACAGCTATAAAACACATTATATAAATAAAAAGACGGCAAGGAAAAGGCAGAAACGAGAGACAAGGCCCTGCAAGCGGACAGGAAGACACACGCACGGCACACACACACACACACGCACACACGCACACACGCAATTGAGGCCGGAACGATGAAGAGAAAAGAGGTATAAAAAAGGTATCGCGAACGACTAGGAGGGAGCAGAACAGAGCAGGGCAGAGCAGAGGTGGGTTAATATGGCCGAAGAATGGGGCTGGGATCTAAAGCGTGTCATGATGGCTCCACACCGTACCTGTGGACGTACCTTATGAACCGCGTTTACCAAGGGCCTATCAAGAGCCTAAGAACAGCCTCCCGGGGGGGGGCCTACCGGGGGCCTACCGGGCTTCTACCAGGGGCCTACCAAGAGCCCACCAAGAGCCTACCAGAGCCCTACAAAAAGCCCTTTCCCAGCGCGACACCAGCCAATCACAACCGTGTCATCTGTCCGAAAAGGGCAACTTATTATTATTTACTTTTAATAGAGGCGTTTCCCGGGTTTGCACACTCTACAATACACTCACTAAACACCACTAAAACACCGCAAAAAAAAAAAAAAAAACCCTTCTGCCCCCCTCTCCACCCGAAGGAAGCCACTCACTTTTTGTTGGAATCGGTCAATTTCAAAGGATGTCAATTGCTCTGAGACATACATTCGCATATACTATAACCATCTCTAAAGCCACCAATGTCCAACAACCATCCCTTACCTATATACAAGAGGATTCTTACAATTGTCTCAGCTAGGAAAGACAAGCCGAGATGGCTACATATACTTACTTAGTATATACATTGGTGTAGAAACGTGGAAAGTCTTGGACTTGTATGAAGCAATGGTATGTGGTAAGATGACATAATGCCACCGCAATCTACTCCACGAGAGGCGGCAATGGAAAACACCCGCAATACAAACAGCTAATTAAACAGAATAGATCATGGCGGCGGCATCGCAAACGCCTATCCTCCCTATTCCGTGAGATGTCGAGATGACGAGATGACGAGATGGTCATGCTGTCTTGTAGGGTGAGGTAACCGCCATTTTAAATGGTATTGAACGCGTTTCCCCGCACTGAGACATCGACCACGGGCCATGGCCAATGCGCAGGAGAAGATCAAGCTAAGCATTCTGATTACTTATTATTATCCACCACGTTAGCGTGTTACCTACCCGGACGAACAATGGCCTTGGTAAAACAAAAATAGATATATTGCACCATAGGTATTCCATACATGTTCAACGCTAGTTCGAGGCGACCGGTCCCAAAAGAAAAAAAAAAGACGGTACAGTCGTAGACGGAATTTTATGTGGTACGTACTAAAGAGTCCTTCATATATCTAGAGTAAGGTGGTGAAAAGCGAAAATTTGGCTTTTAAGATTCCGATTAAAACGAAGCTAACATGTGACGAGTAGAGAGACGAAGGGGGAAATATTATGTCTACCTTAGCTAGCTTGATGGTACATGATACTATTATTATAATTAAGCCTAGATTTGTGTCTAAAGCGCATCCATATATATGAATATATGTATACATTTGGCTTGGTTCGACGTAACACAAGACGTTTTTGGTCGTATATCCTCCCGGAATATGTCGAGACGCAAGATATCTTTCGCCGAGTCCTTTACTATTGTCATTTGCGAGGATCCCAAACAACCGCAGAGCGGGAAAAAAAAAAAAGGAAAAAAAAAAAAAAAAGCTCATAGAACTAGGGTAACTATAGAAGTTCTAAACAAGGATCCCACAGCAATATCATATCATACATATTTACCTTATCTAAATTATGACAAACACACCTCGCGTAGAAAGAGAAAGAGAGCTCGTTATCCAAGTGGCATATGCTGGGATCACCCAAAGGCTTGGGCACAGTGCTCGGCACATATGTGCCTTGTTTAATATCAAATTAGAGAAGAAATATATAAAACAGAATTCCTCCCTCTAGCGGGTAGATGACCCGTCAAATGGGGCCCATGTCCTGAGCCCGACGCCGTAAACGCCTTAACCAACCCAGATCTGACCAAAACGAGTGCTTTGCGCTCGGTCATATATAGCCTGTATCGTCTAATCCCAAACCATAACTCTTTGTCTATCTTTCTACATGCCTAAGAGGCTCATTTGCCGCCGCAGTGGGCTTGCGGCAATGCTGCCGTCCTCGCTGGCATAATAAGCTGAATCTGTATCAATGTCCCACTCGGGGTCATCATCTTGAACTGACGCGGTCTGGCTGCTCGAATTGCTCTCAAAGCCCTTCTGGGTAGCAGCCCTTGTGTTCCACTGTAAGGTTCTTGATACACTGTCAAACCATTCGGTGTTTGTGGACATCACCGTGGGAAATGGGTATTGTGAGGCCGTGATGGTGACATGATCTCCTTGTCGTAGCTCCAATCGCCCCTTGCCATCGAAAGCACAGTACGCGGTAGCCCGCGAGTTACGAGGAACAGACACACGGAGAAGCATGGTATCGCTTAGCACCATGGGCCTAAATGATAAAGTATGGGGGCAGATCGGGGTGAGGAGAATAGCGGGGATATCGGGATGAACAAGGGCCCCGCCAGCTGAGAGAGAATAGGCCGTTGAACCTTTTTTGGCTGTTAGTGGGGTACTCGGAAACAAAGCATCAGATTAAACATACCTGTTGGCGTAGAAAAAATACACCCGTCGGCCTGAACGACGGTTAAGAGTTCGTTATCGCCGTACAGTTCCAAGTTGGAGACATAGGGGGACGGACCGCGATCAATGACTAGCTCGTTAAGCACTTCGAATTGCTCACCCTCTTCCATCTCTCCTCCCGACGTGCCGTTGCGATAAACGGTGCAAGTAAATCGCATACGCAAGTTCACACGCATCCCCTCGTCTCCCATGATCCGGTTGAGATGTTGCTTATACTTTTCGAACTCAAAACTGGTTAGGAAACCGAGGCTTCCTAAGCTGAAGGAAATGACCGGAGGAACAATTCTTTGAAACAACCAGGAAGTAAACAAAACCGTGCCATCGCCCCCGAGTGTACAGACCAGGTCAAACTTCTCCGGGTGGCTCCAGCAAAGGTCAGGCGACCAATAGTGAAGCATTGATGGAAAGCGAGGATCTTCGTCAATGATGCTAGGAGCACCAAAACGCTTAGAGTGGCGTAGCTTAGCATCTACGTAGACGTTGACTCCGATATCTGAGCTATATCGAGGCGTTCTCAATAACCACATCGCTAGTTCTCTGGTCAAATATACAAGCTCATTATCTCGGGCTTTTGTGACAATCATGACATTTTTGACGGCCCGCCGAATGGGTCTGCGTTGCAGTTGCTTGGAAACTTCTCGAACACCGGTAGCAGTTTGGACGAGACGGGAGTGCGACATCCAGTCGGCGTTCTTGATCTCCTCAAGGACTCTGTCGATATCGACTGCATCGTCGAAGCGATTATGGTAGAAACAGGGCGACTGCAGAGAAGGAAATGCGGTATTCGGAGTCGAGGTCTGGAGGGCCAGTCCGCTGAGGGTATCAACGAGGTTCTTCCCCGAAGCAGACGTAGACGGCCGCTTGTCAACGGCAGGACGCGAGGATAACATGTTGTTCAAAGAAAGAGCTTCGGGTCTTTTATTTCGACTTTGAGCGGCAGAAGCCAAGGCCTTGATGATGGTCTGTCGAGGGACTGATTCTATGGAGAGGGCGTCGTTGCGATGGCCCGACGACTTATTATTATAGTCAAGCACAATGGAATCGGGGCTCGTCAAGCCTTCGGCTGTATGCTCTGGCTTTGACCCGCCCTGCTCAGCATCGTGGGATGGGGTAGAACTCGTTAAGTCCGAGGTGTATGGCTTGGTTGCAATTTCGGTCGTGCGTGTATGTGAAGGATTGGGACCGGAAGACATGGGAGAGGGAGACGATGACACACAGTCAGCAACAGAAGCAGTGCTGGCCGCTGCAGCTGGGCAAGGATTGTCTTTGGCGAGGACAGGGTGTACCTCCATCGAGGAAGCGATAGAAGGTTCCACACCGGGCTTGTTGATAGAAGTAGGACTAGTCGCCATTGAGAATCTATGGAATAGCGTCATCTAAAACAAGTGGAGAACTGGAGACCCCGAGGGTATCGGTGGCTCGGACCAAGAACAATAAAAAGAGTTGGGCTAAACCCGTCAGAGAAAGGCCCGCAGTTTAGATAAACCGTTCCTGGAATTTAACCCCGACAAGCCGACCAGGGGGGTTAAGTTAAGTAAGTGTCGAAGTGCAGACAGACAGACAGACGTAAATGTAAATGCAGATGGGATGCGGATGCGGATGCAGATGCATATACCAGCGGGGCGCGTGCTCCAGACGATGGGATAGGACAGGACAGGACGGGATAGGCTGGGGAGAGTCGCTATTGCCGGACCACACAATCAATCAATCAATCACCAGTCGCATAAAAGCCACGCTGTTACAATTAAAAGAAGATTCCCAGTGCCCTGGGTTCTCCTAGTTTCTCCACACGCCGACTGCCGGTATGCAACTCTGTAGCGAAGGCTGCACAGCTCAGCTGGTCAAAGGTCGCTGTAGTCTCAGCTGAAGGAGTACCTTGCTCCTGGCCCAGCTTGCCCGGTTCGTTTCTCTGCAGCTCAGCTGGCGCACGGTTCGGGGTTGTGTCCCAAATGTCTAACAATCCATTAGCCACGTCGGTACCACCGGTTGTCTGCTTTAATGCTTTAATGCTTTTTAATGTACCCAAGCGTTCAAGGGCATATCCCCGGGATTAGAGAGGTAGGTCGCCGACTAGTAGAAAACTCACATGTTGGATTTCCCTACGAATTCCACTCTGGGTTTGGGCTTGTCCAATATGTGTAAAGGCCTAGGTAGCGGTACAAGGCCAGATAACCACAGCAGAGCTTTGCCTTAGTGATGGAAAATTATATTATCCCACCCTAGAGTGACGTCGGGTGTGTTGTGGCGGCTAAGCAGTAGGGAGTAGGGACGATGTGAACTTTATGGCGATCCGCTGAGGTGGAATAAGGTTCTTTTCTAATGTAAGGGGTAAAAGAAAGGACGGCCTTGCAAAAGACATCAACTCTAATTTTATCGAAGACAGGTTTCGGTCGAGCGCCGGCTCGTATTCGTCATGAAAATAATTGATGGCTCTAGAGAAGAAGAAGGGAATCGATATCGAAGAGAGCCGGGTGGCGGAGAACGAGCGAATGATAGCAATAACAAGTGATTATTAGGTGTAAAGATCCCTAGGGTAATTGTAAGAACTACCAGCGTTCTGCTTCGCTCGCTCGCCGTAGGAGCAGCTAGAGGAAGGAAGAAGGATATTTTGACTCGAGTCTACGAGAAGGCTAGAGACTTCAAGGAAATGCCTAACTAACCCTCCAAGTTCTTCAGAGGTCATATCGGCTTTTAAACTCAAAGCAAAGGTCTCCCGGCCGATTAGGCCGAATGAACGGCGCGACCCGCGTTGGGACTACGAAGTAACAGAATGGTGGGGCCCTATCGTGGGGGAAAGCCTCCTAGCTGATCGTCCGCGAGGCTTCGAGACAACTAGTTAACTTCTCAAAACTCGGAGTCTTTGCCCAAGGACCCGTAAATAGATTATTGAGTACGGTAATGTCGAGGGAAAGGGCGTGTAGCTGCTTGACCTAGCATAGCAATCAGTTCCCTTCTCCATATTTCTTCTTCTCAGGTTCGACGTGTCTTCGCGTTCCAAGTCTCATCCTTCTCCCTTAAGCAGGGATCCAGAAGCGAGAAACACCGAACAGGGGAGCCTGCTCGTCTCATATCTCGCTTTTGAAATTCAGGGTGCTGTTTAGTCAGTATCCAAGGCTCGCGACGGATTAACCATAATCGCAACTTTGCTCCCACCTCTTCTAGTGTGATCTAAGCACTAATGGACAATCAGAAAGTTTCATGTGATAAACAACGCAGAGCTCTTGTATTATTCTCAGCTTCAGACTTGTGTACCTATCTAGGTAGAAGCTGCATTGACGATCCAACCTCGTGCTACCAACCATGTCGACAAATCATAGGCCTGTGATAAACAATGAGCCTGGTGGTGATCACACTTCAGATGCTGTCGCAGTACGAATCAGAACCTCTGGTTAAGCGAATCGCTTTGTGATTAGCCGCCGCTCTTCGGACTGTTTGCCTGAATTGACCGGCTACGTATCTCTCGAGTCGGGTCGACTTAGCTTTCGGTGTCGCAGAGACCGCACCAGAAGATTGCGTGTGCTCTATTTGGTAGTACGGACCTCCATAACCATGACTTTAGTAACAGGTAGCCTCTGCCTCCACTTCAGGGTGCATTGTGAGGGCCGGATGAAACACCGCCTCTTCACACACGGCAAATCGGCACCTTAACAGCCTTAACCGCGACCTGTGGCGGGTCCACTGGCACAGCAAGGTGAGAAACCCCAGCGCTAGAAATGCCCCAACGAACATTCAGGTCAGATAATCAACTTCCACTCGTGAGCATTGCTGGTATTGATCAAGGATGCTTCCAATTAGATTGGCAAGTTCGTATATGAGATCAACAACAATAGGCATCGGTTTGCGGTTTCCGGGATATCCTGCCCCTAGTCTTAGGGAACATATGGCATAGAAATTGGGGCTAATTGGTGTCAAAGGGGGGTCACATATCGTAGGGAACTAGCTGTGGGTATCCGGAACCATTTCGAACGTTGTATACCGGCTAGTAGTGAATCACTCCGCTCATTTCCAGTATAGATCCGAGGCAGTCTGCTGTTCAACGGTAGAACGAACGAAACGCATTAAGCCGGCATCAGTAGGTAATCCTTCATCCATAAGAGTGTCTGTGTCGCCGACGGCTGCTGTCGTGCAACACTGGCCATAAGCTGCGCTGTAAACGTCGTCCCATTCCTTCATAGTGAAGGTTCCTTCGCTCTCCGCGAGGAGCAGTTCGTTTTGGGAGGTAAAGGCGAGGACGTGGAAAGATTGCGACTGCTCGATTTGCCGTGCGGTTGGATTCGTGATGGTCTGTTGGCGGCCGTCTTCCGAGATAATAGCAAGAGACGTCGAAGTAAGAGTAGCCGTCATCGGGAGCGAGGCTGAGAGCAATGAGAGGGTCGCTGTCTGTAACAGAGCGGGTAGAACAGGGAGGTTCTTAAGCATTAGAAAAGCAGTCAGTATTTATGTGTCTTCAGATTGACTGCAAGGGAAGATGCGCACCACGTTGGCCCGAACGAGTTTTCCATTGACGTATTCGTTTTCTGGGGTAACTGTAATTTGCAGTATAATCTGGATGAGAGTTCGTGGGAAATTGTTGACGAGGATAATTTGGCGTAGGGTCGACTGTAATAGAGACTCGAGATGGCGTTCTCGCGTACCTGGTTGAGGGAGGTGGAAATCAGACCACTCATCATCGAAACGCAGCTCGAGGCAATGTGTTTGACATACCTCCAACACCAGCTGATGGTCGTACGATTACGTCTATGATGGCCTCTTCTGGGAGCTCATCTCGTTTTTGTGCCTCGATAGGACCGTTCACCGCACCGATCACGGTGTATCCTGCGAAAGAATAAGTTGCGGAGCCGTCTGTCTTGTGAAGATGCGATAGCAGCGCCTCTGGCTCTGTTGTGACCGTCATATTTCGCGACAGCTGTTAGAGATGAAGGCCGGTGGTGGCGATATGACGGTATGATGGTATGTGCTCTAATTCCGAATGTAGAAATTTCAAGTCGCCTGGAGGTAGCTACCTAAAACAGGCACTACAGGTACTCTCACTATAAGGTGCCGGCACTAGCAATAAATCCAAGTGTCTAGGTACCTTATTAGTAGGTAACCCCTCCTTGATCGACCTAGGTACACCTGACATGGGTTACCTATACATGGCTCTAAACTTTTCTGCCCCGCTCAGGCTTGGTACTCAGTCACTTGACTGGGGGGAACATTTATGAAAGGTTATGCACAAGGAAGCGGTCCAAGTAACGGCCCCCGTAACAGATCTCGTAACAGTCGTTGTAACAGTTATAAAAATATATATATATATTTAAAAGCACCTATGGACATGCTTGTGTGGATCCTCTGATCGACGGGGACCTATGTGAAATCTAATACGATCTGAGCTAGAGCTTATCTTATCGAAACTTTTCATCATAAACCGAATCTATAAGAATTATACCGTCGGATGAGTGTGCGCGTTGCTAAGCACTCATATGACTGACATAGCTGTTCAGAAGGCTGCCACACATAGTCTTAAGCTTACGCATTTAGACTAATAAACGAACCTTTTAAAATCCTTTCTTTAATGGATGTAGTAAGACTTTTTATTCCTTACCTTTTTCTTAGCCTAAGGGAAAACAAATAACAAGTTGAAGAACGGCTTGATGATAAACATGGTTCGATATAGCATCACGAATCAGATATTAACGGATGAGACAATATTGATACAAAGCTCCTCGTATTTAATCAAACCATTAATACATAAAATCGAGAGCTCGCAATAGATAGTTTCAGTGGTAGACCTTTGTGATAACATAGAAAAGAGGGTATGCTCCGAAAAGGGATGATGAGAGAGGGTATATATATATATCTGTACTACATAGCGAGGCCTCCTGTCGTCGAGAATAACTGTGAGGGTCTGCCTGGTTTATAATTCATACTATCTTTAAGGTCCCGGCGTGAGCTTTAGCCCAGGCATAGGGTAAGAGGGTCCCCAACAAATCGCCACCATCTGCATCAGACCTATCTTCGCAGCTATAAATACGAAGAGCCAGCCAGCCTTTCTAACAACGCGATAAAACATCAACCTCGTCACATCATGCGCGGGTTAAGGCAGACCATCTCATGTGTTGTGATTAGCCTGCATAGCCTGGTAGATCAAGAGTGTCATTGCAGGAAGTCGGCAACAGCGAGGAGGTTATACGCTAGGGTAAGAAAGCTGGATCCAGGGAATCGGGGTATCTTTCTAGGTGGCCAGCAGAGGCAACAAGGTGATAGACGATGGGGGTATTGGGTTAGGGGACTGTGGGTAGTTTCCTGGGAAGTCGGCAGAAGAAAGACGGGTTGGTTAGTTCAGGGATTACAGGAGTGGTGCTGTTTCGCTTATGTGCGTCTTCGCATATGCAAAACTAATCCGCGCGATTACCCTTCCCCCCGACTTTACGGCGAGTTACCCTCGGAACGGCTGGCCGGCTCGCCTTATGTGGTCGGCGAGGGATCGGTTATTATCTGAATAGAAAGGCCTAACGGGTGGCATGTTTAGAGGTACTATTGGAGCACTCGTGGTTATGCTTCTCTAGTAAGTTCTTCGGCCTCTTCACGTCATCGTTGCTCTTCTTCACTTGACATACGACTTTTTCATCTCTTCGCGTCGCTGTTTCTCTTTCTCAAGTGACCGCCGTAATATTGGAAGCTCACGCATGGAGACTTCCAAAAGGGGTAAATAAGGGTTCCGAATGGTACGAAATTATATCATATCAAATATAAACGAAGTTGTATTGTATAGTATAAGCTTTGGCCACTTACACAAAGATCACCGTAAGAAGTCGCGCTTGAAAGCAGGAACACATTGAAAGTTATGCAAGTTTACCTTACCTCCAGGCTACCTGCAGGTGTCATGATTAGGTACTTATGCAAAAGTGGGTACAGCTCAGGCTAAAGGCGGCATGGCTCAGACGTAATTCCCTAGAAAGTTAGCCTAACGTAGGTAGCTTTGAGCCTCACATCATCGCCCATACAACGCCGTACAACACTTCCCCCACGCTGATCCATGGTAGGTGATCGTTTGCGATTGCTTACCTATAAGCAAATCAATCAAATGTGATATTGGTCTTCTCTTATCCTTCTCAATATCCTCTATCAATAAGGAACCACTGCCATCAAAATACCAACCTAAGGTTCACTTAACATCTACCTCGGGACTCTTCCGAGGTCGCTTAGTAAAGACAATGGCTACACACCAACAGGCACCATCGATCCCAAATTTGAAGGATAAGATACCGAAGTTAGAGCCCAGACGAAGGCGTCAAGCTCCTGAAAATCGGGTACCACTCCCTGAGACTCCATCTCTACCCCCGCCGCCGGACACCTCATCGCTTTCATTCCAGGTTCCTGCTCGGCGCATTTTATCCACGAAGGATCACGAACTGTTCCTTTCATCGCCATCATACAGTTTAATCATTGCTTTCATATTTGGCCTCTCAGATGCCGTCATAGATACGCCCATCTCAGCCGTCAAGGATGGGGACTGCAGCGAAGCCGTTAAAGCTATCATCGCTATCCTCGATGAGGCAGAGTTGCTGGTCCAGCAGACACCGCCGGACGAGGCAGGAGGATCGCGGTTCGGGAACAAGATCTTTCGCGACTTTCTCGATAAGGTCAAGGCCGCCAGCCATACATGGCACCAGAAGCTCGGATTAACTACCGACGCCGCTATCGCAGAGGTTGAAACATATCTCAACCAGTCCTTCGGCAACCGCAACAGGATAGACTACGGCTCCGGACATGAGCTTAATTTCATGATATGGACGTTGTGTCTATATCAGCTGCAGATCATCGACAAATCCGATTTCAAGCCTTTAGTTCTGCGTGTCTTTGTGCGCTATCTAACCCTTATGCGGACGATCCAGTCAACCTACTACCTAGAGCCGGCAGGTTCGCACGGTGTCTGGGGATTGGACGACTATCAGTTTTTACCGTTTTTGTTTGGCGCCAGCCAACTACTACATCACCCTTTCATCACGCCGCTTGCAATCCACCAACAACTTACAATCGAGGAGTTTGGACATGACTTCATGTACCTTGGGCAGGTAGACTTCGTGAATAGCACCAAAACTGTAAAGGGGCTGCGATGGCACAGCCCCATGCTCGATGACATCTCATCGGCCAAGAGCTGGACCAAGATCGAAGGCGGCATGAAGCGTATGTTCGTCGCCGAGGTGTTGCGCAAGTTACCCGTCATGCAACACTTCCTCTTCGGATCCTTAGTCCCGGGCGTCGAAGGAATGAGCACAGAAGCAGATGCGGATAACGCGCACGAGGAGGAAGATCTTGAGGGAGGGACCATCGTCGTCGAGCATGACGGCGTCAAGCATGTGCACCAGCTAAACAGCTGGGGAGACTGCTGCGGGATCAAGGTACCTAGTGCGATCGCAGCTGCGCAGGCAGCAAAGAAGACGGGCGCTGGTGAGAGCTTACGACGAATCCCGTTTGATTGATGAAATGTGGAAGGGCTTATCAAATTGCTCTCTCCCTCGTAACCTAAAATAGACATGGGACTAAAAAGTGATTCGTGAATTACGTTTACTACCTATCGTCGTGAGAAAACCCTTTGTGTTTTTAGAGGCTATGAACTGGGTCGCTAAGAGCCTTGTAGCTGATGCAGCTTATTGACTATAAAATCAATCGTGGTTGGTTCGCGAGGAGATTTATCGTCTGACTACGACAATAGAAAATATTATACATGGTGAACATGCTTTATAATATGAAACCCATAAGAAACAGTCCAAGCCAATGACCATATTGAAGAGGAAACTGAGAAATCTGTACTGAGGACGCGAGCATGCTGACGTCACCATTCATTCGTGTGCATTGTTGGGCATCAAATATTTGATTTATCAATGAATACGGAGATTATCCCTCCAGTGTGATATTATACATGATGCGATGGTGAGCGACTGTACTATTCCTGTTTGCTCGCCTGGCCGTGAAATGCAATTGCAGTAGGGTATCAAAGCAACACAACGAACGCCTGAATGCTCCTACCAAGTTCCTGAACATGCTCTAGTGAATGAGACCAACTGCCTGGTGGTATTTCCCACGGAAACTCAACTGTGCCGTTGCAAAATGCGAGGCCTATTCTAGGCCTTCAATCTTCCCAAATCGTCTCTAGGTCGAGGTCGCCGCGTCGCTCGGCTCCACAAACACTCCACCGCTTCCGTTTGTCTCTGGATCCGACGCCTAAGGTCCTGCCACGAATGGGCACGTCTAAACTGGTCCGACTCTTCGAGTCCCCGCTTTCTGCAGCGTCTGCAGCAGCTTTAAGTTGCGCAATTCTCTCCGCTTCTAAGGCCTCTTCCTCAGCATCTGGAGTGTCAGGTATTGTCTCGAGACTAGATATGCTAGGGCTTCTTGATCGCATCGAACTCGGTGTCGATGGAACCGAAGAAGACGGGTAATAGGAGAAACTATATCCGGTAGCTGAACTTTCCGGTCTAAAAGATGGGGATGCTGTTCCGGAAGAGGGGGGACCCGGAAAAGTGAAACTTGTAATTGGCGACGAGTAAGCGCTGTGACGCAGAGGAGAAGATGCCCGTTTATACGGCGGGAGAGTGTTGGCAGACGTAAGACTAGGGGTTGGAGAGCTGCTTCGTTCCGTGTGTTGTCTGTCGCTATCCAGCACAGAAGATCGAACCGGTGAGGGAGGAGGATATGCTTCGTCAACAGGTTTTCGCGGTGCTCGCTGTCTGCTCGGAGATCCCGATGGGCTAGCTGGACGAAGTTGTGGTGGGTAGATGATTCTTCCTGCGCCATCGACGCCCGGCATGGACCGAGTGCGGCCCATTGATAGGGGTGTAATACTCGCCGTTGACTTAGAACGAGTATGCAAACCCGAGAGAGGAGATGTTGTCCGTGGCTTATACGGAAGAGATGCTGAAGAAGGGAACAATGGAGAGCTCGGCGATGGTGGTTCGGTCGATCGGCGGATAGTGGGAGGCTTCCGACCGGTGTCTAAGTCGGTTGATACAAGACGCAGGGATGGTAAAGGAGAAGAACGGAATTCCTCCATCCTTTCAGTCTCGGGAACGGGTTCCATTGTGTTTCATGCAAATAACCTCAGGTGGGATGCTTATTGACGAGAGCATAAAGCAGCACTGTTATTGAGATGAATGGGCGATTAAGGACGTTTCGTCGTGGTAGAAATGCGAACTACAGGTTGATCACAGCCAACGTGGCACGCCTTGTTTTGATGTTACGCCAAGGATTCCCGTTGGAATGCAGTTTCAGGTGACAGTAGAAACAAAATGGCAAGTGCCGGAAGGGCGAAAGGTCCGGACTGGCGCAGCGGTTTTTGAATGCGGTGTGACCGACCTCGTGGAGAGAATGTCGGTGATCCCAAAAAGGCCTGGTGTTGAAGCTAGAACAGGGTCGCACGGGTCGTATGTAGGTCGGTCCTGGATCGTAGATTATCGTGCGCAGAATCTACCTAGGTGGTCTAATAGGTGGGCACGGTTACTGCACGGTTTACGGAGGGTAGCTGCTGGAAACGAGTCGGCGGACACGGGTGGCTTTCCGGTAGCCTTCCGGTAGGTCGTTGGTACCTAGTGCTTATTTTATATGGCCACGCCGTACGGAGTAATGGTACTCAATAAATACGCAGACGGAGTAGCCTGTATGCTGAATGTCTGAGAAATAGTCGGGTGGGCCTGGAAGAAGAGCCCGGAGAAGGAACGAGAAGGCGGCCGACGGTCAAATTTCACCTTTCGTTTCTCACGCACGACTTGAAGCCATCCGTGATCGAGAGGGCTCCCTGGTGTGTCCGTCTGGCGTGTTCCGTCTGGTGCGTGCGTAAGATGAAGGAAGGGAAGGGAAGGCACAAACAAACGCTAGAAGAGGTCGCAGGTATTGGACGGGAGAGGAGAACGGATGGAGATGGAGCGAAGGTTTGCGAGGGTGAGTTTAAGGGACGGGACGCAAGGGGCGGGATTAAGGGACCCGATGATCTCTTTAAGGGTCGTGCTGCTGGTCGTGCTTGTGGTCGTGCGAGTTCGAGTTTCCAGTTTCCAGTTTCCAGCATCAGTTGTCATGCACGGGGCGGTCATCTACATATGTACTGCACGAGGATCGGCGAAGGGTCGAGAGGGGAGGAGCAGTTCCCGCCAAGTGGGTTTGGCACTTTCGTGGGGCTCTACAGGTAGTACCTAGGTCAGTGGCTACCCCTAACGCTACCTGCCTAACTACAGGCAGTACGGGTCAGTACCTTCTGTTTAGTGGCCGTTAGGGACCAACAGGGACCAAAGGCTTACACGCTAGTGCGTTTAGCGCGCGCCCTTGTAACCAGAATGAGTAGTGCTACGACTCGGTGCCTAGCTTTGATTGGCCACCGACCTTGAATCTCCTCGCAACTCTTCCAAGGTTTCTTGTGGATGGATACAAGTACGGGGTAAGGCGGTTGTGACCTGCTTTTTCGAGCGGTATCTTGAGTCCATTTATATCTTCTTTGAACCAACCGTAGCGCGGATATCCGGTAGGTTCGAGTGGCTTGAACGACTCGTCAAAATCATCTCGAATTTGTCACGGAGCACAAAGCACAAAACATAAAGCAGAGGAAAGTCAGCGAGGCTGTCAGCTTAAGCCATCATTCCCAACATTAGACCCTTCATTGGACGCCTGGTACGGTGATATCGAAGTTGAACTACCGGTATTCATGCGTGGCGCCGATTGGGTTGCCACCTATATCGGCTCAACTGCATGTGGGTTTCCATTCTCTTTATGGAGTCTTTTTGTGACGATCTATAGCTGATTCTTTCTATGCCAACGGCCTTCATGTGATTAGCCCGTAACGAGCCAGGAGACTAGAAGCCAATGAGAGCGTGTACTGGTGTGGGTGTCTTCTATAAATTGGCGATCTTTGTTATTACCTAGGTAGTATACACGAGTGTCTGCACGAGTATTACTCGTAACCAGGCCTCTGACTGGGCTTCTGACCAGGCTGTCCTGACAAAACCATTGGGGATAGTGGAAGCGGGCAAAAAGCACTCTTTGAAAATGTACGGAATGTGCCATGAATCGGCATTACGAATTAGATAGTGGGTGCGTTACAAACACACTCAAGGACCCCTTATATTTCATACCGTGGGGTCTACCCTAGTATTCCAGCTATTATTGTTCCTTGGTATTTATGCATTCTACAGCTAGGTGGTGTATATACGGTGCTATGTAGGTTAACTGAGAAACAAGAGTTGAAATTAGCGCAGAGGCTGAAGCGTCCGAGGTTATTATATACTAGGTAGCTTGATAATAATTTGATAATACCTACCTGGGTAGAGTTAAGTAAACCAAGTGTGCTGTTCGGTTCGATGTATTAATATCGGCTGTAGCTTATGTACGTACATATTACCGGATTGAAAGGTTAATAAAGCATCAGGGGTACTTTTGACCATTTTGAACTCTCTATCCCTCTGGTGAGCACGCGTCGAGTAGAAGACTGGTCTAGACTCACTTATTTCTTGTGAGTGAGAGTTCAACATGGGTAGACCGACTGTTTCCTGACACACCGATCTTTAGGCTGTTGGTTACCTAAATCACTTAGAGCATACCTAGGTCTAACTCACCGCTGTTTTGTTTACAATGATTAAATACCTACTACGTAGGTAAAAGGTAGTTAATCCGCCCGTATATACGGAGATAAGCGAGTATTTTGTGTAGGTCTTTCGTGTACAATACCTCTGCTATACCTACGGTCGCTGAACCACAGTTTACAATAGGAGGAATACTGTAGCGTAGGTACTGTACTGTGCTGTAACATACCCTCTGTAAGCTGAAAGTGGCCTGTGCAACTCCGCTAGACAAAAAGGTCTAGCCTAAACGCCTATCTAGATTTGGGTCTATCTGGCCAAGTCTCGAGAGGACGTCGCAAGCTCGTGTTAAAGCGACCCCCAAATTACCTACCTACTTAGTAGGTATTGCTATTATTTTTCGTCATCAACGTAATCAACGCCGTGTCGCAATTCCTCAGCTGCGACCTCTTACTACCCTTGGGGGGCTCCGATTTGCCTCAGACGCGAAGAGCTACCTGATTCCCGAACCTATTGACCAAACGGGTTTCCTCAATTCCTCCGCTGCGTATGCCGGCCGACACGCCCTCTCTGCATCTTGGTAGCACATGCTTCCACTGTTTCCCATGAACCTGTGAGAGCTGTCGATTTGAGAGCGACATCATTTCAATCCGCCAAATGGCGCGCCCTATGGGGCCCGTCCGTCTACGGAGGACCAACTATGTGACTTTGACCATCGGGGCTTGTTTGTGTCTTTTCATTCTGTATTTCCTTGTCCAGGACGGATCCGATGTCTCCACGAGTTCACCGAACGCAGACTCACACCCTATCCGTAAACCCGTAACCGCCAAGTCCAAACTCATCGGCGACCGATCACCTGTACGCCGCTTTAACCTCAATAATGTCACAATCACGCCGGACCCCATTGAAAACCAAGAGGTTGTCCTGATTTTGACTCCGATGGCCCGATTTTACCAGGAATATTGGGACAATCTTATAAAGCTCGACTACCCCCACGAACTCATCTCGCTCGGATTTATCCTACCAAAGAATAAAGAAGGCAATGCCGCAACGGCTGCTCTTCAGGCACAAGTGACGAAGACGCAGAAGGGACCGCTAAAGGACCGGTTCAGGAGCGTCGTCATTGAGCGACAGGATTTTGACCCTCCCATTTTGTCGCAAGACGAGGGGGAGCGCCACAAAATAGAAAATCAAAAGGCGAGGCGCTCCTCCATGTCGAGAGCCCGCAACTCGCTGCTGTTCACCACACTGGGAGCCGAAACGTCTTGGGTGCTGTGGCTAGATGCCGATATTATTGAGACGCCACCATCCCTCATTCAGGACCTCGCGGCTCACGACAAGCCGTTGATTGTGCCCAACTGTTACCAGAGGTATACCGACCCCGAGACCGGCAAACCTGCAGAGAGACCCTATGACTTCAACAGCTGGCAGGATAGTCCGACCGCCCAGGAGCTTGCCTCTAAGATGGATCCAGACGATATCATTTTGGAGGGATATCGCGAGATGGCAACATATAGAGCCCTTATGGCGTATATGGCGGACCGGGTGGACGAAAGGGACGTGGAGGTCCCTCTCGACGGTGTGGGAGGAACAGCGTTGCTGGTTAAGGCTGACGTCCACCGGGATGGCGCCATGTTTCCGCCTTTCGCGTTCTATAACCTGATTGAGACCGAAGGGTTTGCAAAGATGGCTAAAAGGCTAGGCTGGGCCGCCACAGGTTTGCCAAATTATAAGGTAAGTAGATTTGGAAATTCGGCCTTAGTGTTCTACACCCGCTGACTTGATACTAGGTGTATCACTATAATGAGTAAACGTTTCAAAGACGAAGGATGGCAACTCGGTATCGGTTTGGAACACTACGTACGGTTTCCGAACTGGTGTTTGGAACTCTTGTCAATGAAAGACAAGTAGAACACCCGCCACGCTCCCCAAGACTGGCGAGGACACGGGGAATTTTTTTGTAACATCTTGTAGCATTAACGGCGGGACCCCTTCAGTTATTATACCTGGGGCCCATAGCCACCACGAATTACTCAGAATCCCGTGGCTTCAGGGACAGAAGACGTGGCAGACCTAGGGCGAGGCGCATTGGAAAGTGCCGCACCTGGAACGATGCTTAGGACACACGTTGTCTAACTCAGCATCGCAGCAATAATTAAACATCGAATTGATCAAGAAAGTATCTGTTCTGTGAAGCATCGCCCTGTTAAACACCTAGTAGAGGAAACATAAGGAATACAGACTATCGTGTCTCGCGTGATCCCCGCCCACAACTCCAGTTTTTTGTACAATTTGCCGTCAACCTGTCCATCCACCCATAAACAAGGCATAATGCACTCCGCTTATCCGAGCCGGTGAAATATGATGTGTTAAAAGCGAAAATGGCCACGGTCATCCATCCAATCGCTAAGCGATGGACATGACGTTCTTCCCGACCGCTGTGCCTAAAGCTCAACTTAAACCTGACTGTCGCCGCACAAAAAAGATGGCGTTTCAGTAGCCGGCGGATTACCCTTAGATTTTGTCCTGCACTGCGCGGTATTACTATGCGTCTTCTTTCTTCTGAGAACTTTCTCTCATATCTCCCCGCCCGTGCGCATCACGGCCCTTCATACCGGCCCTTTTCCTGCGTACACCAGTACTCCGTCAGCCGCCTGGCCGCGAGCGAATCGCCGGCGCGTATCAGGGCCGCTACGTCGACGTTGAGCGGGGAGTCGATGCCGGGGCACGAAAGCAGCAGGCGTACGGCGCGCACACACTCGAGGACGCTGTACGCGGGCGTCCAGGCGTCCTTCAAGAGATCGAGGCAGATCTCGCCGTCCTTGAGGCTGACGTTGGCGTGGACGATCTGCGTGCGGAAGGTGATTCGCGGGGGGGCGAGGGGGTACGTCGCGGGGATGTCGATGCTGAGGAGCCAGCGGCCTTCTGTTGTTGGGTTGGTTAGCATAGGAGCAAACAGGGGGAAAGGTAGGATAGAAAATGAACGAACCGTCATACCCAGCCCCAACTCCCCGTCCATTAACGACAGCCTCCCACCGCAGGAGCTCGTCCTCGTTGATGGGGCCCAGGCGCTCGATCCCCGTCTCCGTCGGTGCTTCCTTTTCCCAGGTAGCGAGCTCGTAAAGCAGCCGCTTTGCCGCGCTACGGGTGGAACCCGAAGACATGATAATTATAGATTATTGACTCGGCCGTTTTGTCTGTTAGGCTCACAAACGTTCTCTTCTAAAGCGATCCGCGTAACCAGAAGACGCGTGGGCTCGTAGCAAGGGGGGGTCGTTTAGGAGAATAAATATAGGTTCAAGGATCTGGAGAGGGAGTTGCAAAACAGAATCCGCTCCGATAATCACATGAGAAACGACACGCTACCGGGTAAATTGCCTGCTGTTATCGGTGAGTACTGCATTGCGCAACTGTGAGGTTTAGCGTGGTATGGTCGATGTTAGAACCGCGGATTGGGTTGACAGGGGTGACCCACATGCGCTCGAGCGGGCCAAGCCGAGGCAGATGCAGGCTTGATTGATATTTGGTATGAGGCGTCACGAGGCCCAGAACGTCTTCTCCAAGAACGTAGGAAGCACAGGTAACATAAGTAACACAGGTAACACAGGTTGTCTGACGGATCATCAATCCACTCCTAGAAGCAAGAGAGCAAGAGAGCAAGAGCACAAGAGCACAAGAGCACAAGAGCACAATAATAACTCAAGTTCCGACGATAAACTAGGTATGTATGAGTACAATAAAGCTACTTTTGTAGCGAGGGCATATGTTCATTATATTTGTACATAGCTAGCTAAATGTGTTTGCTGACAACTGCAGCGTTAGTATAGGTAGCCACTGTCGTTGGCAACCTTGGAGACTTGTTTCAGAGAGTCAAGTATGACTTAGCTATCACCCCTCCCCCGATTTCCTTGTCATGCCCACCGCAAGTGCTATGTTCAGAAAAATCAAGTTCCCCATCTCTATTTGCAAACGAAATCTTTCCTTTCCGTACTTTTCGTAATGCAACCACCCTCCTCTCCCCTCCCCTCTCCTCCCTTCCCCTCTCCCCTTGTAAGCTATTGTGCTTGATATGAATATTGCTTTGCCAGTTCTAGAACTAACCGTTCACATCCGTGCAACAAACCATTTTAGAGGCCAATGTAGTCGTGTGTGGCATGAAACAGGTTGGCTATATTGGCAGTAACCTCGGCGTACCCGGATTTCGTCCGGGGCGTTTTGTTTTTATGTCTAAGCGATATCGGACGAGTACACCAGACGGGGTGTCCAGAGTAAAATTGACAGGTCCTTATAATAAGAACATCACGATGGCACCCTAAGAGCCGCTGGGCGCTTTTGGTTTCCAAAACTGCATCATCCTCGTCAAGCGCTTTGACCTGCTGGATTTGGACTTCTTTTCCACATCATTTTCAAATGGCACTTCCATGCTAAGCTTGCTACGCTCCCCATGAGCGCTACTGATGAGGCGACTCAAGCTAGCAAGACTAGATCTGCGACGTCCGAAGGCAGTTGTGAAGGATGCCGGTCGCTGTTCGTGAAATGGCTTATTTCTCGGTTGAACACCGGGAATGAAACTGCTTTCCCGTGTCATTGTTGAGTTCGTGCTATCTAGGGAAGGAACATCGATAGACAGCCGGACAAGTTCCGGTCCGGGTTCTCCCATCAATAAGGAACGAAAATGGTTTTCGTCCGTGATCGAGGATGGCGCCGTAGATATCCTATGAGGATCGTACGACATTGGCGAGCGCGGCGAGGGAAATGACGAATGGCTAATGGAATACGGACTGATAGGTAGTGTAGGCGGGCCAGAAAGAATGATGGAGGTTGCATCAGGAGGAGTGGATTCCTTTTGGTTAATGTCCCTACCGGGTGAAGGGACTCCGAGATCAGATGTTTCCGAGGGAATGGTAAACACGGATTCCCTTCTTGCAGGGTTGGAGAATGGTTGCTCCTCCGCGATAACCTCGTTATGGAGACTACCGGAAGAGCTTTCATTCCCGACTCTTCCGGGAGTTGGTAGCTCTAGGCTCGAACAACTCTGCTTTCTGAGTGAAGGAGGCGCTGGGATATCGGCTTGTGGGCTGATCAATTCTGCACTATGCTCTTGCCTTGGAGTAGAGGCTGCATCATCTATATCGCGTTCGTCTTCCTCGTCTCCGGTGGTTGTGTCCTGGGACTCGCTGGTTGAATCTTCCACTGCGGACTCTCCAGTGTTATCATCATCTTCTTCATCCTCCTCGAAGACATCGGCCATAGTTGAGGAACTGCCGAATCGGTGCATGCTGAACCGCGCTCCTTCAAAAGGTGGCATTTCTGGCGCGCTTTCAGCCCGACGATGATAGTGCATCCCAGGTCCAGTAAAGCCTCTCATCCCTGCAGCACTATGAAGTTGCCTCTTAGGTGGTGCTCCAGCTCTCTGGGCTTCTTCCCACTGAGGGTCACGAGTCGGAGTGTTGAACGGCCCGAGTGCTGCGTCAAGATCAATCATGGGATACGGTGACTCGTCTTCAACACGGGATCGGCCACGTTTTACTACCCGGGACTCTGATAATACCGATGGATTTGAACTGGATCCTAACTCCGTTCCAGATGATTGGTCAGTGGTCTCCGAAAAATCACAATCCGGGTCTTCGTCTTTTGAGAAACGAGTAATTGGTGGTGTTTGTGATCGGCGACGTGCCTTTGATTTCTGACTGCGTGACTTTGACTTCCGTGTGAGTATTGAACCTGCCCAAGTCTTTACCCTTTTCTGCCTCTTCTTGCTAGACTTCTTCTTCTCTTCGGTAGGTGATGTAACTTGGTCGATTTCTAAGTCTCGTGCCACGTTACCGTCGTCGTTGGGTGGCGGACGGTCTGTGGCGTCTTTTACTGCTGTGCCGGGAGAACATGGACTTGCCGGTCTAGGTCTAGTGGGTGATCCAGCGGCCGCAAATGAGTCAAATCCGAAAAACGTCCATCTTTTAGGAGTTTTCGTTGGAGTTGATGCTGTCGGCGCATCAGGATTGGCCTGTGCCAAGTCATTAAGAATTAAGATCGAGTTGCGTCTCCTAGGGGATAGGCTACCCTCGGTAGCCACGTGGAGACTCGATGTACGCTCTAATACGGCGCCTGCAGTGCTTGGGCGGGAGTCGGATTTTGCAAGTGGTACTGAGGAGCCTATAACGCTAGGCGATTCACGACCACGGTTTGTCCCGTTTGTAACAGATGCAATTGATGACACACTCCCAGAGACGGAGTGCCCTGGACGCACCGTACTAGCCGTATCTGTTGAAACCAGAGACAGTGGCCGAGGTATGAACTCAAGTGTGTCAGAAAACCCAACCCGTGCACGTGTGGGCGGTCTTGGGCCGAGTTCTGGCAAAGATCGACTCGGTTTCTCTGGAATAATGCTCCCTGCGCCTGCTGTAACTTCGCTAGCACCCGTCACAGTTACTTCGACCGTTTGTTGATCCTTTATGTTGGGAAACGTTTGCTGGCCATGAAAGCCTGCTGGACTAGCTGGGGCGCTACTGCCTCTCGACGAAGGGCTTGGGCTTGCTTGCAGTATGAGTGAGAGATCGTGGCTTGAAATGGCACCAGAACGTCGGTGGGAATGACCCCTTTGATGTCTACGAGGTCCGGCTGATGGTGCTAGAGTTGGCGATGCAAAACCACTTTCGCTCGCGGTCGGGCTCGTACTCATCACACTAATCGGCTCTCCCGACCTAAGCTTACCGCCAACAAATTCACTCCCTCCGCGCCGGTGGCCCATGTGATTAGGGATAGTCCTAGGTGAAGGAGGAGAGAACGAAGGACTCAAAAGAGACGCATCCGTGGCCGGGGTTACACCAGGATTGAAAGCAAAATCAGGGAGAGGTGGCGGTCTCGGACGACGGCTGGCACTTTCAGGGCTGAGGTTATCGCCGGGACTGAAACGAAAGTCAGGAAGCGTAGCCGATGGTTTATTCAAGTCCGAATATTCTGTTCCTAGGCCAATCTTCGAGATCTCTATCGCTGATTGATGGCGGCGGCCTGTAGTTCTGGAGAGTGACGAAGGTGCAGACGATGAGGAGCGAGCAGGAAATGTGAAGGGAGGGTTCGGAGGTGGAGGGAGATTGATGCGTGGTGAAGCCTGAGGGCTCACAGCGCTAGCCATGGTATCTTGCGGGAACGTGGGAGCAGCGAGTCGAGTTGTGGCGACATCGTTCATTTCTCCAATAACGACGTCGCCTGTCGGGGCCCTGGTGCTGTATGCGGTTGCCATCGGTCCTCCAAGCCGCTCCCCGGCACAAAACCAAGAACGACTAGCAGCGGTTGGATATCATAGGGTGCGCTGTTCAAAAACGCTGACAGATGAGGCGTCAAATCTCGAGGTGCCCGGACACCATTGGAATACTCGGGGGCTCGAGAATGGAAGCGTCTAGGAGCGGGCGTGCACCCTATAGTCGAATCAGTCCAGGCAGTGCTTCTCCGGCGGTCAGTTAGTAGTAGGTAGACGAGGATCGAGAGATATTTGCGCATTCGCAGGCGCAAGGGACATACCCCGTGGCAGACAGGCGTTCGTGCGGCGATCCTTAGACGATGAGGTAGTTGCGTTTTGCCGTCAAGGCCCCAAGTGTGTTTTTTGTGTCAATTCCCCCCAAGCAAGATTGCCACAGATTGATCAATCAAAGTCAAAATGACAACAATGCTGGCTAGTGGAAGGAAAACTAGGAATGTAAAAGAAAAGGAGCGGACGGCCAAGACCAGAGCAAACCCGACAATTCGAGAAAGCTGCTGGAATTGAGCCAGATGGTGGTTGGCGGACAATGATGTTTTCGAAGTGAAGGGAAAAGGATGAGGAAGTAGACGAAGAGGAGATTGGTAGATTGTAGGTCGAGAGGGTAGGAGGGATTGTACGTTGCACAGTGTGTGCTGGGGCGGGAGTTGGGAATTGAGACGCAACAACAGGGTTATCCACGAATTCGTCAATCGCCTGTGGACCGTGCGAGAGACAACGACAGCGCTAGCAGCACGCTAGCTCGGTAGGTGAGTTAGGTGCCTCCTTTAGTGTACATGTTCGTTCTGCATTCTGCACATCTACTAGGACGGAACGGTACTGCTGCGGTTGGGTTGTAGACTGACTTTCCTCCTGTTGATTAGCGTGGTTAGCCATTGAGGTGTGTAGTGTGTATAGGTAGTGTGTATAGTTGTAGTGTGAATGTGGTAGTGTGGCACAATACAAAGAACAACTATAGTAGGTAAGGTACCTACCTCCTACGGTCTACCTACCTACCTACTATAACCTATAACAAGGGAGTATACATATATACCTGGTATGTACCTACTGTCATGGTATGTACCTTACGCAGTACAACACCTATCTACTACCTACCTAGGTAGGTATATGTACATGTAATAGAAGGTACTAGGTATAGAGGCACCTAAGTAAGGTAGGTAGGCAGCCTGGGGGGAGAAGACGTTGACCGCATTTACTTCGACCTTCGTGTGCATAGAGGAACGTAACCGGCGCATGTGATGAAGCCCCGAAGTAGAGCCTTTCTAGAAGGTCATTGAGATAAATTGGTTCTATGTATTACCACCTCATCTTAGGTAAGATGTCCTGGGAAATGCTGGCAACCTACGTGTACGCTTTATAGCTACGTGTACGACCTGGGCAGTATTACCACTACTATTAGTAGATCAGTATACTGTAGGTAGACCGTAGGAGGACCTTCATTTGAGTCCGTATTTAGACTACCCTACTACTAAGTATGTACCAGGTATGCAGGTCTGCTGCCGAGTTAGGTATCCAAGAATTCGCCGAGGGAGAGGAGTCTTCCGCCTTGAACCTGGTTTAGTCTGTTACTGTCCCCTGGACGTTGAGTCCTCCAAATACTGGGGAGCGGTTCTCATTGGGCTAAATGCACAACTGGACTAAATTAGATAGTCTTCTACCTTATCCATGTCTAATGTATCGCACCAGGTAGGTATCCATCATTGTCCCGTGTAAGGTGGGCGCGCTATTGGAGTCTCTGACGGCCACCCCAACTGGGAAATACTGAGTACATTAAATGTGCACACGGGATAGGAGCTTGCTTATTGTTGAAGCTGTACTATACTCTAAGTTAGGTCGTTTCAAGGCCAAACAAGTTCTGTAGTTACATACTATAGTATATATATATTGTTCAAATCGAGACAGAAAACTGTTGGGTAACCAATTATGTATTAGTAAAATTATTCGTGGAACTCAAAAGGGTCCTGACTATGAGGTGGCACAAACGCAGGGCATTTAAGCGTCCATGGGTCTTCTATTATGAGCCAGAGCGTCAAGACTCATACACCCATTGCGCGATGTGTGTGAGTTTAGCATATTGATAGAATCTAGTTTACGATTGCGCATCCCCGGAGGCCTTCGAGAGATCTAGGAATCCGGAAATAGCGGTACGCTAGGCTGGGCTAAAATTGAACGAGCTGAATTATTCGTGTTTACACCAGTACACTAGGCGGGTAGTCAGTCCAGAAGTCAGTCTAGGTAGAGTGTAATGTTGAGGCAGGTTTAGAGACCACGCTGTCCCAATCCACAATTGGTTTAGACTACCTAGGTAGCGATAAAGTCGGTATTGTGATGAACATCAGTGCGCGAAACTGTACGTAATCATCCCCGGCAAAGCATATCAAGACCCCTGGCTGGTACCTACTGCGCTGGAAAGGATTCGTGTTTCTGGCCCGCCGTTGGATTTTGTAGTTTTCTTGTTTTTTCCCTCGGGACTTTGCCTCATCCAGTCTATGCCCTTCCACACCAGTAGGGGACCCTTGTCTAGCAACTGTTGCTGCAGGTATGCTCACTACTAGTACATACATTATCCCATCTCGTCCTGCACTATCTTGGCCTTACCTTATGCAGTGTGAGCAGACGCCTTCGAACTTGGCAGTCTGGAATGCTACCGTACTTGGGGAACCCTGTTGCCCCCCCCCCCAGCGGTAACAGCGGCAAGGTATCTTTACAGTAGTTAGGTTTGCTCAATTGTATATGTAACCAGGCCGATACCCATTGTATTTCTGTGTACCCATCAGTAGAGTATTAGGATAGATAGATACTAGTAGATAGATAGATATATTTACCTAAGCCTAGTATAGCGCATAGTTGTACAGTTTTTGTTGTCCCTATTAGAACCCATAGTACATAGGTAGTACCTACCAGGTAGGTAGGTGCAGGATAGCAAAAGCAACTTCAAGGCACAGTAACAAACACATCATAACCAGGTACAGAACAAGGTGCATACACTCCGTACCCAGCTGAGAAGCGAATCCTACGTTGCCAGCAGGAAGCATCATGTGTCCACAGCAACAGGGTGCCGATAAGTTTAGGTAACCAACTAGCGTGCAGCACGATATCATCAACGGACTAGCCGTAATCCTCATGCACGCACGATACTGCAAGATCACTGCGAACAATTCTGCGTTCACTAACAGTACCTGTCAGGCGAGCAGACACATTGATATCCAGATAACACCTGCATTTCTGACGCGCGCCCTCGTATTGTAAATGGATGAGCCAACCATTTCAGCACCCAACGTAACGCCTCATGTCCGATGCACGTATAACACCGTTTTGCTATAACTTCCATCTCCCCCCTCATAGGCTGAGAGTACACGATAGCCAAGCCAGATAATATCTGCAAACGGAAAACGCATACGAGCCGAGCCGCCTTCAACAAATCAAACACAAACCCTTCAGGAGATGCACTTGTTACTACTGTATACTAGTATACATTATCAAGAATTGGACATCAATCTGACGTCCTAAGAGATTGGTCATCGAGCCCTACAGCAAATGAACATCGAGGTTGCGTTTTTTGCGTGCCTAACGTATCTACCTAGCCTAGTAGATCATCACATCAAGATCATAGGTATGTCGTACGGCTATCTCCAGTAGAGCAAGATTATGTCTAATTTGCAATTACTATGCAAAGACTACACCATGTGGTTTAGATTGCGGCTATAATCTTAAAATGATCGATGTACGCGGGCCACATGTTTGACATATAATATTCGCGACAAACTGAGAAAAAAAATATCTGGTGTGATGTATCGCAGGTCCTTGCTCCTCGCCCTCCAAGAACATGTTAGATAACGTGTAGCGCCAAATAAGTAAATGCAGATGAAGCTTTCGGTCTACTTATCTAGCGTAGGCGTAGTCATCTAGTGATGGCTGTAATATAGTAGTTCAATCAATCCACTCTAGGAAACATCTTCTAGCATAGGTAACAATCAACTAGTCTGATAAAACTTGCATTATGTGCCTGGGAAGGTAGATCGCTGTCGCATTTTGAGGATTCAGGTAGTTACGTTTCCCCAACATCTGCAAATCTCCATCAAGGTTTAAGGTCTCAGATCTAGTCGGTAGTGTACCTCCTAGGTAGGTGTCCACGTGTGGGGCTCAAGGCGCCTTATCTTATCTAAACTCTTAGTCGTGGGGGTGTATCCTATTTTTTTTGGATTCAATTTCTCGATTAGTATTAGAAGGCAACGAACGACACGACGCAAGCACCATCACAGCCTATACCTCCGATCGGGGCCACTCTACTCACTGAGCCGCGCACGATAGACAATTATCCTAGGACAGCAGCTGTAAATATGTCCGACGAAACTGCGATCGCGGGAGCAGGGGCAAAATCCCAGGACGTTCCCCAGGGCATGCGCAAGAATGGTAGGAACATATTTTGTCTGAAGGCCGGACAGTAGACATGGCTCACATTTTGTCAAGGGAAACAATGGCACGCGCCACGAAAAGCATTCCGACCTACAGCGGGCTTGACTTCATACGAACAGCGTGAGAAGAAACGGCTAGCGATGGCCGTCACGAAAGCGAAAGAGAAGGAAATGAAGGAAGAAAAAGAGGCAGAGCGACAGGTACGTTCCTTCTTTCTCGCTTAGCTGCACCTCTTCCTTTCGGGTTGCTGACTTGAAACTATAGCAAAGAATACAAAAGATTAAGGATAGGCGTGCTGCAAAGGAGGAGAAGGAAAGGTATGCCAAGATGGCAGAAAAAATGCACAAGAAACGGGTCGAGCGATTGAAGAGGAAAGAGAAACGCAACAAGCTCATCAACTCATGATGAGCGCATACCGTTGTGCCTACACTCCAAGAGCTTCTATTCTAGTCGGCAACTGTATGACCGCGACAGTCGATGCAAACACTACAGCCGCCAATCCAAACTACAGCACACATAGCCCGGCCAAACTTCCCAAACAAGCTAATAAAACCGAACTGCTTGGGCAATAGAGAGCATGCGCTGGGGAAATACCGGAGGAGATTACAAGGGGCCTCTTAAACAATGAGGGCTACGGCAAAAGAGCCACTTCTACTACTATTCAAAGCGTGTCTCGGTAGATACCCATGAGGGTGAGAAACGAGGCTTAGGTACTGGTAAGCATGTAACCTAACCTACCTGCCTGTACCTAGTTAGTTATACCACTTGAAGAAATTCAGGATAATGAAACATGCAAAGCCTTCAAACATCTAATATCCCTACTTCCACATGTCTAATATCTTGTTTCACACATTGCCTACCTACCTAGGTATCTGCCTAACCCTATATATCTACATGTACCTAGGTATCTACCTGAATCATTATTACCAACTTAACATGTGAAAATAGGCTATAGGTCCCTCTAGGTACCTACCAGATAGGTATAGAACCGAGTTAGTACCTGAGAGCGCAGGTGGGGTGGTCTACGGTGTTAGTGCATATCATGGCTGTACCTACCTAGGTACTCGGTGCCTACGCTACCTAGGTAGATGTCTGGTCTTCAGCCAACCTTATTTATTATTATAGGGGTTTGTATTAGTAACTCCTCTATATACCTGCCTATCTTTTTACATTTCGGTACCTGTATGAGACAGCGGGTGATAACAACCGAAAACGTCATTTCGGGCTCTTCACGCCAGCCATGGCCGCTTATCTTACGACAATGTCGGCGAAACACCATGACCATGATCCTTTAGCTGTGCAGCGAACCGTCACCTCATCTAATCGACCTAGGCATCAATTACGCCGTTCCATCACAGAGCAATCGCCACCCTTCAAACAGTCCCGCGTCCACCAATATCTACATCGAAAAGATCGGGAGCGTGACGAAAGACTGCCTTCATCCGCAGGTCCGCTAGTGCGCGGCTCTCTTGAGCTACCCCAAGTCGAAGTCGTCACGTCCGCCGATACGGGTATGATTTTGGGGGTAGGGGATGATGTCGCCAATACTGGCGAAGCTGGAACCACCTTACAACAATTGCTCAGCAATGATGAAATTACCAAGGAGCAAAAAAAGAAGGCAGAGGCAGCGACAGCGTACGTCATCTTCACCAGGCCTGACTGGTACCCGCCCAAGGTTATTTACTGATACGCCAATTGCAGGAGTCTTAGGAAATCGCTAGTTGAACTAAACAGCTTTTCGAATGCGACGATTGCCCGTCTGGACGAAACATATTCTTCTGTACTGCAAAGGCTCGGATCACTGCGAAGCACTATTATGGCTATGAAAGACCTTGCGGCTATGTCGGAGGAAATTAACAAGACTTTCACGAGCGAATCGCACACATTGGTTACCGAAATTGAAACACAGCTCAGCGTCTATGACCAGTCCGCAGATCAGAAGAAGCGTATAGAAGATCTCCAAGCTAGGATCCATGCAGGACGAGACAAAGTACATGCTCTCAGCAAACGAGTCGATGTAGTGCGCGAACGCATTGAGGGCTGGGAGAAGGCTGACAGAGAATGGCAAGAAAGGACAAGGAGACGGCTCAAGACCACATGGATTATCATTTCTGTTGTTGCATTTGTTCTGATGCTACTCTTCTTTGGTGCTCAGTACGCTCCATCGTCTGTGGATATCAATAAGCCGGCCGAAGTAGCCCCAGGGGTCCGAGAGGGAACGCCGGCGATGGAGAATCTGGCTGGAAACAACAGCAAAAGTGCTGCGGTTATAGCCGACGAAGTCAGGGAAGAACTCACACTAAGGAGAGCCCATGGTTCTGTCGAGCAAGAGGTTCTCCGGGTTTTTGATGAATTATAGCCCGCACTAGGACCCTAGCTGCGCGTTGTAGCTCGCATCCTCTCCAGGTCCTGTTTTCTACATATACGATGATACCCTAATTGTAAGAGCCCTGAATAAGTACATTTAGATACCCCTGACAATAGATGTTTGATTGCGCCTCCGTGCCTTCGTACTTACATACTCATTAGCCGCCGCGGTTCGTGTGGTTGCCAGTGCGCTATCCGGTTCCATCCTAGACTTGAGAGCAAAATACTAAATTAGGCAGATGCACGGTTCGACGGCTTTACTTCGCTACATGCACATACCTATCTACTAGTAAGTAGTACACGCAGTGTGTGACTACCGTACGCGTAGGCCAACGCGGATGTCGGCAAACTGACTTGACTCGTTGAAGGTGGGCCAAGTCCTATCTGGGTAGTTAGCCTACTTTACATAGTATGTCAGGAAATAGAAGGCAGCACTGCGGAAAAGCGGCAAGATTCAGAGGCATCATCTCGCGGAGGATAATGCAGCCCAAGAATTGTGCAGACTTAAAAGCAAATGGAGGAGCAACATGCGTGAACGCGCGCCAAGGTTTAGGCGCCAAGTGTGCCGCTTTGGGGGTGTTGATTAAGATGCGATGCGTGTAATGATGACGACGTCATAGGCTCAGCCACACGCTTACACTACCTATTGTGGTATCATTAAGTATCAATGTATCATCACCATAGCCCATAGCTTTTATTTGATGTAGGTACGTACACTATGGATATCCTCCAAGTAAGTTTTCAATTACGAAGCTACTTAGGTTATGTAGTTTTATCGTCAAACGATCCTCTACACCGGTGGATCAACATGTTTGTACAATACCAAGAGTCTTGGATGATGATACTAGGGCCCACCAATCAGCCAGCATGATCTACGAAGTCGGGATACTGTCGGGATCACAGATTCGAGTCCCCCCTGCCGGTGAAGATTGTAAACTAGTGTCGCCTTGCCGCTACCCGATGTACTGCCCGGTGTTTGTCTCTACCTCCTAGGTATTTCTTTTTTAAGATTGGCTGGTCCTTTTTCTCCCTTGTTGCACTTCAAAGACGTACCCACGGTTATTGTTTGTTCTAGGTATCGTGCTTGCTTGCCCACCTTAGGTACCTAGGTAGGTAGCCTTTGAGCCTTTGTGCCTCGACCCCTCAGCATACTTAAGTTAGGAGGTACCTACTACGTACCTGAGGCTACATGTACCTAAGTGGAATTCACCCCGCGCTTTATTCTACTAAGGTAAGTACCTTACTCATGCTCTTATATCAAATGTAAAGGGCAAAGATGCCCAACACACTCTTCCAAGGTCTACCTATAATGTTGTAGTAGTCCCAGCCGAAAAGCAACCGTGCATATGTGTTGTTTGAACATAACATGAACCTAGACTAACAAGGCTCGCGTGTCAGAAATGTCTACTGTGAATCCTCCACATGATGGCTCGTCTCGCGACGTCACCGCCCAAGACTCGAGTACTATGGCGACCACATCTCATCCTAGCCAGACCTTGACAGGAAAACAAGAGCACTGTTTGTTTGCACTCTCTCCGCTTATTGTATTTGTTTCCCAGTCAAGCTAATTATCACCACTGGTAGATTTGAAGCGGGAGCTCATTGCCGAGCAGGTCAATCAGGAAATTTCCGAGCTGAATTCTCCAACCGCCCTCCGAAGATTCGGGGCGCCATTCAAGTCCGACTATGGCGAGGTGTCACCCCTCGATTCCGAACTCCCCATTCTACGATATATTTTCGTTCACCATGTCCGCGAATTCCCTTTCCTCGATAAGGCGAAAGAGAAAGAGTTCTGGCAAGACAAATTGCAGGTGGTACGTAGCTCTAGACAAGAGACACCTTACGCGACAGCTCACATTGTCTCTTGACACTAGTTCCTCGAGTCATTTGCTAGCAAGAGTATATCATCGTCCGAAGACCGCCTCGAAGAGACAAAGCGCAGAAAACTAGCCGTCAAATGTCGGAAGTTGGTGGAGCTCATGATGGTGTCAGGCGTCCCCACGGCTTCTGGTTTCGAGGAGCGCATAAGATTCGCTGAAATGGAAATCGTTGACCGAAACGCCATCGACACCGGTATGCTTAACACAATGCCCGAGGGAAACTTCGTGAATGGGTGGGATGTCAACGTTGCCGGCGTACGCACAACATTAGTTAAGAGAAATATTAGGCATCATAAGCATGCGGTAAGAAGGGTTATGGTATTGCTAGTGAGATTCCAATGCTAATGCTAGGAAACAGGAGTTTATGTTGCGGGTTAAAAGGAAGGGTGAAATTGAACATTTCGTTGGGAGACGTTATGGAGATTTTGCGCGATTGCACAAAAGCCTGAGAATCGAACTGCCTGGAAAAGTTCTCCCACCGCTTCCCAAAAAAAACAAGTCCACTACAACTACCACAGGGCTATTCTCGCGTATGACGGACGGGGCCGATGACTCCGATGCATCCTCCGTTTCATCAGCATCCACTGTTCTTACTGCTGCCCAAGGCAATAATAGTCTTACCGAGCCGATGAAGACATTGACAGTACGAGACCATCGTCAAAATAAGTCGGGGGCCCCTTACCAACCATCTCCGCGGACATCTATTGAGGGTCGCTTGAGTCCAGTGACCCCAAGCCCGAAGGCTGAGGTAAGTGTGAGGTATCTAGTCCCATCTACGTGGAAATTAACCTTAACCAGAATACTACCCTTTGGCGCGAAGATCAGCGAATTTCGTTAAGAGCATTCTTGCGATATTTACTGCAAAATCCGCAGATCGCACAGAGTAATGCGATACAGGAATTTCTCACCCGATCCCCAATCACGCCTTCGGATGAGGATATTGATGATATCCATCAACGTAAAGCCGTGGACGCCAAGCGGATGGAAGAACAAAAGGAGTTTTTCGAGATAGCAAGAAAAAGGGCCGCAGAACTTGATGTCTACATGGAGCAGTTCCGTCAAGATATTGTCGAGCGAAATGGATTGACAAAACTCCTTCAAGAGATCAAGGATAAGCCTACAATCCCGGACCTTAGCCTCCAGTATCAGAAGTTCGCCGAATGGTTGCGCATAGAGATTGCCGCAACAATCTACCACTTATTCCTTGCGGAGGACAATTCACCCGAATTGTTTGCGCAACTAAAACGGATACACTCCCTGATACCATATACTCTCATGAAAAATGTCATTAAGATAGCGAATCCAGCCGCTGTCATGTCCGGGGTCCTTGATTTATTCTTGGCTCAGCCCTTTGGCTCTCGGTCGCTACTACAGCGAATATTTTCTATGACACTCAATGACGGAATCAAAAGTTACCAGAAGTCAATTGATGCAGTAGCGGGTAAAATCGGAGACGATGTTTTTGTGCAGAAATTGGCAAAGTTTAGTCAGGCGGAAGATCATATCAAACTTACCATTCGCGAGGAAGCCGAGGCTGAGGACATAGATATCATCGTATCGATCTTACGATCTGATCTGATTTCTCCACCTCTCAAAACCGACCAGATCGGAAGGCTCTACAATGCCTATGTCGCTTTTAACAATGCCGTGGAAAATATGGACGAGGAATTGAAGCAAGGGTCCCAGCTGTTCTCGTATCTCAAGCAGCTTATGAAGCTACAAATGAGGCAGCGCGATAAGGCCATGATGTTAAATCTGATCGAGGAACCGGTCACTCTTCAGCTGTTCCGGGATCTCTTCACCATATTCTATGAGCCTCTCGTGAGGGTTTACAAGTCGGCCAATGTTTACAATAGCATTACGGATTTTGCGGTCTTCCTAGATGACATGATTCAGGTCGGTAGAGAGCTTTCATACCACTGTGATGACACTAACCAACTTGCACAGGTTGTTGAGAAATGTCGGGAGCAAGATGCCTCGGCAGATCCTAATCAGACCGTACAGGCCTTCATTGACCTTTGTCAACGGCACGAGCACAACTTCTACAAGTTTATCCACGAAGTTCATACACACGATAACGGCCTTTTCACTCAGCTCATGGGCTGGATTGAGGGCATTCTTGAATTTCTTCGGCACGGACCGGCAGGCGGGGCAGTAGACATTAATGCCCTGTTTGAGGGCGCCGTTTCAGGTGGTCAATTAGACAAAACTAAAGCAATTGAGGAGATAAATCAACTCATTGCATGGCAAGAAGCACGGAAGAAGTGGCATCATGATAAAACGCGTCAAAAGATGGCAGCTGAAGGTTCAGTAAACGATACTGGGCTGCCGGGCATTGGCAACCTCAACGCGAGCGACTTCGGCTTAGATGCCATGGACCTGGAAGATCTAAACTATGATTTCGACTCGGACGAGGAGGCGGAGGCGGCGGAAGAGGATGAGCTGGACCCGATCGAAGCAGAACGACGCAGAAGAGCTAAGAAACAAGACCGCCTAAGACGTAGCGCCGGTGAACCCTCGAAACCACAAGTAAGCGAGGTTCACCGCCTGAGGGACAATTTCCTCGTAATGCTGCGTCAAGTTCTAGCTCCGTAAGTCGGCTGGTCACGGAGACTCTCTAGGTCGGGAGCTATCCCGTTGATGGACGTGGCCGGATAATTATATTTGTGACATATGGTAGAAGACATAGATTTGGCTCTTATAAGGACCTGTAATGCATTGGAAGTTGGCAGACGGCATTCGCATTGAGGAATTAATAGTGGTATTTCGGGTTCTAGTCAATGCATGTTAGGTGGGGGCATGAAGCCTGAAAGATAGAAAGAAAAGATTGAGTTGAGATAGATATTACCCGATATCCATTCCATATTGGGAATGTAAATAGGTATATTTATTACATATAGGCATATATATAATACTCGCGGACGTACTCCAAGGCCCCGGATCTTCTGCACGGATAATGCTGGAATCGGCGGGTATCCGTTGTGGGGGGAGGGGGGGGATAAATACTGAGCCTGGATAAAGAAGGCCGGCCCATTTTGAGAGGTTTTTGGCCGGCAGCACGTGATTCTTCCTACCTACTTACTAGGTACCTCTAACCGCCTAGGTAATCCACTGCCTACCTAAGGTCGCCTGGATAGATTACCTAAGGTACTGTATGTAGTCTAGGTACCTAAGGTACCTAACCTACCTACACTAGGCAAAGTCGGGCTTTACCTGGTCGGGCACGGATACTGCACGGATACTACACGGAATCCCCAGCACGAGTCTGCACGAGTCAGCCCACTCAGTTTTTGTCCCTCGGTAATCAGACTCGATGCTATTGGCTCAAGCCCCAATTGTTCGCCCTTCGAAGAACATCATTACTTACCGTTGTACCGACGTTGCTTTTGCCCATTGGAACTTGCGGGACAAGAGCCTCATTTGTTCTTGCCGGCGTTTCTATCTCTCTCCCCTCCTCCACCACCCTTACTCGTCTCTCTAAACATGGCATCCTCAATGGCATTGAGGAGGTTAGCCACCGGGTCCGCCGTAAGTTTTGTCCCGCCAACTTATGCGACACTTCCCTCGCTCTTGACAATCTCGCCAACTTGCCTTTGTCTGGGAGGGCGGAAATGGTAAAAGGATATAGACTAACTTCACTTTTCCTGCTAGTTCTCCCGGGCTACCAGATGTGCGACAAGGGCTTTCTCCTCGACACGTCCTGTTTGTATGTGAACAACCACTATTACCACCTCCGCGGCTGTCACTGCCTCCCTCACGACCCAAGCTAATCGTATGTGCTTATATAGCCCGCATCATCGCAAACAACCCGCTGAGGGCAAAGGAGGCACCGATACACGTTAGCAACAAATACCCCGTTGTTGTACGTCCCGTATACCCCCACGTTGCAGCTTCGCAAAACCGCTTCGTCTACTAGGCTGTCTATCCCAACTCGGAAGCGACTGACAGGGGCTAGGATCACGAGTACGATGCGCTCGTCGTTGGAGCCGGAGGTGCTGGATTGCGAGCAGCTTTTGGTCTCGCTGAAGCTGGCTTCAACACGGCCTGTATATCGAAGCTGTTTCCTACCCGAAGTCATACCGTCGCTGCCCAGGGTGGTATAAATGCCGCGCTAGGAAACATGCACGAAGATGATTGGAGATGGCACATGTACGACACCGTCAAGGGCTCTGACTGGCTTGGTGACCAAGATGCTATTCATTACATGACGAGGGAGGCCCCTGCATCCATTATTGAACTAGAAAACTACGGCTGCCCGTTCTCAAGAACTGAAGAGGGCAAAATGTAGGTCGTGGATCCCAATCTTTGGTCTGAGAGTTTGCTAATGAACGACGCCTAGTTACCAGCGGGCTTTCGGTGGTCAATCACAGAAATTCGGAAAAGGTGGTCAGGCATACAGATGCTGTGCTGTAGCCGACCGAACCGGCCACGCTCTTCTACATACGCTCTACGGTCAATCCCTTCGACACAACACAAATTACTTCATCGAGTTCTTCGCCCTCGACTTGATTATGGAGGGCGGTGAATGCCGTGGTGTTCTCGCGTACAACCAGGAGGATGGTACGCTTCACCGATTCCTTGCTAAGAATACTGTGCTGGCTACCGGTGGATATGGTCGGGCCTACTTCAGCTGCACATCGGCACACACATGTACCGGTGATGGTATGGCCATGGTTGCCCGCGCCGGTCTACCTAACCAGGACCTCGAGTTCGTTCAATTCCACCCGACGGGTATCTACGGGGCTGGATGTTTGATCACGGAAGGCTCGCGTGGTGAGGGTGGTTACCTGCTGAACTCGGAGGGTGAGCGTTTTATGGAACGTTACGCCCCTACCGCCAAGGATCTGGCTAGCCGAGATGTCGTATCTCGGTCCATGACCATGGAGATTCGTGATGGCCGAGGTGTCGGTCCCGAGAAGGATCACATCTACCTACAACTAAGCCATCTGCCCGCCGAAATCCTCGCTGAGCGTCTGCCTGGTATCTCAGAAACTGCTGCTATCTTCGCGGGCGTCGATGTTCGCAAACAACCTATTCCCGTCCTCCCAACCGTGCATTACAACATGGGTGGTATCCCCACCCGCTACACCGGAGAGGTGCTCACTGTCGATGAGCAAGGTAACGACAAGGTTGTTCCTGGCTTATTTGCTTGTGGTGAGGCTGCTTGCGTCTCTGTCCACGGCGCTAACCGTCTAGGCGCCAATTCTCTGCTTGATTTGGTTGTCTTTGGCCGTGCCGTCTCCCACACTATCCGCGACAAGTTTACCCCAGGATCTAAACTCGCACCGGTCAGCGCTGATGCCGGTGCTGAATCTATCGAGACACTGGATCAGGTTCGTACCTCGAGTGGGCCCAAGTCAACTGCAGAAATCAGGCTAGCGATGCAAAAAGCTATGCAGACGGATGTAAGCGTCTTCCGTACCCAGGAAAGCTTGGATGAAGGTGTCAAGAAGGTTGCCGAGATCGACACCTGGTACTCGCAGGTTGGTATTAAGGATCGCGGCATGATCTGGAACTCAGATCTTGTCGAGACTCTAGAGTTAAGGAACTTGCTCACTTGCGCGTAAGTATTCTCGGTATGACTAGCGTTAAACCCGTACTAATCAGTCTAGCTCCCAAACTGCCGTTTCTGCGGCAAACCGAAAGGAATCTCGTGGCGCCCATGCTCGTGAGGACTACCCCGACCGAGATGATGAGAAGTGGATGAAGCACACTCTCTCTTTCCAAAAGAAGCCCCATGGCCAGGTTGAACTGGGCTACCGGAAGGTTACCGGGACAACACTAGACGAAACCGAATGCAAGGCCGTCCCGCCGTTCAAGAGAACTTACTAAATGATGAATAAGGGGCATAATGAACGAAAAGCCACAAAGTTACAGTAAATGCATGCTAACTAGGTAAGATGGTGACATCGGCACATGTACGAAGCGGCACAGCACAAGTGGGATATTAGGCCAGTCATGGTCCTGGAGTGTGACTTGTAACTTAGGTAGACTTGCCTGATCGGCAAACTTGTATAAAGAATTTTTTTTTTGTTCAAGTATTTTGGCAACGTAGGAATAATCCGATGCGCGGTAGCTAATCACACCGTGGCACTCTATCAGCTGGTGTGATCCGTTATCATCTCAAAATAGGAAAGCAAGCGATGGTATTCGATTCCTCAGCACCCGTCCATTGTAGTTGTATGTGTCTTTATCGCCACTCCAGTAGTGATGCCGCCGTTTTACGGTGGCCATAGAATACCATCCCGAACCTAGTTGAGCCGCAATGCGAGTATCTAGAAGTCTTAGTTTGAATACCTTTAGCCCTACCCTATTGAAGGCACTACTCTCTATCACGTACTATGAGGAGCACGTTGAGTGGGCATATATACATATTAAATGGGTTCATTCCACGACTTGGTATGTAGGTATGTGACATAGAAGAGAATCGAGACGTGTCGGGGCATTTTACCAGCTGATAGATGAACTACCTAGAACCGGTTAAGCTGGCTGTCGACATCAACGTACTCACCTTGCCTAAAAGATTCGAACTCGGGATGTCCGGCTATCAACGAGACGAGGCGAGTTTGGCCGCGTGTTTCCTCGTATTTTTCATATCCCGCGGTTTCAAGTAGCATGTCGCAGATCTCGCCGAAAGGCACGAAGACGGTTTCGGAAAGGACCTGCGTCAGGTGTTGGGGGGGTGTAGGGAAACCGCCTTCGGAAGGGCCCTCACCGGCCGCACGTATCGCAAGCAGGTAGAAGAACCGCCAGAATGTCTCGAGAAGATAATCTATCCCAGGCCACAGGTGCGGATTGTTGTACCCGGGAAGGGCGGCCGGAGGGTCGGAACAGTTATAGTTGAGCAGCAGCTGTACGCACGCTTTTAATCTGTTTCCGAAGCGTACGATCTGGCCGTAGTAACACGAGCGTCGCCTTGCGCGCGCCGCTGCCCTTTCCCCCTGTGCCGCCGGCCGAGGTTCCCAGATATGGTAATCCGCGGCGCAGTGCCGACACAGGGGCCAATCTTCGGGAGAACCCCCTGAGAGACCGGAGAGGGCGCTGGATTTAGGGAGTCTATCCTGGTCGTCTTCGTCCAGCTAATCGTCGCCCTTCTCGTCTTCCTCGGTCAAGTGGTATGTCCACGGGCATTTTCCGGGCCTGGGGGCCGTGTGTAGGCTGGCAGAGGGATTCTCGCAAGGGACACGATAGGATCGCCGTGCGCATCTTAGGCGGGCAAGCCTGACCTCACGAGGCCGCACGGATCAGCGCCGTTTTGGAGTAAAGTGTGTATACCTTTCACGTTGGCATTTCGACATGCGTATCCCAGGCCGTATGTCGGATGACGGTCCCGCGTGTGCGCTTTCGTTGATCTAAAGCATCGATGTCAATGCCGAAGTTAAGGAGCGCCTAGATAATTCCTAGGCTAGTTGACTTTGCGTCGCAGTACCAGTAGAGAGCATTGTACCCTCTAAAGATGTCCCCAATTGCTCCCTTGCCGGTGCTGACGACGTTGTGAATCTCCTCGTAGGTTTTGCAACGGAAGAGTGGTGGTAACTCATCTAGATTGATGGCTTGCTGTTCGCTCCGATGTTGTTGCTCTTGTTGCTGGTAGGGTTCTTGGTATCCGATAATTCATACATCTTCGAGGATGCTATCCCGTTGGAAATGTATCCTTTTGTGCCGCCTTGCCGACTAATCGGTTTCTTGGGGGTTTTAATCCATATCAAAATGTTGAGCCATAACTCACCTACAGTTGTTGTTCGAATTACTGTTCCACTTTCTGTCTGAATGGGGTATATGATCATCGTAGGTATGTTTTTACTCTACATAGTATTGTTTTATTAGCCTTAACATATAGGGCTTGATATCCCTTTTCACTACTAATTCACCCCTGTTAAGCTTCAAAGGGGGGCATATGGGGAGGTCGGCTGGTAGAAACGAATAAAGGTGCATTAGTTTTAACGACAAGGACGTAGCGTAGAAGACTGTGCCTTTGTTTTTATTCTATTGTTTGAAGTGACCGTGCTTTCTCGATACCAAGAACAAATCCATAGAGTTGGTTATTGAAGCTAGTTCCGAGTTTATGCTAAATGACGTATCGACATTAAGATATCTTGTGGTCGTTCGTTAATTTATAACCAATGTATTAGCATATACCACAAGTCGAAACGAAAACCGTGTGCATCCCTAGGGAGGGTATAAGGACGGAGACGATTATGTCGATAGAGTGATCCGAGGCCAACTATATTTGGCGTCAATATCTTGGCCCTTTGCTTACGTCATCAAGTTAAAAAACATCTAGTGGTAGCAAGGATAGGGATGAGTAGCCACCAGCGCAAGCACAGAACTCCTACATTGGTAGTCTTAGCCGCATTATGTATGTGCTGCGGCAATCACTGCAGCAAAGATAGATAGATAAACAAACACACAACACCGTTAAGAGAACTTCGGTCACAGAACATGAGTGCTAGAGTTTGGTGGTGGAACTTTGACTATATGATAATAAAAGCTCGCTTAGTACCTAGAAATGCATCAGTTTTCCGGAACAAGGTGCTTTACTAGAGCTGCAATTGCCAAGTTTCAGGCATCGTTAGGACTGCGCATTGATAAGGGCAGTGGTTAGGTAATAATATATTATTTGTTGCACCTTGAGCTTGCCAAAGAGACCATAAAAGTACGTACGCAGCGACGCCAGGGAGGTGGCTCGGATTATAGACGATCCCTTGGATACCTAGTAGACAAAGTGGTTTCGGCTTTAGTGCCTCTTTTTCAATGTCTGAGGATCCTTTCCCGCCTTGTATATATACGCACCTCTAAAGACCTCAACCGATTCTAGGTAACGTTTTATTTTTAGTGCCTCCCAGGGTGCCCTATCCTAGTCCTACTGCCCACGCCGCCCCTCCCAACTGCTTGATTAAGAGGCAGAGGTTCTCTACCATCGGCGGTGAAACCTCCTGCCCCGTGTTGAAGTTCATACGCAGGACTTCTTGCGCAATTTCCATGCACATTCGGGGGTCTTCCAACGCAGATTCGATGCCTTGGCCATCGTCGCTCCTTGTACCCCGTATCGTTGGCCGACCGTGTCCAAACTCGATAAATCGCTGTACTTCCGTTGATTCTAGGCCATCGATATAGACCACCTCTCTTGCGACATTGATAGAGGACGGATTTCGCGTCGCTCTAGTCACAACCCCATAGGTCCACAAGGCCAAGGCAGCATGGTGAACGCCGACGGCGTAAAACTGCTTGAGATGGCCAGATGGAAACATCTTCGCTTGCCGTAGGACCTGTCCCGCATGCCATAGCGCTTGTCGGGCTTCGGTGCTTTCTGACCACTGCTGGAGTATCGGATAGACTCTTCGCGCCTGGTCCTCGCCCTCCTTACCAGCGAATAGTTGGAGATCGTCAAGTGATACGTGGAGGTTCATGAGAATTAAATTTAAAAGCAGGGCTTCCTGGGCCGAGAAGCACGCATGCCAATCAGCTGTAGCCAGTTGAAAACTAGACAGCGCCTTGCAAAGCTCCTGATGGCGCGAGTTGAGGATAAGATTCGGACCAGCTTGATAGTTATTCTGGAATGGATTTGATCGGTGAACGGCACTCAACTGTCGCCATTCGAAGATAAGGTTCCAAAAAGCATGGAGATAGATGGAGATACAATACTGAGTGTCTAGTCGTCGATAGTTTGCTGCCAGGAGATTAACATCGCGTAAGAGATCTCCTAGGCATGGTGGTCGTTTGGTCTGACCTGCAGACCGCCCTAGATACTCTTGTTTCCACTCAGAGGCGGTCTTGGCGAACCATAACTCTTTAGATTCAGGAAGAGGGAGCGTTAGCTCTGCATACGACATCGTGGGACTCGCTAGAGTAGTCATCGATGTTTGAGCGTCTCGTGTATAGCAGTGGAAAGCAAGTCGTTTCCACGATTCTAATTCATACCAGCTCTTCCACTTTTCCTCTAGGACCTCGCCTTGGTCGCATTCATTTACTGTGATGGCAGGATAGGAAGAACGCTGAAACCTGCCTCTATAGCGCATCATCTGCGAGAGATCAGTGCCAATCCACCACATCGCATTTTTTTCCAACCCACCGTGATAGGTATGAGCAGATGACACTCAGCAATTTCCATTCTTCGTCTATTTCCACTCCAAAGTGAAATATCTTGCCCCAAAACAAGAGTCTGTACTAAGCCGAGGTTCGCAATGCCTGTATTATTCTCCTCGAACTAAAAACTCTTAGGAGCAGAACGTAGAAACGATGATTTGTTAAAACTCACTTTTGACGGCAGAATCATACCTAAAAACAGCTTAGCAAAAGAGCCTCTTGGGAATTAGGTAGTCAAGCAACTCACGCACTGCTTCTTCTATAGCGAACCCAAACTTTCTCAAGGTAGGAACAGGCGTCAGGATTGCGCCGGCAGCCGCCGCAGTTACCAGCCACTCGGGCCATTGAGAGTTCAATGCCAAGGTACCGAAATGTATCCAGCCGGATACTGAACAAAGGTGTGCTGCTAGGAATATGTGCGTCAGGGTGTCCAAAATCTCGGTAGAAGGAAAGGATGCGGCAACTCGCATCCTTACCGCGTCACTGCCGCAGGTGCCAAGAACCACTGCTAGGATCTTGTCACGGCTTGACGGGTCTAGTTTATCCTGAACGACTCTGTCTATTTGCTTTTGGCGCTCCTGAAACTGTTGGCTCGCTGAGTCTCTGGTCGGAAGGGGAAGGTTTCCGTGTTCAAAATAGCGATGGTCCCGTTTATCAGGTATCCAACGCCACGGGGACTCCGTCCAAATTTTGACTAGTTTTTGCCTCATTTGTGTCATGTCCACGGAAGAGTCATCGGTTTGAGGAGTCGCTGCCTGAGTTACTACAGCACGTTCGCCCAATCCGTCCAAGTTCCAATGGTCCAGCATTCCAAAATCGACCTCGTTAAGTTCATAATTGGTGTCATCACGGAAGTCTAGCACAGCGAGGCCTTGAGCTTCAACTAGCCGTGAAGAGTCCAAAGACTGGGCATAAAGTACGTCCCGTAAAAAATCCGAGAAGGGCTGATGCGTTACATCAACCGTATTATTCGTTGCATAGGCGTTTTCGTAAGTGTAGTGGCCTATAACACGTTAGACAATGGAAGACTATAATTGTTTCATGGTGCGCGTGCTATGTAGGATTGCGATGTACTTGCGGTGACAAGGCAGAACAGACGATGTAGGGGTGAGGCAGTGGGGGGAGATCGTTATTTATCTGTCCGTCTCACAACAGCAATACAATTGTAGTAGTACGTAATGGTAAGAATCGAGGAGGATCGAGACCTACTTGGCTCCACTATAGCATCTGGCGTAGGTAATCGGCCATGCTCGTTTTTAATATTCATGTTCGACACCATACCACGGGTTTCGGGAATGATAGGGAGTGCGGTCCCATGAGGCATCTGTCCTTGATCTTGGGATATTGCAGGACTCAGCTGTAAGGAGCCCGGGGTTGCACCAGGTGTAGGCGAATTATTGCGAGCATCGGCGGATAAGTGAAGTAAATGTAGCGCGGCGGTAGATCCAGCTTCAGTTGCCGCGTATTCACAAGTCAAGCCCTTTTTCTGACATCGTTGGCAGGGCTTAATCTCCTCACACTTGACTCGGGCCGAGGCGCACGGGCGACATGCGTGGGAGACGCGGCCGGAACCCGGTGAGGCGTCTATTCGCCGGCGTTTCTTAGTGCTATCCCCATCATTTTCGTGGTTTGCAGTGTGCCGCTTTAGTAGATCGGCACGTGCGAAAGCTTTCCCGCAGACTTGGCATATGAACCTCTTGCCAAGCGTATGTGTCTGGATGTGCCGAGCTAGATGCTCGGGACGCGAGTATCGCTTCTTACAATCGGCGCATTGATATAGACTTGATGTCATCAAATGGCTCTTATTCGCTGGGGTGAGAGCCTGAAGGCCATGGTGAGGACTAGTCCCACCAGGAGAAGTGGCCATGGGATTTATGGGATTTAGCGATGCAGGTGTAACTTGTGGCATCATTGTCGGGGTGGCTTGCACTTGGTTATATGAAAAGCCATCCACGGGTGCACACTGGCCGCGGTCTTGGGCACTCGCTTCCAGGCTACGCTCAGCGACGCCATTGCTCTGAAGTAGATGTGACAACGATGAAGACGACATTACGAAGATGCCCAGTGCTTCTCGTCAGGCCCCCCGCGATGAGGGATTCAGCTTGACAGAAATGGATCGGAGCAACTACCTATTTCTGTCGACTGAACTCATCGTTTTGCTGCCAACGGCTTGGCCAAGCATTCAGGTAGGATTCATCACCACCCCTGGCATACAGTGAACAGTGAAAGTGGAATAGTCGTCGTGTTCTGGCGCCGCGTAAGATTACCATGCGCCTTTGTTTGAATATATGCGTGTAAAGTGTTGACAACCAAAGTGCCCAGGTGATAGAACGAGGCCGAGCGGTGATAAATCCTTTCCAGATTCGATACCTCTATATGTCATGTCATGTAGTTAGTAGTGCAAGTTATGTAGGAACGGCACACAGGTAGAGAGATACAGTACACCAGAAACTACAGTGACACTAACCTTTCAACCTACCTGGTAATTACCTACAGGTACGTACTAATAGCGCCTAATAGGACTGCTACTGTATAGTGTTATGGTACCAGACCCATGTCCATGCATACCTTACGGGGCCTAGTCATGATCAAGGGCAAAATTTTGTTGGATGGATCGGAAACCCCGCGACTAGTCTCGGCAAAAACAACCTAGGTACCTAGCTCAAGATCATTTTATATCATTCTATACGCGAACCTAGACAAGTCATGATGCTCTCCTACAAAGGACCGCATACCTACCTTGGCTGCTACTATAGTAGGTGCTCGCACTAGGTAGCCCGTCTAGGCGCGTAGGAGGTAGGAGGTAGGAGGTAGGAGGTAGGAGGTAGGAGGTAGATAGATAGGTAGGTAGGTAGGTAAAATAGCAGCTAGTTGCCCGCGGTCATGCGAACTGCTACATAATATAAATTTTATTATTATTATTATTAATTATTTTCCCAGAGAATAGGAAGTAGACACCAGGTATTCACTTGCTTTTTTTATGCTTGCTTGAATATCTGATACAGTACCTAAGCACGTAAGCAGCGCAGGGTATATATAATGTTGCACTTGTGTGCAACCACTGGTAAACAATCAAACTAATTAACGATCTGACTGTAGTAATTACGTAGGCTATTCATATGCTTGTCGGGGCAAGATAAGTATAATATAGGTATCCTGGTTCCTGCAATACGGCATAATCTATTTATTTGGGCAGAGGATGGAGGGAATATGATTATCATGAGACGATAGTGTACTCGACGACTTGTGCTCAAAGTTACTGTATAGCAGCTATATACAGCTACTATGTACGTCTAGATCATCAAGATCAGGAAGTTCAAAGTGTATTATCAGATATCGAAACAATCGACATAACGCTATTCAATTCAGAGAACGAGTGAGCTAGCTACCTACCCGGCGTAGATCTTTATTCACGCCATCTAAATAGATACAGTAATGTACGTCGCCCGCCCACTAAAGCCTACCTACTAGGTAGGTACAATAGTAGGTTATTAAGTGCTATACTAGTCCTTAGAGTCAGGTAGGTAGAGCCGGACACCAGGTCCATATAGGTTAGCAACTTGAGTAAGTTTAAAGGATAATTTCCATCTCCGTTATAGCCGGTCCATCGGCACTGATTCATTCAATAGCCATTCCTCGGAGGTTCTATTATTTCATTATTTCATTATTTCACTACACGAGTGAAGTGTCGATGGCACCCAAATCACCTCTTAGTGCCGATACCGTAAAACGGAGGTAGAACGGAGCGTTGCGTTTCATCTCACAGTGCCAAGACTGGCGTAGTGGTGTGCCCTAGACCAAATTTGGAGATGTCAACGCGTCCTCCCTTCGTTATGGGGAGGTGAACAGCCCTGGGGTTGCAATAGGGCGGCCTACTACGTACACATGAATCTACCGTACATAGTAAACAGTTAGCTGGCTCTTGGGTAGCATCGCTGACCACACCGAGATTTACCCCGTGCACTTTGGGACCAAGTATATGTATACTAGTAATACTAGAGGTAGGTAGGTCCCGCATCTGAATCCGCCTTATGGTGAAAGAAATACCTAGTAGTAGTACTATAGTTAGTATTAAGTATGCCTATACGAGATACTAATCGTCTTGATAGCGGAGAGCATCGTCTCAACCTACCTACCTACCTACTCAGGTAGGTGGTCAACTACCTCCATACCTGAAGTACGTGATCGTAGTAAACATGCACATGAGGGTCCTGCAGGTGTATGCACGTCTATTCTACTTACATTAGAACCACCAGAACCACGGGCTTGCCTTGCGTATGCGGTATAGTGTGCTACCTAGGTACACTACAGAAAGGTCTGTCTCGGCTGACAAAATACATTACAAGCTCCTCGTTTGGGTAACTTGTTTTCTTCATTCATCCTTACATCACTGTACAAACATAACGTCAGTACTATGTAAGTCTGCTGTATGGTAAGAGGGTGGGTAGGTAACTTGCTCGGTATTGGTGCGTTTAATGTTCTACTAGTAGGTAAATGTTCTATGGCAGCGTAGCATTCCGCGCGTCCATCATAACTCTAGTAAGTACCGCCCGTCTGTTCGTGTAGTATACTTACTTAGTAGTACTGTACTGTAGGTATAGGGCCAACCAATCACACAACTCCAATTCCAAAGACAGGTACTTAACCTTACATAGTACGTAGGTAGGTGGTACATTTACAGTGTCAAGCAAAGCATACGGAGGATACCAAACCGTCTTTTTTTTTTTTTTTTCTGTGACCCAGGTAGATGGAAAGTTGCTGTAACGTAGGGTACAGGACGAACACAATGCAAAACACGATCAGAGGCGGCATTGACATCGAATCTATTTGTGGCATCAAACTATGATGATGCTCTCGTGAAACCTTCATGTAGACAAGAAACGTAGATCTCGGGCAATCTACACTAATTCGGCGCTTCTCTCTACATGTCTACTATGTCTACTACGTAACTACACTCGATGCTGTCCAAACTTCAACGCCGATTCAATATTCGGCCAAGTGATGAAACCGCTGTCGTCAACCAAGAACATGCATGTTAAGCTCCTAGTACCTAACTCCCTCTCCCTCTTTCTCTCTCTCTCTCTCTCTCTCCTTGATAAGCATCTCTGGTAGTGAATATATAGTGCACGCTAGGAGTAATCCACGGTAATCACTAAGCCCTACTGGTGTCAGAACCCCAGTCAGCCAAGATTCAAAGCAAATGAGGATAGTCTCAGCCACGCAATCACAACCAGAGCTGTCAACGTCTCTCATCTCGTCCCTTATTACCAGTCTTTGCAGTCCGCCGGTAGACCACGGATACATGATTAGGTATATGACTCTGCCTTCAGCCTCCAAGACCAACGTTATAATTTCGTGGCGCGATTCGACATTGGTACCCCGAATCATGTGTGGTTATCCGCGCCGGAAGCCAGCCGAGAATAGGTGAACTGCATATGACTACACGGCCAGCCGATCTCTCTCAATATACGGTAATTACCGATCGTGCCGTGCCGACTTGGCTGTTAGACTATGGCCATACATAGATATACCCTCGTAAAATATTGGGGTAAGGCTTAACTTGATTATGTGGCAGACTTGAACGAAGGAAGCAAAGATCTAGTCGCAAGCCGCTTATCGCCCAACCCTCACAGACAGACCAACAGACGACGATTTAAATTGTAGCGTGCAGAGTAAAGGATTGGACAAGTACCATGTATACGCAGGGATAGCCGAGTTACATGCTACTGGTAGTTGATGTTGCTGTTGGTAAGCACCACTACTCGAATTCCTTGGCCCATAAACTTTGGGAATCTTCCAACTGGCTGACTTCCTTACCACAGCCATTAGGGGTTCTATCAACAACGCTATATTCGAATTGCCCTTGCTGTTCAGTACCGGCTTCGTGAGAAGCCTGGTGAACTCAAGTTGGCCGGGTTATTACGCAACGGCCGGCCCTGGCATACACCCATTCTTTCCGACTAACCAGGTTTCATCCTTGATCGGCGTTTCTTTCTTAAGGGCCCTCAAGCTCTAGTTCCCTTTCCGTCGGTTGCCAGAGCCCACTTACTTGCCGTGCGCTATCTACCGCTCCGTTGTTTACCTAGGCTCCTAATACGCCTAAGCACCACATCACCGCCATGTCTAGTCCGGATGCTAATGCCGATGCCCACATATCCGGCATCCAGACGGGAGAGCAGAGGAGAGAAACTCTCGGGAACGTCCGTCTTCGAGATTATCATACCAATGAAGTCATCTTGATCCCAACACCATCTAATGACCCCAACGATCCTCTTAACTGGTACATGTCACCACCGCCCTCCGCGGGTCCTTATTTCCGTCGACTAACCCCCAAGTAGGTCTCAAACTTACAAAATATACATAGCCGTTGTTGTATGCCTAGGCATGCTTGTCTGCAACTTTCTAGCAGCTGGTAAGGCCCATCCGCCAATTAAAGGTCTACATATAGGTATAATGTAGGGTCCCTACTAAGTGTGTGACAGGTCCCACGATAGCTATAGTAGAGACCGCAACGGACTTCTTTCCAAATGATGACATTAACAGCTCAGTTTCTCGAGTAGCATACTTCTTTACTACTACGGCTCTCGCACAAGTTAGTATACGAATGATTGTATTCCCTTCGCTCTCCACGCAGGGCTAATACTTAAACAGGGAACGGGTAATTTTCTTTGGGTTCCTCTTGCCAACAAGTTCGGTCGACGGCCCGTGTACATCATAAGCTATGCCATTTACCTTGCCGCCGCTCTGTGGCTTATTTTTGAGAAGCGCTTCGCCGGCTTCTTAGTCGGCCGAATTCTATTGGGTTTCGGGTCTGGAGCTGCGGAGACTCTCGCCCCCATTACCATTGCGGTGTGTAAACCACCTAGGCCGTAGTATACGGACCAAAAACACGTGCTGAAGCTTTTATATATAGGACGTCTTCTTTCTTCACGAAAGAGGGACAATCATGGCTCTCTATACATCGTTCTTGTCTATTGGTGTAGCCTTTGGGGTTCTAATCGATGGGTTGGTCCAAACGTATTCCCGTTCCTATGTGCTGCGCTAACGAGACATTCCGTCAGCCTCATTGTCATAAATAATACGTGGCCGGTCATATACGAAATTGCTTCCGCCCTTATCGCCCTCGTATTCCTCTTGGTGGTCTTGACATTTCCCGAGACCGCTTTCAGCAGGGATGATCAGGCGCCACTCGAGATTCAAGCCCAGGGCGAACAAGGCACTGAGAAATATAGTATCACTATAGGGTCGTCGGTTCCGCGTCCGACAAAAAGATCTTATTTGCAAAATCTAAAGATCTTCCACAGAACACTAACCGAGGAGAGCCTGATTAAGATGTTCTTTCGACCTTTTGGGGTTATAATACTACCATCCGTCCTCTGGGCTTCTTTAGTCCAGGCTGTCACCATCGGCTTCGTAGTAGCGGTCACTTCGAATGTTGCAGTAGCCTACTCAGACGCATACGGCTTTGTGGCCTGGCAGGTAGGCCTTGCGTTTATTTCAGCTATACTTGGCTCGCTTATCGGCATCCCGGCCGGGGGTCAGCTAGGAGACTTGATAGCCGACTGGTTTACCAGGCGTAATGGTGGAATACGAGAACCCGAGATGCGTCTCCCTGCAATAGCCCTTTCGCTTATTACCACACCACTTGCCCTAATCCTGTATGGAGTAGGAATCCAGAAGAAACTACACTGGATCTGTCCCACAATAGGTCTCGGGCTGCGTGAGTAGCATCCTGGCTCCTGATGTTTCGACCAGACATGACTAATATTCTTTGTTAAGTAAATTTTTCAATCACGCAAGCCACCAATATCTGCTTGGTGTATGTTATTGATTCCTACCGCCCTATAGCTGGCGAGATCACGTTAACCGTCTTAGGGTTTAAAGGTAAGTCTATTATCCATCCCTACCAACGATATCCTAGCAATAAATAACTCACACTGGCTTCGCAGCCCTATTTGGATTTCTATTGTCGTTTTACACCAACCCATGGGTTGATGAGGCGGGTTATTTGAACGCTTTCGGAGCCATGGCGGCCATTGCCGCCACTGTATTATTGTTCTGGATCCCTCTTTACTTCTGGGGGAGCACCCTCCGCCACAGGACCTGGCAATGGAAACTCATATCATACATTCATTGGGCGAAAGACCGAGAGGTAGGGGAGTAGGAGAGATCACTTCTATTCTATCACCAAGTACTGAGTAGCATGGTTTACCTACAAGATAAAACCCGCGTCCATAAGCACGTTAACTCCCGTCATGCCCTTATTTCGAGCAAAAGTGAGGACTTGGTCTGCGACATCTTCGACGGTCACAACTCGTTTAAGTTTCGTCCCTTGCCGGTGTTGTTCTTTTTGCTCGTCTGTGAACCGCTCAGCCCATTCAGTGAGCAGAAGCCCGGGGGATACTGCAACACTAGGATTAGCAATTGCCTTTTTAAGCGTGGTCTATAAGTCTTTTAGAAGCGTAGAAAGCTTGGGGAACATAATTACAACCTCTAAACGGGAGCCTTCGTATTCGGCCATGGACCAGGTAGCAACAAGAATAACTTACCACTATTCACCCGAATGTTGGGGGCCGCCATCTTAGATACATACACTCATTAGCCTTTCGTCCCAATTTTGACAGTAAAAAAAACTGCTGCGATAACGGCCCTCGGCACTCGTATGCAGAGAAGTTTACAACTTATAGAGCACTTACAACAGCCAGGGCCTTTACGAGGTGAATCTGCGCGGCCTTCGTAACTGAATACGCCTATGCTTTACCGTTAGCTTACTGCCTCCGCTTCCCGGCGCACGCAAGAGGAGGCTGTCATGCATACCAACGAACTCCCGCTATGGCTAACACCAGCCAACGAAGCCGTCGTGATAAAGGCACCCCCAGTCTCATCGAGGTGCTTCTTTGCAGCCTGCATGAGCCACAAATGCGCCTTGACATTCAAGTTGAAGGCGCGGTCCCACTCCTCCTCGTAACAGTTCTCATCGATGCTCTCCAGACCCCTGTATCTCGACCAGCCGCCATTCGAAAACAAGACATCCAGGCGGCCAAACCGCTCGACCGTTTCCTGAATTAGTCTATTGATTTCCTCACGGCTACCCAAGTCCGCTTTGATGGCGGCGAAGTTCTCTGCACTGCTGCTGCCGCTGCCGCTGCCAGCAGCGTCTTTCGATAACGATGACAGGCCCGGGAGTTCGTCGAGGAGCTGGTTCGCGCGCTCTGCGTTGTTGCTATAGTTGACGACTACGCGGTACCCGTTCTGCGCAAAGAGTCGGGCGGCCGCGGCGCCGAGTCCGGCACTCCCCGCCGCGATCAAGATGACAGGGGTGCTAGAGGTTGACGCCATGATGGATGAGACTGCTGCTGTATATACCAGGATCATCAACCAGTCCGAACCCTCGCATTCACAGTTACGACAGAGCAAGGAAGAGCGGTCTGTATCATACCTTTTTTTCGGTTCCGATCGTCAGATTCGGTAGTATGTTGCTACTACGTCCAACACGCCCACCAAGTGCCGTCTAGACTATTGACTATTGAAACGGGCCATGCATGAGCCTACCTATGGTCCAGGCGATATTGACAGATACGCATGAGGAGATGAAGCACGGCGAATCAAGTACCGGCGAGAAGGAACCGTATACAACTTGGCAGCCCCAAAAGAGGGGTTCTCTTGAGGGGAAGCTGGAGAGACTCCGGTTCGCTTGTTATGAAGGTACGTACTAACCAATAATACGGTATTATTACCTAGGTACAAATCTCCCTCCCCACTCCAATGCACCCAGACGACTTTGTACAAAACATTCGTGAGAGTGTAGTTGAAGGACCAACAGCGCGATTTTCTGGAATTTCTTCTCATGCCACAATGTCCTACGATATACAAGAATATTAGCCGCCGTTTGCCCACATTACGTATTATAGGCTTGGCCCCGCGCAGTGCTCATGCATGTAATCAAGGCAACTTGAAAGGAGGCGAGATTAGACAATGGGTGCAACCATATATGATAGACGACAGCTTCGGCTTACACAAACAGTGAATGAACCTAAGTTCCTCTTCCATAGGTTGCCTCACATAATACTCGCATGATGAAGGAGCTAAGTGAGTATAGTAGACCAGGGGAGTTCAGCACGCATGAGAGCCTATCGTTCCAATCGTTGCCGCACTACTTCGCTGAACTTCATTTCTAATAGGATGCTCATAGGGCTTGTTATATGCACTCACTATCTCTGACTACTGCCCTTCGGAAGGTGGGGGGCAATCCCTAGCCGTATAACAAACAAAGTCTGTTCCGGTGCCTCTGCGCGAAGCACGTGTAGATCGATGCCTGCGGCTAATATTTCCACTCTCGTGGAACCACAGCCTATAAAAATGCCACCCCGGTTCGTAATTCCCAGGGAGGAAGGGAGGGTCGCTGCGAGGTATCGAATTATGCCTAAGCCGGCGTAGTCCAACGGGTTTCCCACTTATGAATAGAGCGCCAGCGCAACATCCCGTCTTCGCTATCCGTCTACGTATCGATCTGCATGAATTACTACGGTAGGCACCTAATATATCTATCTACTGTAACGCAGAAGTATCTTGGCGCTGCCGATTTTCCCATCGTCTAGGTTGTTATTGTGCACTCCATTCCACAGTGTCGAGGATACATATTTTATATGAAGGCCAATCTTGTTAGAAAGTGACAATGCCTTCTGTGGTTGGGAAAGAGGCAGTTGATAGTAGCAATTTTTCCAGAATGGCCGTCACGGGAACGCCGTCGGGGAAACATCTGGTACATGACAACCCTCACCCCCTTCGGATCGCCATTGTTGGTGCCGGGCTCGGCGGGCTTTGTGCAGCGATTGCCCTTCGCCGTCAAGGCCACGAAGTCGAGGTACATACAGAAAAAGATTCTATAGCTTTATCTCGCACCATTCAGAGGATTTCCATGACTAATACTGGACTAAACAGCTTTATGAGCAGTCAAAATCTGGGATCGAAACAGGCGCTGCCATCCATCTAGCACCCAACGCCAATGGAGTCCTTCGTCGATGGGGTCTTTTCGCCGAAACTTTTGGGGCCAACAACACGGACGGATTGGTAGAAAGGAGATTCACGGGAGAAATTATAAGAAACGTCGATCTGACCGCGCCGAATAAGATGTGGCAGCATCCCTGGCAACTAGTTCACCGAGTTGCGCTCCATAGCAAACTCAAAGAAACAGCTACTAGCAAAGTTGGGCCAGGCATACCAGCGATGATACGAACTGCTAGTAAAGCCGTTCATGTTGACACCGAAGCTGGGACCGTGACTCTAGAAGATGGAACTTCTGTAGTCGCCGATGCGGTTATTGGAGCAGATGGAGTCTATGCAAGTGGTCATCATAAAAGTGCCACATCGTTTTCACAAACTGACAAATGTTAGTCTCGGACAAGACAGTTCGTCCATGGCAAACAAACACGTCTCTTCAGCTCGGGGAAAGCCGCTTTTCGATTTCTGCTACAAAGGAAAATTGCACTAGAGGATCCTGTCACTGCTCCACTGGTAGAGAGAGACAATGTTCTGACTATGTGGTATGGAGCAGATAGGCGAGTTGTCATGTACCCTTGCAATCATAATGAAACCCTGAATTTTGTCTGTATTCATCCGGACAACGAGTCCCATGCCACTCAAAGTGATGGTGCGTGCGTCTTTTGCCGGAGAAAATAGCTGCGGAGTACTAGCTGATGTAGTTGACAGCCTGGGATAAGCAGGGGTCTATTGAGCAGGTGCTTAAGGTATTCAGAGATTTTGATCCTGCACTCAAACAGTTGATAAGCAAGGTTGACGAGTCGGAACTCAAAGTCTGGCAGCTGCTAGACATGGAAAAGCTTCCTTCATGGACGAGGATACGACTCGCTCTTTTAGGTGATGCCGCACATCCCTTCACTCCCCGTAAGAAATATCTATCCATAACGCACCGGTAAGAATTTTTCTAATTCCACGAACAGATCAAGGGCAAGGAGCCGGCCAAGCCATTGAAGACGCCGCTGCATTGGGGACTGTTCTTCCAAAGGGAACTTACCCGCCAGAGGTACCGGAGCGGCTGCAGCTATATGAGAGGATTAGATATGAGAGAGCACATATGATTCAAGAATATTCAAGACAAGCTGGAAAGGACTGGATAAACGGAAAACCCCAAATAGACAGTAAGCCTCTATCAAGACTGGCCCTGAAAATATAAACCAACTAATATTTGATAGTGATGTCCTATACGACCTACAATTTTGGCCATGATGAGATCGACCATTCATCAAACGTGTTCAAAAGATGGTTGTGGTCTAAAACCCCAAACCTAAGCTGGAGGATGCCCGTTTCCTTTGGTCCCGCGCCGAGTATACACCCTAGCCACACAGAACGCACGTTTATGACGGCCTCAGTCGAGTTCGAAACCTCCAGGACATATCTAGAAACACTATTTCCGACGGGTTCCTTCAGGTTCAAAAGTCCAGCTACAGTATGTACAGCAAGTATATCTGCCACGACATACGGAAATGTGCAGTGGTTGGGGGGAGGTGGTTATAACCAATGCGGGCTCTACATTCATGGTGTCGAATACAGAAGGAAAGACGGGTCTTCCATCACTGGCACGTACCTGGCGGTCCTGTTCGAGGATCTAGCAGATTTCTTCGCGCCTAGCCGGGACGAACTCGGCACGAGCAAGGTCTACTGCCAACTGGGTATCACTCACAAGTCAGAATCGTATCATTTGACTGCGTCCTGGCGGGGAGTCAAGTTTCTTGAATTCAGCTTAGAAAATCTCGAGGCGGACGACCTAGGCAAGGAAGATGGCACTGTCAACGGCGAGGACGATCTTGATATTTTGACCTATAGGTACATTCCGGCCGTGGACGAGTCAGGAAAGGCAGATGCCGAATACGCCTGCGTTGTCCCACGCGGGGAAAAGCTCAAGACCGTGGCGCCGGAGGTCAACTCTATAAAATTCTCTACAAATGCAACCGTCACGGCCGACCCCGGGGATTGGAAGACCCTGCCGACCCTGCACCATATAGCAGCTGGTCTGGCCGGGATACCTATTTATAGCATTGTAAGTGCAAAGGTAGAGGAGGGGTCAGGGCTAGCAAAAGTAGCTGTTTGCCGGCGGATAGAGTGATGTTCTTGAGAGCATATCCACGTACCTACAGGCACTTGGATATACTTGGGTATTTTTACTGCAGGCAGATCTACTGCCTAGCTAGGTACCTGCCGAAGGTAGTCTACCTAGGTAGGTCTAGGCAGGTTAGGTGGTCTGTGGGACTACTAAACGCCATCAGATAAAGCAGCGACAAACCAAAATACAGTACACTGCGTATCTTCTAAACACTGTATAAATAGATCTCGCCCAGAAGCCTCCTAGCCCCTGTAGCTACCCCTGGCTTAAGAGAAGCTACCCTGGAAATGGCCAAGAACTTTTTTACTGCCCCGCGCACCATCATCGCAGACCTAATCCGTGAAGTCGAGTATTTCGTAAATACTAATCAAGCTCCCTTAAAACCAGAACCTCGCAATGCCCGACGACACAATTGAGGCCCGCATACCGGCCTCTTGCCCCGCCTCCATATCAGAGATCCTCCACCACGCTTGGCACCACAACCTAGCAAGTCTTAAGCCCCTCCTCTCCGTCCCTGGCCGCGCCAGCGTGCAAGAGCCAACGACAGGCGAGACTCCTCTACACGCGGCGATTCGATCGTGCGCCGCACAAAGTCCGGGCGGCGGTAGCGAATCTGCGGAGAAATCTACGCTTACCAATTTCGAGGCCGCCAAAGCCGTGGTGCACGAACTATTCCTTTGCGGCGCAATCTGGAACGACGTCGACAGCAACAATGAGACGCCAGGCTGCGTAGCGGCGCGCTTGGCACAGGATGAGCTATATAACCTATGTGTTGGGGCTGGGATGCGCGCCGAGTTGCTATTCGGATTGCTTGACGGATACGAGGCGCTCGAATCTGACGACGAAGATGAGGACGAGGACGAGAACGAGACGGAGGGCAAGGGCGAAAACGGAAATGGGGAGGCAGCTGCCGACGAGGATCAAAAAGATGCCCCCGAGGATATAATTCTCGAGTCGGACCCTGATCGCGCATTCTCACCCCCACAAGCCGGGGGCACGGTGACTAGTGCGGGGTACCTGCGCGCGAACCTAACGTACAGCGACGGCAAGCTCGTCGACGATGAGCAGAACGGCGTGATGATGGCCTGGGAAACGTCTATTATGCGGTCCTCCGTCGATGCCCTGCTTCCGGGCCTGCCAGCTGGGAAGCGCATACTGAACATCGGTTTCGGAATGGGTATAATAGACGCTATGTTCCGCGAGACGCAGCCCTCCCGCCACCACATCATCGAGGCGCATCCCGAGGTCTTGAAGCACGTCGAGAGCAGCCCCGACTGTACGTTTGGGAAGGACTGGGAGGCCGGCGGCCCTAGTGAAGGTGCCTATAAGATCCATGCCGGCAAATGGCAGGAGGTCGTTCCCAGATTACTGGAACAGGGAGAATTGTACGATGCCATCTATTTCGATACCTTTGGCGAAGATTACAGTCAGTTGCGCATGTTCTTCACTGAATATGTTCCCGGGCTGCTTGACGAAGGGGGCATCTTTGGGTTTTTCAACGGCCTCGGGGCTGATCGCAAGGTCTGCTACGACGTCTACACCAAAGTCGTCGAGATGCATTTGACGGATGCCGGGCTAGACATTGAATGGAATGAATTAGACGTAGATATGAAAGGTCTAGAAGAGGAAGGGAAAGGCGAGTGGCATGGTGTTAAGCGACGGTATTGGACCTTGGATAGTAAGTCTTCCTCGACCGTTTCTGCTTCTTCATTATTAACAAGGACTAGAATACCGACTTCCGATCATCACTTTGATGGGCTAAACAATACACTCAGGGATGATAACGATAGAACTGTACATATTGATAGTATATTTGTGCTTCGCCGAGACCTCCATCTCTATGTCTATATTCTATTGGACATATCGTGGGATATTTCCTACTCTTAGTCCTTTCATCCAAAACATGCTGTGCTCTTTATCTGAAGTTCTCCGGGTACAGAATACCTGCAATATTGCCCTTGGAGAATCTCTTGAGCGTCAAGGCAGCAATTAAGGCAGCACCAACACCGCTACCATCTTCAGCAGCCAAAATTTCTATGGGATCCTCTCCATTCGAGGTGGACTTGGCGGGCCAATCGAGGATCTCTCGCAAAGCTTGAGCACCTCGGGCTTTGAAGTGAGGATACTTGTTGAAGACAGAACCATCGGCACCAACGTGACAAGGCTGCAGGTTCTTTTTAGTGCAGATGGCCGCGACACCACAAGCAGAGAAACGAGCAGCGCGTGTACCGATTAGCTCAGCAGCCCGACGGATGAGTTCAAGCTCGGGGCGCGTGCAAGCCAAATGGAGCTTCTCCTTGAATAGGTCTGCGGTCTCTTGCAAGTTCTCGAATGGATCGCTAGAAGTCGTTAGTACAATCTTAGTTCGCTAGCGGGGACGTGGGACAATAAATTCACTCTTCAATTGCAGATAGGAAAGATGCATCCAGTGTATACGGCTTCCGCAAAGCTTTGATATCCTGGCCCTCAAAGATATGGACATCTTTGTTGTCATGTAGGTCCACCATGATCAAACGGAAAATCTCGCCAAGGTACAAACCGGCAATACACTTTTCGAAGGCTTGCTGGCCGGGCCGTGGGGATTCCTTGTCAATGATGATGTCGTATTTTGTGCGAGGGAGTATCTTGTGCTCGTTGTCAAAGGCACCCCATTCACAGTTAATGGCCATAGGCATATCAGCCGGCAGATTCATGTGCGCTAGCTTCGGGATAGAACCACAGTTTTCCATGTACGCAGCGTTGCACCCGGTTCCGAAGATACACCCGATCTTCATCTTGGTATCGGTATAGGCCGACGCAATTAGCGTCCCTGTGGTGTCGTTGATTAATGCAGAAACTACAATGGGTACGCCCTAATCGCACATTAATTTCTGAGCACAATTGCAAACAGACGTGAACCTACGCGTTGCTGCAAAGCAGCTTCAAGCATGGGCACAACATTCTTGCCCTCCACACCGTCAATGTCAAACCCTTTGGTCCATCGCTGAAGAATGCCTTCATCGATATAGTTCTGTGTTGCGGGATAGGAGAAGGTGAAACCGAGAGGGATCTTTCCTTGGGCCGGCGTTTCGATTTGCTGTGTCTCAACGAATTGCTGCAAACAGTCGGCTATATACTCCCAAAGCTCGTCCGAGTCGCCTGTCTTCAGTTCCTCTGGCATGCGGTATTTAGACTGGACAATGTCGAACTCCGATTTGTTGTCCGTTAGGGTGATCTCACAGACACGCAGGTTGGTGCCGCCCATGTCCAGGGCCAAGTACCGGCCGGTTTCGTAGCCATCGGGAAAGTCCATAACCCAAGTCGGATTCATGGGCTAATGATATTTGATTAGCTGCACACTAAGCTTGAGACTAGTATCGACAAGACCTACAATACTACCTCCCTCCACACTCAAGCCTGAATGTATTAGTTATCTTCGGTTTATCATCATAAAGTACCACACACCTTTCTCGAGCTCGGATACGAAATGCTTCGTAATCGCCTTAAGTTTAGCTGTATCAACGGTGAAGGCATCTTCGAGATTCTTAATCTCTGCCAATAGGTCTTTAGGAAGATCGGCCATTGATCCTATAATTTTCCTTGTTAGTAATTCGAAAGTAAGGAAACGGATAATGAAAGAAAGAACGGGTAAGAGGGAAATCTGGGTTATAAATATGACAGAGGCAATGGTAGGTAGGATATATATGGCTTTGATCCAGCCTTTTCATAGGTCATGATAAAGCTGAGCTGGACTAGCCAATAGCTATGCTGAAACCAAACCAAACCAATTGGGTGAGAAAGTCTCACCGTGACTTAGGATATCGGGGATAGATAGCGAATACATAGGTTGCTACCTCAGCTTGCCGTAGTAGCCAGGTGATCAATATATAAGTAGGCCACAGGAGTGGACAAGGAACGCTTTACACAATAGATTGGTAATTGGGATTTAGGTGGGCATTGAACGAAACCTCAATTCCAGGGGAGGCGTGGTAGAAAGACCATTAACTAGAGCTCTCAGAGGAGAGAAGCTCAGCTAGCGGAACACCGGGAAGGAGGCATGGCAAACATATCTTCGATATTTGATCATGTGCAACCCAAACAGCTGCCGTGCAGGAAAAATGACGGGGTAGGACGAATTGCGCGGATTGTAACTCGATACCAAAGCTTCGTGCAGCGATAGCAATAAAGCAGATCTCCGCGGCAAATAAAAAACAAGACAAAAACAAATAAAAGAAACGAGGAACGAAAAACAAACAAACAGATACATATACGTACCCTTGCGGGATGGCGGCTTCCGAGGTCCTACCCCAACCATTTTGAAGAAACTCGGTATAGAAGGGATTTATTGATGCCGAAAATATATAACTATCGATACGAGTTAGAAGAGCTCCGAACTGCAGCTTAAATCCCAACTGGAAACTTGAACAACTAAAGTCCCAAAGGAAGACGTGCAAGACCAAGTAAAGTAAATAAAGCAAATAAAGCAGAGCAGAAGTGGTGCTCAACCGTGGTTGAGGGAGATGTTGGCAATAGGCCAAGGGACAGAGGGAGAGAGGGCTGGCTAGACTACATAGGGAAAGTGGCCCTTACTCAGCTCAATTTGGGGGTGATGATATAAATAAAATGCTTAGCTATGAGGAGCAAGCAGCGTGAAGGGCGATGAGGGACTGAGGGACCGAGGGACTGAGGGACGGGCGTTTGCTTTGCGGGTATTTCGACTTGTGACGTTCTGCTTTTGGGTGAGGGGCAGAGAGGCCTGCCGCAGAGCTTACCTAGGTACCTACCTCCTAGGTACAAGCCCCTCAAATGGGTCCGGGCCTCACTAAGCTTTTGGTTGATTTGCTGTCATGGTCCACATACATGGAAGCCCAACTAAGTTCTACTAGTAAGTAGTACGTCTAACAGTGCCCAGATTGTACTCCTCCAGAAGCTCCTCTTGAAGCTCCTCTCAGGTACAACCGTGCGGCACCTAGTTACTGCTAATGTACCTATAGCATCAGTATAGTGGTACCTACTAATGTGCTACTAGTATGAGTAGTGGCGTTGCCCAAACGTCATTACGCTTCTTTTTTTCAGTCACAGTGACCAACTAACATACTTGCTAACAATATATCTTTGCTCTTTACCCATTGAAAACTTGGGAACAACCTTGGAAGTGAGGAGCTTAAAGTCGGACAGTTAGGTGGGGGGGCGCCTGAACGGCGGTGTATTCTGTTTGTCAACCATCTACCTTCAGGAGCTAAACCATCATCTATCTACGAGACTACGTGACTTGTAGGTATGACATGTGCCCATGCCCATATCGAGATCTACATTCCGATAGGGGGACATGCTGCACAGTATACCTGTAAGAGGTAGGACTAGGTACCTCTACGGTACCGGGCAGTGTTCCAGGCAGTCGACCGGGTCTGCGCAAATTATCGCAAATGAGCAATAAAATAATGGCGTCGTTGTTATTAACTGTGTTGAAACCATAGCTTCATATACTCCGCAGGCAAAGATTAATCAGAGGGTTGCATTCGGACAGATATCGTTCGGAGCGAATTTCCTGACCACCTCAAGTTTCGATAAGAGCGTACTTAAAATGATAAAAAGATTACCGTGTAGACTAGGTACCTAGTCTGCCTAGGTAGTTAGTGTGTACCTACTTTTCCCCCATGCATGCCAAGTTCTCCATCATGGGGGTATGTTCTAGCCAGAGAAAAGACCACGATAGTGCCATAAAACTATTACTCCTGGGTAATTTTTGTATTAGATAACCATGTTTTTGGTCAAATTTTGGGCCATAGCCCCGTCCCACTCAGTTAGGTATCCATTATCAAGTCTCGGTGGCTAGAATCCTCTTCCGTTGAGCCCTACCTCTGTTACATATATAAGTGTCAGCACCTAGGCTAGCTTCCTGTACTCTTCGTTATTCCCCTGTTTACCGTGAATAATTTAATATTCTAGCATGCTGTAAAAGTATCACACACACATCTCAGGTCAACAGGTCTCTTATATTTGAATATACACAAGACTTATTCATCAGCTTAAGGTACGTCTGTATCAAATCAGGTAAGCACTGGGTGGTTGTCACTTATTCTATTCGTTGCATGATAAGAGTCGTTTACACATTATTTCCTTGCGGGGGGGAATTCAGCTAAGCCAGGAAAAAAACTCGAAGTGCCTTGAATACCGTTGAGGTTCTAATACGGAAGCCGTGCGCACCGATAACAGCTCGGATGGGACCAGTACGCATTCTAGGATATAATTATTGTGTGTTGGGTGTCGAGGCGCATCCTTAGCAAAGGGGGTTGGGGGAGGGGGAGATTTGGGAATCTTGTGGCAATTAATAAAACGACTTGTGAGTATCAATTTTCGTGGTGTTCTCATCCATGACCTGAGAAGCGTGCTGCACTATTTCATCGGGGGGTTTTTCGTCCTGCTCCTCTGCCTCGGGTAGCTTTTCAAGAAACAGGTCGCTGACGCTACCCTTGCCGGTCGCCCTTTGAAAGATAGCCAAAGCTGTGCCAAACTCTTTGTGTTTGCCGATTTGGATGGCATCTAACATATTCAAGGCAAAATTCTGGCAATTATTGGTAATGAGATTATAGCCTTTCTGTGTTTCTCTCATATTGTAGATAACCATCTCGCCTATATATCAACGGCTTTGCGTTAGAACGGGGTAACTGTTTTTAGAAAGATGTTGGCTCACCGGCTTCTCTCAGTGCCTCGTCGTTGAGTCTCGTCTTGCCAACTTCATAGAGAGTCCACTCATTCTGGGCTTTCTCGCCATTAATATAAATGATATCTAGGTCTTCGTCCTGTCACTCTGTAAGCAGCAGCCACACTCCAGAAGCCGGATTATGCATGTGACGAACCATCCAGAGTTGATGACAGTAGTCGCCCACAAGTATGGCCCAGTGCTGGGTGGGATCAGGATAGTTATTAATCTTCTTGGAAATCAGCTGGCCGAGTCCTGTCTCAGCAAGCCATCCCCCGCCGGGAACAGGATGCCACCCGATAGCTACGATCCGGCTATCCGCAACCAGGCCCGGCTCGTCCGGAGGGATCACGTTGGGTTGATGGCCCCTATTAACGAATTTAATATACCACTATGGAGACTCTCGAAGTTCACAAATTCAGGAATTGCTCACAGGCCTAGGGCATGTTCAACTTGCAGCTTTCCCTTGTGAATTTCCTCTTTGCTCTTAGAGAGTCCCTTGGAAAGCCCCGCTTTGCTGTTCGAACTGTCAGACTATCGCGGCTCACCCCCCAAGACTGTCTATGCTTCTTAGTCATTACATACAGAAAGGACTTAAATTTGCGGGTTTTGGAGCGCGATTCGCTGTCAGAGCCGGACATTATAGTAACTTTTCGGCGAAATCTATACGTCTTTCGTTTTAATCCGGACGGGCAACCAGGGAGGATCCTAGACTACCTAGGGAGATACTTGTTGAAGATTACCTAGACACATTCAGGAACAAAATCTTAATGACTTACAGTGCAGCGCAGCGCAGCGCATAATGGGGACCAATCACCACCACCCGCAGGGCCAGACAGGGCTTAACAAAGACAGAGATGGTGGGGTAAATCCATCAAGTCTTAATTTGGTCTAGCCTATAACTCAATGTACCTAGGTTAAGAGGTAGTAAGTACTACGTACTTACCGGATCAATTCTTTTCTCAGCTCCGAGACATGGGGTCGTGCAGTACATCAGTACATTCTACACTACAATGTACCCACTTGGCTACCTCAGGTTAGATACCTAGGTACGTACCTAACTTACAGGTACCTACCTACATATGTAGGTAGGGAGCTGCTGGCCCGACCCACCTCGAGTGCAATTGAGCATTGAGCAACGTAAGCTGTTGCTTTTGGAGAGGTGTACACTACCTAGGTACTACCTACGATCTGGCCAAGACGACATCACCAACCAAACTTGAGAAGGCTACAGCATACAATTGCCTGCCCAACTTCTTTTCTGTTCTCCCCTTCTTCATACCGGATATCGTACGCTATTGTGGAGTTGCTCAATTGATGAGCGCTCCATTCGGTATCTCTTCACCATGAAGTTCGCTGCCGTTGCGGCTCTATGTCTTTCCTTACTTCCCACAGCCTATGCAGATGCCAACGTTGATGCATCAGCCTCGTCCAAAGTCGTCCTTCCCTCCACATTCAAGCCGGCGCAGACGTTTAAGAATGCCAACCTAGTCCACATCATCTCTCTAGAGAAGAACTATGTGAAAGAAAACATAAACGTTCTTATTGAAAACGTTTCCCCAGAACCACAGGATGAATACTTCCTGCCTTTCACCAGCGAACAGATGGAGAAGATCGGAGGCCTTGAGGTTAAGGATAGAAAGAACTCTGAAATCGTAGGCTTCACTGTAGATGCGGTCGAGTTTGATACATCAAGGTAGGTTGGACCTCGCGCGCTGTGCTGCTATTTTGGCGAAGCTTCCACTAACGGTAAACTTCGATAGTGACACCCAGTTCTACCGGATCAAACTGCCTGCGCCTCTCGCACCCAAAAGTCAGCAGACCCTCGGCATCTCCTTCTACTACCTGAATTCCTTGAAGCCATTGCCCGCATCGATCGCGCAACAAGACAAGCAATACCTGGTGTATGCTTTCTCAGCCTATTGTCCCTCAGCATATCCCACATTGAAGCAAAAGACGGAGGTGAAGCTGCCCTCTACGGACGTCCGAGACTACACCAAGATCGCTGGAAGTGGAGAAACGGAAGAATACCCTATTAAGCAGGGATCAAAGCTCACTTATGGTCCCTTCCCCGAGGTCCCAGCTGGAGCGAGCTCACCCGTCAAAGTGCGATACGAGTTTAATAAACCCGTCACCCACGTGTCACAGCTTGAGCGTGATATTGAAGTTAGTCATTGGGGAGGAAACGTTGCTTTTGAGGAACGATACACGCTTTTCCACTATGGGGCAAACCTCTCTGAACAATTCAGTCGGGTGAAGTGGGCACAGTCTCAGTATTTCAGCCCCCAAACCTTCGCTCTAAAGGAGATGAAGTTTGTCCTTGGGGCCGGAAGTAAAGATGCATATTTCACGGATGTTATTGGCAACGTGTCAACATCTCGCTTCCGTGCCAACAAGCGTGAGGCCGTTCTTGAGCTCAAGCCCCGATATCCTGTCTTTGGCGGATGGAAATACCCATTTACGGTGGGCTGGAATGCCGACTCGAACAACTATCTGAAGAAGTCAGATGGCAAATTCTTGTTGAACATCCCCCTTATCGAGGGCCCCAAGCAAGCTGAAGGTGTTGAATATGAACATGTCGATGTTCGTGTCATCTTGCCTGAGGGTGCGGAGTAAGTTTTTTTTTTATTTTTTTTTATTTTGTGTAATTGAACTTCCATGCCGGCCATGCTAACATTTCGACAGGAACGTCAAATTCTACACCTCAGCCCCCGGCACATCAATTATTGGGCACAGTGTCGACCTAGTGAGGACTTATTTGGACACAATCGGCCGAACTGTTCTCACGATCAAGGCACGAAACCTGGTGGACGAATTGCGAGATCGCGAACTAATCGTGTCATACGAATACTCAACCGCAGCGGCTCTCCGCAAGCCATTTGTCATTTTCTCGAGCACCATGGCGGTATTTGTGGGAATATGGTTGCTCTCAAAGTTGGATGTGAGCTTCTCGACGAAATGACGATACCAATTCTGTTGTAAATGAACAGCGAAGACTTCTAGATGTTCTTGTAGGAATATAAAAAGGGGCACAAAACCCGGGAGGGGCCAAGCAGAAAAGAAGGCACCACTGCAAGAGTGCTCAGCGGAGGGTGTTGACACCGACTTAACGTGTCAGCCATTCGCCAGATTACGGTATATGTGTATACCTCAGATACATATTTATGCTATTGCGACTAGTTTGGTGGAAGATAGCACTTATGTTCTGGCGATATCCTCCAGAATTCGCATTCGTTATCATGTGATCTTGTTTCAATCTGGCAATCCCCTAGGCTTCTGCCCTAGGGTGGGTGCTCTCTGTGTGTATAAAAATACACAACGTGGAGAAGTACAGCCAGTAGACGCATGGTACTAGTGGAGAACCGAGCATCTCTAGATCAGCTTTCCGGGTGGTCAATAGGTGGTTATAGCGATTCGCAATGTTAGTAGACCGACTGTCTGTACCCGTGGACTTTAGTACACTATACCGTACACTGTCCTAGTACATCTCTGCACGAAATCGGCACTTGGGGTATGCATGCTGACGTAGTTGCAATGTTACTAGATAGGGAGGGGCGGATTTTCAAATGGCTGTGCGTATAATGCTACCCTAGATACAATACCACACCGGCCTCATGATCGCATAGGGGTGCGTATTTAATAGATGTGTAGATTACCACCTAGGCAGTAATACAGAACTCCTGAAGCCACCTAGTCTAGAGGTAGAACTTAAGTTAAATGTCTGCTTAGCGCAAACCACTCGACAAGGTAAATAACACCAGTCCTTCCTTGTGCTCGGATTATAACAGCTCGCAGGAGACGTCGAGTAGTAACAGGCTTCACATGCCCAGCTATCCGTCTAAGGAGGGAATATAAGATGCTCGTCGGTTTACGTTCGCAATACGAAACGGGTCATGCTCATTGATTAGCCTCGTTAATCTACTCCCACCGCGCGTCTCATGTTTCAAGGCAGAGAATTCCGAAGTGTACAATCTGTTTCCTCCCTCACACCATCATCATTTGGCCTACATAAATAAATAAGCACTACTACGTATATAAGGTCACCCGAACTATGTCATGGGGGGTGGAGTCGTTTGGCTAGATTCCTCTCGCCAATCTCGGTGACGGATTCCAGGTTTTAGATACGTCCGTTGATCTCGGCTTGAAGCGAAGGGGCCTACGTCAGTCTTGGCATATGTACATACTAGTAGTATGTAGATAAGGATCCTTGCTCATCTTTGCCACGTTTCTTGACTGACTACCCGAATGAACGGGGTAACTTGAAGTCCTGAGCACGATTAGGCGTTATAGTCTAGACTAGGCTGTCATCCCATTGCGTTTATATATCTTACGACCAGTCCACTGTTATTGTGATATGCTTAACTCTTTTGATGACTTTTATTGGACTCTCAACCGTGGTACCACGATTCACCAGTTATACAATACTACTTTTACTCCTTACGACCAAACCATTACTACGCACTATACTCATCCACCATCCCTGGGGGATCAGCCTATAGAAAATCTCATATCCCCTATGCCCTATACAACTACTCTTACCAAGAGGTACTACCACCACACCGAGCCAGCAAGCATGTGTTTCCGCTCGGAGCCTTCACGAAAATACTACTATCACGAGGAATATATTCCAGTTCGCCAACATCATGGTCATCATGACCGCCATGACCACCATGGTCACCACCACCACCACAGCCATCATCATCATCTCCACCCTCGAGCTTCGACTCCAGTGCGCGTCAGTTACCCACGGGTGAGCACAAGTAACCATCGACATAGTGGACCGATTGTGTACGAGCGGACTAGCCAGATACAATATCGTTAAGTTCCATAAGGTGACAGAAAGCGCCAATGAGTCCAATACAGCAATTTGCAGATACCAGGTTTACTACCTGTAACACAATATGCTGTAGTGCAAAGATGGTACCTTAGATACCATATTGAGGATTTACTGCAATTTGGCTGCAGAACGTCTTACGTCACCAGCCCTTCCCCAGACACATCACAAACAAACACAAGAGCTATTCTCTCTCGCTCGAGATTTCTACTTGTATGTTCTATGCTGTATGCTTTATGCTTTATACTGATATTATATTGTAATATGGGAAGACGGAATCACGTTTACACGAGGACGCAGACAAACATTAGCAGAGCTCTCTTTAATCGGATAAAGGCGCATTGTCGTCATACTTTACATTTACAGAACGTTCTTGCCCTTTTAAGGTACCTACATAGCAAGCGGGGTACAGGGATATTTTACTGAGACCATGACATCAATACAGTACCTACGCCTTTGAGTGCTAGTGCCCTTTTTTGTCCTCTAGATGGAGATAGGTCGTTCGTCGTACTCTTTATATGGAATCGGTCATGACGTATGTGTTCGAATAATTCGAATTCCCCTTGAGTCGTAATGTAATATATCTCCAACCACCAAGATAGTACCTACCTAGGTACCTAGATTATTACATGGTACAGACCTTCTTGACAGATACCGCCCAGAATACCTAGTCTTCGTTGGAACAGGTACATGGTCTTTTAGGTTCACTTGCGCCAGGAGGTACCAGCTTGCTAAGCACAAACGGCGGCTGACTTGGCGACGTGAGTAAACATCGATACTTCCCTAACACGCATACAAGTGGCATGGGTATGGAGGACGCTTGCCATCCGCCTGCCATCCATTACAGCGTTCTCTGTGTGTAATCCCTTAGCGAGCAGGGAAGGAAGTAGTCAACTAATACATCAACAGTTCCAGTGCAGTAGAACCTCCCGAAGTCTGGCTGATCACTCCCAGGATCAAGGCACACTATGTAGGTCGCCAGAATGGATTTCTTCTTCAGAAGCAGCTCCAAAGGAGTGGTAGAGCTCGAAAGAAAACTGCCGCAATCACCTCTAGTTCCCCTCACACCACAGCCAAAGCCGAACAGCAGGGCTTCGCTAGACTCGGCTTATGTGTATCTATCTCGAAATTTTCTAGACAAACCTAGTCAACATGGAACTTAATCAAGCTAATTTTGACGCTAGGAATCGTTCATTATCCATCCGTTCCGGCAAGGGCAATAGTAATTCGTCTTCGCCTGCGCATCGAAAGGGATTTTCATTTGCATCCCTCCGCGGGACGATCCAGCCCGAACTATCCCGCCGACTTTATCGTCTGATCAAGTCAACGAACAACCTCATCACAGCCCACGAGACCGCAGGCAAAGAGCGCAATACGATCGCTCAAGAGTTATCAGAATGGGGTGAGCAGACACAGGATGAGGCAGTCTCCGACATCAGCGACAAGATCGGCGTCATCCTCAGTGAGCTGGGGGCGCAAGAGGATAGCTATGCCCATAACCTCGACGATGCCCGCGGTATTCTCAAAACGATCCGTAACACGGAAAAGAGCGTACAGCCGAGCCGCGACAATAAGGGCAAGATTGCGGATGAGATACAGAAGCTCAAGCTCAAGGAGCCCCAGAACACGAGACTCGTCATTCTTGAGCAGGAGCTGGTGAGGGCAGAAGCCGAAAACTTAGTTGCTGAGGCCCAGCTGACGAACATCGTATGTTCCTTTCCTTCCCAATGATACAACGTGCTTCGAAGAACACAGATTTGCTAACTTACCCCATTCTGGGAAAGACCCGTAAGAAGCTAAGAGAGGCCTACGATGCTGAGTTTGCAGCTGTTATAGAGCGCGCCGAGAAGCAAATCATTCTCGCAAAGCATGGAAAACGTCTGCTCTCCCTTATTGACGACTCTCCAATAACGCCGGGCGATGCGCGCAAGGTGTACGATCAGGGAGGTGCTGCTCGACAGGTTCTTAACGACGCGGAGGACGACCTCAAGAGCTGGGAGATGAATAAGGAAAACGGATTTATCGGAAACGAAGCAACATGTATTAGTGCTAGTAGTGGAATCTCACGAGGAGGTGAGGGCTCTACCAAGTCTAGTGCTACAGGAACGTTGACTGATCAGACTCTTAAAACTGGCAATGAAGAATTTGCCTCGGCGTCTTCGAGTCCCTCGCACGATGGACAGTAAGTCGGTAGATGGTGCTGCATAAACGTTACAATAGAGTATTGAGGGGAAAAGGAAAACGCGAGTAAAGGTAGCCCACCATACTTGTATATGGTTAATGGACGCTCAGGCACGTTGGTTGGTGTGTGTTATTCCGAGTGTATAAGTGTCTAATACGGTTCGCAGAAAGGGAGTGAGCTAGTATTGCATACCTAGGTAGTGCGGGTTAATTTGTTTTGCCAGGCCGGCGAATCGATAATACAAGGTATTCCACGTTCAAGCCTGGAAAATAATTCGCATTGCACAGATTCTGATCAAAGATTCATAATCATTTTCATCTACTTCTCACGCGTTAAGATATTTATTTATATGTCAAGGTGATGGGTAAACTTCGGCCAATGCCAGCACGACAACTACCCTGGTCTATCTAAGTAGGTAGGTACCTATCTAGGTGGGTAGATTGTCTCGGAATCTTGGCACGAACAACGCTCTTCAAACATCATCCCACTTTTGACTGGTGCCTTGCCGTCTTACAGACGAAGTAATATGGAAGCGCTCGTCTTCACGGGTCGAAATCTACGATGGTCGGCGCCGAGTATATGTAGGAGCTGTAACCGAAAACTGAGGCAGCAATTGGTCAGATCCTACGCTAGCACATCGCAACCCGACATCTACGATGTCGTCTGCGTTGGCGGCGGGCCCGCGGGCCTCAGTCTTCTCGCTGCACTGAGTACGTGCCGTTGATAGTAGATTCAAAGACTCGGTACTAAACACGGTATTTACAGAGGCAAATCCCGCCACGGCTGGTTTGCGAGTGGCACTCGTCGAAGCTCAGGACCTAAGTAAGCTGCGGTCGTGGCAGCTGCCTTCCGATCATTTTTCAAACCGCTGCAGCTCCCTCACACCATCTTCAGCCAATTTCCTCGAAAAGATCGGCGCATGGAGCCACATACAACGCGACCGAGTTCAACCGTACCACGAGATGCAAGTTTGGGATGGTGTGTCGGATGCGCGTATCGAGTTCGACTGGGCGCCGGGGTCGGCTTCGAATGGACGGACCATCGCGTACATGATCGAGAACCTAAACCTTACGTCAGGCCTTCTCAAGCGCATCGACGAGCTAAGTGGCATCACCACATTTGATAGCGCCCGTGTCGAGAATATCACTCTGGGCGAGGAGACAGAAGAGCTGGATTTCCGGGAGTGGCCGATTGTGCATCTTGGTGGAGGAAAACAGCTTGCAGCACGGCTTCTCGTCGGTGCGGACGGCGCCAACAGCCCAGTGAGGACCTTCGCCGGCATTGACAGCAAAGGCTGGGACTACGGGCGCCACGGCGTTGTCGCGACGTTGGAGCTAGAGGGCAATGGTTGGGCTGGAGATGACATGAAGATCGCGTACCAGAGGTTTCTTCCTACGGGGCCTATCGCAATGCTTCCTCTCCCAGGAAACTACTCGACCCTCGTCTGGTCTACGACGCCCTCGAACGCCGCATTGCTAAAGAGCCTCCCTGCGAAAGACTTTACTGCTCTCGTCAACGCCGCCTTCCGCCTTAATTCGGTAGATCTGCAATTCATGCATACGATAAACTCTGGGCATGAAGACGAGCTGGCTTGGAGATTGCAGCACACGCACTTCGACGCCCAGGCCGTACCACAGAACGCCGTTGGCGTGCAAGAGGGCACTGTCGCATCATTCCCTCTAAAGATGCGTCATGCAGACACCTATATCGGGGAGCGCATAGCGTTGGTGGGTGACGCCGCGCACACGGTCCACCCCCTTGCCGGCCAAGGCCTCAACCAAGGACAAGGCGACGTAGAGAGTCTAGCCAAGACTCTTGACTACGCCGTATCGCACGGTCAGGACATTGGCGCACGCATGTCATTAGAATCATACAACTCTGAACGATATATCGCGAATCATGTCTTGCTTGGCGTAGTCGACAAGTTGCATAAGCTCTACTCTGTTGAGAGCGGGCCGCTTGTCCCCTTGCGATCATGGGGTTTAAGCGCTGTCAATGCAATGGGTCCTCTCAAGGCCTTCTTTATGCGGCAAGCCGCTGGCAATGGCATCAAGTTATTCTGAGCAGGCTATTTAACTGTATATCTATATGTAATCTTTTAACATGTGTACCGTAAAATCGTACGAGTATTGAATAATGGTGGTGATCCCCCGGGATCTCACGAAAACACCGCTATTGTAGGTGAGATCGATAATGCGAGTTTCGATTGTATCCTTTGCGTGCCTACCTAGGTAGGTTAGGTAGGTATACTTCTTCACATGGATTACGCCGGGTATCTTGATAGCTTCGATTGCTAAGGTCCTTGAATATACAACATTACACCCCGATAAATTTTTCAAGAATAACATCGCGCCATTTCGAGCGGTAGAATCAATCTATGAGCCGCGGCCAAATACAATGAACTGAATATGAGAATAATGCACACATTACTCACCCCCGCAACTTTCCACACCATGAACATCATGAAATTCATTGTCCATAGGCTTTTGGTACGTGTGATGTGACAAGATCTAGCACAAGATCTAGCATAGAGCTTGGCGGAGTCCCTGCATTTCATTCTTATCGATAACCGAATCCTTCAACTTTTTTTCCTCTACCTCGATAGCTAGCATCTTTCATTTCACCCCACCATACAAACCGGTACATTTACAGTCTCAGCAACTAAAAAGATTATGGCGCCTTCTTCTGGACGACGAGCACCGAGCGCGGCGGAGCTCGAGGAGCGCAATGTATGGCTCCCGCATTACCCGTTCCTCACCGCCGTCGGAACTAACATCTTCACTAGACAATCGGTATCAACAAGGAAACAGTAACGAACACGACCTCAGACGCCTATCCCAACAACTATGCAAACGAAGAACATGCCTGGGACAAGGAGGACTTTCGCCGCGCATTCAAAGTTCAGTTTCACCAAAACGACCAATTCGAGGCACAATTTTCCCTTATTGGCGTTGACGCCTCCATCGCCAATGCCTTCCGCCGGATAATGATCGCCGAGATTCCCAGCCTCGCTATCGAGACGGTTTTTGTTAACAACAACACCTCGGTAATCCAAGACGAGGTCCTTGCACACAGGCTGGGCCTCATCCCCTTCACAGGCGGCAAGAAAGGCTTGCGTGATTTCATGGGCTTCTGGCGCAAACCCGGCCCAGAGGAGGATGCCTACGCGACGACCTTCGATACGAATACGGTAAGTCTGAAGCTTGCTGCAAAGTGCACGCGGAACAAGGATGCGCCGAAGGACTCCAGGGATCCGAAGGTGCTATACGACAATGCACATATCTACGCGCGAGACATAGTCTTTGAGCCCCTCGGTGGCCAAGCTAAGTGGTTCTCGGGCGAGGACACCATCCGTCCGGTCAATCCCGATATTCTCATTGCGAAGATGCGCCCTGGACAAGAAATCGATATCGAGATGCACATGCACAAGGGCTTCGGCTGGGATCATGCCAAGTACTCGCCCGTCGCCACTGCAAGCTACAGGTTGATGCCGAGGATCACGATCCTGCGGCCGATCCTCGGCGCCGATGCCGAGAAGTTCGCCAGCTGCTTCACCCCGGGTGTTATCGGCTTAGAGAAAGTAACGAGGCAAGAGGCGAAGACGAAAGGAAGCGGGTACGAGGGCCACGAGGGCGAACTGAAGGCCGTAGTCAAGGACCCCATGCGAGACACTGTCAGTCGAGAAGCATTACGGCATCCGGAATTCGAGGGAAAGGTCAAGCTCGGCCGCAGGAAAGACCACTTCATCTTTTCGATCGAGAGTGCAGGCCAGTGGGAAAGTGACGAGTTGTTCATAGAGTCGGTTAAGACACTAAAGAAGAAGTGTGGGGTTTTAAGATCGCAGGTTACGAACATGGTACAGACTTTCTAGGAGGCTGATATTCCATGTTTGAGCCTCGGAAACTTGAAGATCTAATCTCCGACCAGCATGAGTGAAAGCGACGCGGATAGACGGTGGATGGCGAGAGGGGGTTGTATACCTTGTTTTTCTTCTTCCATTTGTTTGCGTGCATGTGCGGACGGAGTTCTGCTACAGAATAGGCAGGCGTTGATTGGGTTGTTTGAAAATAGGACTTGCTTTATCGCTTCCAGATTGGAAGTGACATATTCCTGGCATCTATCCGAGAACAAGTTTACTGAGTGTGACATGATATTCAAGAAGCTAGGTCAAGTGTCATTAAACAGCGCTCATGTACTGTGAATAGTATAAGAGACGCCTGTTTGGTATGGTCGATTTCCTTCACAATACATTTCTGGCCCATATGTACAGATACCCCAGGCATCGAGACCTGTTCGGGGAATGCTCCCACGAGGGGTAGTCTGGCAGTTATATAGATTATCTAGGAACGTACCGAAGTTAGGTAGGTATATCCGTTAATCACCTACGGTCTAGTGAAAGATAAATAAATAAATACATACCTAGGTACGTAGGCAGGTCCGAGGGTTACATATATATACGACGTACTCCGAACTACAAGGAAACACAGCGGCCTACAAACAAAACTAAAACTTCGCTTGATATAAATTATACTCGAGCTTAGGAAAATGAAATACCCGTAATCTGCTAGCTAGCTTCGCTTCAATGTGCTTTATTCGACTACTTGGATGTTATCATCGGTAGGGAATCGTAGAGCCTTCTTGCTTATATATTTATGGTGGGATACAATTAACAATACTTTTGGGTGGGTATGGGCCATATGTAGCGTAAACTTGGAGGTCATGGTACGAGTTGGCCGCTTGATATCGAGGCATAAATGTCAGGCATAGCATAAAGTTGCATAACCATTGTGAAGGAAAATTCAATCCTTACCGGGATAGAGGTAATTGTGTTAGTTAGGCACACTATGGCTTGTCCAGGGCTATGCTTAGAACAGCTTGGGTGGTTATTCATTAAATATGTGTGAGAACGCTCGTGGTGGTACCGATATTGGTTCCTGGTGGCAGGTGATCACTATATTCTTGATCGTGTTATATATCAAAATAATATCTACTTTAGTAATACTGGAGCTATCCCTGTTACGACTTGTAGCAAAAGCCACCTAGGTGAGGCCCTTGATTCCGTGGCCCTATTGTTGGTAGGTACCTAGGTAGGTAGGTAGGTACATACTTAACCCTTCCACGTACACACATGTCTTGGTACAAGGTACCTAAGCCACGCATAGTTATAATCGCGGATACATGGACAGCTCCTCAATAAAGACGTTCCCACAGAACCACCTCGGTGGTATAGTGGTAAAGTAGTCGGCAGGATAAACCGTTGTGTCAGAGGCAGGGCCATAGGCATTCAGGGGTTTTCCGGTCCGCGGATGTTGAGCTTGTCTTAAGCCGCCGATTCTTTTTGAAACCTTTATCACTCCAGTTCGAGTTGAAGTGATGCTTCTTTTTTTATGCCTGTTCCTTTTTTTTCCCCTTTACCCCTTCAGTTATATCACCTTATTGGAATACTTCCACTATTACCTAAAGAACTACATAAGCCATGCCTCCGAGTTTACTAAGGCAGCGTAGCGTTATTAATAACAATATACTCAACATTTTCACCACCGGCTGCTAACATTTACGCCCCTGTTGCCCGAATTGAGGCGAGGATGGACGTTAGTAGGTCCAACATTAGTCCTCTTATAATCGCTGCTGGGGAGACCTCGATAAGCTAACGTCACTCTTGAAAACGAACGGGATCTTGCAATGTAGGCTTTCCCATTTCAAGTGCTTCGACACTTGAGGAACACCTTCAAGCCGGTGAATTGGACTCTATATATCAAATGTCTATCCATGAGCGACTGAATCTCCAATCATATCCAATTTCTAACTCGGATAACATAAAACGTATGCCTATGTACATTGGTTCATTTTGTCCAGCTCCCGTCATGGCGTATGTTGCTTGCTCGAAGGACTTCAAGGCTGTCGGGTCTGATCTTACTCCTATCCTATATCTAATTTACTGGCTGGATAACTAAGCGGCGAGAGAGAGATAGGCTACCAAGACAAAAGAATACACGCCCTGTTAGGCATAACAGAGGCCTTAAGAGTCTAATGGTCGGTCTGATATAATAGGGGGCATATCGAGCTCTTTGCTATGCGACTACATCGACTTGCCCAGCACGCGATTAACCGTTGATTTTGGTAGGCAGTACACGGGGTCAATGTCGTCCAGGCCAGCATAGCCCAAGAGGCTCAAGCCTGTGAGACCAAAGAGCGTGTGCCATACATCAACCATATTACCAGGTCGGTCTGAGATGCCACCATTCTCAATGTCTTGGGATCGTAGAATGAATCCGATGAGCTTCTCTCGATCAATCCAATGTGCCCGGCCAATCATAGAGAGACTACTCAGGACCCACCAGCTGTAACAGACATCTTCTTGCTTCTCTGGTCGGCCATTCAAGCCACCGTTGGGAAGCTGTCGTTCGCTCAACCAGCCAGCTAGCCTGTCCTTGTCGATTAGGTCTTGCCTTTTGGCTATGGTAAGCGCAGCAACGCAGGTGAAAATCTGCCCGGAGTGTGACTCGTCACCTGGGTTGACACCATAACCCCCATCGAAGTTGGCGCAAGCAACAACATGATTCACTGCCTTCTCCACGTCGACTAGGTGAAGCATATCAAGGAGAGACAAGGCATTCAGCGCACCGTAGAGAAAACGGGTGTCTTCTTCCCCCCATTCGTCGCCGGCGAATGTGCCCTTTTCTCGATCCTGGAGTCTTGCCATGACTGATGGAGTGGATTAGCCTTGTCATCGCGACGGATTCAGCATGGGCGACTCACATTGCGCAACCTTCAACTTGCCTGTGCCGCGCTTCTCAAGTTCATCAAATGCGTCGACTAGAGCAAGTATCTGCACGGCGCTGACGGTGTAGAGCATGTGGGCGTCGTGTCCAGGCGCAGCACCAAATCCTCCGCTTTCGTGCTGGCATGATAGGACGAAATCAATGGTCCCTTCTCGGGGAAGCGCATCAGGGTGCCTGAGCAGGTGAAGTGCAGTCAGTCCCCAATAGAGCCCATTTAGGCGCAAGTGCTCTGTTAGCCAGTAATCGTACTCGTCCTTTCTCGTATCTAGACTTTGGATGTACTTGACGTGCTGGGCTGTGGCAAGTTGAAGCTCATCTGGTAGCTGATTTAAGTCCGCCATCGCCAGAAGTGGGTAGCCGCTTAGACTGGGGGCTTTTCCGTGATGTTGCTTTAAGACTACCTACCTAGGTCCTCGAGTACATGATAATCGTATTGGGATATGACCAACAGGCAGTTGTTGATTGTAATACAGTAGGTACTGGGTGACGAGAGAGGTGGGGGTGGGGGCTTGAGATGAAGACTAAAGAGGTTGCCTGTGGTGAAAGTGGGGCCATCTTACCTCTATGTACCTACTAGTACCTAGCTCTCCTTAGGGATCAAGGCTGAGATTGGTCTATGTGTACAGTACCTAGGTACACTAAATGCAATGCAGCGTACTACCTGTACTTCTCCTACTGTAGGTAGTATCTGCGCAACATCGAGGCCGGTTTCCCAATTTGATCATAAGGTATCTGTTTGTCCTTTTTTGGTTGATCTATTCCGTGGAAAAGTCCGAGATGTTTTTGATCCGATAAATTCTCCGTCTACACCCGCATAAGGCTAGCAGAGGCAAGGCAATGTGTACATCCTCCTAGGTTCATTGCACCCTTCGGCCTCGCTGGGTCATCAAGAAAGGTCTCTCTTAGAGAAACATGACGGCGATTATGGCGAATTTACGGAGTAATGGCACACATTTCCTAGCTTTGCGAAGCTAAAAGTATCACCCTCTCTCCTAGACCATCAAAGATGATGGCTGTAAATTGGGCTTGCGACTCCTCCCTAGCATGACACATTTCATCACCGTCTCGGGCCGTTCCGTTCCAATAGAACCCAAATTATATATTGCCGCCGGTGTAGAGTATGGGTGATAATTTTATACATATAGTAGTCGCCGGCCTGCGCCTTTGTCTTAGGTATGCTGCTGGGTCTACGCAGGGGCGGCAAGATGAACTCAGAACCTCTCTCGACCGTGGAGAACTCGGATTAATAATTGTGCCTCATAGTGCCGGTAAATGGTCGAGGATTGTAGCCTCACGTCGTCCTACCGCTGCCTCAATTTGGATTAGGCATCCAAATCCCAAGGAGGTCTGACTCGGGTGTCTTCTACTTGAGAGATTTTTCTTCTGGCGCCCGAAAACTCGGCGGATGAGAGGATGAACTCACACCCGATTGGAAGCGACTGCTACAGTCGCGGTAGTCACCCTCAAATCAACCTGTTATTCCTCTTCTCGAAGCGCCGTGTGGTGTCTTGAACTGTTTCGTTTCTGGCAACTCGCATCCCACCTCCTACAAGCAGGAAATATACGTAATGACGGCAGCTCCTGTCCCATCATGGCCTTTTATTTTATTCTGGAAATATTGCTTTACACACCTTCATACAAGCGAACTGGGTGGCGCTTTTCATCGGTTTGCGTCATTGCTCTCACTTTCTAAACCGATGCAAGTAATGCTGAAATAACGGTCGTGGTTACCTTCCCTGATTTCTGCCATGATCAGTGATCAATTCTTTGGGGAGACGACGCATGGCCATCGTGTTTCAGAATTTAAGCGGGCCTGTGTTTCGGTCCACCAAACCCTTGTAAAGCAGCCTTTGACGGGCGGAGACGGGTTTCGTCAGCTATGCATGAACGCCCCTGCCAGTGTGGCATTCTTGGCACTGCCCTCATTGGTACGTATCTACACATCTATAAAATAGCTCGCTCAATCGCGGCTTCGATGAAGAAATGAATCCTATGAAAAGGAGAAAAGAGAAAAGAAAAATTGAGGTGAAAATGGAGACTTATTGGATAATTGTTAATAGGGAACACACGATGAACGTTAGGTAAGTTGCATGATTTGACTTCCACTTAGTCTGTTGCTGATCCAAGCATAACCCACAATCTTCAATAACCTCGAAGAAGTGAGCACCAAAGTACTTACAGTACTTAGGTAGGTAAGGAGGTAAGGGTAGCCCGGCCTTTACATGTACATATATGTAGGTATCTAATGGTCTGCATAAGGCAGTAGGTAATTGGTTATACAGAAATATATATAATATGGTATCGTTGTGTACCTCTAGGTAGGTGAGGTGTATGCGTACCCACCCCTGTACACGTTAGATAGAGCAAGTCATGGATGGTTTATAACCAAGCTTCAAACACTCTATTTACTACTTAGTATACGGAGTATACTTAGGTAGTATTGTAGTCCTCTTCTTGCTTAACTTTTCCGACGTTTAGATGGGTTGTTTAATACACTGAAGGGTAAGTAGGTAGCATGCATAATTAATATAGGATCAAAACTCTTCCTACCCGAGTACTGTCGGGATACCTACCTTCTTGTCTGAAACTCAGGTAGATTGCATCTGTGAGAGACGGCCCAATCGATCAGGTTGGGAACGTAACTAACCTAGGTACTTAATCGGCACCTCCTCAGTTAAAAAAACATCGCTGCTTCGAATGGTATAATAGAGTCCTGGATGAGTACGCATGCGTACGCTACCTAATAGTTAGCTTAGCTACCTACCTAGTAGTAGCACTACTCTCCGACTACTGCTAGCGACCAGAACTCATGCATAGCGTTTGTCGGATATCAGAGTCCCCATTTGGACAATTCCAGATCATTACATTATTATAATTTCATCCCAACCCACACGCACCTGTTCACTTGGCGAGCGTTGTCTACCTAACGTGCGCTAAGAATAGGCTGTAGCACAAGCCACCCCCGTTCGCTTCTCGAATTAACCGTTAGCGGATCAGTCCAGGCACACTCCCAGGTACATTACATACATTACACAACCTCCTACCTTGTCTGGGTAGTATCTACTACGTACAGCACCCCGATGGTCTGCCCGGTAACCTATTTTCTACCCAGGTAACATTTCCTACCTACCTCCTACTACCTAGGTACCTACCTTAGGTACTTACTTAAGGTGGTATGGTTCTGTCCGGGTGTGTACCTGGGTAGGTACTTCTTAGCGGCTACATAGGCACCCACTACCAGCATCTACTAGTACCTAAAGGTTAGGTACCTAAGTCTACCTAGGTAGGTCTCTACCTAGGTGCCTAGGTACCTAGGTATCTATATGTAGGTACCCAATTGATTTAGCTACTCCTTCCCCAGTCCGTCATCACAAGCCTGACAAGCAAGGCAGGTAGATAGATGGATAGATGAATCTCCTACACACTACACTACTAGTGAAAGCAAAGGGAAGCAAATCAAATCAGCCCAACCCAACCCAAACAGCGCGACCGACCGAGTTCTGTTTGTTACACGCGGAGTACCTATGTATTTCGTGCCTGGGTAACAAAACAAACGCATTGCAGGTAACTAAATTAGTTCTTCTCCTGTCTTCCTCAATTCTCTATCGACTAGGTTAGACGGAAACCCCCCCTCTACGTCAATCTGTCGTACCAACCCTCGTACCGACTCTCGTCGGCCTTCTTGTCCCCTGCATCGTCTTCTCTTGCCTTAGGGCTATGTTGGTGGATGCTTGGGTGTCGTGTCGCAAGTTTCAACCATCAACCTACGCATTTTGCCGCTACCAATCAGTTGCGCAACCGGCCTGACACCGCACCCCAGGAATTAGGAATTGGGCTATTCTGATACAGCATTCCACCCACGCACGAGACGGGCGGCCTGTTCCTTGCCATTCCCTCCCGCCTGCGGCAGTGTGTACAAGCCGTTTTATTTTTGAACACTGCCCGATGCCTGCTAGGCTGCCAGTGAGAGCCAATAATACCCGGATACCTCCCTCCCTTGCTAGAATTGGCTTGCGGCGACCGTAGAACGCCACCACATATGCAATAATGGGACGCAGGTCCGCTCCTCAGCCGCTGGCTTTGGCTGACGACAATCCCTCGCCTACTGGTAACGGTAACGACGACTCTGACTCTAAGGGACTGCACTCCTCCATTGCCACTGCCACTGCCGCTGCTGCACTTAGTTCTCCCGAGTCCACTGCCCCGGGAATCGCAGACGGCCTAAGCCCGCGCTTTTTATTCGCCCCCGACAACACGAACACCCTTCAAGTTCTGTCACCAAGTGTCTCGAACAAGTCGCCCAAGTCTCCCCGCTCTCCATTTAGCAAATTCAATCCAACGCGGCGGCCACAAACCCAGCAAGGGGAGCCACGGTCGCGACCTGTCGAGGTGCACGAGCCGCTTCCCCTGCGCTCTGCCGACGATACGCACCTCGTCCGACAAAAAACCGACTATTCCAATTATAACTCACAAACCCCCCCGGCCGTGCCTTTCATTAGCCAATCTGCGACGACGCCCATTGTATCTCAGAGCCACGGCCCTACCGAGGAGAAGCACACGAGGAGTGGTAGCCGTTTCTTCAACTTTGGAAAGGGCTCGAAGCCGAATAACCAGCTTCAACATACTCATACTGCAAGCAATAGCGAGGCGATGTCTCGGGGCGCCGATTTAACTATAATGGCAGAAAGAGTTCCTAGTAAAGCCTCCAAGTATTCTGGTATGTGCCATAGGGAATGACAACTATAACTCCCTAATCTTGCAATTGTCTCCTTGTAGATGCTAATTATTCATGTACATCAGATCGATCCTCTCCCGACCTACCCATCCAAAAGCCAGCCCCTGTTTTACCATCTAGGTCCGACGTATCTCTACCATCCACCACCGAACACGATCCGACGACATCGAAAAAGAATAAGCCAAAACCATTTACATTATTAGGTCGTAATAGATCGTTTAAAGAGCAGGACGATCACATTGTACAGCAAAATGTCACGATTCAAATGACCGAGCCAGAGAAAGCAGCAACATTCGATGAGCAGCCGCCTCTAAAGACGGCCCCGATTAACCCGGAGGCCCATGATCGGTCTTTTAGAAATATGATGAATTCGTCCACGCGCAACCACTCAGCAGATCGAGCATTTCGTGATACGTCATCGCATAAAGAACACCGTAGCGATAAAGAGAATAGAAGCCAACCCCCCTCTATCAAAGACAACGGAGGCTCTACGTTTTTTGGCGGGCTCAGGAGTTCGGGCAGCCGAGCAGCCGATATGATCAGCAAGGGCTTATTTGGAAAAGGCGGCCGCAGTGCTAGCACATCCGAGAGAGAACCAATGGTAGACGATGAGCATTATGTTCTGAAGGTAATTAATTTGCCGCTGGTTGAGCAAACGCGCAAAACGAGAATTTCAAAGAGGTTAGAAGAATCGCGGGACAAGACGGAATTTTGGATGCCCGCCTTCCCCTGGCGGGCAATAGATTATCTGAACTTCAATGGAACGGATGTGGAAGGTCTCTACCGGGTGCCCGGAAGTGGTCCCCAGATTAAAAAGTGGCAGAGACGATTTGATGAGGGTATGTGCTCTTGATCTTGCTTTCTCCGAGCCCAATTCTAACTTGATCCAAGAATTCGACGTCGATCTATTTGCTCAAAATGACCTCTACGATATAAATATAATCGGTTCTATGCTGAAAGCCTGGCTTCGTGAGCTACCTGACGAGCTCTTTCCGAAAGAAGCACAGGAGCGAGTCTCTCGACATTGCGCTGGAGCTGAAAAGGTTCCACAGATGCTCATCGACGAACTGTCGAATCTTCCGCCATTCAAATACTACCTTCTTTTTGCTGTCACTTGTCACCTCAGTCTACTATTAGCCCATTCCGATAAGAACAAGATGGATTTTCGGAATCTTTGTATCTGTTTTCAACCCTGCATGAAGATAGATGCGTTTTGCTTCAAGTTTCTCGTTTGCGATTGGCGGCTATGCTGGCAGGGCTGCAAGAACGAAGCTAAGTACATTGAAGAGGAATATAAATTGTTCCAGCAACCTTTGCCTCGGGGCCTTGCTGGAGACCGTCGTAATGGCAACGAGTCTCACGACGATCGCGCCATCTCCTCTTCGGATGGTAGTAAGACTTCGTCACATACTACCGAAACACATACCGGTAAACTGAGAAAAAAGGCGCTAGCTCCTAGCCAATCGAGTGGAAACCTTACCGTCGACTATTCACCATCCCCAGCGAACCTGTCGGCTGACCGAGAAGCACCTACACAACAAACGCGGGAACTACGGCCATTATCTCCCATAAAACCGTTGTCTCCATTGAATTTCTAAAGATATCCCGGTATAAAGACTTTTTATATTAGTACATTCTCGTCACGATTGATACTGTTTGGTGGCGTCTTGGACGGATTGGTTTAATTGCCCTCTATCCGGGGATATATTGCGTTCCTCTTAGGGCCAACAATCCTTGTCCTCTTTCCCGGCCTATTGTTAAATAAATGACTCTGGATATTCGCTGTTCGGCTGTCTTGTCGGATTCTTGCGCTTTATCCGAAGTATACCCACTTTCACTCGGTCTCCTTATTCGTTCTCTTTGCTTTTGGAAGATGGCATATTTCTTCGCGTTTTGGTATACCCCTTGTGTTGGTGACGTTGTTGCGCCGTCTTAATTGAAGCAAGTGAATCGCATACGGCTGGAAAGATGCTAGGCGGAAACTGGTTGATGAAGGCGAGAAAGGATAATATTGAGGAAGACTGGTGGCTTAGTTCCCCGTCTATACCTCGGTGGTATTTCGCTAGGGCATATGCGATAGTTATTGCTGCTTGAATATGGCGGCGCTCTGCCTTTGGGTAATGATGGAGGGAAGTAAATAGATCCCTTGAGGATGACGGCACATGTATAGGGTTGATCGGAAGGATGTCATGCAAGGGGTATCTGATGACGACGAGATACTCTGCTACGCTGCATGGCGCCCTGGCTCAGCGGAGTTTAGGTCTAATGTGTTGGGCGGCAAAACCCCGTTTGCTTGCGCTATGTATCATATAACGAACGAACATGGATACCGTGACGAATCATGGAATGAATATATAAAGTACCGTTTTACCCACTTCGGAACGCCATTGCATAACGTGTGTTGGACCTCTGATGAACACCACTAACCGCAGTAACGCCGCATTACTTGCTGCTAGACACCCTAGGTTTTCTTTTCTTGGTGAATTTGTAGCTTTCTGGGTATCTCAATTACGCCGCGTAGAAACAAGGAATGTCCTCGCCGGTGCCGGTAGGGACGTTATAATCGCCTATTCACCCCTCAAGAGCCTCTCATTTCTTCTTCCCCTTGCCACCCTTCGCTTTTCTCCCCGACTCCTTTTCTTCGCGTTCCTTTTTTTCATCTACCTCGACCAGCCAATCTTGCTGCACGATACCCTTCTCTTTGCGATCAATGCGGCCATCCTTGTTATAACCCCATGTTTTCTCCCACTGACCGGTCTCCTCATTGTACTTCTGCGCCTTCATCCGCCGCTGTTCGCGCGTCTTCGGCTTTATGCCTCGCTTTGCGGCAAACTGCTCCCATTTGGTGGGCGCCTTCGCTTCTGGGAGTGGCTTTTCGCGCGGTAGAGCTGTACTCGGCGGTGGTAGGGATAGGAGTACGCCTTGAGGTGTTGAGGAGATTGGGCAGGCCGTTAAGATTTGGTCTTGGGAAGTGTTAGTCGGGTGTTAGGACGGTGAGATAAGGCGTAGGGGATAGATGCCAGGCGTACTTATTAAACCTTGTGCGCCGTCCCGTGCTGTCGCAATTAGCTGGGCCTCAAGCGGGTCGACACCCATAGATGAGGTCTTGGCAGGTGTCGATGTGTTTATGGGGTTTGCATCATTGGCTAATAAGAGGCCTAGGTCGAAGGTGTATGGTGTTGGTCGTTCGACAGCTACGTCGAGCTTTGTTCTGGCCTTTCCTGCAGACATCGTGGTCGACGCCAGCAATGGCTGTCGCAGATTTGGTTCGGCTGAAGAGAAGTTTCAATAAACTGGATAGCTACTGATTCTTGATATTACTAAGGGATTGTTACAATCATAGATGGCTATCGAGTGATTGTATTGACGAGAAAAAGTCCAATGGGTTGAAGCTGCGCCGATGGTTTTTTGGCGGGACCTCGTAATCGATAAAACCTGTTCCTTTCCTGCGGTTGGCCCTGTCCGTGTCACGCCACAACAGCTCTGGAGGCTCTGCTTCGGAGCGCTAATTTCTCCGCCACCAATTACCTAAATGCCTTAGGTACCTAGGCGCCTCAGCCGAATTTTGGCGCGGCGCGGTACTCCAGCCGGGAAATTTTACTGGGCCCGCCCTGTAACCAACCACCAATCCATCAATTTGGCGAAGCTATAATATCGAAGTAAGAGGTAACGTAATGTTCACCTCTTCAACAACAAAGTCGCTCACACTCTTACCGGTTACACCTAGATACCTAGGCCAATGGCAAGCATAAATTGCTGGAGGTGTCTCGCCAGGCCCTCACAACGCCTGCTGCTTGCGCCTGTTTTTGTAGCCGCCTCTGCGCCGACGTCGGCTGCGTTCTCAACATCAACGCAATTGTCCTCCAAGACTCCCGAGGGGAACACGAGGCACGTTCGTACTGGCAAGCGCCTTATTCTCGGAAGAAAGAAGCGAACTCCGGATAAAACTAAGCCTCCACTATCCGGCGAGCGAAAGGCCTTCCGAAAGCGCATCCAGCTTAGCAACGACAATGCGCTCCAGGTTTCAGGCCTTGACGTATTGTCTGTCGAAAATGTCGTGAATCCTGATTCGGTCGGCAAGGTCTTCGGTGTTCCCTCCCCCGAGGTGATCGACCAATTGAGGACCTGCGAGGCTTTCAAGTCTAGCCAAAACTGGAACCTGTTTCGGTCACCACATATGCTTGTTCGGAAGGAGACGGTAGACTTGGCGAAGCAGATGACGGATGCTATTGAGAAGAAGGAGACGCTGAGATTGGTTGTTACTGGGAATAGGGGGTCGGGGAAGAGTATAGTCGGTCTCCAAGCTCTAACTACCGGATTTTTGAACAAGTGGGTTGTTATCAACATACCTGAAGGTAGGAAATGTTCCACGAGACTAATCATGGTGCTCGAGCTGACGATGTTGCCTACTAGGACAAGAATTAACAACGGCGGCAACTGAATATTCTACGATACCTAACTCGGAAATGTTCTCACAACCCGTCTACACCGTAAAGCTCATGCAAGCTATATATCAGACAAACCAGTCGATTCTGTCACAATACAAGGTCGAGCTGGACCACCTACAACTGCCCATCTCCGTGACACGCAACATGACGCTAGCCGGTCTCCTTAACGCAACAAAGGAACCCGAATTTTCCTGGCCTGTTTTCCAGGCTTTCTGGAAAGAGCTGCGGCTTCCTGGCCGTCCGCCGATCCTATTCTCCCTCGACGGCCTCGCCCACATCATGCGCGTGAGCGATTACCGGTCTCCGGCCTTTGAGCTGATTCACAGCCATGACCTATCTCTTGTGCGTATGTTTACCGAAGCACTAGGGGGCAAGACAAGCTTTGTCAATGGTGCCGTCATTCTTGGCGTAACGTCTAAGGGCAATGCGCCCATAATCCCGTCGATGGAAAAGGCGATCGCCCAAGCGTCAGCCGCGCAGAAAGGCGAGCAGATCCCGCCTCGTGACCCCTTTTCCCGCAAATATGACGAACGGGTTTTCGATTCTCTGCGCGGTGTCAAGGTACTGGATGTTCAAGGCGTCTCTAAGATAGAAGCCCGTGCGCTCATGGAATATTGGGCGGCTAGTGGCGTCCTGCGTTCGCGCGTTGATGAGAAGAACGTCAGTGAGAAGTGGACGATGGCTGGCAACGGCGTGGTAGCCGAGATGGAGCGTGTGGCGTTCTACGATCTGAGGGCGGCGTTATGATTATAAGAGATAGTCCGACGAGAGGGGGATATATGTCGGTGCCGCCGCATGGAAGGGACGGGTTGTAAGCTGGTAGCTGCTATATCATTGCGCATACCGTATATTGTAGAATACCGTTCCATTAGTTAGGTAGACACCCTCTAGAACCATCCCTGTACTAACACTTACCACACCCACTCAGAGGTTTGGAGACTAGCCTTTCTCCCTCGATGTGAAAATCTGGTTCTAGAGGACCTGGAGTTATATTTCTTGTTCTGATATCTATGCTCCTAACTGCCTCGTGTTTGACTGGGCCGAAAGTCCAATCGGATCGGATAGGCATTCGGGACCAAGAGTAGGAACACAGTTCACATGTTTTTTTATGTTATTATCTTTCTATTTTGCTATATTCACGTAGGTTCGGCGGTACCAAAGTGAATACACACACAATCTTCAAATTTAGATTGTGAATCTCTACGCTTACAATTATCTCCCCTTTTGCGTACAACATAGCAATTCCACACATCATGAAGGGGAAACTAACCCAGCCTTACCGGAACGCCAGGGTCGAAGTACCCAATAGAAGCAAACAAAGGACCATCTGCGGCTACTACTCGTCCTCGTCTCCGGCGCCGTCGTTGGCGGTGATGAAGACTAGCCTGCTGCCGTTGCCGGCTGTTTGCCAGACCTGTTTTGGAGCCGGTTAGCTTGCGTATAATTCTATTCTGGGTGACGTGAAGGGTGTGAAAAAGGGGGTATCTCTGAAACAAATGGGCCGGGGCAAAACTCACGTCTAGACTCGTGTACTCCTCCAGCGCGCTTAGCCACTGATCCTCTGTAAACCCCTTGGCAAGGATGCGCTCCCGGACCTTACGCATGCTGAGTTCGACGGTACCTTCCTCCTCGTCTTCCTCGTCGGCTGCGCGACATGCCCCGCTGTCTGCAAGCGCCTTTACAAGGTTGTAGATCCTGCTTGCGGCGTTGAGTGTTCGTCGGCCACCTGCACCCTCGTGGGCGGCTAGACTCTCCTTCGACGACTCGACGAGGCGCAGTGCCTCGTCCACGTCGTCTTGGGAGACCTCGTTAGCGAATCGTAGGCGAGCTAGAGCTTGTGCGAGACGCACTACACCCAACAGGGTACGGGGTGTAGTGTGGCTAAACTGCTTGTTCCTCTTCTCGGCGCGGCGTTGGGCGTCACGCAGCCGCACGTACGTCTTTGTGAGGTACTCTGTCACAGACTCAGGAACTGTCGGACGGTAGGTGCGTGCTTGGGCGACGTAGGCGCGGACTTCGTGTGGTGTGAAGACGACGTTGGCTGCTGCTGCGGCGTCCCCGTTCGCACTTGTAGCATATAGATCTGGGTGCTTGTTGTGCATGTGGACGTAGGCTACGTGCTTAGCGAGCTGGGCATCACTCTCACGGGTGGGTGTATCAAGAAGGAGGAACAAGATATCAAAACGTGACAGTAGAGCAGCGGGTAGATTGATGTTCTCTACTGGTGAAATGCGGGGATTGTAGCGCCCGTAGATCGGATTGGCAGCTGCTAGGATCGATGTTCTCGCGTTTAGGGTTGTTGATATTCCTGCCTTGGAAATGGATATGGTCTGTTGTTCCATTACTTCATGGATGGCTGTTCTGTCGTTGTCGTCCATCTTGTCGAACTCATCAATGCAACAGATACCATTGTCGGCCAAAACCAGAGCACCGCCTTCTAAGACCATCTCATCTGTTACAGGGTCACGCATTACGGCTGCGGTGAGACCAACGCCGCTGGATCCACGACCCGAGGTGTAGACACCACGAGGTGCGACCTTGGAGATATACTTCAACAGCTGAGATTTAGCCACACCAGGGTCACCCATCAAACAGATATTGATATCGCCACGAATACGCATGCCATCACCCATCGACTTTGTAACACCTCCCACAAGGAGTAGCAACAAAGCTTTCTTGACATCAAGATGCCCGTAGATTTCAGGGGCAATGGACTTCGCCAGCATTTCGTACACAGAGCCCGATTGACTAAAAGCACCGATGCGTCGCAGAAGCTTGTCATCAATGATCATTTCGTCATAGGCCTTCTTGTGTTGTATGATGTTGTGAGCCTCCAGGTAGGTATCTGTCAACAATCCAGCTCGCATAGCCTTGAAGCCCGTGTATGGCGTTGGTAGGAAAACACCCGAGATATCCACAACATCACCGGGATTGACCTTACGCACTGCGCTTCCATAGCACATGATAGTGAGGGTCCGGGGAATTTGGCCAATAGGCACCTGTTCCGCCATTTCCTGAATCTTGACTTCCTGAAAGGGTAAAAACTTGGAGGCACGAGAAGATTGGAAGAGTTGGCCCTTTGACTGGTTTGCTTTGCATTCTGCTGAAGGGCAGCTTGTTAGAGGCGCATATTGCTTGTCGTTGACCGGCTGGAAAATTTCACATCCGCAACGATCACAGGTGTATGCGCCAACCTGGACCATAGGCTTGACATCTGATACTCGGGTCGCAATGCCTCGGACGGTAATAAGGTGACCCAGGTGCTCACCCCTTACTTGTCGCACAGCGAGTGCCTTTATTGGCTTGTCTCCATCTGATGTCCTTGGCTTGAAAACGAGTGTATAACGGCGAGTGAGTTGTGCAGGAAAGGTATTCTCAGCCATCTCGGGGTCGTTGCTGTTAGCAGCAGCCTCGAGAAGATCACGATTTCGGGCTTGTCTTCGCTCCATGATGACATCTAAAACATCGTCTTTGAACCTATAATCTATAGTTAGTATGAGCCGGAAGGGATACTGTTGCAAGCTGTTCCGTACGTGACACCAGTGGTAGGTGGAGGCATCTTGTTGTCGATAGCTCTCGATACGACTTCAACGTAGTGTTTCGTGTTGGTTTCGATCGACTCGACCAGCTTGAGCCCCTCGCTTGTGTCATTTTCATACTTTATCCTTGGTCAGCAGAAGCAGTTTGCCGTGTGTACGAAGAGACTTGCAGTGACTAGATCATCTAATTCAATCAGGACCTCGTCAATTGACCGGTCGGCGAGTTTCTGCAGTAGGTCGGCATATTTATGCTTCGGTTGCTTCGAAGCAGTCTTTTCCTTCTGGCGTCGCTCGTGCGCCTCGTCGTCTTCGTCCATAAAGTCATATTCATCACTTAAGTCATCTTCGTCGATGTTGATTTGACCAATGGCATGCGTCAAAGTCTGCTCGGGTGATGTCTTGAATTTCTCTAGGAAATCCTCGAAGGCAGCTGGAAAACCGGCATGTTAGCTAAGAAACAGTGAATATAGTGAATAAATAAAAGGGCTCGCACCTTGCTGCGCCTCGTAGTTGACGATATTCCGATATTGTAAAAGCGCCATGACATTCGTCTGTACTGTCTCGTCCTAGCCGAAGTTTCTTGGTGTTCTAGGGTGGGTTGATGGCAGAATTGCGACAGCTTTGGGTGTGGATGCCGCTATGATCCGCAATGGATTGGGTGACTTGACAACCACAGAGAGGCTGGAAGCGCCTAACTAGAACACGCGCCTCAACGCGACTTTTCGCGTTGTCCATCAGCCACGCGCTCATTTAAATCAATTTTTGACATGCTTAAGCCACAGATGCTTGCGAGACCCCACCACGGTCCACCTCCAAGGCTGTATGCGCCTGTAGGAGGTACCTTGTGGGTACCTAGATAATCACGATCACAGGCCCCATGTAAAATGTAGGTACGCGGTAAATCCTAACCCCCATTGGCTGTTCCGCCAATGCCTCGGTTCCTTGGACCTAGGATGCTTTGGAAAAAGGTACCTAAACGTAGGTACCTACACACCTACACTACGCTGCATACAATAGACTCAAACTCCAGCAGAACCATGCGCAACCATTTTCCTTGACCGAATTTTGAGGAGCATGTGTCTGTCGCGTGTTCGTGGATACCTCCCAAGTTTTGGTCTTGTATTCATTTCTTGTGCCACTAGCCATTCAAAACCGTCATGGCTCCCCGGAATAATGCGCCGTCAGCTGCTGCCGAGGTTTCCCTTGTACATTTGAAGAACTGTTTGGTGAACCTTCCTACGTCGCTGGTCAATCTACTTGTTAACGTCAATACCGTAAGATTAGTCGTTTAAGAGTTACCCGATACTGTATTCCAACTAAATTCCCGTAGCCCGTCCAAAATGTTGTTGTCGAACTCAACTATCGCGTTGCGCCCACCTCAGATGGCTCCGGCCAGCCTAATTCCTCACCGAACCAACGATCGATATATGTTGGCTGGACAGGCATGCCAAGCAAGCGCAAGCTTGTGCCCATTGTAGATCGCGATGGCATCAGCAACGGAAAGGACCGCGAGGTTTCGTCTGTCGAGATCGATGCCACCTTAGCCGCTACCCTGGGCCTATCTGAGGGCCAAAAGGTCGTGACAATTATACATGTTGACCCCCCTCTCGCACATACCGTCAATATAGAACCTCTAACACCGGAGGATTGGGAGATTATTGAGCTACATGCCACTTTTCTAGAACTCAACATGCTGTCTCAAATTCGGGCTGTGCCAAATCCAACATATACTTCAAGTCAAGGCCTACCTTCAACCCCTCATGCATTGACGCTTCATCTGTCCCCAACTTCAACAGCAAACGTCAAGGTCTTATCACTTACGCCGGCTCCTTCAGGGGATGTCGCATTTGTCAAGATTGCCCCAGACGCCGAGGTCATAGTAGCGCCAAAAACCCGTGCTCAGCCCTCTAAGAGCACTCGTGAAAATCGTAGTGTGGGCGGTACCTCAAGAAGAAGCGGGAAAAGCTCAGCTAGTACAATACGTCGGAGGAGTACGCGTGAAGAGAAAAAGCCAGCGATCTATTTGAGGGCAATCGACAAGAATCTCTGCGGTGAATGGTTTGACGACGAATTCGTTTCGGATGACTTAAGTGTTTGGATTGACAGGGACCTGCTTTTCACCAAGGATTTCCGCGGTGTGAACTACGTAGCTGTCAATATTATCAAGCCAGCAGGCCTTCAAGCTCCCATTGACCCACAGCAGCAACAAGAAGAAATAGCATACCCCGAAGCCGCAAAACCTAGCGAGAAAATCGTTGTACATTTGCGGCCGTGGGATGACCCACCAAGCAGCCAAACCATCGCTCTTTCAACCCCTTTATGTGCCGCACTGGGTTGTTCAGGGATTGTGGGAGGCATTGCCAAAGTCGAACCCGCACCACAGCCATCCTCGCGAGGCACGTTGGAGAAGTTGAAGATTTTCCCTTTTATAAGCCAGAATGCGAAAACCTCGGGAGCCCTGAAGTTTGGTGGAGAGTCAAAATCTGAAAAGGAAGCAGCCAGTAAACGAATCGTCCATATGTATAGCACAAAAGGCTCAGGTATCGGTCTCCTCAATGGACCTCTTACTGATGGGATGGTCCTAGGCGTATATGATTCTCTTGAGTTGCCTTTGGGCTGGGAAGGTGGCGTCATAAGATTTGAAACGTCAAACACGAGTTCGAGTCCTCCAGAGGTATTGAAATGGCGCCTTGGGCCTGAGCGCCCTGTATCCATTGATGTACAATCGCCAATTCCCCGGCCTACTTGGCTTGATCAAGAAGTTGTCGATGAAAACCCATACACGAGCGCATCTCTTTTAGTTGGTATCGACTCTCTTCTTGACAGCTTGAGATCTCACTTATTGCATATGTCGTCAGTCTTATTGACTGGCGCTCTCGGGTCTGGCAAGACAGCTGTCGCTCAAAATCTTATCCAAACACTCCGAGAAGATTATTTGTTCCACACCACTTACTATACGTGTCGGAAACTCGTGAACGATGAGAGTAGGATATCCACTATCAAGGAAACTCTCAATCGTATTTTTATGACAGCTAGCTGGGGGGCTCGACTCGGTGGAAAAGCAATAGTCGTCCTCGATGACATAGATAAATTGTGTCCGGTTGAAACTGAATTACAAGTTGGAAATGACAACGGGCGGAGCCGTCAGATAAGCGAGATCATTGGAGCGATTGTTCGTCAGTACTGTGGGCGCGATAGCGGAGTAGTATTATTGGCGACTGCCCAGGGTAAAGACTCGCTCAACAACGTCATTATTGGCGGTCATCTCGTCCGTGAGATAATAGATCTCAAAGCGCCCGATAAAGAAGGACGAAGGCGAGTGTTAGAGATGGTAGTCAAACAACATACAGTGTCCCTAGACCCCATACAAGCATCTACTACGGATGGTAGTCGACCTACGACAGCTGACGGTAGCGTCGAAGATGCAGGTACATGGATGGATGGGGGTAGCGAACCCGGTCCGAACAACTCTTTGTCAAAGCCTAATATAGATGGCTTTCTTCTCGACCCCGACCTCGACTTTCTCGATCTTGCTGGCGAAACAGATGGCTACATGCCAGGAGATCTCATTCTACTTGTGTCCCGAGCTCGAAACGAGGCGCTCATTCGATCGGTCAGTGAGACTTCGAGACAAGTCCTTGATATCGTTCAGCTCAGCCGGCCCGATTTTGACAGCGCCTTAAAGGGATTTACCCCCGCATCGCTTCGTAACGTTACTTTACAAACGTCGACAACTACCTTCGACTCTATCGGCGGCCTTAAGGAAACTAGGCAGATTTTGCTAGAGACCTTACAGTACCCAACCAAATACGCTCCTATCTTCGCCCAGTGCCCTCTTCGACTCCGTTCTGGACTTCTCTTGTACGGTTATCCTGGCTGTGGCAAAACACTTTTAGCTAGTGCAGTGGCTGGGGAGTGTGGTCTTAACTTTATTTCCGTCAAGGGGCCGGAGATCCTGAATAAGTATATTGGTGCTAGTGAGAAGAGCGTTCGGGATCTATTCGAAAGGGCCTCGGCAGCAAAGCCTTGTGTTCTCTTTTTCGACGAATTCGACTCTATCGCACCGAAACGTGGACATGATTCAACCGGGGTCACAGACCGAGTGGTCAACCAGCTTCTTACACAAATGGATGGTGCTGAGGGGTTATCAGGAGTCTATGTATTAGCCGCTACTTCGCGGCCGGATCTCATCGATCCCGCTTTACTGCGTCCCGGGCGCTTAGACAAAAGCCTGTTGTGTGACTTTCCTAATCTTGAAGATCGCATTGATATTCTTCAAGCGTTAGGGAAGAAGGTCAAACTGAGTGAAGAGATTCTATCGTCCGAGGACGGGCTGACAGAACTAGGAAAGCGCACTGAAGGATTTTCGGGTGCGGACCTTCAAGCCCTCATGTCTAACGCTCAACTTGAGGCTATTCACGACGTGCTCAACGAACTGGAATCACAACCTAATGGCGGCAAACGGGGTGCTGTAAATACGCGAGATAAATCGACTAGTCTTACCCGTGCACGCAACTTTATCCAATTCCGCTATGGTACCGAAGCGTCGTTAGCGGAGGCCGAGGAGCAGGCAAAGAGGGGAAATAACAAATCCGCTCAAGTTGCCGAAAACGCTGCCATTGCTGCTAAGCTTGCGGAAATAAAGGCAGCCAGAAAACGTGCTAAATTAGGTAATCAAGGCGTCAGTTCCACGGACGAAGACCGTAGCCAGAGGGAGAAGTCTGGAAAAGACACCGAAGTTCTGATCAGCTGGAGGCACATGATAAAGGCACTTGAAGGAACAAGAGCTAGTATCAGCTCTCAAGAGAAAAACAGACTAGGCCGCATCTACCATGAGTTCGTTGTTGGACGCAGCGGAGAAATGCGTGATGGCCAAGGCAGCATGGAGGTTGGTGGACGAAGCAGTTTGATGTAACTGATCATTAGCAGTCCTCGCAACAAAGCCTGGCCCAATATGATCTGGTATAAAATAGCGACTACCTACCTTAGCCCGGCTGAATTAACCCCCCCCCCTTTAATAACTGCTAGGTCCTTGGTTGGCATCTAGGTTAGTTTATTGGACTGAAAACCTGAAATACCATTGGCTGCTCTGTCTAGATATAGTATTCACGACTGAATGTGTCCGTCACCTACAAAACACAAAACAAACAACAAGATATATTACTCCACTTCAATATCTACAGCTAGAAACGTACACTTCGTGACGTTGCTTGCCTCCAGCTACATCCCCCCAACCCTGGTATATCCGTAAGGCGTCTAGGTACATGTACATATGGGTGTATGTATATAGATAATATATGTATTCAAGGCTAATATTAAGCAGCCGCGCATTGTTGATGATGTTGGGGCAATTAGAGCTGATTGGTTGCGTTTTGCCCCGCACTAGATTCGGATTGGGTCTAGTGCGACAAGACAGCCCCTTGGAGCATGAATGAGGGTCTTCATCTCTAAGCGCACTTCGTGTTTAGGTGCAATCTACTATCTACACTATCTTCAGCATGGTTCACATTAGGCCGTTCAGCAGCAGCAACATCAATTCTAGCTGTCTCGGCACGCGTAACTGCACTTCCGGGGCCTTGGTTCATGTGGCCAATGATCCTAACTATAGTAAATTCAACATCGCGATTTCGACCCGGACAACTTCTCGGCTTCTTTGTTGAGTAGTGAGGTAACTCCTGGGAAACAGGGCGTTGTCGTACCCCTGGTTATGGAGCTTCACCTCGTCGCAAAGACGGAGAGATCGGTGAAAGCCTCGACTTTAGCCGCCGAACGGCACGTACGACCACGAGGCTATACTACTGTACTAAGTAAGCTACTTTCTTTCGTCACACAACTAATGTCTTGTTCTCCCTGCCTTCCCACACGAGCAAAAGGAGTTTTCTTTTCTTCTTTCTTCTTATTTTTTCTTCTTCTTCTTCTTCTTCTTAAAGAGGAAAGAAAAAAGAACCCATGAGTACTGTAACCGATGAGGATTTTCGGGGACGTCCTGTGATCCGAGAACCCCCCACCTTGCAACAATTATTGAAAACAACGACGTCTTGAGGCAAGGAACTAGACGTTTGAGACAGTGTCTTGCGGGGAACAGATTCACGCTACACGACTATAATTGACATTCTCGCCCATGTCGTATACTCAATCCCTCCAATTTTCAACTTTCCCCAGAGCGCTCATCCTATACTCTAACCCCGCAACCCAACTAAGCCCGGCTTCTATTACCATTGATTTGTCTAATTCTTGACCCGTATTGGGCTAAAACCCGCGCTAACAGCCTTTGCAGCACCAACAACGCCGACGGCGTTCTTTAGGAATTGAGCGAGATCCAGCAGACATGGAACACTTACAAGTCCTAGGGGTGGGGGCTTCTGCGTCGAGGCAGAAAGCTGTGGAAGATGCCGCAAAAATGCAGGCTTCCGTGGAAGAAGAGTGTGCGCGCAGTGGGAAGCCTGTCCCAGGGTATTGCCTGACTGAATTGATCGGCAAAGGTAGTTTCGGCCGAGTCTACAAAGCCAATGACGCGAAGACATCTAATGTCGTAGCTGTTAAAATCATCGACGTTGATGAACAGGACACCCTGAACCCTAAGCTCCAAGACACATACAGCGAATTCCTTAAGGAGATCAATGCACTGCGCCTTCTGAGCGAGAGTGGCGCAAAGAACGTAAACACAGTCATTGAAGCATTGCCCGTCGGTCAAGCTATGTGGATGGTGACCGAATACTGCGCCGGGGGCAGTGTGGCAACACTGATGAAGCCAACGGCTCCCGGCGGCCTCCAAGAGAAATGGATTATCCCTATCTTACGTGAAGTTGCTGTTGCTATTCACTGGGTGCACAAACAAGGTATCATTCACCGAGACATCAAGTGTGCCAATGTCCTGATTACAGAGGTTGGTGGCGTACAATTGTGTGATTTTGGTGTGGCTGGTATGGTTGAGACAAAATTTGATAAGCGCACAACCTTCATTGGGACTCTGCACTGGATGGCACCGGAGCTCTTCGACCAGAATGCACAGTACGGAACCGAGGTTGACATTTGGGCTTTCGGATCTATGGTATACGAGATTGCGTCAGGGCTTCCACCGAACACGAGCGTTAGATCTAACATTAGAATACCACAATTCGGCGAATACCTGCGCGAACATCTTCCCCGCCTAACTGGAGATCAATATTCCGAGAACCTCAAGAGCCTCGTTGCTTTTTGTCTCGAAGACGATCCTACAAAACGCCCCTCTATTGAACAGATTCAACAACATCCTTATATCCTTAACACGGAAGCTCGATACTCAACTTCATCTCTTGCGGCTCTTGTCAAGGCATTCAGGCTCTGGGAAGAACGTGGTGGAAGCAGAAAGTCTCTATTCGCTGGCTTCGGTGCACAGGGACCAGCCGATCTTGACCCTACATCCCTTACTGCCGATGAGTGGAATTTCTCAACAACACTTGCATTTGATGAGCAGCTTCAAAGTGAGAGAGACGGCACGTCAGAAATTGAAGCTGTGCGGGATGTGTATGGCACCACCTTCGACTTCCCAAGCAACTTTAGTGGTGAGAATACAGCTCGTCCCAAAGCTAAAGGACGGCGCCGGCCACCACCCCAGGCATTAGCGGCCATGAAGGCCCCCCTAGAAAAGGTGTTCGACCCCAATACCATCTCCAATTATGACGAGAACTCTCGTGCATATTACGGTCGTCAAATGATCCCACCTCCTTCCGAACCACCAGTATCTGATCTTCCTCTGCGCGATGATTCGCTTCATGCGACGCTCAGAGAGTCTCTGATAGACTTAGACGCTTCTTTAGGCGGAGAAGAACTGTCTAGCTTTGCTGATATGGGGACCATAAAACCAACTCCTGGACCCGGACCTGGACCCGGACCTGGCCCTCGTGCTTCTATGGATAATAGTTGGTCCTTCTCATCCGCCTCAGAATCACTATCAAATAATCGTGCCCCTTTAAGCGATCCGGCAGATCTAGTTAACGGGCGACATGCTCCTGACTGGTCCTGGCCTACAAGTATCCCACCAGCCTCTGCAAATCCCGAGTTCTCGGATTTTCATTTTAGCGAAGACCGCCCCAGACTTTTGCATTACGAGACTGAACCTGCCGGGTTGCCCTCGCAAGGGTACGAGCTAGAAGTACCTCGCGCCGGGAATGATCGTATGTCAGTTGGCAGTTTGATCGACCTCGACATGAGCATGCCAGAACCAAATGCACCAGAGCTGACTAGACCATCAACCTCACATTCAGACGTTGCCTCGATCACTGGCTCGGATATGGGCGGTGTCGGCCCATTTGACCTAGAACGCCACGCTTCTGTGTACGCTCCCCTACCTCTTACTGCCCGCGAACCATCGATCTACGTCTCGGAGGATTCAGAATATGCCCAGCAGCTAGCGCGAGCCACCCATTCAGAGCCGGAGGACGTTCCCGACCACTCTGAAAATGAAAACTATGGCATCCAGCTGCCGTTCGTAGAGCCACCGGCTTTGCATGTTTTAGAGGGCCGGGCCTCTGGGATGGACGTCGCGGAGGAGATGAGAAGGCTGATAGGAAGTCTCGGGGAGCACTTATCCTTGATAGGCGAGCAAGTGGCAGAGATGGAGCCTCGGCGGGCTGGGGGAGTCCGGGCCCGGGAGGACTAGATTCCCACGAGGCAGTGGTAGCTTTTTGTGTGCACAATGGAGTTATGGGTAGATACCAGGTCTAGCATGGAATAAATATGATTCAAGGAATCGCTATTCTCCGGCATAGCAGGTAGGATCGCCAACTCAGGGATGCAATGCGAAATGTAAAGCCTGCACATTCATTAGGGTCGGAGTATCATCGGTTTCCCTCGAAGTTTTAGCCCCTGTACGAGTAAGAAAGGTTCGATTGCGAGGTGCGCGAGCTCGGTTTGAAACTCTATGTGAGTCGGCCGCTTTTATTGATCATTGACATATAAGCTACCACATCCGGGAGCAGGCAATGCTCTGCCTACACACTATTCTATCTAGGTAAGCCCAACCAAGTCTCCCACCAAGACGGCCTGGTATTTCTCTACGGCCTCCCGTAAGCGAATGAGGATGCCCGCAGCAAGCATTTTGACGTCGTTCTCTTCGCCCGCACCTTCGCCTCCGCGCGTATTGTGGAATACATGGCCAACCCACTCCATCGTCTCGACGACGTGGCGACCCTGGCGTTCACATAATCCGCGCACGTCTCCTTCGTTAACATCAAGCAATGCCGCGAGCGCAAGGAGCACGGCATGCGTCACGGCCATATCGCTCCCGCCCTCGTTATCCGTAGTATTAGAGCCTAGACATCGTCCACGCACGCCTAGCACCAAGTCCCATAGCTCGGCCGTCATCTGAGGCAGTGCGAGCGTAGAGGGCCCTGCGGCGTGGATGAGCAGACCCAGCGTCTTCAGGTAGAGCGCGAGGAGATACGGCTGGAATACGATCTTGGTCATTGCAGAGCTTCGCACCGCGGCCTGAAATCGAGATGAAAGGGGGAAGAAGAAGGATGTGGAGATTAAAGAGGCCGTTGTGTTAGGTATTGAGCGGATACCACGCTGTTTGGATTTCGACCTGGAGGTAATTGAGGAATTGGTCTGGGACTGTCCGAGGCGTGATGTAAAGGAGGACAGCTTGAGGACATCAGGGCCAGTCGCAGCATCTGCTGCTTCGGCTGCCATGGGAGCGAGAAATGTCTGCGACAATGATTGGGCGAGGGTGTCTAAAGCATTGGGGGGTAGCGCTTTGAGGTTGGCGCCTGCTTGGAGCCCGTTTGGTGCAGATGAGGGCTGAAGGTAGTACTTTTCAACCTTGTTTGGTAGAATTTTCGATGGGAAGTGTGCAGTTGCTACATACTCCGATACCTCAAACCCCGCTATCTCCCTGCCGCTGAGCCCGAGCACAATGAGGATAGACGCCCGCTGGGAGAGGGAATAGTCCCCGTCAAAGAATGTTTTGGCGAACCAGGGGGCCATCTTTTTCGGTTGCGCTACAATAACAGCCACCATGCCTTGGAGGCGGAGGCTGTAGAAGTTTTCGAGATCAAATTTATCCTGTAGGCCGATGAGAAGTGATGCTAGGTCTTCCACATGCGACGCGACTTCTGTCCCGTAATTCGCCTTACGACGTATTAGGGTGGGCGCTGTTGTGAGAGCCAACTTTTGCTTGTCATAGTTCTCCGTATCTCGAAGATAAGTAATTAAATCCCTGATATAGACAGGAGCTTTGGGCTTGTTCCGGTTGATAAGAGTTGGGTCATCGTCGGATTCTTCCGCATCGGAATCGGGCTTCGCGTAAGGTACTAGATCTGGGTCATCCTGCTCTCCATCATCCTCTACTTCCTCAATAACGAAGCCCGTCTTCGCCGGGATATTTCTAGGCCGTGGTGGGGTTTGCCTTTTCGCCGGCCTAGCTGGTTTGTTAGAGCTCCTGGGCCGTGATGGAGGTATAGATGTTCTCAATGGGTCGAGCGGCCCAGCTTTATCAGACACATAGACTAAAGATTTGTACCAATCGGCTTCTTCTGTTGCCATTTCCTCCATTTTGAAATCGAGTTTCGTGTCTTTCGCATGAACTAGCCCAGAGAGCGCTTCGCCAACCGTCATTCCAAGGAAACGTGCACGGCTTTGTGATTCGGCAAGTCTATTAGATATGGCATTGAGGTATACGCTTGACCGCATAAGGACCGTGAGCCTTATTGGTGTTAACCGATGAACATATCCAGCGCTAAGGAGGAGAACTTGAGCATGTGCTGTATAGTTGTTAGCGTCCGGGCTTTGAAGTTGATATGATTTTTCGCAGAACTCGCCTTCTTGTTGCAGTATCGGGGTATGCTTGATATATAGTTGGTCGCTAAACTGACTGAGACTCCTTTCTAAGACTATTGAAATGAACTCCTTGTACTCAGCAAGCGCAGCAACAGCAGCTCGTCTAATGCCACAGCCTTCTCCAACTCCCGCCCCAGATGCACTTGTAAGCCAAGCTACGAGGTTATTCTTCTGGGCATCATTATCGGCAACAACCGATCGGAGAACGCTCACTGAGGCCCAGATAGTTGGGTATTCCTCGTTGGCCTCGCTATTGTTTATTGAGTTGAGATAGAGGTCGGACAATAGCTTCAAAAGCAAGAGCAAGACCTTTCGCTGCTCGAGTAGAGGATAGCTGTCAACCAGCTTGCTGAAGATTTCTTTACCAGCATCATCTTGAAGAAGCAAATTGTTAAAAAGATCCCGTACGAAAATTTCTACAAATAGAATAATTAGCAATTGCCTTTCGAAATAGCGGTCCAGCATACCTGCATGTCCTAACCTCAATGCCCGTGCACCGAACTCAGCACACAATTTAAGATCCTCTTCCGTAGATTGAATTTTAGCCCATTGAACCTGGTTACGAGCGAGCCAGCTAATATATTGCTTATTGTCGGCAATCCATAGGGGTTCGATAAGCCGACCGGCCTGTCGACAGATGTCTTCAGCCTCTGCAGATAAGGAGACAATCCTCCCACCCGTAAAGAGCGACAACAGCTCCTGGCGTAGGGGCCGGGCGCGGATAGGGTCGTTCGTCGAGGCGATGTGGCCCCAAATACGCATCACTCCGCCATCGCTGCCAAGGAGGCGGGCTAACAGACTTAAGGTGTAGACCAAATTGAATATTACATGAGAATTGCTCGAATCTTGGGGCCGCGACCTGAGTTCTCGTATGAGTGATCGAATATACGTAAGGGTGGCATTGATACCAAGTAGGCTCCGCAGACAATCTAGAAGGGGTTCATCATCACCCCTATCGGAAGACTCCTGTAGGACAGTCCAGTAATTCGGGACTATCTCGGTGACGAGCGTATGGATGATTTGCGCACTGAGTGGCCCAGGCGTTCGTATATCAAACGCAGGCCCATTCCCACCCCCATTTCTTAGGTATCCCAGAACAGCTAGCAGCGTATCATAGCTGGGCTGGTTTTTGAGAGACTCTAATGCCTCTTCGGGTGAAGTACCTTCAAACACAGTTTGTAGGTCCTTCAAAGGTTCGGCGGCCTTCGAAAGGCTGAGAAACTCATCGGATTCACCTCTTTTCGTGTAAGTCTGGCTTACCGGCACAAGGAAGTCTGCCATGGTTTCAGAAGCAAGTTTAGGTTTTTCTGAACTGCTCGCAGGGCTGTTCGTAAATTATCACTGTGCGGCAAGCATTCTTGTGTTGGGCGATAAATTGCACACGATTATACGTAGACCCGATCCCCCTGGGTACGACCTTACGTTGCTTGTTGGCTTATTTACGGATTTCGTTTGTGAGCAATGCCGTGGTGGTATGTGACCACTACCTACCTAGGTAATGCTTGTTATAACTTACGTACGCAGAGGTAGCAGTATGGCTTTTTAGGTACACACGGGCTACATTAAAGCGCATACCGATATTTACATATCAGGTAGTATTTATTCAATAATAGTAAGAGAGTATTCTTCTAAACGCATGCCCAGGTGAATTTCGCAGCTGAAATTAGGTAGCTATTCAATTAACGCAGCGGTACGTACATGGATATACCAAGGTAAGTTTGTATTGCCCTACATATACATAAGCTTAGACATACCAAGGGAAGCCCTGCTATGCAGCAATTTGGATCTACTGTACGTTCAGGACCCTGAGCAGAAACCTCTGAAATGGCCTCAGCTGGGCTAATCAGCGCCTTAAGGGGCTTTCTAAAGGAGTTGTTTTGGGTGAATAACAGCCGTAACGTCCAACTACGAGTGCAACAAACCGGTCGCTATGTCTGATATTCTTGCTCAAAACGGCCAAGTCGAGTCAAAAGCACCGAATCCATAGATTGATTATATTGGTACGTATCCTTGAAGCAGCGCATTCTTCGGCTATCCCAGCCTATGCTTGAGATGTCGACTCATTCGGGCATCCACTCGGGATCTATGTGATCGTCAATTAAAAGGTGAAATGGGTGCTTATCCAACCATGCGTCTGTTTTTGGGGGGAGGAGGGGGCGTGTTTGCTGTAAAATCCATCCAAAGAGCTTTGTTGAGAGCTGTCTATAAATGAGTATTGAGCAAAGTGGCCTGCGATGAGCTGGTTGCAGAGAACCGTGAGATGTATTCATTGACCAGTATAAGATGGCAAGGTGAGCACAGTGCATTAACATAAGTAGAACTAGTAAAAGTTTTCGAGGTACCTACCTAGGTAATTTGTCGATTCTTCACAGACATTTATCTAAAAGTTACCTGTACATCAGCATGTTCATTTTAGTAATTAGGTCCTGGAGGTAGGTACCTACCTGGTTAGGTAGAGAGCTCTATTTGGAAATGACGTCGTTATATAAAACAGAGCTCTACCTACCCGTACTTTACCGTATGTACCTTAGGTAGGGACTCTTATTTTTACGCTCTCAGAGCTACCTAGGTAGCTACTTAACACAATCCAGAAAATTAAAACTTGAAAATAAGAGAGAACTACATGCAGCCAGTCTTTTATGTTTATAACGTAGAAGTACCTAGGTAGGTATCTTCCGAGTAATTTCTTAGTGGCTGATACCCTCAAATGTTGTTTGACAACAGTGTGCTCAGTGTAACGCGATAAGAGATAAGGCACCTCACAGCTGCCCCTCTACGTAGCAATCATGACCCGATGCCGCATTCGACCCGAATAACGAGCCAGCCCACCTCCAGCCACGAATGCTGACCCGTGTTTCCCTATATCTCTACTACCGATGAATAACATATTGAAATTTGTTCCTAATCTAAGGATCGGCTCCTAAGCGCACGTCGCAGCAGCACTCATAAAACATGGCGGATAACCACGCGACAAGACGATGGCAGTATCTAGATCATATACGAAGGAATCCCGGCCCCTTCAACCAGGATTCGGATGTTAGTGAAGAGGCTCTCGAAGCATTAGGGCAGGCTAGGATACTAGTGATAGGGGCTGGCGGGCTGGGTTGCGAAATACTCAAGAACTTGGCGCTCTCGGGCTTCAGGAATATCCACGTTATTGATATGGGTACGTGCGAACGCCGGGCACTCAAGCCCCCTCAACGTTAACTAACTCGCTCATGCGTGGATAGACACGATCGACATATCCAACCTCAACCGACAGTTTCTCTTCCGGAAAGACGATGTAGGAAAATATAAGGCTGAAGTCGCCGCGGCGTTTGTCGAGAAAAGAGTGAAGGGCGTCCAAATCACACCCCATAACTGTCGCATACAAGACTACGACGAGGATTTCTACATGCAATTTCAGATTGTAGTTTGTGGATTGGATAGTATAGAAGCAAGGCGCTGGATCAATGCGACGCTAGTGAATATGGTTGACATGGAGAATCAAGACTCGCTCAAACCGCTAATTGATGGGGGGACTGAAGGTGAGCACGATGGGGTACCAAACTCTAACCTACTCTTCCTGCTAAAATGATTCAGGTTTCAAGGGCCAAACTCGTGTCATCTTCCCGACGCTGACACCGTGTATTGAGTGTCAACTGGACCTCTATACTCCGAGGGCGGCGGTCCCTCTCTGTACGTTAGCCACAATTCCCCGTCAGCCAGAGCATTGCATAGAGTGGGCCCATATCATCGCGTGGGACCAAGAAAAACCGTTTCCCAACTTAGACAAGGATGACCCGGAGCACATCACCTGGCTATATCAAAAAGCGTCGGCACGAGCTCAGGAGTTCGGTATCACCGGAATAACTTACTCGCTCACCCAGGGTGTCGTGAAGAACATTATCCCAGCCATTGCGTCCACTAATGCCATCATCGCTGCTAGCTGTTGCAATGAAGCGCTGAAAATCGCTACCACTGCAGCACCTGCTCTTGGCTTTGAAGAGAGCTATATGATGTACTCGGGAGATGATGGGATTTACACATCGACCTTCAAGTACGATAAGAAGCCAGATTGCGCCGTTTGTGGCGAAGTTGCGAAGCCCCTAACTGTTGATCCTGGCATGACCTTGAGGGAGCTTCTGGATTCCTTTGCGGTGAAGCCAGATTTACAGCTCAAGAAGCCCTCAATAAGGGCAGAAGGCAAGACTCTTTACATGCAGTTCCCCCCAGGCATTGAGGAACAGACGCGACCGAACTTGGGCAAGACACTGAAGGCAGATCTGGGCTTAGATGTGGGACATGAGATTGCAGTGACAGACCCTGCATTTCCGACTCTGACTTTCAGGTTCATACTAAAATTTACATGAGAAGCTCCAAAAATATCACGAATCTATGCTATATGCCAAGAGTTTGCCTTCCAGTGCCACCCCCAAATCCCAGTCCCAGAACTCAATAATGGATCATGCTTCCATCAACTAATATGAGGTCCCTATTTGCCACTGATATCGTTGATCATATCTTCGTAAGGCCATTAATAGGGAATACGTACCTTTTCCGACAATTTGTTGCACATACATATCATATACATTTTTCTTCGTACTTTGTAAGTTATTCAAATCTGCATTAAGTACGTGTACGAGGTAATGAACGCGGGAAAATATTAGGTACCTACCTACCTAGTACCAAGGTAGGTGGGTAGCAACATCGATACATAGAACATACAAGTTACAAAAGGTTGATGATAGGCATTAAGCCGAGGGTACTGTGAGGTCACTTTACCATCCAATCTACAACTGGGAGGTACCTACTATAGAAGCACGTGTGTCCCTAGCCATATATCTATCAATCTGAACGGTACAGCTAAGGTACAACAACCCCCACAGAGGAAAGCAAGAACATGGCAGCTGCCTACCTAGGTGTCTTAAGCAGGTTCACGCGTACTTATCTATGTATTCGGCAGGCGCCGAACAGGAAATTACTTCTTACGCGTTTCAGAGGCAGTTGCAGGTCCAATGTGAGAGCTGGAAGGAATGACTCCCTTGCCCAACTCAAAAGGCACCTGTCCACCCCCTTGTTCTAGCCAACTACCTACTTCTCCGAGCCATTAGATCCTACATCGACAATTTCACCCTCAACTCTCACTTTCTCTGCTACCGCTTCCACAGATTACACTACAATTGGCGCATAGTGACTCTTTTTTCGACTCTTCGAAGTCTTCCGACGTTCTGCTTTCACAGTCACCTCCTCAAGTCTACACATCAAGCGATCTTCCTTGAGGTACGTATATGCTCATCACTTCTGAATGCCAGAATTAGGTCTTTTGCCTACTTTACATCTAACCCGCAACACGCCTTGTGACGGCGAAAATCGACAACCGCCGAATCTTGGCCCACAAACTCACAATGGTTGACCCTACCCCCTACATCTCGAACACTAGCCTCTCTATGTCCTATACCTACCTCTCATGCAAGCTACCGAGGCGTCGGGCCTCTTTCTCAGCCTATAATCCAAACTCGTCCCAGGTTGTTGCACATGCCGGACGACCTCCCGGCTCCTTTACCGCGACCCTTCGCAGAGTCCTTGCTGGTAGCGAGTGCACACACTATTCCCCTCTCTCTTGCTTGATTTGTTTTCCATTCATCTTAATCGTCCGAGTCAGCTTTTCTCGGTCGGTAAATAGCATCATATGTCTCTAACGTTCTTTTCGTTTGTCATTCACTTTCTGTGCGCTCGTAGATCGAGTTGTACATTTTTTGAGTCTTTCGATAGCTCCTTGACTACCTACAAATCCCGTCAGGTCGAGCGCTATTTGCAATGATCGTCACTATTTTTGGAGCCTGACTGACTGGGGGCCATTTAAAATTATAGGGACTATTGATAACTTCTATTTACCTGCCACTGGGGTATTCAATATCTTGGAGGCTTCGCCCTTCTACCATAGGTCGCATCAGAACCAGACATTCGCAACCCAACACCGAGGTGTTCACACCTTTAAGGGAGAACCTCTCGTATTGATCATAGTTTGCGTTTATCTCGTTCGACTTTATTGTGGAATACTGAACTCAGTAAATCTACTTGTCTTCTTTACAAACTGAGAAAGACCAGAAGAAGGCTGAAACTGTGAGCTACTTCGCTCATAAGAGATAATCATCATTTAGTGGGATATATACACAAATGACCACTATGTCCTCAGGATACCAGCCGCAAGGCAACGCCCAAGGCGCCCAAGACCAGTCCACCCCGCCCAGGCCAGACCTGATTCCCCTTGTCTGTTTCATATGCCCGAAAAATTCAAATTTCTCCGACCTCTCACATCTATTAACTCACATCAGTTCCAAAGGCCACCTTCACAACATGTTTCAGTTAAACCTCTCTCGTGATGTTGATGAGAACGCCGATTTAGCCCTTACAGAATTCGAAAGCTGGTACAAACAGAACAACATTAGTGCACTACTTCGAGCTCGAAAGACTGCAAGGGAACAAAGAGACAATCATCAAAACCAACAGAGACGAAGTCAAACTGCTTCAAGCTTTGGAGGGGATGCCGCATTGGCTTCACGTCAGAGTGTTCGTGGTGGTCGCTCCAATCGCCGGAGCCGAGGCAACGCAGTAGGTGCCTTTAACAATATACCGATCCGATTCCGACTCCTTGACTTTTACTAACACAAGTTTAAAACGCAGAAACACAGAACTCGGAGAGATGAAGGGATAGATGAGCTTGATGGCGATGTCGTCAAATTTGAGTCAGATGTTGATGAAATCGAAAATAATCATGAGCATCACTCCGCTACCCATGCACCATATGTCTGGCATTCTGGCTCTCCTTATCCAAACAACGCGAGCCAGTACGCCGATAACCCTAGTTGTCAATTCCAGGGCTACCTAGAAGATGAGGACGATTCATCAAAGTACGAACCCTCGGAGCTCTATAGCCCCTTTCCACCTGAAGACACACCCGACACCATTGAAGATGATACAGGCGCACTGATTCTCAAAGGCGTGGTCTATCCGGGAATGGCCGGCTTCGATTCCGCAACGGAAAAAGATAGACGCATGAGGAATCAAAAGAAAGACCCGGCAGTACTCTTGAAGCTGGAAGCAAACTCCCAGCTAGTGACCAGAGTGGAGGAGGTTCTGAATACTAACCTTGATTACCAACGAACGCGAGACGTATACGATGAGCCATCAGTTGATGGGAGTGGGGTGAGTTGGGCGAGTTGTCTCTATTAGTACCCGAAACTAACCGATTTATAGGACGAAAATGATGCTGTTGTTAACGAACCCCGAACAAAACGCAGAGCCAAACCAAAGTCTTCCTATACATCAATAAAACGTCGTACTAATACTAGATCTCGCCAACAGGCACCACCGACGGGAAGAACGCGTGTTTCCCGCTCGTCGACTCGAAGATCTCGCGGTGCGTCTCTCTCAAGTATTGGGCAGTCTACCATGCCGAATAGAAGAACCACGCGATCTTCTACGAACCGGCAGGAACACTTGCCGCTCCATAATCATGGGGTTCACCCTGACGTAGGGTCACTCCGTGATTGTAATAATGGCTTAGACGATGACGAAGGTTCGCAGACCTACCATGGACTCATAGGACAGTGTCTGATGACCCCACGGCAGATTTCCGAACCCATGTTCACACACCTGTCGCAAGAACATTGCGACGACAGCAGTGAGTCGTATTGGCCCGATGTAGTGAGTGGGGAACTGACTTGTAGCCCGTAGACATGAACGCCTCCCAGGTCTCGCACTACGACCAGGAAATCCCAATGCCGCCTTTGCCTCACCGACCTCTAACTTCAAGAAATCCCCACCTCGATACTCTGGAAAAGAGAACAGCCATCTCATTATCAAGTCACCATCTTCATTCAATTCCTACCTCCACCCCTCAGGTGACTCTATGGAAGCCAGTAACTATAACCCGCTTTGTCCACAACCTCGGGATGGATTCGGTTACCGCATCTACTCGCCTTATGATGAAGAGCCCAAATCAGCAACCTCTTCAGGCTTCAACCCCATTAACAGCAGTTCGAATTACGATCCGGCTCACATGCCTAATATGATGAGTAACCCATACCACCGTAGTCAACCTGGTGGTGAAGATTATTCATTGTAAATCCATCGTTTTCTCCCTGGTTAGAAGGATTATCACCACCCTGGTGTGACTCACTTGTTGGCTGTATGCAATAAATGGCCGATTCGAAGCTTTGTGTGCCATTACGAGACACCAATAACCAGGGCAACGATTTCTTTACTTGCGGTTGCAATATTCAATTCCCGCTGGTTGGGATGTGCTTCCGGTTACCTGTTTCTACATCTCCTACATCCTAAGTACCACAATGGACGCACATAAACTCGATGATCTAGCATGGTTCAATCGATTCATTGCTTATCCGGATGATTCCCCTTAGGCTTGGCAGCAAATCCGATCAAAATTTCATTTCTTGAAGGCCACGAGACAAGACAGCAATATCAGGTGCAAACTTTACTAGACGTGTCCAGTCGACGTGGTCCTAATAGGGCCTTCGAAGAATGCGGATCAAGTTCGGATCGTACTAGCTATCCTAGACACAGCCCGTAAGTAGTTCTTCATATTATCATATATGTCTGATGCAGACCTATCTTGGATCGATTATTGTATTCTATATTAACCTCGAATGTGGGTAGGTTTGTTCGTTTCCTAGGCGAAATGAAGCCTCGAAGAGTAGGGTCGATAGGCAGCGACTCCAATACTATCTGCAAACATCCTCCCTCCTGATGGCCCACGGATGGGTATCCTATTTACTCAGAAATCCTACAGTTCCAGGAGTTCTCAAATAATGTGGATGGTTGAGGGACCGGCCTACTTCATAACCAACTTTGGAGTGCCTCCTATTTCTGCCCAACAATCAACGAGTCCTGTCGTATTAAACCAAGATAGGGTGAAACTATGTTGTTCTCACATTTCTCCCCTTTTCATTCTTCGATCTGATGTTTATGGGGCTCAGATTTGATAGTCCAGAGCTGCCCTCATCTTAGGCATTCTCATGCGTGGTTAGGAGACATGATCTTATGGAATCCACACTCTCTAGCATGTATACTACTCAGATAATACCGGCTTATAATTAGAGCTCAATTGAGTTCTTATATCAGATTTATCCCTGAAATGATATAGGTTACACGTGGGCTTGTATAGGCATCCTGGTATTACACCCCAATATTACAACTGTTCAATGCTTGATATAAGGTGGTCGAGTTGGTCTGAACCATTGCCCAAAACATCCGCTAGAAGTTTTGTGGCGCCGCCCAATCTGCGTTGTTTTATCTCGTCTTCTAACTCCTGTGACTTCTTGGCCGCTACATCAAGTACCCTGCGGGGGATGCGTGCCAGTCGTGCGACGTTGAGGCCATAGGACCGGTGCGCCACACCTTCACCAACCTCATATAGAAATGTAATCTCCTCGTCCCCGCTAAAAGCATCCGCGCCTTCTGCGTCTCCATTTGGGTCCTGGTCCTGTGCCTCGATCATCTTATCGTCGTCGCTGCGATCGCGGTCTTTCTTCGCAGCCTTGAAACGCATGTGCACGTTTGTGCATTTCCCGGCCAGCCCTTCAGCAACGCGGGCAAGGCTCTGGTAGTGCGTTATAAACAGTGTCAGACACCGTGTATCCTCGACGACATGCTGCAAAACAGCCTGCGCAATGGCGGCCCCGTCGTAAGTGCTGGTCCCGCGGCCCAGCTCGTCGAGTATGACTAGGGACCGCGGGGTGGCGGAACGCAGGATCCGTGCTGTTTCGGAAACTTCTACCATGAAGGTGCTCTCGCCTCGGAATAGGTTGTCGCGGGCTCCCATGCGCGTGTGGATTGCGTCAGCTAGCGTTAGCGTTAAGGAGTCGGCGGGCACGAAAGAGCCGATTTGGGCTAGGAGAACAAGGAGCGCGACGGCGCGGACGAAGGAGGATTTCCCGCCCATATTGGGTCCTGTTATCAGGTGTGCTAGTGGTGCGGGGGATGCGAGGGTTGTGCTGAAGGGGATGTACGAGGTTGAGAGTGTTTGTTCGGCAATGGGATGTCTGCCGGCGGTTACGGAGATGGTCGGTGGAGTGTCAGAGGGTAGGAATTGCGGCTTTGTGTAGCCTGGCAGGGCGGCAACTTTGGAAAGCGAGAGGAGGCAATCGAGGGTTGCCAGGGAGGATATGGCATCGCGGAGAGGTTGGTAGTCGGAGGCTATAGATTGGAGAAGTGATGCAAATGCCACATCGCAGGCTGCGGAAAGAGCTTCTTTATGCTGGTCTCGTTCCGATATGAGGCGCACGACCTCTGGGGTATGGAAGCGAGAGCGCGCCTTTGTCCCGCTGATCTTGATCCATGATGCTGGGACATGTTTTAAGTCTGCGTTGGATACTTCGATAAGGTACTCGATGCCAGCAACCGTCACGTAGGATACAGTAGATTTCTTATTGAGCTTTGTTGAGGCCTCTTTTCTGTGGGCGTCAAGCTCTTGCTCTACCGAGGCGATTCCTAACTTATGGTCGGTTATGGCCTCTGTTTCCTCGGTCTCTCGGAAGAACGTGTATTTGTCGTCAGCCCGGGCGGCTTCTGCGTTGATACGTTCAAGGTAAGAGAGAACAGTAGGAAGTATAAGAGGTAAAGATGCAATGGCATTACTTATAGCTGCCGATTTAAAACCAGTGCCAGAGGAGTCTTTGACACGGGCGAACTCAGAGGCAATTCTCTGTAAAGTTTGCAGCACAGCTAACAGCTCTGGGCGCGTACATTTGCCATAGTAAATCCGAATAAGGCTTCGCTCAAGGTCAGTTTTGGTGTTTTTGAGAACATGCTCTAGCTGGTCGACCTTGGCGGTTGAGGTATTATCAAGGAGCTCCTCGACGGCCGCAACGCGTTCCTCAAGGCGCTCTTTATCAAGTAACGGGCGGCCAACCCACTTGCGAAGAAGTCGTTGGCCAAAACGAGTTAATGTCTTGTCCAATGCCCAGAAGAGACTGCCCTTCTCGGAATGATCGGTTGAATTGCGATACACCTCTAAGCTCTCTAGGGTAGTGCCATTGACGAGCATATGCTGTCGAGCACTGAACGACTGGAAGTACTTGGTTAAGTCGAATATATGCTCGAGGCCATACTCTTTTAAATGGTTGATCATGGAAGAAAGACATATGGTGACAGCTTCTGGTAGTTTCAATACTTTGTCTAAGAGGGCGCTGGCTTGCTCATTTCCTTCGTTTTCTTTTAGTTTGTTGGAGTAGAATTGAGTGACGTGCGAATACGCCTCAGCGGCTATCGTCTTGGATTTGTCGACCCGCTCAACTCGACTTCTGTCACCGAAGACATTGGTGGAACTACCGGACAAGTGCTGAACAAGCTTTTCCGTCGATTTGGAAAGCTCACCTACTATGAGAAATTCGCAAGGTGAAATGTGCAAAAGCCTCGTCTCAATCTCGCTTCTCATGAAGCCATCTTCGAAGTTGTCGTAAATGATATCGCCCGTGGCAGGCTGGACAGCGATAACCCCCACATCGACCCTTTCATCGGTGCCCCATCCCTTCGCTGCAGTCTCGGTAATGCAGAGAAGATAGCCGCCAGCGGAAGCACTGACATCTGTGTGTTGATCGAGTTCCCCTACTTCATCGATATATGTTCCCTTTGTGTAGACATTTGTAAGCTTCCTCGTGAAAGGAGCGTTCCTGTTATCGCCCACTTTTTTCAGTGCTGCTGTCTCGACTTGACGCACAACTCCGACCTTATGGCCCGCGGCAACCAGCCGTTTCGCGTGGACGTGAAGTCGGTGGACGGGTATACTTGCAGAGGCGAACCTATCGAGGTGGGCTTCGGATGGGTGCTCGTCGTATCGAAATTTGCCAGGAATACACACTATACTAAGATCTTTTGCAGCAACTCGAGCATCTTCGCCGAAGAATTTGAATTTGTAGCCAACCTCCACAATCAGGAGTGTATCCATATGCTTCCTCTTGATGTCGAGGAATTGGATCTCCATTGGTGTGAGCTTGCCCGTCTTGGCTCCTTTCTTTTTAGCCTTTGCAGGTTGTGGTGTCTCTTCCCCTTCTTCGTCTTCCCCATCTTCGTTGAGGGGTTGGGTATCTTCGTCGATCTGGTGATTGCGTCGTTTCATCATTGCTATGCTGTCAGGCCGGCCGAGCTTTTGCACAAATTTGCGATGCAGATCTTCCTTTCTCTTCTTCTCCTTTGCGCCATCCTGTTGCTGTTCTTCTCCGGGCGCTGCGGCCTGACCGTCGCGGGGACTCAACCCATCATAAAGGTAGCGTTCCGTGCGGGCATTCGGCTGGCTGAGCTGCGCAGCGACTGGTGGACTCTTGGTTGGAGATTCTGGAAGAGTTTTGTTTTGCCTCTCCACGAGCGTGGTCTTTGATTTCTTCCTCGTGGGTGTTGGATTGCCATTTTCGGTGTCTTCCTCGAGTGGTCGCTTGCGGGGGACATCAAGGGAGCTGTTTGTGTGTATATCAGACGAGGCCGGCTCTTGGCTTTGACTCAAGGATGTGCGAGCGGCGCCGTTGACGGTTTTGGGAGTAAAAAAGCTGGTCAAAGACTGTTGCCTCTTCTCTTTAGTCGGGCCAGCCATCCTCGGAGACGTGTAGCGAATGCTAAATGCTTCTTTCGGCTGGATTGTTGACTGGGGCGATTCACATTATAAAGTAGATGGTAGGTATAGAAGGAGAGTGTGATCTCATGATGGGGCTCTCCAGGTTGCTGGTACGCTAATGCAAGAGCCCCGACGCCAGTAGACGCGTCTTCTCCTAGGGAGAACGCGTTGAGCGGAAGCACTATAGAGGTAGCACGCACAGGGCCTGTAAAGGGCCCTGTCTGCCTGCTTACCTAAGTGGGTACCTAGGTAAGCTTTCAAAAATAAAGTGATCATCATAGAAGCTGACAACATGAGTACACTAACTAAACATTCGAATGGGTCTTGATGGCGGCGACTATGCCTTTTCGTTATGCCGACAAGTCCATGTACCTTACCTTGACTACGCGCTTACTAGCCTACACACGGAGTTGCAGTCTGTAAGTTACAGACTACGCTGTCGAGCGTTGAAGTACTTTGGATACATAGGATTCTTGGGGAAGAGATGGCGCTAGGTATTGTTATATTACCTGGTCTCTTTTATGGTATGCAAGTAGGTAGAACTAATTTCCTTCACCACCTGGGAAGAAAACAAATCAGCACCTTTACATGGGGGCTACACCCTCCCAACACCGATATCATTTGTATGTATAGTTAAGGTAGTTATTTGAGGAACGTCTGCGTGCCTAATAGATCCATAGACATGGACTATCTAGCAAGTAGCAAACGCCTTTAAAATAACCTAGGTACTGTAGAGTGACGGTCATTCATGCAACTCATTGGCCAAGGTAATCATTAACTAAACTCCACGTACACTACAGAGGGCACGGGCACCGCGCGGGTTAATCGATTCCTATAGACATGGGAGCAAAGCCAAGCCCATAGATCGCTATTCCTAGCTCTTCCCATTTTGGTGGCGCAGACTCCGGACCAAATAGAAATAGTAATGTTGAGGCTCCGTTTAACAAAATTTCTCTTTTCCTTTTTCTCCTTTCTTTTTTTTTTTCTTTTTCTCCTTAATTGGAGAGACCTTGAATCCTGCGTCGCAGAGCTCACGACGCGATCGAAGGGTAAGTGCCCGGTAGGTTGTATACACTATTTAAGTTCCAGCCACACTTGCTCCATCATAACTATCGGTGTAGCTAAGATGTGGCGTACGCAGGAACATACACATGAAGATTACGTCAGTGATGTGCTGCCCATAGAGCTTTCTCCCTTGTATTATTCACTGCTACCCTGACACACAATACGTAGAGGTGTAAACTTTTCGCTCTCAAGTATGACTACCTAAAACTCCTAGCTATCTTTGTTATTACTCTTGATGATTAGTGATATAACCAAATATATGGTGGGCTGGACCTCCTAGCGATCATGGCGGACGATGAGGTGTGCGACGGCGAGAGCGCCATCGCCCCGGGAAGCAAGGATATCTTCGTCCAGCTAGTTATTTCGTTCTCCTTGGGAATCTCGGCCTTCATAGCCTTTTGTGTAAGATCTCGATGAAGCCCCTCTTGTATACATCGCGCTCACATTTGTTCCCTTGGCTAGATTCTTCGTCCCCGATGGAAAACACTCTACGCAGCAAGGAAACGACACCACAACCCTCAAATTGCACTCCCAATCCTTCCGGATAGCTTCCTAGGATGGATACCGGCTTTATTCAGAGTGACGGAGGAACAAGTACTGGCTTCTGCTGGCTTGGACGCCTTTGTGGTGCGTATCGGAGTACGTACGCGGCAAGATAGATGCTAACGATAACCGTATAGTTTCTCTCTTTTTTCAAGATGTCCCTTCGCCTATTTGCGACGATGTTGTTCTTCTCTATAACCGTATTATGGCCTATCCACAGAGCTTTCGATCCTTCCACTGACCCCTCCACTGACTCCTCTGATCCGAACCCTTCAAACTCGATTAATAGCTCTTCGATTCACCCAGGCTCTCTCTTCAACAATCGATATCTTGACGAATCGTTCATGTTTACCGCAAAACATAGAAGTAGACCTGACGAAATAAGCGCGAGTTATCTCTGGTCATATCTTGCCTTTACATGGTTTTTCTCTTTCCTAACGTTGTACTTCATGAATACCGAGACATTCAAGGTTGTTAAGATCAGGCAAGATTATCTTGGCACCCAGTCCACCGTTACCGATCGAACCTTCAGATTTACCGGAATCCCAAAAGACCTGAGGACGGAGGAAAAGATCAAGAATTTTGTGGAGAATCTGGATATTGGGCACGTGCGTAGCGTGAATCTGTGTCGGAATTGGGCAGAAATTGATGGCCTTATGGCTCAACGACGAAATATTCTGCACAAGCTCGAGGAGGCCTGGAGCGCGTACAGGTCACAAAAGTCCGTGGCATCGCGGGCAGCTATTTCCCAAAACGCCGTAAGCGATGAAAACGAACAGGAAGATAATCGCGAAGAACACGCAGATGAGAACGGTCGGCTCCTTGCCGGCAACAATCCGCGTGATTTGATGGGTGAACGAGAACGCCCCAAGATTCGTTTACGCTTTGGTTTTCTTAAGATGCGAAATCGCAAGATTGAGTAAGATATCCCATGTCCTTGTTTTTCGGTGGTTATGCATCCTTTAGAATTATATAAAACCCGTCTTCTATAATGACAACCACTGACCCCCCAATCTTATAGTGCGTTAGACTACTATGAAGAGAAACTTCGTCGGTTGGATGAGAAAATCCAGGTTGCAAGAAAGAAAGAATATACACCCACGGACACAGCATTTGTTACTATGGATTCTATTGCAGCATGTCAAATGGCGGTTCAAGCGACGGTGGACCCTCGACCTGGACAACTACTGGTCAAGCCAGCACCGTCCCCATCCGATGTGATATGGAAAAACATATATGTTCCGAGGTACCGAAGGCGATTCCGGTCCGGACTGGTCACGGTTTTCATTACTTCTCTAACCATTCTCTGGTTCTTCCCTGTCGCGATCTTGGCGTCGCTTCTCAGCATTTGTACCATCAAGCAAGTTGCACCCTCGCTTGCTGAAGTACTTCAACGGCACGAGATCACGAAAGCCCTGGTTCAGACTGGCTTGCCAACACTAGTCGTATCGTTACTCAACGTGTTAGTACCCTACCTTTACGATTATCTTTCAAATATCCAAGGGTTCATATCACAAGGCGATGTCGAATTATCAGTCATATCCAAGAACTTCTTCTTCGTGTTCTTCAATATTTTCGTTGTTTACGCAGTATCCGGCTCTGCCGCTCTTGCGGAATTCTGGAAAATTATTAAAGATTCGCTAAGCGACACGAACACAATCGCGCTGAAGATTGCACAGTCTATTCAAAAACTCAGCAACTTTTACCTGAACTTCATCATGCTTCAAGGATTTGGGCTATTCCCATTCAAGCTTCTCCAGTTCGGCAGCGTTTCGCTTTATCCATTCTATCGTATGGGAGCCAAAACCCCTCGCGACTTCGCCGAACTCGTCCAACCGACCCTATTCAATTATGGGTTCTACTTGCCCACAGCTTTGCTCATATTCATCCTCTGTCTCGTTTACAGCATCCTTCCAGGTTCTGAGCTAGTGCTGCTCTTGGGTGTCTGTTACTTCGGACTTGGGTACTTCGTTTACAAGTACCAACTGCTCTACTCCATGGATCAACCCCAGCACGCCACTGGTAGAGCGTGGCCAATGATCTGCAGGCGGATCATTCTTGGTCTTGTATCATTTCAAGTCGTCATGCTTGCCATTCTAGTTCTGCGCAAGGCGTTCTATGAAGCTGTGTTCATTGGCCCGTTACTAGTTCTGACGATTTGGTATAACCACTCCTTCAATCAGCGATTTGTTCCTCTCACCAAGTTTATTGCTCTCCGAAGCATCAAACGCGATTCGGACCCCGGGAGGCAGAGTAATCCCGACCAAAATGGGGAAGAGACTGTGCGGCTTGCTAGGCGAATGAGCACGATTGACGAAGACAAGGAGAAAGGGATGTCGTTTATCAATCCTTCCCTGATTGCCCCACTAGAGCAACCTTGGATCTACCAAGATCCGCCACCACCACTTTCTCCTACAGAATCCGCCGACACAGACTACCCTAGTCGGTACCAGGGCCAGCCCGAATATCGCAACACAACGGTGAGCACATCTAGCTCGCTTAGTCTAGGAGATACACATGTGTGGCGCGCGAATGGGGACAATAACGTTTAATGAACCCACTGCCACAGACTGCTCTGTACCTGTTGATATAGGATACCCTTCACGTTAATAAAATACTGCTAACTTATAAGCCCTAGGCGAATCCGTCGTTGTGATGGCTCAGCTAGATATGTCGTTGTTATGAAATTAGTGAAATCACCTCAACGTTGAGAATTAGGGTATCACATCTTTGTATATACATAGGGAGCCGCTGTACTATATCATCGCCTAAGGCCACATACCATCAAACATAAAAACCCAATCATCCCAGTATGACAAGTATCGCCCTACGAGCCAACTCCTTTCGTCACTGGCCCCAACCTTCCATGGGCGTGTGTATAGGTTTTCTTTTTGAAGGTGTCTCTTCAATGCCACATTGATGCTGAAACTACTAGGGCTCACCCCAACAAAGTAATCCGACTCTAGCAGCACTACAAAATCGACAAGGGCTTGCTGATCCCAACTAAATGACTTCAACTTCTCCAACTCTTGGCCATGTAACAAATCGTACTTAGACTTGACGGTCAAGCCTAAATACACTCGTGCGTCCTCGCTAAATCTCCGTGTCTCCTTTCCGCTCCCGGACGCGAGATACGCTACTCCACTCCTGAAGCTTTGTTTCTCCGCCTCATGGAGATACCCCTTGCTCTGGTTCTCGTATGTCGGCCATTGGGACAGTGCGTCCTCTTCCGTGCGAAGATGGACGCCAAGGAATAGGCCATTGGACCCAGATCCATCCCCTCCGCTATGGCTCTCTGTAGCAAGCTCCTTCACCGACTGCACAACGCGATCCGCGAGTTCGAGTATATCCTCGCGAACCCTCAAAAGCCCACCAAAGGTGGCCGCTAGCTCCGGCCCATCACGGATGACAGGCCAATCCCAAAGTACACCCCACGATAACCGCACCAGCGTGGGATTTTCCCAACTTGTGGGTCGCAGGCCCAGGTCTGCTGCGAGGCCGCGCATCCACTCCCGGAATGCAAGCCCGAATCGGTCCGTGTGCCTGTTCGGATCCCGGATATCACAGCCTCCCCGTGTGCCGCCGAATTCCTTTGGCGTGATCCGCCGCACCATGCGCTCGGGCGGGAGGTTCTCGCGGGCGGCCTTCGCCGCCACGCCCGGGATAGCGTCTAACCCCCCGCTACTCCCATCGCTCGGGAAGAGCGAGATGTGCGGACATGCCTCTGCTATGGCGTTGCGGAAATGCGCTTCCGAGAACATGTAGCTGAAGGGCTGATAGTCTTTGAATAAGTCCGCCTTGTCGCTTGTGGACCGTGTGCGGATCCGGGGAATCTGCAGCCCTGTTGCGCCGGCTTCGATGGCGTATCGCACGCATGTTAGGATGTAATTCCTTATGTTCCCTGGCCCGCCGCTGTTGTTGTCGCATAGGAATACGAGGCCTGGAACTAGCGCTTTGGACTCTACTTGCTCTGTACAGAGACGTTGCAGCGGCCAAGAGATAAATGATGCGCGAGCGGATGAGAGGTCTACCGGCGGAGTGGCGTCAGGCGCCGTGTTGGAGTGAGAGGTTGCCGCGTAAGTGTGGGTGTTTGTAGCTGGCCTGGATGTCTGAGATAAAGTGTTGAATACTTGGTTGTACCAGACGACGAGAAGGGCCGTTCCACATATGACGAGCGCCGCCACACGGCGTGTTATCGGGCGTTGGGCTGTCATCGCGATGTGCCCAAACTCAGCCCATCTCGTAACTTAGTTGGCCATGTAAGTAACTAGCTTCGTAGTAGTTGTTCTGAACGTGGCTTTGGCTACATGTTTAAGTAGAGTGTTGAGAGATCGGTCGACGTGGAACACCTAGAGTTTTTGCGTTACTCGTTTAGGGTGTGCGGAATAATATCCCCGACGTGCCCCTTTAGGCTTCGTGTATGTTGCGCCTAGTTCTAAATAACCACACTTTCTCGATGCTTTAGTCGTCTCATTATATACATATATCACAAGGCTTGGGTTTATTATTTCTAAATGCTCATAGTTGACTTGTTCAGCTGAAACTGCATTTCGTTGTCGGAAGTGTGCTGTAAGCCAAGACGGGCGACACAGCATACCGAATAATGACGTTTTCAGGGTAGGCTACTTTGAAGATTAAATACCACCTATCTGCCCAGGTGGGTATGAAGGATAAAGGAAATAGAGCTGGCTATACGTTACTACTCAGCCCCGTTACCAAAAGACGATTTCCCTTTATAATTGTTGATGTATTAAAGTGCTTATATCGCAACTTACATTACCTACCTACCTAGGTACCTAGGTAGACATACATGTACCGAAATGCACAGGTATGCTTGCTGTACACCTATAAGGGTCGTCTCGAACCAATACGTCGAGCGCCAAGCTGAGGCTTCTGTTGCTTCTGACCACCAAGTACCTACCTTAGGTACGTGTCTTACTTAGTCTATCATAACTGTAGAACGAGTATGTTACCTAATGTAGAGGTGAATGCGCAGGGTACAATCCCCCAAAATAGAACGCGGCAGCAAATCCCAGCTCTCATCGCTCTAATAGTAGAACGCCTTGAAAGCAACCTCAATACTCCCGAAGACGTTGTAAGACTTATCAAATCAAATGCATAATACCTTTTCCCAACCAGAAAGAACCTCGAAATGAGTGCAGAGGGGGTTGTAGGTCCTATTATTGATTACGTACCTAGGTAGTACACATAAGGCAAAGAGGAGGACATACCTACCTAGATAGGTACCTCTACCTACCTTAGGTACCTCAGCAGGTATGTAAAAGAAACAGAGATATAGATATAGATATAGATAGATACCTAGATAGAAAAGAGAGGTCCAAAGTGTGTTGTATTAGGTTAAGTGCTAAGCTAACTGTAACTATAGGAGGGGTAGGTAACTGATAGATACCTAGATAGAACTTCATGTGATATTGGGAACTCATGCGAATAGAATTTAGACTAACTAGGCTAGTCTTGACTAGTTCAGGAAGGTTTTGGCCTTTACCTCACTTAGCTGCCATGCCATTTACAGGCTTCCCCGCCCTATCAACTCAACTAACCCCGCATCCTACATATTTTATCTACTTACCCACCTAGGTAGGTAGTAGATCGTACTGTAGCTAGTAGGTACCTAGCCCAGCTCCCATGGATATGGGACCAACTTCACCACGAGCCAGACCCACCGGCATGTTACCTCCAAAGTGCTATCACGGAGACATTGGTGGTCATTCGGAAGGTGTGCAGTGTAACCAGCCGGAATGGACCCGAAGCTTGCGACTAGGTCGGGTGACTATCGCCCGGGATCATCACCGGCCATGAGGAGTGGCTTCACCAAGAAGAGGGGCACGCGCCCGCTGTCGAAGGCCGCTATCTTTGGCGAGCGGTCGTCATTTGGCGTCTATATAACTCTGTTAATATGCGTTATTCTCACCCTGGGCACATGGCGTTTCAGCACACGCTTCTCCTCGCTTTCACCCGGCAGCTGTTGGCTTTCCACGAGTCCAGCTTGGGACGCCAAATCTCCCGGAAATTATACTGCTGCCCACATATCAACAGAGACCTTTGAAATGACACGGTTTCTCTTCCGCGCAGTAGTTGGCCTCGTCCTTCCAACGATGACGTGGGCGCTACCTTTCATGCGTCAGGCCAATCTCGACTACGCTACCTCCGAGGCTGGAAACCCCTTCGTAGGCGGCTGGTACGCGGATCCGGATACCGAGTTTTACAACGGAAAGTACTGGGTATTCCCTACCTCATCTTACGCATACGGAGAGCAAACGTACCTCGATGCCTTCTCCAGCCTCGACCTGGTAAACTGGGAGAAGCATGAGAACATTTTAACGATAAAGGATGTGAAGTGGGCAACTAAGGCCGTGTGGGCGCCCGCGCCGATATCCCGACACGGGAAGTACTACTTGTACTTCGGCGCGAACGACATTCAGGAGGGTGAGCCGGAGGCGGGTCTAATTGGCGGCATTGGGGTTGCCGTGGCGGATAAACCCGAAGGACCATACGTGGACGCCATCGGCAAACCGCTTATCGGAGAGTACCATAACGGTGCGCAACCTATTGACCAAGATGTGTTCATCGACGACGATGGGCAGGCTTATATTTTCTACGGCGGCCACTCTCACTGTAATATCGCCAAATTAAACGACGATATGATCTCTATTGGGCAGTTCGACGACGGAACTTCGTTTAAGGAAATCACACCCGAGGGCTACGTTGAAGGAACCCAGATGATCAAGCGCAATGGGAAGTACTATTTGATGTGGTCAGAAGGTGGCTGGACTGGGCCGAATTATAGTGTCTCCTACGCCATGTCTGACTCTGTCATGGGCCCATTTACTAAACTGGCCAAGATTCTAGAGCAGGACCCAGCAGTGGCTAAGGGTAGTGGCCATAATGGCGTTATCCATGTTCCCGACACGGACATCTGGTATATTATCTATCACCGGCGTCCTCTTAGTGAGACGGACGGCAACCACCGTGTGCTAGCATACGATCGTATGTACTTTAATGAAGATGGCACGATCGCTCCGATTACCATGCTTGTTCAGGACAACTTCGCCGACGGGCAGGCGGTGGGGTGGAAACAGTATGGTGAGATTTGGTCTGTTGTCAATAAACGGTTTACGAGCTCGGGGGCCGCTGTCGCGATGCTCGATACGAACTTCGGGGATCTAGTATATGACGCTACCGTGTCAGTCCCGGACTCGAGCGCCGATGCAGGGCTCTTGTTCCGCGCCGCGAACGTGTCCGATAGCCTTGCGCAGCTGAACGGCTACTACGCAAAGATATCGGGTTCAGGAAGTGTGACTCTTGAGAAGATCGTCAACGGCGCATCGTCTGTTTTAAGCCAAGGGGACGCGCCCAGTGCGGTCAAGGCAGATCGTCACGTCAGGGTTATAGCCGTGGCTTCTAATATCAATATCTTCGTCGATGATATGCAGACCCCTAAGATTGCCGTAACGGACGATTCGTTCTTGACAGGGACGGACGGTGTGCGTTCGTCAGCGGCCGGGGCTCGGTTCGGATTCGTTTCGGTGGCGAAACCCTAATAATGAATTTCTACATAGCTACTATAGAACGAGGCCATGTACTTAGTCTACCACTGATATTACCATCTATATACCCGCTACTAGTACGTAGAGTCTGGATGCCCATCTACGATAGTAATCATAGCAAGGCATGAAACCACCAGAGGGGCTATGCTCGATTATTTTAACATTAAAGCGGCTGCGGGTAAGTCGGGCCGAGCCCTGGTTAAGCGAAGGGCGAGGCAACTCGAATCCGAGCGTCCCGGTTGGCGTCGTACGTACCACGACATTCATCGTTCGTGATTTATGGCGAAGAATCCGATCGCGTATACGATTTATACGATGGCTGCAGGCCAAGGTGACATCAGCTAAGGGAAAAGTCCCCGGCCTGAGCACGCTAAATCTTCGCCTCGCATTGGCCAAGGTTGTTTGGAAATAAGCTTGAAAGGGACCGCCCGTCAAAGTGCGGGAGAAGTGGAGGGGCAACAAGGGCTCATTTTTAAGCTCTGTCACATTTCACGGCAGATTCCGCGTATGCCATCCAAGTCTATTATATAGCACAATCACGGAAACCCCAGACATGCGTGTGTACATAGACATCCCGGCTCCCAGGTGACATTAACACTCATTGCCGATTAATGAGCATACACGTACATATATACGGACAAACACACGTACCGTTCTAAGCGTCAATTCATCCGATGTCCCCAAAGACGGTTCTTATAACAGGATGTAGCGATGGAGGGATTGGCGCGGCATTGGCAACTGAGTTCCAGCTCCGCGGCCTCCGTGTCTTCGCCACAGCGCGCGACCCGGCCAAGATGGCAAGCATTGCGGCGCTTGGCATCGAAACGTTAGCCTTGGACGTGACGTCCGACGCATCGATCGAGCAAGCCGTAGCAACAGTGCGGGAGAAGCTCAACCACAGCAGCAATGGCGCTACCAAATCCACCACCACGGAGCAAGAGACGGGGAAACGATTAGACTTGCTAGTCAACAACGCCGGCATGAACCACGTAATGCCGCTTTCAGACGCCAAAATCGCAGATCTAAGAGCACTATTCAACACGAACGTCGTCGGCTCGTTGGCAGTGACGCAGGCGTTCATCCCGCTCCTCATGCACCAGAGGGCCCCTAATGCGGAGAGCAGTAAAGATGGGAAGACGAAGAGTACGGTGGCCATGCTCGGCAGCGTCAACGAGGTGTTCTCGCCGCCCTACCAGGCCGCGTACAACGCGTCGAAGGTCGCCGTCCACGCGGTGGCGAGGACGCTACGCGTCGAGCTCGCTCCACTGGGCATTAACTGCGTCACGTTGATGACGGGGAGCGTGCGCACCAAGTTGTTCGAGAACGCGCCGTCCAAGGTCCCCGAGAACAGTCTCTACGGCGCGCTCGCGGACCGCATTGAGAACCGGGAGTTTCTGAAAAATGCACAGTGGGTCGAGGCAGAAGAGTTTGCGAGACAAGTCGTCGACGACTTACTGAAACCGAAGCCAAAACTCGATATATGGCGCGGCGGCTTGGCCAGGGTTGCTTCGTGGTTGGCGGTGTTCGGGTGGGAGGGAATGCTGGTAAGTCTCTTTCCTTCTAGACAGATGGGCAAACAGCGAATATTAGAACAAGACCTAATGGAAAGCAGGATTCTGCGGTACTGAAAGCAAACCACCTCGACGAAATCCAAACATAACCGTTTAGGGGGGTTGTCTAGGTTAATGTAAGATTGACGTCGGGCATGAGAGAGGGAGAGAGATATTGTGTGTGTGTGTGTGAAAAAGAAAAGGCACGAAAGGGATGATCTAGCATCTCCGTGAGTTAGCTAGCTGCCTTTGCTTACGTTACGGCTTGCACAGTCGTGAATATTTTCCCACCTTTCCATGATATGGCTTAGTTCGATACGAACCTACCATAGCCGATTGAGAGCAATGCGATACTATAGATATGGCTCTAGACATTTTCATGACTGGGGGTCTCCTCCACAGGCGCCAACCCAAAAGAATCCGAGTCGATTTCTAATTTAATCAGCCCCAAATTCTAGAAATTCGTTGCTACCTTGGATGAGGATCTCTTCTAGGCTTAACTTTCCCTAAAGTCATCTACCACTTTCAACCTTCTTGGTTAATCTCTCTGTGTCGTATCAGTCCCTCATATTGGATCCTTGACGTAGTATATTGCCGCGTTTGTCTCCAAGCTACCTAATCTGCATCGCCGGTCTGTAGAGCTACGCGTTTTGTAGGTCTCTATATAAGCTAGAATTTCTCGATTGTAGTAGTGCACACCACCCAGAGTCTGTGGCTTTACTGAGCGTCCTGTGCTGTTATACGTGAAACGCAGAATGGCCTGAGAAGCGTCATACGTGATACGCGGGACGCGCTAGAACGCAAGACTCAATGGTCCTTTGTTCTTCGTGCACTACCTAGGGATATCGAGACTCTTTTAGCTGACCTAGTCCCTTGCATGAAGATCAATATAGGAAGGAATGAGGCAACTCTAGGCGGGCCGGAATAGTTGCCGACTGGTGTGTATAATCTGGCGCGGGCGCCATCTTAGAATCCCTTATTTAGTCAATGACCTTTGGCACCCTAGAAGATTATCGTTACTTCCACGTCATTCCAAGCCTTATCATTAGCCCTTCTTAGCAATATATTCCTTCAGCAACGAGATATCCCAGCTAGTAAACAGCGTTGTCTGTGAAAAGAACTCAATGCATCTCTCCAGGACCCCGTTCACCGCACGCACCGTCCATTTTCTGAACAAACTCATCCTGAAGGTGTCTAAGATAACTTCCCATCGTCGCATCGTCCATCTCCGACTTCATCAACTGTGACAGCATTGATGTTAGGTTAAGAATCATTTTTCGTTGGCGAATGAGCCACCTCGACTCGGATGCATCTTTCTGTCCTTCCATAGTGTCCGCCAGTGTCTGCGAAACCCCCTGAGCGACTTCGATGAAGCTTTCAGGGAAACCCATTGCCCTTGCAAGATTAATGCCGTAGCTCCTCTCTTCAACTGGGCCCGACTTGATCTTATAGAGCATAGTCATTCGGGCTCGAGTTTCGGGCGAATTCGAAACGTCCGTTTCAAGATGAAGATTCAACACACCTGGCCGGCTACCAAGTATTTTTGCTGTCGATGACAATAAGTTTAATGAAGGATGTAGTCCAAGTTATGGTATCTTACTAATTTCTTGGAAATGGGTTGCAAACCACACAATGGAATTGCTCTGGATGAGAGCTTCGGATATAGCAAGAGCGATTGCTAGCCCATCTCTAGAACTAGTTCCTCGACCAAGCTCGTCAATGATGGCAAGACTTTTGTTGTTGACGTTCCTTCTAACGGTTAGACCAAGTTAAGTAGTGGTGATTATAGGAGACACTCCCCACCTCAAGATAAAAGCCATTTCCCTCATTTCAAGGGAGAATGTTGACATATTTGCCTCAATATTGTCGTCGGTAGATATTCGTACAAAGAGTTGCTGGAAAAGAGGAAAAGATGCGTATTCCGCCGGAACAAAAGATCCAATTTGTGCCATAACTTGCATAAGCGCGACCATTCTGATATAAGTGCTCTTCCCACTCATGTTACAACCAGTGATGATTTGAAATCGATGTTGCTCGCCCGCGTAGGCATCATTTGGAACAAATCGCTCAGGATTCACCTAAATACGATTAATCAATGTAGAAAATGAGTTACAGGCCGACTCTCACCCGTTCGCAAATTGGATGCCGTGCGTTTTTCAAGGCCAATGTGTCGCTGATTTCAGGTCGTACGTAATCTCTCGTAGTTGCAGATTGGGTAAATGATGCCACCATATCTAGGAGGGCGATTCCCTCACACACACGAAATAGCTCTGGGACATATCCTCGAATATCGTCCAGAAGCTGTTGGATAATGTTCTCGCTTAACATTACGGCCTCGTTGTGAGAATCAGTGATCCGATTGTTCAATTGAACTAACATCAATGTTTGGCACTCAATCCATCGGCTCCTAGTTATCTTGTTGATAAAAACGTCTGGTAGCTGTCGATCCTCGAACTCATTCCCTTCTAGTCGCAACCAGAATTTGCGGCGGTGATCGAACTTCACCTCAATCACGAGTTCGTGTTCTTCTGGTCCATCTATTAGGTAAACCTTCCGTCTAAATAAGCAGAGATCTTACTGCTGAGCTCATCAACATGTTGATATACATCTTCTGTTGCCTCCTTATATGTCTGACGGGCAATATCTAAGAGGCCATGGACGCCAGACTGTGACAGGGTTAGAAAAGAAAAATAACAACTTCAGTCTAATGCTGACCTTCACAGCATATATCCTTTGATTCCTTATATCAATTGGCGCTTTCATTGCAGTGACGTCGTCATTGATTGTCTCTGTGATAATCTTCATTACGAGCTGAGTCACTTCCGCTCGACATAACTCATACACTCGCTTCAGGAGTTCTGTTCGCGCAGCTGACAAAGCCTCACACAACTGTGGGACGGCAATAACGAATGCCTTGACTCTTAAAACTAGATCTATCGCGAACTCGGTTGCAAATATTGAAGATTGTTGTGGGACAATAACAAGCTTCCTTAGTCAACTTTGTTATCTCTTTCGCAGGATGGATGAGCGTACACTTGTTAGGAGCTTCTCGACGTCGGCGAATCCTTTAAGGGCTGGCTAAGTTAGCCTATACCATCGCTTTTGATAAATTTGCCGTACCTTTACGGATTTCGAAGAACATATCCTCCTTCATAGTGAGCTCTTCCAGTGCGTCATAACGGGGCAAGAGTGTACTTTCAACCTGACTTGAGGGCTGTATTATGTTGCTCCGTAGCATTCTTGATCCCATTGGGGTCAAACATTCATTCAAAAGGCCGAAAAGACAGTCCTTCGACCTTGGCTCATGCAAATTTTGGATTAACTCCAAAGAGTGAATAGTTGAAAGGTCGATCATCATTGTGTTTTCCGACGGCTGATACCGAATCCGCAAGGAATGGGCCGCAATTGACACGCGACAAGATAGTTCTACGTACTTGACTGCCTGTATCCTATAAGATACTTGAAGATTAATATAAAAATAGAAATTCTTACAGCGGCGAAAGAACACGTAGCATAAAAGTTGCCACCGATTGCCACCTTTATTGCTTCGAGGTCATCTCGAAATGCCAAACTCTGGATGAACTCTAGCCCGACGTGCTCCGACCAATACTTACGATCGAGCGGCTCAATTGTAGTGGTAGGGAGCTCTGCTTCAATAATAGAAAGAAGATTTGATTTTGGATTTGGTGGCAACGCGGTGCTCACCATTAGGATGGTAGATGGCTCATATATCTGGAGCTTGTGTATAGTCCTGACGTAGAACTGTGTATCACATATCTGACTCAAAACAGCTTCATTCGTGGTGGTGTTTATGAAAGAAAGACCAACTGAGGGAGACACGCCTCGGGCTTCAGTGATGGCACATATGACAAAGTGCGAGTCGGAACCCCAGATAGACTTCCGCCCAGATGCCGTACTATTTTGAGGGCGCCGTCCAGAGGGCCGGGATGAACTCGTGATAGAATAAGGTGTACTATAAGAATGAGGGGGGCGGCTGACACTTGTCGATGGCCTTGGCGGAATCGTTGGAGTTCGATTGGAGGAAGACGAAGATTCTGAAGAGATACAGATGGGTCGACTCCCATGAGGTACAGCCGGTCTGGGACAGGGAGACGGCGACGACTTACTGGAACGCGGCATCTTCGATGATGGGTTTTTGGGGAAGTGATGGTCATCAAGACAATGCAACTAACTACCTAACCTAGGTCTATCGTGAGTCGTGGCTTGAAATCTTTGAATCTAAACGTAACTATGGGTGGTTACGGGTGGTCCTGGGATATATAAGTTGAGGAGAGAATCTACCTAGGTAGACTATATTGGAACCCATGAGCGAAGTCACCGGCCCCCTTCTACTACGTAGACCGCAAGAGCTATCCACCGCAGATACAGCCGAGCCTGGTGAGGGAAACGGCAGTCTCGATATGGTTGAACAAGGTCCCTGCCAAGACTACCTACATGTAGGTAGGTAAGCATATATGTACTTAGTAGGTACATAGGTAATGTGCACTGTACCTAATCTAGGTAGCTACCTCGGTACCTAGGTGAGTTCCTTAAATGATAACCAGACCATCAAGGTTCCCGGTGCTTATCGATAAGTCAAGGCAAAGTGGGATTCAACTTTTTTAATCGCAAATGTCACCCCGCGAAAAGTAAAGCTGCACGTACGCATACCTAGTACCTGGTAAGTACCTGGTATCGGTAAAGTTCATCGACATTGTATGTCGCAAGAAGGCCTAGCTATTTACCTTGATATCTTCACGATATGGCCACCGTGCTCCCACCACCTTCGAAGAGGCAGAAGCGCGAGGTCTTGGAGCGCTCGAAAATTCAGCAAGATGTCACGTCTACCACGATTGCTGGCTCCATTAGAGCACGCTTTGTCGACGGCGACGGCAAGGAGCTAGCTGAGACTGTCGAGATCCCCCTAGCCGACGCCACCGAAAAGAACGTCTCCTCTTTATTGAATACTTTGCTTCAAAGGGTATGTCAGCATGGGATCTTGTAGCTCTCAATCAAGTTTAAAGTATTAACATCCTATCTACCTACTTAGGATCGCGAAGATTTCACCCCATATCGATTTCGTATACAGATTCCAAATTCCAATACCGTGATAGATTCCTACCCTACCCCGGCTGAATTTCTCGAGGTTCTTCGAAAACATGGCGTGGAAAATCCCTTTGAAACCACGCTTTCTCTTACCGCAGAACCACAGTCTGTCTTTAAAGGTGAGTGCAAACTAGTGTCTTATACTCCAGATAATAAATGCTACGGTACCCAAGAGAATCAGTTCTAACTCCAGCCTTGCAGTCCAGGCAGCGACACGTATGGCTCATAGGTTAGTTCCATTGCAGACGAATATCATTAGCATGATACCCATTGTGCCCCTGACGTCCCCCGGAACATAGCCTACGACTACGTGGCTATGACTGACCGACTGAAATAGAATCCCCGGACACGGCCAACCAATCCTCACTGCCCAATTCTCCCCCAAGACTGGCGCAATACTCGCGACCGGTTCAGGAGATTCCACAGCAAGAAGTAGGAATTCGTGCGCAGTAGCTATGACGAGATCTAAAATCTGACTGCCCCTTATAGTCTGGAATACGGAGAGTGGTACCCCGAAGTATACGTTGCAGCATTCAGGCTGGGTTCTAGTTTGTTCGTTCGATCCTTCCGGGGCTTATTTGGCTACAGGCAGTATGGATAAGGTTGTCCAACACTTTTCTCAGTACCATTATACGATATCTAACGTGTATGCGGCAGATGGTTCGACTCTTTGATCCAGACACTGGGAAGCAAATAGGGAAGCCATTTACGTAAGACACCTTTGCCGCTATTCTATAGCCTATATCATTGGTTTACACTCTCGCCCGCATACTATACCCATCATCCCCAGAATAGGAAGACAACCACTGACACATTTTCATAGTGGTCATAGTAAGTGGATCACTAGCATTGCATGGCAGCCATTTCACCTGTGGCGGGAAGATGGCGCACGACTTGCAAGCGCCAGGTAAGCGTTCTATGCAGTATCAGAGCACGAGGAGAAGTCGACGCTGACCTTGTTATAGTAAAGATGCCACAATCCGGATATATCTAACTTCCGGCGTGACGCATCATGTTTTGTCGGGACATAAGGTTTGTGTTGTACCCACAATCGTAATGACATATTTTTTAACATAACCTCCTAGTCTGCTGTAACCATGGTCCGATGGGGCGGATTAGACCATATTTACTCTGCGAGTCAAGATCGGCAAATAAAGGTCTGGAACGCCCTAGACGGTACACTTCGACACTCGCTGAGCTCCCATGCTCACTGGGTTAATCATAGTAAGTCCCTGTGCCCCTATCTAATCCGATATGTGTCGTTGACACGTTCCTGTAGTTGCTCTCTCAACCGATAGTGTCTTAAAAACGGCCTTCTACGACCATACGAAAGATGTCCCATCCTCCACAGAAGAGAAGAAGGCAAAAGCCAAGGCACGATTTGAAAAGGCTGCTATGCAGAATGGAAAGATTGTGGAAAGACTTGTGTCGGCAAGTGACGATTGCACAGGTTGGTATTCTAACGTGTTATCCCCCCTTTGGTGTGGCCTAAGCCAAAGAGCTGGAGACCTCAAAGCTGCCCAATCCTATTCACGCTAATAAATCACCGTCCTACACTCCATAATTTCCTCGTGGAATGCAGTTGGCTGACCTTTAGTTTCGTATAGTATATATATGGGAGCCGGAGTCTCAAGGTTCCAAACCTATAACTAGGCTTTTAGGGCACCAGAAGCCCGTGAACTCCACAGCATTTTCACCTGACGGCAGATTAATTGGTACAGTTTTATTCCACGGCCACCTCTAGCCGTTTAGTTAGGAGGCGATGTGTTGTGTCAGAAAGCTAACGATTCTCAGCTACGGCAAGCTGGGACAACTCTATCAAAATTTTCGATAAAGATGGGAAGTTTCGTGCTACTCTCCGCGGCCATGTAAGTTTCACAAGCAATGTTCACTTCTTTTTGAATAGTCTCTACTAGAGAAGAGTGATACACTAGGAAGTTGCCGAACTTGGTGATTAATATATTATAGGTCGCACCCGTGTTTCAAGTCGCATTCAGTGCGGATTCGGTATGTTGACTCGCCTATTAGCTCATTCTTCACCTGCTAACAATGCATCACAGCGACTATTAGTATCATGTGAGTAATGTCTACTGGTTTTCTCCTCGTTTGCAAAAATCAAATTTCTCCACTTAGGGCGGGATTTCCATTCTCAACAGTATCATCTACGACGCGACGCAAATGCTGACCCCATTATCTATACAGGTAGCCGAGATACTACGGTTAAAACATGGGATATGCGGACCTTTAAGTTAAAAACTGATCTACCGGGCCATGAAGACGAGGTCTATGCTGTTGCGTGGTCATCGGACGGGACGTGTGTTGCGTCTGGTGGCAAAGATCGTGCCGTTAGAATATGGCGTCATTAAGTTGATTTTGGAGATGCGTTGGGACGATGATAGATAATTCCGACGTCTTGCCCCCTAAGTTTCTTTCAGTTGTTAACTGCGACTAACATGCGCCAAGGCGTCGATGGCCGATAATTGCAGGATACCCTTACGATACAAGGTCAATTCATACTATTACGAAGCTAATATCCTTACTCTATTAGTTGACTCAATGCGCTTCTTCGCGATGCTGGTAATGTGACTGCCGTTGCAATAGTTCAATATTGAGTACACTACTTGAATTGAAACATAAACGTCTGTCTTCATTTAATGAAGCAACCTTAGTGTGTATATTTACAACACGAAACTGTTATGGGGCTGTTATAGTTGAGAGGGGCTGTCTATCATTCGGGGATTAGGATCCAGAATGCCGGGAGGCATACATACTAAAAACGATCGCCATAAGTTTGCAAAGCAGACTTAGCACGACATATTATTTGGTAACCGATTGGCGGTCTAGCACCGTAGTCGCGCTATATGGGTGAGCAGATTATGCTGCGAAAATATACAACATCCGTGGATGCTGGCTTCAAAGTGGGCATTTCGCAATGTTGTGGCAAGGGGGTAGAAACCTTGAGGTATCGGGTAGAATGTCGGAGAATATGTGATTATGAACATAATGCAGGAGGAGCATGGTGTTGGGGAATTGTTGTACCACACAAGATTCTCCAGAGCTTGTCCGCCGTCACCTTTCACCCTGGGGCGTAGGACCTGGCATGAAATAAACCCTAGTAACGCTCGTGGCCGTATTTTATGCTTCGGGTTGATCCGTACAAGGTGAACCGACTTATAGGGCAAATATTGCTACCTAGGTATAGATGAGAGTTTAACCTGGCTGATTATGTTATACTTCTATAGTAAGTGAATATATATAAATAAACGGATCTAGAAAAGGCTTCTACTCAGTAAATATCGTTCACCCATGACAACCTACCTAGGACAACCTAGCATGAGCTCTGAACGAGCAACCCAACCCTGTCGTGAGATGAGAGAGTTCTGGGGTATTCCAGAAAGTGGCGGCCTTGGTTGCTGAATTGATTGTCGCAATGCATCGCGATTTTAAGACAAGGTAGTCTTGGCATCGGCTGATGGGATGAAAGGTGTTTGCTGACGAGGTGTAATCGTAAGATGCGTAGGTGTGAGCGAGGAAGGGATGACGACAAAGATCCGGGATGAAAGTTGCGCCTACTGATCGACATCGCAAACCCGTTATACAGGCTCCACATGCTCTTTCCAATAGGAGTTGCATTAGATAGACACAGACTGGTAGAAGAGATGCACGTTGCCTATCGACTGGACGTTGAGGCTCTTTCGTGAGGAGCAAAACCTCCTGCAGGCCGAATTGTGGGCAAAGCCGTGGAATTGGAAAATCAAGGTATTAAGCGCGAATCGCGCTTTGCGCGATCCAAAATATTTTGGTTTGCTATGTACGCCTGTTATCAGAGCGGTGACGGGTTGGTAGTACACATCAATTAACTCCTCTTCCGCCCCCCTGTATGGACCTTCTCCTCCGGCAGATACCATTCTGAAGACGATTCGCAGAAATCCTGTAGCAAAAGATATCTTGGGGCCATGTAATTCGCTAGACTCATCGGTGATGCCTGATACTCTCTCCACCAAGAAAAAGAGGTTTATTTCCTCCTCGATATTGCAGCTTTATTATTCCCTCATTGCAGCTTTTATTTCCCTCATCGATATTGCTGTGAAGGTTGTGTTGTAGTGTAGAGTTTAGGCTGGAAAGCACAGTGTGTGTCCTTCACACAGTAACAAGAACCAAGAAGCAAACCACCCAGATAATGGTGAGATTTCAGTGGCTCGCTCACATTGTTTGAGCACAAACAGCGAGATATGTCTTAGACTCAGGTGAGAGTTCTAGACTAGACATATAATTCTCGGATGGCAGCTGTTTTGGGTCAACACTGTTGATAGTTTTTGGTGGTTGTTTTTTTTTTTTTCGTTTTTTTTTCCCCCTCCTCTTTTTTATTTATTTAAATAGATGGGATGACGTAGACGAGGTATCTTAGCGCACATGCTGGGACATGTTATTGGCCATAAATTCATGTATGCCTGGCATCAACCTGCATGAGTTCCTGCCCGTAGCCCTGGTTTCTGCCCTGGTCTAGGTAAGGTTAGTCCACAACTCAGGTAGGTAAGTACCTACAGTAGGTATTAGGTACAGTGTCGATCCCGCTGCAATCTGCATTAGGCGTCGGGTACACCTCCAGCTTGTTGCCTCCAGCTTGTTGCCTCCAGCTTGTTGTCTCCAGCTACCCAAATGTTATATGTTAACCTGAGGTACTAAGGTAGCTCTTTTGATTTATTTGCTCCTGACAAAAGAGAGTGTCGGCCTGAAATGCTCACCCATGCCGCGTATATTTATTCCATACCTACCTAAAGAGGTAGGTAAGTGTTTACTAATGAATCTCCTATAGGTAGTTTCGGCATTTTACTACCGCTACGGGTAGATTCGGTGCCAGTGGACCTATATCTATTTTATCCTTTGGGTAGCCCAGGCTCTGCCCGGGATATTTGAACGTCCTACCTCATCCTCCACTCATTGACATCATGTTAACCAAACGAAATTTCCTTTATGCTCATATTGCTTTCGTCAACATAATATATCTAATCGCTACCTAAAGACGCCCAAAAACACCCACCAAAGGGTCCTTTAACGTTCTGCGACGGTTCGAAGAAAACAATTGTGCGAATAAACTTCCTCCCAAGCTTAGTTCATCGACCGTAGTCCGTTACCTAGGCAGCATATTGAGCTTGCCGAGCTTGCGCATAACATTTTGGATACCACTAGACTAGGCAACTCCTCTTACTGCATTAGCAGTCATCCATCATGACTGTCTTCTTAGCTTCTCTGTAAGTATTGCCTTATACCTCCTCTTCTAGATTAATTTCCTCTTTTTTTCTCTCTTTTTTTCCTTTTTTGCCCCAGTCAAATAACAATCTCACACCTGACGAAATATATCTCTCATGTACCCTTAGCTTGCATAGTGAGCCAATAATAATCCTAGTCGCTCCAATGCCATTGTCTTATAAGTGAATCATACGCAAGAAAACGTCCAATTGACATAAAATACCCTCCTAGATTTCTCCCCAAAACAATATATTTTAACCTTCCTGAGGCTCCCGCTAGGAGCGGTAAGAAGGCTCTTCCACCCGGCAATCCTGGTGCTGCAAAACGCCCTCTTCTTAATCTTCGCCCTAGCCTCTTCACACCTCACCCTCAGAATACGCCGCCTCTCACCCCTACAGAGGACGGAATTGCAATTGAGGATGGCCTATTTCTGAACGAAGACGGGCTGCCTGTACACACCTCAGAAGATGTAGAGTTTCGGGCCCCGGCGGATAAAGAATCCCCCTCTTGGGGCGGTCGGACTTTCCAGCCAATGTCTCGTGCGAATTCGCCCCCTCCAGCCTCAATTCTTGAGCATGAAAAGACCTTTGAAAAGGCCAAGGAGCTCGGAAGGCAAGGTATCTTCCAGCCTCGGACATCACGGAGCGACAGTCATGATAGGGTGTTCGCGAATGCCAACTGGCGCGTAGTGAATGCTGATCAGGGCAATGGTGGTCTTCGCAATGCAGCAGAGGCGGCAGCCAGAGACGGCTATGATGGCGAATTTACATGGGTGGGGACTCTAGGCATGCCAGCAGATGCGCTTGAAGGCACACAGCAGAAGCAGGACATCCACGACCGACTGGCGACCGAGTTCAACATGTTGCCCGTCTTCTGTTCCGACAAGGACTTTGACGGACACTATTTGCATTTTTGTAAGCAGATTCTGTGGCCAGTCTTCCATTACCAGATTCCCGACCACCCCAAGAGTAAGGCCTATGAGGACCATTCCTGGAAATTCTATGTCAACCTTAACCGAGCTTTCGCGGACAAGATTGTTAAGAACTGGAAGCGCGGTGACACCGTCTGGATCCACGATTACCACCTGCTTCTGGTTCCGGGTATGATCCGCGAGAAACTTCCAGATGCCAAAATCGGGTTGTTTTTGCATGTCGCTTTCCCTTCTTCGGAAGTATTCCGTTGCCTGGCCGTCCGCAAGCAACTTCTCGAAGGCATGCTAGGCGCAAACCTCATTGGTTTCCACATCGCCGAGTATACGCGACATTTCCTTCAGACTTGCAGTAGGCTACTCTCGGTTGAGACGACGAGCGAAGGTATCCAATTAGAGGATCGGTTTGTTAACGTCACAAATACCGCCATCGGTATCGATCCAGTCAGTCTTAACCACCACCGTCAAGATCCGGAAGTGATGAAGTGGGTGAATATCATGAGAGATCGCTATAAGGACAAGAAGATTATTGTCGCGCGAGACAAACTTGACCCCGTTCGTGGTGTACGTCAGAAGCTACTCGCATTCGAGCTGTTTCTCAATAAGAATCCTTCCTGGAGAGACAAGATTGTCCTAATACAGGTTGCCTTATCTACGAGTGAGAAGAGCGATGGTCTAGATGCCGCCGTGGGAGATATCGTGGCAAGGATAAACTCAGCTTGGGCAAATCTTGCATATCAACCGGTGGTGTATCTGAAGCAGGATATCCCCTATCCTCAATACCTTGCCCTCTTGACTATTGCAGATGCTCTCATGATCACCAGTCAACGAGAAGGAATGAATCTCACGTCTCATGAATTTATCGTATGCCAAGATGGAGAATATTGTGACCACAGGCACGGGTCTCTCATTCTCTCAGAGTTTGCCGGCACTTCGTCGCTTTTTGGCGGCAAGGAGCTATCGGTCAACCCATGGAGTTACCGCCAGTGCTCCAATGCTATCAAACAAGCAATAGAGATGCCTGATGAAGAGAGGGCCTCGAGGTGGTCATCGCTCCGGGAAGTGGTAAGCCGCCAAACCGGGAGCCGCTGGTTCACTAGTTTTCTGTCGCAGCTTGATCAAAGCTACGAAGTTCAGCACAGCCATGATCAAATTTCAATTCCGCGTCTAAACTTGAATCGATTGGCTAAACAGTATCGCCAATGCGATCGAAGGCTTTTCCTCTTAGACTATGAAGGCACTTTGATTTCGTATGAAGCAATGAAGGTCTCAGCCCCCGCCAATCCACACGTAAGTTCCAAGCATCTGTTTTCCAGCGTCTCGGGCTAACTGCATCTTAGCGCACACTCTCTGTGCTGAACGATCTAGTATACGACAGCCGGAACACTGTATTCATCATGTCCGCACTTAGATCTGACGAACTCGACCGTCTTTTCCGTTTGGTGCCGAATCTGGGCTTAATCGCCGAGAACGGGTGCTTCATCAAATACCCTTCCAAGAGTTCCTGGACTGAATTTGCAGACAGGAGAAAGGTCGCTGCGTGGAAGAAATCTGTCAGGAATATTCTTCAATATTATCTTGAGCGCACACCAGGGTCGGAGATTGAAGACCGGAACTGTTCCCTAATATTTCATTTCAAGAACGCCGAAGATTTCGCCATGGCAGAAAGACAAGCAAGCGATTGGACGGCACATATCAATGAATCTTGTGAGGATCAGCACGTCCATGCCACTCAACTTGAGGATTGTGTGGTGGTTGAGTCACATGACTGGACCAAAGACACCGCGGCTACTCATATTTACGAACAGTTGAAGGGAAATAAAGATGATAACAGTCACGGTGACCAACCCGACTTTCTCATGGTAGTGGGTGACGGGCGAGAGGATGAAAAGGTATTTCGGTGGGCCAACAAATTACAGGAAGATGGCGAGGTCAAAGAAGCCGTCACCGTAACTTTGAGTGGCCGTAACACCGAGGCAAAGACCACTCTAACCCAGGCTGTTAGTGGTAGGTGCTATTCCCCGATCCTCTAAAAACGCGCATCTAACAAGTCTAGGCGTCCTTGTAACCCTGCAGAAGCTAGCAAGCCTTTCTTAGGAGGAAAGGTGTTCTGTGTACAGGGAATATGTCCTCGACAGTCTTTCGGAGCAGGCTCGGCGGTCTCGAAGTACTTCCTAGATATCCCAAGCCTTTGCCTTTCCGAGATAGAACGTCGGGCCTAGTTAGAGATTAGTGTTTGGAGAAGGCCTGCTCCTCCCGACGGCCTCTATTACAGATAAGCCTTCGCTCAAAACCCGTCTTTTTCAAGGGATCCAAATAGTCTTTCAGAGGGCAAGGTGTGTTGGTGGTCGCGAGAACAATGCGTCTCTAGAGTATTTGATGTGTTGTATAGATGATGGATGGCATTAAGTATAGGCCTAGTTCACGAGTAATGATATCTCACATACCAAGGCTCGATTCACGGGTTTACCTCATCAATGCATAATTTAGGTATTAAGTTGTGGGTTGTGAGTACCTAGTGTAAGCTCTACCTACTTGTATGCGGAGAGCTGTCTGTAGGTAGGAAATGGCACTATATTTCGGGCAGCCCAAACCCGCGAATCTGGTACCTAGCGTTTACCCACCTACCCTACCTACTAATAGGTACCTACTAATAGGTACCTACTAATAGGTAGGTTAGGTGCCTAGAGGTAGTGAGTGCACCAGGATGGTGAGTGGGGAACAGCGCCCTTCAAGAAGGACCCTCGCTGAAATTTACCTGGGTGTATGCACTCCGTAATCGGAGTTAGACTACAATTTCGGTCTATCGTCAATCTACACTTTGTCATCTTCAACACGCCCGGTTGCTGACAATAATACGTTTACTAGACGACAGCAAACATTCTACCTAGTCTTCAGTCTTCGTAGAAAACTGAAAGGTTGGAATCTCTCTGTTGCAATCGATCGTCAATTGGCTTTGCCAGCGCGAAAAGTAATCATGGCATCTCAGTTCCCTCCTCCACCGGTCAACACCATTGACTGGTCTAATGTGGGCTTCCGCGTGCGTGAAGGTGAGCACAATTCCCGGGTTAGACAGTCGGTCCATGGGGCGCAAATATTGACTGGGTGAAGTGAACGGCCACATTGAGTCACGCTATTCTGTCAACACGGGGAAATGGACACCCCTCCGGTTTGTCGCTGATCCTTACATTCGCATTCATGGCATGGCCCCTGCCCTGAATTACGGTCAACAGGCCTACGAAGGTCTGAAGGCTTTCCGCACGCCCGATGGCGAGATCACCATCTTCCGTCCCGACCGAAATGCGGTCCGTATGCAGCGCTCTGCCCAGTTCATCTCGTGCCCGCCCGTGCCCGAGGAGATGTTCCTTGACGCCGTCAAGGCCGCCGTCTCTCTCAACGCCGAGTTTGTCCCTCCCCACGAGACTGGCGCCGCTATGTACATACGTCCCCAAATCTATGGATCCAGTGCACAGCTGGGCTTGAGTCCACCGGAAGAGTACATGTTCTGTGTCTTCGTCATGCCGACTGGTGTCTATCATGGTACCCAACTAGTCAAGGGTATTGTCCTCGACGAGTTCGATCGCTCCGCACCAAACGGCACCGGGAGCGCTAAAATTGGCGGCAACTACGCCCCGTGAGCCCATCCTCTTTTAACCCCAATTCCTTTGACTCTTCTTCTGAACTTCCGTTATTCATATTCCAGGGGGGAATGCTAATCTATTATAGGGTATTACGGTGGAGTGACAAGGCAAGAAGCGAAGGATACGGCATTACGCTGCATCTCGACAGTGCCACACGTTCTGAAATTGACGAATTCAGCACCAGTGGATTCATTGGAGCTAAAGTGAGCGGCGGCGACGTGACGCTTGTGATTCCCGACTCCAAGAACGTCATCGTGAGTGTAACAGCCGAGAGTATACTGGATATCGGAAAGAGTTTCGGCTGGAAGGTCGAACGTAGATCAGTACGTGCTAAGATGGTATTCGGGGTAGTTTAGCTTGTCCGTACTAATTGGGAGTAGGTCAAATTCTCCGAACTACCCACATTCTCTGAGGTCATGGCAGCGGGTACTGCAGCATCCCTCGTGCCAATCCGATCAATCACTCGCCGCGAGCCCCCAACATCGCCGACTTCTATCACCTCTACAATAGGGGAGCACGAGAGGTTGTCGTCGGATCAGGACTCCGAAAAGATTACCTACGCACCGGATTCACAGGACGCGGAAGATATCGGCCCCATCTGCACACGGCTTTTGACTCGGCTTAGGGCTATCCAGCTTGGGAAAGTCCCAGACGAGCTGAACTGGTGTTTCCGTGTCACTAAGGAAGATGGTGCTAAGGTCGATAAGTCCGAAACGGCGAATGGTAACGCATAGATGATTGGCCAGCCCAGGGGTGTTGATGTTAGGGGAGGTATCGAGCAATTAAATTGTTTGGTACGAATTAGGTGCTGCCTATCTAGAACGGGTCTTGGTTTCAAGAAAAGTAGAGACAAAATAGCGACAATGTATAAATGATCTACCTCCGCCCCTACAGGGAGTATGGCGAGATGCAGTGTATATCGAGGCACATCTCCACCTTGATAGATAACATTGGAGATATCAGACAACTTAAAGTCGAACTCTTCAAGCCCATTTTCTACTTGAACTAAGCTGGGCTCGTGGCGGACAGTCCCTTACCACTCGGTCGATACTAGCTTATTGAATTTCTTGGAGATATTATGCCGGAAAGGTGCCGCAAAGCTCCATATACACTATCATATCATCCTGACTCTTTAGCTCCGTCTCCAAACTACCGATTTACCTAGAGCGGCTGGTCTCCCCGGAAGGGCGGGGCCTCCATTCCTTGACGCAGCGTCTATGCTGTATTCAGTCAAATACTACGGATGTGATAACCACAGAAGCTCTAAGTGGGCGGTTGTAATATCCTACAATGTTGGGGATGTCTCACTATTTTATGCACGTTATGTGACATCAAAGCTACGCCATCTACCTTAGCAGAGCTAATCCTCAAGTCTCGGCCATTACCACCATCTTGGGTTTGCCGTGGCTCAGCTTGTGAACCCCCCACTCTGTATCTCTTGCATGTGCGCGTATGTTGTGTCTTGCATCTTATCTCCTTGGCTTTCCTAATTCGACATCTTTGTTTTTGGACCTTGGTATTCGCCTATCTTACATAGTACGACAATATGTACAACCATGACAAGCTTTTTGCCATCACCCTATCGAGGGGGACGAATCCATACATCTAATTAACAAGAGAACGAATTAAACCATTAAAGTTGCGGCAACAGAAACGCCTCGCGGATACGACTCCGCCGCCGTGAGGGATATTATAATGGTGGAATCAAATGGCCAAAATTTGCACATGCACGAGGGGGGGAGACGCAGTCGTATGCAGGTAGGGATCATTCAAGTACATGCATGAGGTAAAAGCCGAGGGCTAGCTAAGCTTTCATGATATACTTAGCTAACCTAAGGCGGTAAGTAACAAGACGATGAATTTTGGTAGATACAGCTCTAGCCTTACCATCTCTTGGCTAATATGGTGATGTTCAGTTGTTATAGGAATATCGTCTCAAAACAAAGGCTAACGTGTCCAGGGGGTTGAGTCGCCACACACGGCGCCGTAGAACCAACATCAACGTCTAGATTGTACTACGTGCTCTTACGCTACGCTATTACTTAAAAAGAAAGAGGGAATAAATTGCAGACAGGCCCATCCAATCATGTATTTTGTTTTTCGACAAAGATAAGTTCAAGCCACGCTCGGGCCTAGATTGCGACACAATGCGGTCAGCTCTAAGCCGCTACCCTAGGCTGGAGAGCTAGAGAGACGGGTATGAGACACGGCTGAGTTCTATGGTTCTATGAGGGGGGCTTGCTTTGCCATCATATATGAGTAGTATTTCTTAGCAAACTTTAATTCAGAATTCCCTAAAACAGCACGCTCAGTTGTCTGGACTCAGCCTTACGTACCACACAATTCTTACTCGCGGCGATCTTACGTATTGGTTATTGTGTCGAGCAGCTCGCCTGCCGCGTGCAATTATTTAAATATTTACCGCACATCATGGCCAATGCAACCATCGCCATTGATGATGATGCTGATATGCACCTAGCCAAACCGGAGTTGTCTGAACATCCGAGCGTTGGCGGAGTATACCACACCCGGAGCGTATCACGACGTCGCAGTGCCTCTCAGGACGGCCGAAGTGAAGATACCGGCGACATCGAGGACGGGCATGACGATTGGCTCCGCCAGGATGGCAAAAAGAAACAGGTTTTCAAGGGGACAGCGTTGCTCTGGTAGCGTAGCCCCTTCCTTGCGGACCATGGCTATGATATATTCATAGATACTGTCTTTTCTCAGTCGATGCTGACAGATCTTCTTTGTATGAAGGTTGGCTTACCAGTCCACCGGCGCTATTTACGGCGACATTGGTACCAGGTATGGCATCTTCCCTTTGTTCATGGTACATATCACAGGATTTAACTATGTCGTAATAACAGCCCGCTATATGTCTACTCGAGTACATTTACCGATAGGCCATCTTATGATGATCTAGTCGAAGTACTTTCCGTCATCAGTTAGTACCCTCTCCCCTCCCCGCCTCCACTCGTCATTTATTCGTGAGTAATATGCAATAGCTAACGTGACCTCTAGTTTGGTCGCTGACAATTATGGTGACGCTTAAATATGTACTTATCGTGTTGCGCGCCGACAACCAGGGCGAGGGGGGCACCTTTAGTTGCTACTCATTGCTCACACGTTATGTAAGTTACCGTGACGATTTCCATTTACAACACTTAGGCACCATTATGAGATTTGTATCTAACCCAACATTACTAGGCCAACTTGACCGACCGAGATCCTCGAGAAGCCGCTTTAGTGAAGATGGAACGTCACGAGACACAGGACTTAAGCCCCAGTAACCAGTCGGTACGAAGACGAATGGAGAGTAGTAAGTTCCTTCGCGGCCTCCTGAAGACAATTGGGGTCTTGTCTGTCTCTATGGTTATCGCGGACGGAATATGTAGGTGATCCCCGGAGTTATATTCCTTGATTTGGTCACTTTCATAGCAGAAAGATTGCCCTTCTATTCAGACTATCACTAGGCCTTGAAAGCTTTATGAGCTACCAAGAAATTCACAGACTCTGCTCAAAATACCGACAGCTAACTCTGAGTGCTACAGTGACCCCAGCACAGTCTGTGCTTGGGTAAGTTACATCAAATTTAAAGCTAATTTACTTCATCTTAACCCATTGGCAGCGAGCTCTTCGTTTCTGTTGTAACAGGACTGTCTAGATGTAAAAATCACTAACCGCGAATTCTACTACAGCGCTATTCAGGGACTCTCGGTAGTTAGCCCGAATATAACTAGCTCGACGATAGTTGGCACCTCCAGCGGCATATTAATCCTACTCTTCGCCATTCAACCTTTGGGGCTTACCAGACTCGCCAGCACCTTCGCACCGGTCGTCATTGTCTGGCTCGCCTTCAACGCTTCCTTTGGTATCTACAATCTAGTCAACTACGACCACTCCGTCCTCAAGGCATTTTCGCCTTATTATGCCATACACTTTTTCATCCGGGGAAAGACTGAAGCTTGGAAGAAGCTTGGTGGGATCTTGCTATCCTTCACTGGTGTCGAAGCTTTATTTGCCGACCGTAAGTCATACTAAGAGTTGAACGCCTCCCATTCCAGTTGATCTACGAATTAAGAGTCTCTTGCTCGGCATTCGCAATAAATGAAGATTTGCTGACATCCCATACTGAAGTTGGTGCCTTTAGCATGCAAGCAATTCAAATAAGCTGGCTCTGCTATTGTTATCCTGCTTTACTGCTGGCCTACATTGGACAGGCTGCGTTTATTAGTGTTCATCCAGAAGCATACACCAACCCATTTTTCAATTCCGTCCCTCCGGGGCTTCTCTACCCGAGTTTAGTCGTCGCTGTTCTAGCCGCTATCGTGGCCTCTCAGGCTATGATCACAGCTTGCTTTCAGGTAATGCCTACCCGCTATTAGGCAACGGAAAGCACGCCCACTGACGCCCTTCCAGCTCGTAAGCCAGCTGATGAAGTTATCCTACTGCCCTCAAATGAAAATTGTTCACACATCTACGAAGTTCCATGGCCAGCTTTACGTCCCATTCCTCAATTGGATTCTATTAGTTGGGACGGTTCTCGTTACAGCTGTCTACTCTAATACAATGCGTCTAGGAAACGCTTACGGGTACGTTAATCCCGGCCCCGTATCCTTTGACTTTCACTGATACGTGACAGTGTCTGTGTCATCTTTGTGACATTTTTTGATACGTGTTTTGTAACCCTCGTATCCCTCATTGTATGGCGCATACCGCCTTACTATGTATTTCTCCCGTGGCTCTTTTTCGCAACCCACGATGGTCTCTACCTCACGTCGGCTCTGAATAAGGTTCCGGATGGCGCCTGGTTCACCCTCACGCTTGCGGCAATCCTAGCCAGCATCTTCTTGCTCTGGCGTTTTGGAAAGGAGAATCAATGGCGCGCCGAGGCGGAAGATCGATTCCGCCCTAACCAGCTTATAAGGAAAGAAGCCGACGACAAGCTGTCCCTTACAATGCGCTGGGGAGGTGGCTCGATTACCCCTATCCGTGGCTTCGGTATCTACTTTGACAAGACTGGTGTCCTCACACCGACAGTGTACGTATTCCACACACATTTATTCTCTAGCAGCTTTGGTTTCGTCGTAATTACGCGAAAATACTGCAAGAACTCTACCTTTCGGTGTACTAACCGATTCTTAATCTCGCGTAGGTTCACGCAGTTCGTCACAAAATTCGGGGCGATTCCTGAGGTCATGGTCTTCTTCCACCTACATCCCGTTGAGATTCCCACGCTGCCATCGAGCGAACGATATGTAATCTCGAGACTAGGGGCTATACCTGGCTGTTATAGACTGGTTGTCCGGCACGGGTTCATGGATGAGGTGATCACCCCGGATCTAGCGGCCTTGATCTACGAACAGATCCGCAAGTTTGTAGTGCGCCAAGCTAGCGCGGCTGAGCCAGGGGAAAAAGCCGAAGACCCGTCTTCTGAAGCGGCGGATGCCTCCCAAGGCAGCAGCACGGCCTTAAGTGAGAACTCGCCGCCAGAGGATAACAGGAAGGGGAAACAGCGCCACAGCCGCGTCGCCGAGCTCGAGGATGCTAAAGTGCGTCAGGAACTAGCCCGCCTGGACCGCGCGTTTGCTACTAAGGTCTCATACGTCGTGGGAAAAGAACAGATGAAGATCAGAATGGGCGCCTCGCTTTTCAGACGCCTTATACTCGAGACTTTCCTATTCATTCGGGACAACACGAGAGCAAAAATCGCAAATCTTAGGCTTGCCATGGATAGAGTTGTTGAAGTTGGTTTTGTTAAGGAGATATAGCAGGACACGTGGGCACGAGCTTCATAGTTCGTCTCACATACTTCAATTTCTTACAATGCGCAACAAGTGTGAGCTATCTATAATTGGCGAACTTGCTTTAAGGTATCCTCGTTAAAGGTTCTTTTCTAAAGAGGGGGTAGAAAGCCTCTTATCTAGATTGAATATCATAAATAGTGTGTCCGAGATCATTCCTATTCTACTATATACAAGTGCGATATGCACAATGTCAAAATGAAACACATGAGTATTGGTATTCCATTATCTAAGGATCAGTATCTCTAGAGAAAAATCCAACTCTTAAGATTATCATCCCTTTAGCAATTTTAGTGTTAATATTCACTTTTACACACACCTCTTTGTCGGAATGGGTTCCAAATGGGGTTTGTTCTCAACAGTTCCCCCCCTCCCCAAAAAAAGACATGATTTATTGTAGGTTTATTGTTTGCTATAAGCCTAGTAACGTAATCTTAGGTAGCAAGTACAATGAATACTCGTCTAGTATAAAAAAATCTAGCTTAGAGTAACTAAACTGGTGATCTCAGATAGGTACATGACTTTTTTTTATTTTCTTTTCAAATTGAACAATATCTGATACGGTGGGGTGATACTATGGTTCAAAAATTACTCAAAAGCGTACGAATATCAGTGACCCTAGCAATGCTCCTCTAGGGATGGCCCAGCAGGTGTAACTATTGTGAAACCAAGCAAGATTGGGGCAAGCGTGACTTCTATGCGCCGGTAACAACAACTCCCCCGATTACACGACACCTACCTGACCCTTGACTTGCGGATAGCAGCTTATTATGAGGTCTAGGAACAATTCTGTGCTCATTGAGACTATACAGCTAGAGATAATAATCCAATCTAGAGCCACCCAATTACTGGTAATTATTATACCAACTTGTGAGGTGAGTAAGGTTCCAGTTAATTATGCGTACAATACGGGAACTCAGAAGGTTTGTCAATCTAACCGACATAAATACCTCGATATTCCCATTCCATGGCAAGGCTAATTATTATATGTACGGTGCTCATATCGCCAATGAGGAGTATGATCACGCGAGTCAACGCATATAGGGAATTATCTTGCGCTGCTAGGCAGATTTTCTCGAAGATAGACCTCGACTCGAGACGTTGGAGAAGTTCAAAAGGGAGAACACGAACAAGCAATAACCTAGGGGACAGACCGACATATGGCTAACTGGGCGAATAAAATACTCTACGAAGTTCTACCGGGTGAGCTAGATCCAAGCCCCGAGTTGAGGAGCTGCGAGCCTGGGAAGCTCGGACAGACGGACGGGGACTATAGGAACAGGCCTGAAAAACCCGCCAATGCGTAATTTTTTCTCGTAAGTTCTTATTTATATTACAGCTTCCTTATGGCAAGAATACTAGAAGATATTCTCATACCTTGAAGAATACAGCCTAAGGAGTCGGGATGAATCTCCCACTGGAACCAAGACTACCCGAACCCAATCACTCCGCCGTCTCACACGCCCGAGTCACCCTTTGGAACATTTGAAGACGGGGAAGGCGGAGAAGGTCCGGCCCAACCACGGATGATACCAGGCTCCGTTAAAAGACGCAGGGGGGGTTGGGTTCGCCGCGTCCACACTTATGGGAGACCAGGTGCTCGGAGAGGCTTTGGGTCATATTAGTAACATACGAGAAGTTATATATTTAATTCTGTATAGTCCAATTACGGCTATGGGTCCCGCGAGGATGGAGGAGGTGTTCGTGCGTGTTTAGACTCTCGTATCGGTTTAGTTCCGGTTCATAGCAAGCTTCTTTTTACTGCACTTTTCTATCAACTATAAATGCGAATGTAAACTGTATCATTTACCTACCCTGTGGGTTGTATACCCATAACTCGCTAATACAATTCTGTAACGCAACTCTTTGACATAGGCAACGTGCAACTCCTTCCTACTTTCTCACGATTTTCTCACAGTAGGCGACCCTAATATGGACTGACGAGAAGTCAGACAATGCACAGCTGTCATCTTATGAGCCTATTTCTCAAGGGACACCCAAGACGTCGCGAATTAGGTTAGTAGAGCGCGTTGAAAAATGATTGCATATGTTACCATTGGAGAATCAAAATCATGCGAATTCCTTAGAAAAAAAAATTTAACCTGCTCATTCGCAAGTTGCTTGGTATATCCTCGATCGACAACGTTTTGCTTCATACAGTAATAGAGCCCCTGGTCTTCCGAAACGACCGACCTTGGCTGGTGTTGTGCCCACCCCAATGCTTCGTTTTATTTGTGGGTTTACAACATACCGGGACCGGAAATATTCTTAAATGAGTTTCCTTCCACATATTGAAGACAAAGCGAATTGGCACGCAAATTCCCATGAATAGATGCGACTAATTGTCGGGGAGATTCCGCGGTCTGAAATGGAGAAGGAAGGTAGTAGGTTCTAATCGAGATATGGTGTGTATATATGCTTCCTCGTCTCGTCCATTGATGCCCTGAAGAAGACATCGGAATAGCTAGATTAAAAAAATAACTTTTGCTGACTGAACAATGCCGAGAAGTGCTTCTAGCATAAAGATTGCCGCCACGCTGGCGGCGTTAGTCCAGAGAACTCATGCTGCTAGCATATACGTCTCGCCAACGGGTGACGGTTCGGGAACCATTGATTCTCCGTACGGTTCTATTCAGGCGGCTGTAGACGCGGCGAAGGCCGGTGATACGATCTATCTCCGCGCCGGGACCTACTCGCCAACAACCAACATCCAGATCACGCACAGTGGTACTGCAACATCCCCTATCACACTTCGGTCTTATAATGACGAAGCGGTCATCATTGACGGAGAGGAACTACCAGGGTAAGGTTCTCGCGAAAATGAAGTTTACTGTGGCACTTCCATATTCACTTCCTTCATTATAGCACACCTTATGGGCTCGACGAGTCGCTGCCCAATGACGAACGAGGCATCCTCCATATTGAGAACGGAAACTATTGGTCCTTCTACAATCTCGAGTAAGCGAACGACTATCAGTCGCTCATCATGAGCAGTCAACACGGATATATTTACTGAACGGGAATTAGGCTGATCAACGGGCCCTACGGTATCTACTCTCGTGATTCTTCTCACAACTACTATGAGCGTATCTCAACACACGACAACTACGAATCCGGATTTCAAATCCAAGGTGCGGCGTCGAATAACACGGTCATCTATCTGGACTCGTATCTCAATCGCGATCCACGCAAGAATGGGGAGAGCGCCGACGGATTCGCATGCAAGGAGGGCGAGGGCGAGGGAAACGTGATCCGAAATTCCCGACTGTGGAGCAACGTCGATGACGGTCTCGATCTCTACATGTTCGGATCTCCAGTGACGGTCAGTATAGTTTCCAACTGGTTTTTGCGTAGGTAATCCTGACTTGATACCTTTACAGATCGAAGAAGTGTACGCCTGGGGAAATGGGTTCAACCTCTGGGGCTTCTCCGACTTCAACGGAGATGGCAACGGGTTCAAGCTCGGTATTACGGACAACCCGCCTGCGAACCACGTGGTACGGAACTCGATAGCGTTTTCTAACGCTAAGAAGGGGTTCATCGACAACGGGAATCCCGGCTCGCTGGCGTTCGAGCGGAACACGGCGTGGAACAACGGCGACAACGGCTTCAACATGCGCAGCTCAACATCAACGCTGAAGAATAACATCGCAGCAGTAAACACAAACGACCAGGTCAGTCTGGTCAGTGGGACGCAGTCTAGCGGGAACTCGTGGGATGGTAGCACCGGTTGGTCAAACAGCTCCTTTTTGAGCGTTGATTACTCGACTCTGGCTGGCGCTAGAGGGTCTGATGGCAGGGTTAAGGCGAGGTCAGTCTCTTTCGCCCCGTTTCTCAAGCATGCTTTATATCCTTTATCATAAACGGTATTTTACTGACCCTCAATTTCTGCAAAAAGTGCCTTTCTAGTACCCGCGTCTGGCGAGGATATTGGTGCCACCACGCAAGCTCGGATTTAGCGGCCTACAATTACTACTTATGTAAAGGCGAGTGTAAATGACTACTCATCATCAAAGGGACCAACTCATAAAGGGCGGATGGGGGCGCAGCAACTTGGTGCGCCGAATAGAAACAATATTCTACCCCTCTAATTCGATGGGCAGTTTCATTGGTAAATTTAACGCTAAGCGTCTGTCTTGTACATCATTATTATTCCAATGAAGCTTAAGTTCAAATGAAGTCATGATTTGTGAGGACTGACTTGCGAAGCTCGCTTCCTTGCTTCTCTGGGTGGCTCGATGAAAATTTATGGGATGTTTTAGGTAAGTTGTAGTAAAGCTTAACCTTAGGTAGTATTGCAGCATGCGGTATCGACATAAGCATACCTCTGGTAGCCAATAAAAAATATGGATGCAGGTGCTGGGTTGGTTTTTTTTAACACTACCCACAAGTACCTAGTGTACATCCCATGTAGGTACTTACTTAATTGGGATAAGCCAAACCCCCCGCAACACGCCATCCCCAGGCAGTACCTATCTGGGTATTGCACAGGTCAGGTACTTACCTTAGGTAGTAGGTTACCTCGTACGTTTATAAACATCAATCAAACCTAACGTTAACCCTATGCGAACCTCATGTAAATAAATCCCTTTAGGCAAACATATGCCATGATTATCAAGGAGAGAGAACTGAGTAGGCATTCATTACCTCCTAGGTAGGTACTCCCTAGGCGTATAATACGTACTAAGTACTAGATGTTTCAGGATCGCAAAGAATGGATCTATAGTAATGCAATTCAAAATCAACTGGTACAGGTACACTACAGCATCTGCGTTTTCTCGTGTTCGACCCACCCCCGGCAATTCGGACTGCTAGCAACGGCTACTAGGTCGTATAGTGAGTCGTATAATAATAAATGGTACGCTACCGTTTATGTAGGTAAGCTGTCAGATTGCTGGCGTCTACTTGTTGCTTAACTGGATTTGGACATTGTTAGCGAGGCTGTGCCATATTACCTACACGACCAATTGCACTGCCTCACGGGCAATTTATAATAAACACCTCATGTGGCTGGCGGTAATCGGAGCGCTTTGCTTCGAGTTCTGCTGAACATCGGCGCAATCATTCGACATCCCACCATTGGGATAGAATGAATCAATCATCTTGGAGATCATGTGTTGGGAAATGCCATAACTATAGCTTCAGTGTATGGCAAACACCGTTTCTGCGCTTCAAGCTGATTCAACATCAACCCTCTACATTGGGTAGCCGATATAGAATTTGGAGATTACATACAATGAAAGAAGGAGGGAGTGGCGGATGAAAACATCATGTTTCAGTACTAGTAGAATTTTGTATGGAGAGTGATCTCTAAGCTTGTCCTGATTGAGTAGGTCGACGGCAATTGGGGGATTCTCATCATTCAATTATTCGGCTGCCTGGACAGACGGACCAACCGGTCGATCAGACCCTTACACTCACTACCTACCTCTACCTATCTGTACAGAGTACCTAGGTAGTAGTAAGGTATGATGTATTACCATTCTACAGTACCAGGCCAGTGTAGGTAGGTAGTGTAGATCTAGTAGACCTATTCTAAGTAGGTACCTAGGTAGGTACCTTACCTGCCATAGCACGCTAACCCAAGGTACCAATGGTACTCCCCCATACAGTACCCGCCCCATCTACTTGACTGGGTGTGAAGGAAGTAGTGGTGGACCATGGTCAGTACATGGTTACAGGTAGGAGACCGTAGCAGTCTGACCGTACGTAGTAGCAGCCGTAAGACACCTAGGTTAGTGTACTGTACTGTAAGTAAGTGAATGGTGAGCATTCCTTCAATCAAATCAATCAGATCTCTCCCACCTCTGTCATGCTTAAACAACCCTACCTATTACTACAATAACGTCAGGCGTCCCGCCTCTCCCGGCTCTTCTCAACGCCAAACAATCGCTTCCCCTTCCTGCGCACCACTACAACCACCGCCACCGTCGCCGTCTTCCTCTCCTAATACTAATGCCATAAGGCAGATTTCATTCGCTTTTCCTACGTTTCCTGCCGTGGTCTCTCAACATTGAAACTACACTAATACTCTCCGACTTTCGATCCCGCTCTCTCGACGAGTCGGTTTGCCGCCGATTCCGTTGATTCCGTTGATTCCGTTGACTCCGTTACCAGGCCCACTGTGCCGACACTGCGCTGACGCTGACGCTGCTGCTGCCGCTGCGCTGTTGCCGTCGCTGCTTCTCGAGGGATAGAAGAATAAATAGTACGCTTGGCTTAGCATCGTCGTCACTCAGGCCGAAGACTGCATTGGAAATCCGATTCGTCCTTTGCACACGCCAGCCCGCCTGCGTGGCCTTCATCTTGCCGCGCACGGTGTCGCCTCTTCATCACCACATAGACCAACGTTCAATATGGCCGCCCCTTTGATATCGTCGATCAGAGCGTTGCTCCTCTTTTTCTTCTGTCTTTTCGCTCTTGTTTCGCCATCGCTGGCTGAAAGAAAACTCGAAACCAACTCGCTCAACTCGTGCCAGGCCAACTCGGGCTTCACGGCTAGCCTGTTCAACCTTCGATACATCCCTTCGAAGAATTCGATCGATGTCAATATCAGTGCCGTCTCCACCATCGAGGCCCGCGTCAAGTTCGACGTTGCCATTTCTGCGTATGGCTACGAGTTCTATTCGCTTATCATTGACCCATGCGAGTTGGAACTGGCCGGTTTTTGTCCCATGGTATCAGGTAACCTGGATGATCCTTTTAGCATGAGCATAGACCCCAGTACCGCGGATCTCGTACCGGGGATTGCCTATACTTTTCCCGATATCGATGCTAAGGTGAGGGTTTACATCAATGCTACGAACGGCCCCATGGCAGGCCAAAGTGTTGCTTGCCTAGAGGCGAATGTCTCAAACGGCCAAACTGTTGATCTGATCGGCGTTAAATACGCGTCCGCAATTGTCGCCGGTCTCGCTCTTGCTTCGTCCGCCCTCCTCTCCGGCCTGGGACATTCAAACGCCGCATCCCACGTCGCTGCCACGGCTTTAGCTCTTACTAGCTATTTTCAATCACAGGCTATTGTTGGTCTCGTCGGAATCCCGCTACCTCCGGTTGTTCAGTCATGGACGCAAGACTTTCAGTGGAGCTTGGGTATTGTCAATGTCGGATTTTGTAAGTTTAGGCCTGTTTAATCACAACTTTGGAAGGAGCCTTTTGACTCTTGGCCATAAAATGTGTTTGGCCAGTGTGGGACATCGTGTTTCTGCTTCCTCGGGCAAAATGCAACTAACATAGCCGTCTATAGTACAAACTATCTATACCTGGTATCAACGTTCAACTGGGGGTACGGCGGCACGGATCATTGACACGTTAGCTACCGTTTCCGTTCAAGTTCAGAAACGGTCAGAGCCGTTAGTCTCGCCGGGCCTCAGTCTATTTAGGCGTGCAGAGGCGATGGTTCCACGCTCCCTATTGAGTCATACTTCTGGCCTCGCGAAGCGTGGGAATGTCAAAACTGATTATGGCACTTACGTCGTCTATGGCATCCAACGCGTAGCCTTCCGTGCGGGTATCGAAACCACAAATGTTTTCCTTACTGGCATTGTTTCCTTTTATGTCATCATGGTTTTTGCGGCAATTGTGGTTGCCCTCTTCAAAGGAACATGTGAACTCGCTGCGAAGGCGCGGTGGATCAATGGCGACACATTTCTAGAGTTCCGCAATGGATGGGGTAAGTGTCCTATTTATAGGAATCTTGATTGCATGTCAAATTACTAACGATCGATATCTAGTTACTGTGTTGAAAGGCATTCTCTTTCGCATCACTCTCATTGGATATGCCCCCGTGACTATCCTTTCGTTGTGGGAGTTTACTCAGCGGGACTCCGCGGCGGAAGTGCTCTTAGCTGTGTTTTTCCTTTTATACGTAAACATTGCGTTATTCTGGGGTTCGTACAAGTTGATCCGAATCGCTCATCGCTCGGTTGCCCTGCACAGAAACCCTGCGTATATTCTCTTCTCCGATCCTCAGACTCTGAACAAATGGGGTGAGTACTTTTGCTCCAGCTTAGTTTCTATTTCTCGCAATCACCTATCTTGCGGTGCCATTATTGACTAGTTATCAGGTTTTCTCTATATTCAATTCCGCGCTTCAGCGTACTACTTCGTGGTCCCAGTACTCGGATATACTGTACTAAAAGCATTTTTCATCGCCTTTGCCCAGAACGCAGGCACTGTTCAAGCAATTGCATTACTCCTTATCGAAGCAGGGGCCCTTATAGCAGCTTCTGTGTTGCGACCATGGATGGACAAGAAGATAAACTCCTTCAATATTGCCATCTGCGCTGTGAACTTTATAAATGCTATTTTTCTACTAATCTTCACAAAGGTCTTCGACCAGCCGGCCATCGTCACTGGTGTTGTAGGCGTGGTTCTATGGATCCTGAACGCCGCTACGACGTTGATTTTGCTTCTTGTGCTAATCATCTCCACCGCTATTGTTTTCTTTACTGATAACCCCGATGGCCGATATAAATTCATGGCCGACGACCGAACTTCGTTCATGAAATCACAGAGCCAATTAGCTCCGAACGGCGAGCTCGACGCTCTAGGCGCGACGGCCCGTGGCGATAAGATGGAATACGGGTCTGGGTTCGATGACAACGAGTCTCTCAGACAACCATCATACAATCAAACACCACGCTCGCGTCCGCAATCCATCAATCGAGCGATTCCATCGTCATTGAAAACCACCTCGACTACAAGCACCGTGCAAAACGACCGCGTTCGTACTTCTGTCGATCCATTTTCCTCTGTACAAACTGGTGGCGAAATCCCACGAACCGCGAGCTCGTCAGGCCACTCCAACCACTCCGCATCCAGAGCGCAGAACGCTAGTCCCTGGCAACGAGGTGCGGGGTATGAGCATTAATCAGAGCCTCAGCGAGTCTGAATTTATCCATGAGCAGCTTTTAATGCATCGACTGCTAGTATTTTTGAATAGTTATGTTAGGGTCATGGTTCTATCTCAAGTTGTATTGGTTATTAATGAGATAATTACGATTTTGCGGCCACTTCGCATCTCGCAACTTTTGGAGCTTTTCGAAATGTATATTCGTGACAACCCACATAGGACCTCTATATTTGGCAGCCTCAAGGGCTCGTGTATTCTGGAGTTGCGGGTGTTATGGAGGGTAAAGGGGGATTTCTGGTCGGCATTTTCTCATTACTCTAGATTATATTTTCTCCTCAATATCATTCAAGTTCGGCCATAGTGTACTAAGCAATGCATGTTCAAACCGCTTTTGCAGCGTTCTTAGGAACGGGTTATTCGAGAGTGAATTATTGGATCCCCAAGGGGGCAGAAGAGAACTACCGCCGGTGACCGAAGATCACTCTGTGGGTCGTTCAGCCACAGTGACTCATACAGGTATTTAACTCTTCTCTTTCCATTTATTTGCCAAGCTTCACGGAGACGAAGCATTAACCTAGAGCAGCTTACAGTGAGACATCTTCCTAGTGGCATCCTTACTTCGAAATCAACATGGGCCAACCAGTACACGATCCTCTTCTCATGCGCATTGCGCAACACCTAGAAACTCTTCCGTTCGAGTTAATCGAACCGGTTCTTAAAGAGCTTCCTTTTTTTCGAACCCTGGATCTCTTTTCCTGCGCTGGACAACGCCTGCGTGAAGCTATTCGGTACCACTCACGCTGGGCAGAAGTCCTTGGCGAGGAAACAAATGAACTCGAACATCTTTGGACCTCGCTCAACCAACTGACTTGGGCCCAGTATCGTCGTCTTTGGACCCAGCTGAATGCCCACAAGTTCGAACGGGGAGGACAAATGGCTGGCGTTCTTTATCTAATGAAAGTAAAAGTGCCGACAGCAAAGGTCTGGACATATACGGTTTGATACACACCCTCCACGTTACTAACAGACGTTAGACACACATCACTTCCGCTCTCTACAGGGAATTGCATAGTTCCCTTTTCAACTTGCTTGGCCTTGAAAGGTACAAAGGAACTTGGGTGTCAACGCCAGAGCTCAAGGCTGTAGTCTCCTATCTACCAGTAGATAGTAGATTAGCCAAATGGGCCAGACTGGATGCAACGCCCGAGGAAAATGTATTGTCCCTCCGTAAATCTATACATTTAAGCCATGGATTAATCGGTACTAGGAACCAGCAGACCGGTTCGCGGAAAATCTTGTCCAGAATTTACGCAAGGACAACAGCAATTGGAGCGTAAACGATATTATTTTTGGACTGAAAAGCGCGTATTTCTGGCTCTTCCAGGAACAATCGGCTGAACTGAAAACTTTAGCCGAAGTATACGAACGCTTTCCACGGTTTCTCAAAGTTACTAACGCACCTGAACTACCCACTAGCGAAGCACATGTCTTAGCTAGACTACGTCGTGATGCCACACGTCGCCGGAGGATACCGAGATGGCATTATAAGGAAGATCACCCTTCCCCGAAGAGAAATTTGACATTACAACACACCCCATACCGTTTTAGATATCCGCACACAACACTAGTTCCTTTTGAATGGTGCCTGCGCCTATTCAAAGTCGCTATCGACGAAAACGCATCTAAGATTGAAGAGAGGCTGCCTCCTCATTTAAGAGCGCATCTTGACAGAGCCACAGATGGCCTCAATTTTATATACAGCCGGACGCCTGGCAAACGGTTGAAACGTACGTATGGTAACGCTGGCAAAGATGCGATATTCGTACAGTATCCTTTTTCTAATGGAGTTCTACCAAAACCGAAGGCCGAACTTGATTGGCTCGAATCTTTTGTTACGATCGTGGGGTGGATGACCAGAGAATTCCCTGGTATCACGCGTGCCGTAGCCTCTACTCAGCTTCCTATCTTACGCCGGAGACTCCTAGCCGACCCTGACGACTACCGACTCTTTGTTGAACATGAATCCCCCTCTATTATAGCTCGCCAGTTAACCGTTGACCTAAATCAATGCCGAGCTCCCTCCACGTCAAAGCTCCCCAGCCTCCTCGCCCTTTACATGCCCCCTTGGCCTATTCCGAAGGCTGTTGAGGTTTCTCTGTTTTTTGCCCCGCATAGGGATTGTAACCGTGACTTATTGCAGTTACTTTATGAGTCCAAGATTTCAGAGATCTGTCGGTTCCTCAGGGGCGCACCGGAACCTATACCACCAGGGGACGGAAGATCCATCGTTGCTGATGAAATTTCCCTGGGTGGTATCAACAGCTTCCCCGAGAATACTCTAGGAGTTGTAGCAACAGAATCTCGAGAGAAGCCAGGAAAAAGTATTAGCGAACGAGATCTGGTCACTACCGCAAACACGCTACGGCAGCTGTTGAAAGACATGTCACTGTCTGCTAATGAGGCAGGGAGCGAGATTCTTGCTCATATCGTCGCTCAGGTTGAGAGTTCTACGAGCAGGCAAGACGCGCGGGGCGATAGCTCGTGGAAAGAAACAGTCCAGAACTACGTTGCGTCTCAGAGAAGACCTGCGGCGCAGCGTGACTGTTATATATGTGGTCGACAAATCATCAAGCCGCATCATACTATCTCCTCCATGTGTGTCCCTTGTGGCAATTTCAACTTGGCCGGCTCTCAGCTCTCGCTGCCACCGAGGCTCTCTTTAGTGGGTACGATCGCAGCTGTGACAGGGGCTAGAGTGAATCTAGGATATCATATCACGCTACGGCTCCTTCGTTGCGGTGCAAAGGTTATTGCATCTACTCGTTACCCCCACGATGCTCTTTTGCGTTACGGAGCTGAAAAGGACGCCGAGGAATGGATGGGTCGCTTATTGATCGTGGGTGCTGATTTCCGGGCGGCCAGAGATGCCTTCGAACTCGCCCGAGAAATACGCCGAATTGTACAGAGATGGGGAGGCACTTTGCATATATTAATCAACAATGCCGCTCAAACCTTGACAGACAGCATTGAGAAAGAGAGGCTATCGGTGAAGAAAGAACAACAACTGAAAGGCACTACCGCGCCATCCCTTCTACTCCCATCCACATCATACGTACCGAAGGTACGGGCTGGAAATATGGCAAGCATTGAAGGCCTCACAACACAGCAGTTGACGACGGACACGGCAAAAGAGGGATCTACGCAAGGATCCTCATGGGTACAATCTTTACCAGAGATCCCTTACGAAGACGTCATTTCCACACACTCGGTGAACGCTTTCGTTCCTCTAATTCTAGTCCGCGAGTTACTACCTATCATGTCCGAGAGCAATCTCGTTGGCAAGCGATCCAGTCACGCCCACGGTTATATCGTGAATGTATCATCGCGCGAGGGTATCTTTGAACAGACCGTGCGCGGCGCTCAATCCGCCAAGAACGGCAAACACGTGCACACGAACATGTCCAAGGCGGCGCTAAACATGATCACCGAGACCGAAGCCGCTGATGCTTGGAGGACGGCTCGTGTGGCTATGAACACGGTGGATCCGGGTTATATGAGTGCAGCTCCTGAGTTCCATGCTCTGAATGGTGGTGAGATGCCTATCGGCTGGGAAGACGGGGCTGGCAGAGGTGAGTAATAGTTCTAAGAGTCCCCCACCCCCCCTAACCCCTATTTTCATTCCTCTTCCTTTCTCTCTCTCTCTCTCTCTCTCCTTTCGAATCATTTAATGTCACGGAGTAAACACATTCCTAACCCTTGGCACTGAAGTTCTCTGGCCCATCGCTGTGGGCGAGCTTGAGAAAACCGGAGAAGAGGGCTGCCACGCGGTCTGGGGCCGGTTTCTCAAACACTACGGCGCTAGTAGGGCCAATCTTCAGCAGGGACTGCGCTAAATGGAAATGGTAGAGCGCGAAATATATGAAGTTACACTATTATTTCTGAATATTTAGCTGCTCCAGCAGAAATAGTGTCACTGTCCGAATGCGAGCTTCGCCAGCATTGTTTTCTTCCATAGACGAGTAACTTTCTACTTAGATAGATGGAATAATTCACGACACTGATCTAATCAGAACGGGTTAACTTGGACCATTCAAAAATATCCCTTGGAAAGCGACAAAAAGAAAAACACCATGAAAGAGGGGTGTGTCAAAAATAGCAGTATGTACAGGGGTTAGAGGAATGTCGAGGGCTAGACGTAGTTGGTTCAATTATCTCATACACGTGCCTAGCAGTCGGTGGTTGAATATAGACCAGTGCGTTCTCTTGAGGTATCGTACACTACCTAGGTAGTCACTGCGATAACAGCTTTTAGGGAAGCCGTCCAAACCCCTGTTTAGCGCTCCCTCGCCACTTTCTGCTCGAGTTTCTTGCCCGCCAAACTGTCCGTCTTCTCCTGCTTCTTCTTGAGCATCTCGGTCTCTTCAGCCTGAATCTCAGCATCTTGCTGAGCGCCTCGAGATGGTTGATTTCCGTGCATCGTGGCCTACGGTTACCGAGTCAGTAGATGCATTCCGCGAGACGCGAGGCTTTTGGTGTGGTACATACGCTATAAAGCGGATCATTCTTATATCGTTCTCCTATTTGCGCTTGAGTCTAAAAGACGCCAGTTAGCGTACGCGGCTCATGAACTTAGACGGGCTATTCGTACATCCTCGCTCAGCATCTCGTTCATAGCTTTCTGCTGGTCCTCTGCTTGGCATGGGTTAGCCACTGATTAATTCCTGGAGACGTAAGGCCTCAGGATGGATTCTGACTTCGCATATATCCCTCTACATTGCGTAGATGATGCCTTTGTTCCTCGTGGATGGCCCCACGGGAGTAGTTGCGTTCGTCCCCGTCCTCAAAGAGGGAGGGAGTTCCTGTAGTTGGGTGTCCCGACATGGTATAGTATGGTAATACGTGAGGTACTGGGCGCCAAATGTTGAACTTATGCTGCTTTTAAGGAAGAAAAAGAACGGTTCAATATGAAAGCTCGCTATCGGTATTATATGTCTCCTAGGCTTAGTGCTTGTATTTCGGCGTCATACTCATGCGACCTGACGTCTATTTGGCGGGCCTTTGAACCTTGTTACTATCTATCTACACGTAGTAGTACCCTAAGATATGTATACTATTTCGTAATTGATGAATTCCGACCTAAAGCATCAGCCTTAGATAGTCAACCCTTTCCGACCTACCTAGGTAGGTACCTAACCTAGTTAGGTAGAATGAGTTGTAGGCGGTCGTTTCTTCTGTTAAGGAATATGACGGGCTAGACGCATTGGTAATACCCGTGAATTGGGTATACCAATTAATTTCACATTTCTACGCGTCGAATGTCGTGAGCCGTACCTACAGTAGCCGTACTAGACAAAATACAAAGGATCTACAAATCGTGATGGGAGGAGCTCAATGACGTCATCATGAGACTCCAAGTGACATGGACGGTAGTATCACGTACCTTCCCTTTCACTCATCGCTTTTTGCCGTCGGTACGCGAATATCAGGTTCCAATGGTGTCCCTCTCTTCCGCCTACCATCTCTCAACACCTCACACACTCCAGGCGGAAAGTGTCTTGGCCCTCGGAAATACTATATCGTCGGGTTCCCACCACTTCGTTGATACAATCAACGCAAATACCACGATATTCAATCGGCTTTACCCGTAGTATGAGACGCTTGAAGAAGCGGTGCGAAACCTTCCCAAACTAGGGTGGGAGCTCTAGTATGATTAACCTCCACGCCAAAAACCATATTCCCCACGTATCTCCCAGGGGACTGAGGGTAACTATCAGAGCCTGGCCTGGACACACACATATATATATACAGGTAGCGGTGTAGGCCCCGCGGGGTCGACATGATTTCCGTCCTGGATATTCCGCAGCGTAGCTTATAAAGCCTATAAAAGTTGCAAAATACTAGACCAGCTATCCACAGTACTATCTTGATTAAAGTCCGTTCAGGCCACAGTCACAGGGGAGTTTAAATCCACAAACTTGATTTGTTGCTGGGCGGAAAGCAAGCATGATAATACAGCCAGGGGATCTTGGCGCAGCGGCCGCGGCCTCACCTCCTCGATACGAAGTAGCTGCTCTCAATCGCAAGAATCGGCTGCGTTCCTCAATTACGAAAAACAACAGAATCCAGGGCTAGCAACGAGCGAAAAGTGGTATCGAGATGACCCACGGCCTGTAACGATAAATTTTCTATTTTGCCACGAAACTTTCAAACGTTGGTTAAATCAAGAGTGGGGAGTACTTCTACATGTTAAATGTAAGGACGCCCCTCGCCTTACGCGCGAAGGCTTCTACTGGGACCACAACAGCGTTATATACGAAGAGTGGTATATCATTAATTCTCAACCATCCAACAGGAAATGGAAATGCATAATGTATTATTTAAAGACGCAAGACGACCCGAGTGCTGGGTCGTAGCCATTGAGATATTTGCGTTATGACCTGAAACAGTATCCCATTTCGACCCATCACGAGACAAGACTCAATGTGTATTGGCTCTTGTTCAACTTGAACATCATATATATAATAATTTTACGACCAACCTCAATCACGTTATAATGCTATTTATGACAACATGCCTCCGGAGGGGCAGTGGCCTTCGCCGGGGGAGGGGGGGAGAGCACAGGAAAATAGGCAAGAGGTGGACTTTTCTACTTATTCTTATAACGAAGATTAAGTTTAATAATAATGATCATAGTTTTAAAAACATGCTTTTTTTATATAAATATATAATATACTGTTATACTCTCTAGTATAAAGGTGTAATAAACACCGACAGTTGAAAACTGTAGTTTACTTGCTCCTGTCCTTTTGCGGCTTTGAGTGTGGCGCAATACTATTTATTCAAGGCAATCTAATGCTTAACGTGGTCATTTCGATATCGTGTCTACGCTGAATGTTGATTTTCTGGTGTTGGGCAGGCCGCCAACTACCGACGGTCACACGCCGAGATTGACCATCTAGGCTAAATATGCGCTCGTCACGCCCGCTGTCGACATCCCAAGTTGGAGATCCGGCCTCAATTCGAAGTCTATATTATGCACTCTCGGCGTCCGTGAGGGCGCCAATAGAGATGCCCTTGCCCTTTTATTGAAGGGGGTAGAGAGGACACCCGCAACAGAACGGTCGAGGCCCAACATTTGTCTATAGGGCACGGTGTATTGTATTTATTTATATCTTTCTTTATGCTCAACTATATGCCCCTACCTTTTCTATACACCACTACAAGGTAAACCCAGTTTATCTGCCTTCTCCATTCTCTAAGGGAGCTCCCGGGAACCCCAGCCAAAATTCGAAGCATCTGCGAGCTCGAAGAAGCGTCGAAAATAACGAAGGACCACCTCGCAGTTTGAAGATGCGCTCTGCTTCTAGCATTGCTGCCTTTGCGGCGCTCGTGGCGACTACCGTCGCGACTACCGGCCCTTGCCTCATGGAGGATTACACGTGCGAGCCTGTTATGGATGCGAGTGCTTGCTATAATGCTATTATCCTCGGCTGGGATGGCGCTAGTAAGAACCCGGCTGATATCTTTAAGTGCGTGGATCCCCCAGAGTTGGTAAGTACTTCCTCATTTCCCCTCGCGCTGAGGCTTTTTAGAGGACAGGATATTGGGGGGGGAGGCCCGAGTACGTATTAGAGCAAAAGCAAAAGCTCAAGCTCGACGTGATAAAACGGGCACGTAATCTGGAGAAATTTGGGAGAATGTAGTGGGAATTAGTAGGAAGAGGGCGGGCCGGACGGTCGTGAGAATGCATATTACCTGAGAAATTCAGGGGCTTACGAAATACGTGTCCTAGATGTGCTCCTGCTACGGCTGCACCGACGGTTTGGATGAACTCGTCAACAAAAACAGCCTATGTCCATACAACGGCACCTCAACGCCATGAATCATACGGCGGGATGGTTTCCAGCGGAGAAGGTAGGATTGCATAGGCAGAATTTTAGTCGATGGCGAGGATTGCGGCTTTGAGGGAGACTGAAATAAGAAATACTTGATTGCCACGACGATTAGCGTCTTTATTTGAGCTTCTATGCTCGCGCTACCATGTATGCATCTAACCTGGCCTTTTTTATTTTCTTCATGTGCCCGTATTTGCCCTTGGTGTGATCTGCGTAGGTGTAGTTCGCATAGGTCCAATTACCAGAAACCGATCCATTAGCAACCACGTCCCTCCCGAGGGGCCCACGAAGTGCGGCCACAATGGGTGGGAGAAATGCGGTGTTGCCATCCAGCTGGCTCATATCCCAGGCCATGACGCCAGCAAATGTCGGGAAATCCTTGATCTTGTTCACGTAGTTAGCGGCGAATACAGAGCCTTCTATGTATGACCCCCTATTCGCCGGACCAATGGCGGTTATGGCGCCAGGCAGTCCCACAAAGATCCTCGCGCCACTCGCTTTTGCCCATCCAGAGTTCCAATTTCCTAGGCTATCCCAAAATCCACGGGGGCTCCGCATATCGCAGGGCGCGTTGTTATAGAATTGGATGAAGACGAAGTCCAGCGCCGCGGCCATATTCCCGTGTAATACAGGGTAGAGATTCATGTCGGGGAACGGACACTGTGGAGCCGCAGACAAGTAGAATTTCTTGTTGCCCGCAGTGGCCGTATGGTTCATAAGGAACCGCAAGTGTTGAGCGAACAGATGGATGTTGGAATATGCCGCCTCGAAGTCTAGGTCGAAGCCATCGACCGAGGCGGACCCAAAGGGCCGAGCCGATGGCTGCCCAGGGAGCGATGCGGGACCGAAGGCTAACCAAATCCTATTCGCGGCGTCTACGGCCTGCTTCTGGTCGGCGAAGCTCCAAGTGTTATCCGTGGCTGCTCCACCAAGGGATAGGAGTAGGGTCTCTGAGAATTTGAGGGTTAGTAAACGGCCCCTTATAGGTGACGAATTTCGGGGTTTCGGGGGGTGACGGGGGTGGGAATGTGTCAAGAGCAGGGAGGAAAGTGATGTTGGAATGCATACTGTTATACTTGGTCTGGCATGCATTGATTTCTTGCCTGGTCAATGTTAGACACTGTCACCATAATCAGGACGGGCGGAAGCGCGCTCTTACTCCGTAGGTCTATCCGAATTAGCGAAGTTGAGGCCCAGGTCTATATTCGTCGCGCTTATCAGAAAAGATAGAAGTATGATCTACAACGAAGATTAGTAACTACCTATGGATACACGCATGCCATTTTGCGCTTACATCAACATCTTTCTCGCCTAGGGAACAACGTGTTAGTACGCCGATTACAAGAGATCCAATGGAAAACATGATCAGTTAACTTACTTTTGCAGACTTCAATTAGCGGTCTCTGGGTTTTGGCTCCGCCTGCAGAATTCTGGCCTGGTAACTCTTAGTCTTAAGATGCAAAGGAGACATACGCATAGATATATAGCCATACCCCAATAGACGGCAATGTTGTTGGAGCCGGACGAATTGTAAGCCGCGCTTGCGACATGAACGCCTAGCAAGCATAAAGGAAGAGCAAAAATCGACTTCATCTTCTTCGACTTGATTTCATTTGAGCGGAAATAGCTCGAGAATAGTTAGACAGAGCTGTTATAGTACGGTGCGGTAGTGTCGTGAATAGCTGGTTACTTTATAGGCGGAAACCAAGTTCTCGCCTCTGATTTTTCTCCCTCACAAGCATTTCCCGTCAGACCTAGTTCCGCAATAACTTATTTTGCCAACTTGAACATTGACTGTTGGCGATTGTTGCCTGCCATTCGGCTGGATTACATTCCAGACTAGTCGGAGATGCCATAATCGTGCCACACTCAGCAATTTTCCCCTGATGCATTAGGATTGATAGTGAATCATTTTATCCTGTCTTTCCCGTACATTATCTTCCGACCCGTGCCGCACCCCTACCCTTTCCCCAGCCAAACATTCCAAAGACTCTCGGGGTACCAGAGGGGAATGTCTAAGACCACGTGCCATTTGTATCACATTGACACGGACATAAAGACCAGAGCAAGAGAGGTTATGACAATAAGCGCGTCTTTTTGCTTGGGTTTCGTCCATAACCCTGATGCGTTGCGCTACTGTTCCCTTTCGCGCAGAACGGATCAGCCTCATCGCAGTACGAGCGCATGATGCTTGCGAAAGCGAGACATTGGTACCCAAGGGGACGAGCAGCGAACTATGTCCATGGAGTTAGTCACTATAGATGTAAACAGAAGTGTTTACTTACCCCCCCAACACTTGCGTTCCCAATGTTTCCCACCCTCCCGGGAATATTGCGCGGACTGCCCATCAGTATAATCGCCGCCACCATCCTACTAACCCCCGCTGATACGCTTTCTCTGGTCGAATTCAGTGAGGCCCCATCTGGGCCCCCACAGAAAGCGTCGTCTACGATTTGTGCGCCCTGATTTTCCGTTCAGCAACATCGTTTTCGGCTCTTGATCTGAAGGTGACTGACTTGTGAGTACCCCACGACCACCAGGGTGGTGTTCGGGCACTTTTGAATATAGGAGTTAGTCTGCGTCGCCACCGCACGAATTCCTGCAGCAACGCTCGCTCCGTACAGGCTTCCACCTGCGGCAGGATAGATAATAGACTCGGTCGAGACGGATGTGTATGCGTCCTGGATGAGATTTATTACAGTGGCCGCCGTGCCAAATCCCGGCGGTGCCGTCGTCTCGCGCGCGCCGAAAACGCGTAGGTTAGAGCAGCTTTCACGCCGACTAAGGCCAGAAATGGCCTTCACCGTGACTGCCATTAAGAGTAATAGTAAATACATGTGCTTCATCGTGGTCCTATCAAAATCGAATTTGAAGAACGTGCAGTCAGGACTTCTGATTTCCCACCTGCCCCTTTTAAAGCCGTATTGGCCCGTTCCCTAGCGAGAAGCTTCCGAATGCATAAGCGTGCGCATCTTCTGACAGTGATCATCACGGTAAATAAGTGGGAGGGTTGTTCCGCGACGGAGAGCGCTTTTCACGGTGGGTTGCTTTGATTCGCGGAACGTTTCATCCAGCCCTTTGTATTCACATGCTCCCTTCTATGCAATTCAAACCCTATAGGGCGAGATAAACTAACCTAGCGGATTCTGCAGAAAAGATTAATGCGACAGAGTAGCTTCGAGTTCGTTTGGTGCGTAGGCGACTTCGGTGAATCATACAGCAAGTCAACATGTTGGACTAGGCGCAAGCTCCGAAACTTGGGGTACGGGTGGATATAATGCGCTAAAATCACCCATGAGACAAGTACAAAGACAGAATGGGCCGGCATGGTTTTTACGTGCTTGATCATCGGGGAATCATTTTAGGATGTTGAGATGATGCTGTCAGTACTTGATGGAATCCAAGGCACAGAAGACAAAACTGGGATAGACGGTACTTTTAAGATGCCCTAAGATGCCCCTATTTCTATCCCTATACCTTACTTATATCTAAGTATATACCTACCTAGAGGTACCTAGGTAGTAGGTAAGTATGTATCTGCCTAAGGTTAGAGCAGGTGGCCTGTGCCCCGGCTGTGGAGCCTCGCGTTGCGGATTAAGTCACTCTTGCTACCTCTTTACTTAAGTAACCTAGGTACCTTGGGCAGTACCTGCATACCTAACATAGATATAGTACCTCCTAGTATAAACAATCTGCCTCATACAGAGACTCAAGGCCGGCTACCATCGCTACTTAAGTCGCAATGGCTATTATCCCCGATTATAGTACCTCTGAATATGATGAAACTATGTCTACAGCTGCGCCCGACCGGGCAGATATGCTAGTTCGGGCCAAAGAGTTACAAGCTGAGGTTGAACAGTTCGCACAGCACCTTGCCCATGTTTACGAAGGCTACTTTCAAGATTTCCCAAAGAATATGCATATCTCCTTTTATCAAGAAGTGCTGTCTGAAGTAGAAAAGTTAAAGAGCGATATTAATTCTGAAGACCCCTTCTCCGCCCACCGCATATCCTCCTCCAACCTCCCTTATCTACACGCTGTTTGGAATACTGCCAAGGGCTCCAAGAACATTGTTAAGTTGAGGCTTCCGGTCTTCAGCGGGCCTTTTAAACACCGTGTCTTAGCCCCTGGCATCCGGATTAAAGATATCATAAGTCAGGGCGGATCTGAACCCAAGCGAAACCAGGGTGGTCGCTCAGCTCGCATAGACGTCGTCTGTGATGGGGGGTTGTCTTGGCATAGGGTCTCAAGCATCACAAACAGAAGATTGTTGTTCGATATGGCAAAAGAGATGCTGTACTGCGGAGACAGCGATGACGGGGCACCCCAGGACTTTTCTGACGTCCCACTAGTGAAGTTAGCGAGGAGCTTGAAGACAATATCTCAAGGGCACCAGATTCGCAACTCCAGCCCAACTCCAAATCTCGCCTTGCCACGGATATTTGAAGGAGAGCATGTTGAAATCGATAATCTACTTAAGTTTTGCCGAGATATGGGCGTCAATGTTTTATGTGGTAACGCAATGCCTCCCCCACCACGATTGTCCAAAGCCTTGCTTCTCGAAATGGTACCAAGTCCGAGGAGGAACATCACTCCAAAACTTAATATCGATACTTCAGTTCTAGTGGCTCTTACTTCTGACATCTCTCATTTTCGAGTGACGAAAGAATCCTGGTTTGGCCAGTCGCAGAAAGATCATGTGGACCTAGAGATCCGTGATCCTCTTACGCCACAGCTTTGCTCTCTATTGGGTCATCATACACTAGTATGCACAAGTGAGGCGGCAAAATCCTTAGCCCGGATTGTGCACACTATGGGGACTGCCACGGAGAGTGCGCGAGCTCAACTCCTCCTTACCCCTGACGACTCGACAACCCGCCAACAACGAGTCGAACGATTTTCCTCTTTATCAGTCCACGGTGACAATATCCCATCAGATTTACAGCTGCCAATTCGAGTCGTTAATGTAGCGACTGATTCGAATGAAGATGGCTGCCCGTCTCATCTAACCGTTCCCGCCTGGGAAAAGCTTGAGGTTTTGGCACAACCGGGAAGATCTGTATTCGCCTCCGGGTGGTCTAAGGGGCTTACCACCATAACGTGTAATGTTTGTATGTGATTTAATACCGCCCCGCGTGTTTTTAATATTAACCAACGAATCTCTTTCCCACCGCAACCCTACAAAGGGTTGTGGACACCTTTAATAAGGTACGGCCACTAATATGTCACTACAGTGGCAGTCAAACAGCTTGAAAAAAGACTAGAAGAACTTCCCAGCTTAGATGTATCAAATTGGCCGTCTATTTGGGCATTTTCCTCTTCTCGACCCCTTGTTGGCGTACCCAAGGGGAGCAATGAACAACGCGTGCGGAAACATATCGGCGACTGCCGTGTCACCTGCGCCTGCGGTCTCAGAGAGTTTCGTGAGAGCTAAGTTATTCGATTGGTGTTCTAAAGGCTCCGTTGACATCGGCCAACATCGGCCCGTTGACTAAAGTTACTAGGATGGAACTATAAATTCTTCTACCCTGCCCAATTCCAATATAACTTCAAGACTTGCGTCTCACTTTGTGTCTTGAACCTTCAGACTGTCATCAAACTTTTGCTGAACTTCAAGGACAGTCTCAAGGTGTTTAAGGGCAAGTGCCTGTCTCTCAAATCGTGCCATCGTGCACGCTGTATTGACTGCATTTGCGATTTCTCGACCATTGAGCTCGGCGATGGCTAGTTGATCCACGACGTCGTTGGCCTTGATAGCCGATTGTTTAGCAGGAACGGCGCCGAGGTAGCGCAGCCAGATTTGTCGGCGCACGTCGAGCTCTGGAGGTGCGTACCCCAATGCGAGATGAATCCGTGATTTCATTGCCTTGTCGAACGAATTCACCCGGTTCGTCGTCAGGAAGACAATGCCGCTAAAGTACTCTAGTTCCTTAAGGAATGCTCCAGGGAGAGCTCAATTTTAGCTTGAACACTCTGAATGTGCAGAAATAAGCAGAATAAGGAGTAGAAGAGATGTATGGGAAGGACGTGGCAAAATGACGAAAGAAACGGTGCAGACCTACTAGCAACTAAAGCGTTCCGATCGTAGCTATTATCTGCCCGCGTCTCTAGGAAAACATCGGCTTCATCAAGCAGAACGACTGCTTGCCAGATTGTGGCATATTGAAGAACCTTCCTGAGCTGTTTCTCGAATTCCTTTGAGCTGGCCAATATACTGTATAATCGCTCGGTCAGAATAATGAGGAAAGGCGCAGCGATAAAGTGACTTGCCTAGATGTCTGGTTGAGTTCTCCAATTGACGTAGCAACTAGGGCTCTCTTGGAAGCCTCAGCGGCAACTTCAGCGGTGAGCGTCTTGCCCGAGCCTGGAGTACCATGTAATAGGATGACGAGGCCCTTTCCCTTCTGCTGTGTTTGGTCTCGAGGGTTTTCCGAATACTGATGAGATGTGACTAGAGATCGAAGAAGCGTTTTCTCTTTCTCAGGTAGAACAAGAGAGTCCCAGGTATTGGGGATCCAACCCGCATCATAAACGTTTTGGACCAGAAGATGCACCCATCGCTTGCGGCCGAGAGAAAACCCTAGGGTATATGGAGGGCAAAGCCAGGGCTTTGGCTCGGCGAGCTTGATCTTCAGTTGATTCAGTTGTTGCTCCTCTCCGAAAGTCTTGCGGTCTAGTATGACTCTCCCTGCCTCCGTGTAGGGGAGCCATACCCCACGGAACTTGCAATTAGATGGGTCGTAGAAGTCGAATGGGGGTGGCTTGAGCCACTCTGCTGGTCCGTCATATTTGCATGTGGAACCATCCTTCAGAGCTAGGAATTTCTCTCCCCTAGCTTTCAAGCTACGTTCGAGAGAGTCCCCAACTGGCAGAAACTTACGTGGGTATATACTCAGCCCTGTAATGGCCACCGGGTTTTCCTGGGGGAATATGACCCTCTGAAACAGCTTCGTAACGTGCGCGGCGTCGCCTACGATGGTACCATTGTGGTCCGTATACACAGAATGGATTTCCAAATAAGGGCCATCATCTGGGGTATCTTCGTACAATGCCTTCTTGCATAAAAGAAGCCATGGCTCGCCCATGAATTCTCGGTACAATATGTCCCCCGGCCGGTAGATGAACCAGGCATTCTTAAAGGAGATTTGGCCCTTCTGGATCATTTTTAACGCGTGATTGCGTTCGGGCTTAAGCTCATGTTCCATGAACTCGAATAGCAGGTCCAGGTGCTTACGCCCAGCTGTGTGGCACAAAGCCTTGCGGTATTGGTCCAACTCATCCCAGTAGTGCACCAATATGGTAAAGGGATCCTGGAGGGTCAGAGGCGATGTGAAATCGGACGCCACTGGGTCATAAGAGCGAATGACATCGCGAAATGCCTTTAGGATATGCGGAGAGTTGACCGTCAGGCTGGTCTTCTTGGGACTGCCCTGCTCGAAGGACCTCCTGATAACTAAAGCATAGCCGCTATCATCGTTCTGGTTGCCATATTCGGCAAAGGGTTCGAGGATGTGTTCGGATTTGGGAACACCGTCTTTGATGGTCTCGTGGTATGTTTTGAACTCGCATTTGTCGCCAGTAGGCTGGGACGGCGGTGAGCTGTTTGTCAATCCCTTAGTCATGGTGAAAGAACCGAACGATGTGCCCAGCGTATGTTCAGACAAGAAGCTGGCTGCGTAATTGTCATGTTGAGAGCACAACCGGAGCCGGGCGTGGCCATTTTATAACCGTCGATAAGGACATGCTTGACTATAAGGGCAAGCTATAGTCCTGTCAGACGTGAGTACAGCTGGCGAAGTCCCTCGCCCGGACGGGTTGCCTTCAGGTTGCCTTGCCGGCGAGACAGGCTCTTGAGGTACTGTAAGGGGATCGATACGCCTCGCCGGCTAGTTACTAGGGTAGGGTAGCATTCGATTGGTCTGCAGGCACCCCTGTCTGACAGGGGCGCCCTAAGCCTGTATGTTATACTTAGTACGGTACCAATGCAGGACCAATGGACAGATGATAAAGTGGTAAAGTGGGCTTGGAACGTCGGACTTGATCTTCAACACAGCTGCCATCTACTTTCAACTAAAGATCGCTCGGGGTTAAAAACATCATGTGAGGCAGCTGCATGGATTTACCAACAAGACCCGTGATGGGTTTGAGAGACTAGAAAGCGCGGTCGGCACGGTGTAGACAACTACGGATCCAGGACGCAATGCACGGCACGATCGGTGGCGGGAGGAGATGTCCGTAGGTAGGTAAGGGGGCGAAGAGTTGTTTGTTACCTACAAAAAGCCATGAACAACGCACTCGTCCCACAAAGATACACCATCTCCTCTGCTCCAAGGACTTTAAGGAGGCCCTATACAGTCTTTTATCAAATATTCGCGAGGTAATACGAAAGTCACAAAGTAAGGGGCTCTACAATAGCCTCCTCGAACGTGACTTGGAAGTCTACTAATACTCTAGCGTAGGTAGGGACGGTGGGGTCTTTTTCAGGCAGACGATACTCCGTACTTTTTGAGCCACGGAGCCCCAGAGCAGGATTCACGATAGATGTATTATGCCGATTCGGCGGATGTAAGCCCTATCTTCCAATCATCAAGTCCATCCTGCCCCATCCATCCTAAACTTGTCACATGGTGGGTATACGCTGTGCCTCCCTTCCCACGCACGCCATACCACAAGTCCTGTACTGCTGTCTACGTAGTATATGATCGGGTTCTGGGATAGAGAGAAAGATGCCCTACTTCTCGCTGGCAGTTGCCTAGTCTGGCGGGGTGTACGAGTCTGTTTGAGGGGGGCGTATCAACAAAGAGCCTTATTACGACGATAATGCTTCGCTTACCAGGTAAGTAACTGACGCTTGGGCTCTAGAAGTGGCCTGACCAGATCCGCATCCAAGTAAGGCCCGGACGAGTATCAGTGCCTACCGAGTCACACATGCTCTATCCTATCACGGTCGCAAAATTGCCTCGAATCCTAAACCTCGAGGCAAACATTACGTATTATTCAACACACGCCTATACGACGACTTCGAAGTACAGCCTACCTTGTCTTGAGAAAGCATCAAAGTGCTCTCTATTTGAGCCATCCTGCAAGACAGGATATAGATGACAATGTGTACAAATGCATCGTATTACTAGACGACTACAAGAGCCATGCATCCTAAGAACCGTCTTCTTTGTATGTATATATATAGAAAGCCAGTCCGCAAGCTATGTCTGTTACTTGGTCTAATAGTGGCGTTAACATTCAGTCATATTAGAAACCCCCATCCCAGACCTACGTATTCACTAAATTGTACGTCTTACAAAGTAGTATGTTCCTCTCTTGTTCATATTTACATCATAGCGTGTCCATCGATGCCAAGGATCTTGCCATTCATCCACCCGCCGTCTTGCGAGGCGAGGAAGCAGACGACGCGAGCAATGTCGATCGGAAGGCCGACTCGGTGCAAGGGAGACCAGGTGCATGCGTACTTGGACCTAGTTAGCAAGCCTTTTCTGGATAACAAAGGATATCAATTTGATAATAATTTACCTCGTCAACCTCCTCGTCTGACAAACTCGCACCGTTAGGGATATACTCGCGGCAGACGGCGTGGTACATATCAGTCTTAATGCCACCGGGGGCGATGCCGTTCACTGTGATCTTCTTGTCGCCAAAATCAATGGCCATACACCGGACAAAGGTCTCGATAGCGCCCTTGGAGCCAGAGTACACGGAATGCGCCGGGACACCCTTGGCTTGGCCCGTGATCGAGCCCATGAGGATGAGGCGGCCTCCAACCTCAAGATGCTTGTAAGCCTCACGGGCAACGAAGAACTGGCCACGCGTGTTGGTGGCGAAAACGCGGTCGAACTCCTCCTCAGTCACGTCCTTCACGTGGCCGAAGGAGACAACGCCGCTGTTGGAACACACGATGTCCAGCTTGCCAAAGATCTTGACCGCTTCCTCGAACATCGCGACGATCTCGGGTACCTTAGATACGTTGGCGCGGATCGATGCTCCGTCAGAGCCACTTTTCTTGATTTGTTGCACCACCTCTTCGGCTGAGTCCTTGCTGTTCGCGTAGTTGACGATGACCTTAGCACCTCGGCGACCCAGCTCCAGTGCCATCTCTCGGCCGATACCACGGCCTGTGAATAGGTGTTAGCAGAGTGATTCAGATTTCGGCAATCGGCTCGTTCTAATTGGCCGAGACTTCAAGCGAGACATCCGGACATAAAGATGGGGGTTTGCCGTGCAACCACACCTGTAGCCATGAACGGGCCTCTTCCAGGTGACAAGACATTTTTAGGATTGGTCAAAGATTGATTACGTACCAGCGCCAGTGACAAGAGCTACTTTTCCTTCGAGAGAAGCAGAAGCAAGGCCTAGAGGGCCGGGAATCTGGTCGTACTTCGTGATAGTGCCAGGCATTTTGACCGCTTCCTCAAGGTATAGATGTGAAGGAATGGTTTGGTAATAGAATGGGTTTCGTGGAGCGAGGTTATCACCTTGAAGGTTATAGCGGAAGAGCTTGGATAATGAGGAGATTCATATTTCGTCCAGAGGACGACCTAGATGGTATATAAGGCACATGTGCTTGCCAAGATAGACCTCGCCTCGTGGCGCCCCGGCAGGGCGGACCATGTTGGAGACATACCGAGAGCCGGACAATCAAACAAGCGAGGAGAGACTAGGTAAAATTTGTTGCCCTGGCTGTCTGAATTTAGGTTCATCCACACAAACGTTCTCTTGTCCGGACTTGGTGCTCGCGGGCTGAGCCTGAGGTCCGGCAGACAGGGGCCATGGCTGTCCGAGGCTACCGGCCGGGAGGCATGTTTATCTATTGCTTCCTGTAAGATTGAATCGGATCCAAGACTCTATTTGCTGACACGAGTACTCCCTGTGGCACAGGTGCGGCGGCGTGCGACCTTGCCAGTTTATCGTGTCCGGAGTGTTGCACTTCGCTTAACGAGACTCGGGTCCGAGTGAAGCACGACGACGAATGCATAACAGAATTTATAACACTATTCCGATGCGATGCAATGTATTGGATTAATTATAATTGCCCTGGGGGTTAAAACCTAGATCCACCACCCGCCCACGCTCTAACTTCTGAGTCCGATACCATGCGACATTTCCATTTATTCCCGGCCTCGTGTCCGGCACGGGAAACAACCTTCGGGCCATGCCATATGTACTTATAAAATGAGACATCTCTCGCATTAGCTGAGGGTGGAGCTCATCTATTGCTGCACTTACCGAGCTGCAAGTCGCGATCCTTGTCAGCATCTCGAGACCCGATGTATCCGTCGACGACGTGACGAAACCGCTCATTTCTACAGCGTAACATGTGCGGACAGAGCGTCCATAGGCAAATTGGTAAATTCGTACCCAGGCAGATGCATTCCCATCATGGGGTATTATATGGCCTGGATCTTCGAAAATTCTCCTAATGGCTATATAGAATAATCCTTGACAAGTTGGATTTACATAATGCATACCGGTATATTAGGGTGGAATGGAGGAGCAATTAGCAATATGATAACATCTCACCCGTGATGCAGGGGTGAAGCTGAACAACCTACCTGTGCGGAAAGCCGGGCTTTCGGTCAGGATATAGTCGCACAGTCGCACATCGTCGGCATTAATATAAACTAGATTAAGCAGCCACAAGGCGTTCAAACCTGTCGAGTCGCAACTTTCACTCAACCTGGTGTGTCTGGAAAATGGCACATATGTACGAGAACTTTAACAAGGGCGACGAACCGCATCCATATGCACCACCCATATGCACCATACATAGATGGCAGGGCTTTAGGCCATGTTGAGAATTACTGGACGGGCAGTTGCTAGAACCACAGTGAGCTCTGGACTGGGTCGTTCAGCTTAATCTTGGCTGCGATATCTTCCTGCATACTATACGACTAGGCGTATACCGCCTCGGTGAAGAGGGTGCCCGAATACTACCCTCAGTATCATGCACCAGCCAACCCCCCCCTCCCGACGGAGAGGGAAAAAAGGTGCGCGTTGAATAATTGGGGACAAAGGGTCGACATTGGTTTTTTATTTTTATTTTTATTTTTTTTCTAAGAAGCTACGTAGGAGGCGCATGTCAGCGGTAAATATCTAAGAGGGAACAGAATTACCAGCGTATGGTTAGCTAGGGCAGCGAGCGATGTCTCAAAACGCCGCTAGGTAAGTTGTACAGATCTGATGCTGGTGCCTTGTTTCCTCCGGACTACGGCATATTTTAGGGATGGTTGAGAACCTTGAGGAAACCAGATTCATAGAGGTAGTGTTTTTAAATCGAGCCATGTAAGGACGGCTGACCTTGCTTCTTGATCGCGTATCATGTATAGAACCGGATATCTATCCGTGCAAGCCGCCGGATGAGCAACGCCGATCACGACTGAGCGTCCATCCATCTAGTTACGTCCGGTTTACACCCCAACACCAAGTCCCAGAAATTGCCCTATCATGGGCTGAGTCTCTCCAAAAGCCATTCGTCGTCCCCGCCCGGACCAGACGCCTTCTTTGTGTAAAGGAATCGATCGTGTAATCTGTTCTGGCGGCCTTGCCAAAATTCAACCGACTCCGGTACTATCCTCAAGCCACCCCAGAATTCTGGTATAGGTATCTGCTCCTGGCCCTCAAACTTTTCTTCCACCGCCTTCACCCAGCCCTCAAGCTCCCCTCTGCCGTCGTCTGCGTCGGCACCCTCACTCACACCAGGTGTCAAGACCTGACTCTGGCGGCTGGCCCATGCGCCGATCCTGCTGCCGCGGACGCGCGTGTCGAAGTACTTCTGGCTCTCCTCCCTCGAGAGCCTAGTAGCGGGGCCTTCGACGCGGACCTGGCGCTCCAGCTCCTCCCACCAGAAGGTGAGGCTAGCCCAAGGGTTGGTGACGAGGTCGCGCGACTTGCGGCTAGTGCCGAAGTTGCTGTAGATGACGAAGCCCTCGGCATCGAGCTCCTTGAGATACACCATACGTGAAGACACGCGGCCGGAAGGTAGCGACGCGGTCGCGAGGCAACAGGTCTCCGGATGCGCGACGCGGCTGGACTGCTGGGCGGCGGCAAACCAGCTGTGAAACTGCCGGATCGGAGACGTCGTATCCAAGTCGGCGCGTGTTAGCGCTGCCTTGGTGAATTGTTCTGCTTGTCCATGTGCTTCTGCCCCGGCTGGCGCGACTATGCGTGGTGATTAGTATAAGCTGTGCATTGCTCCGGTCTCGGTCCGTGTGAAGGAGATGAATGACGGGGTTTATATTAGGTAGACTAGATGAGACGGGCTTACAGATGTATTTGGCATTACCGCTTGCGGAATGTAGCGCCATCCTAACTGGTGTCCGTGTAAGTTTGGAAATAGGCCAACGCATGGGGCTTACCCTGATTGCTGATCTCTTTTTTTTCTCTTTAAAGGGGCACGGAGTTGTTGCCTGCTTCGAAATATAAGTCGTGGCTGATGAATGTGGAGCTGGAATTTTGACGCTTTTGTTTGTTCGCTTGTCACTAACACATGTACAAGCCAGCTACTTTGGCTTGTTTAGGTATATATACATTTTTGATTCCCGACTGTATATGACGAATCAAATAGGACATACGGTCTATAAAAGGCCCTGCGCCTTAGATTCTATGCGAAGAGACGGCCATTAAAGAGAGCACCCTTTGATAAGGGCAAAAAAAAAAAAAAAACGTTAAATACATTGTTAATAACGTTCATCCACCTTCTTTCTACGTAGTATATAGCAGATAGTAATAGGCTATGCAAAGTATTGCTAAGGCAAGTAGCACCACAATACTCTTTTATTGATGTAAATTAAATCATTTTTAATTGGGGATCTTTTGCCGTTTTTCAATATTTACACGTTTGTTTGCCCTCTTTCTCTCCGCCAGGTACCTTAACATCTGCTAGTTCGACAGTACTGGGCATTATTACCAACTTTCCCTATTGATCTAGGTACTTTACGCAGTTAATAGCCATGCATATCTGCTCGTTTTTTTATCTAGCTGGTTAGGTAGTTGCATCTAGTTGTATCTACCTATTATTACAAGTACACAACCTCCACACCAAAGCGCGGCCTGGGCAGACAAGGTACCTAGCTTACCTAGAACCCGGATGGGTTAGTCCTTTAGGTACTTGGCCGAGGGGATTTTTCTAATAGAGGGGCGAGGGGCCGATCTTTTTTTAATCTTTTATCAGCTGCGTCCCCCGCCGTGCATCGCATCTGATAACCATTCCACTGGTCAAGAAATTAGTGAGAGAGAGGGCCTTCTTGACCAAAAAGACGTCTCTATTACATTTCATCAGAGTAAACTTTCGGTGTTTAGATCGCATTTTATATCACCCGACTTCCTTTCCTAATGCCCTCCGCAACCGATCCGCTGGCAACTATTGCCAGCTTGCGCGAGTCGCTTTGTTCCGAGCCGACCCCGCTGCCCATACGCTTTCGCGCCCTCTTCTCCTTGAAGCACTTAACAACGCACGAGACCGGAGAGGCTGCAATAGCAGCTATTGACGCCATTTCCGCTGCTTTCGCGTCGCCTTCGGCTCTTCTCAAACATGAGCTCGCTTATTGCCTTGGCCAGTCCGCCAACCCCGCTGCTATCGCGCCACTACGAACAGTCTTAGCCGATTTACAGGAAGATACCATGTGCAGGCATGAGGCAGCCGAAGCATTGGGCGCGCTAGGCTATGCAAGTAACCTGGACATTCTTCGCCAGTTTCGAGATCGTGAGGGGGAAGATGTGGTCATTACAGAGACATGTGAGATAGCCATCGACAGGGTAGAGTGGGAGAACTCGGAGCAGCGGAAGCAAGAGAAGCTGCACCAAAGGTACGCATTGTTATCATCAACATCGAATTTTCATTTGCCCTTTCAAGACTGATTGAAATCTACCCAGCGCCTTTACTTCCATCGACCCCGCGCCTCCGATGCCCGAGTCAAGCCAGACCGTTTCAGAGTTAGAAAAGACGTTGATGGATACGAATGCGCCCCTCTTCCTTCGGTATCGTGCCATGTTCGCGCTTCGCGATCTCGCATCACCACCCGACCTACCAACAGCGGTTCCTGCCGTCCTCGCCCTAGCTAAGGGCTTTTCTGACTCGTCTGCTCTCTTCCGACACGAGATCGCGTTTGTTTTTGGACAACTCTCCCATCCTGCGTCGATACCATCCCTTACAGCTGCACTGAGCAACACCGAGGAGGCCAGTATGGTCCGTCATGAAGCAGCCGAGGCGCTGGGTAGCCTCGGCGATGAGGAAGGTGTCGAGGACACATTGAAACTATTCCTACACGACAAGGAGAAGGTGGTTCGCGACAGTGTCATCGTGGCATTAGATATGGCTGATTTCGAACAGTCGCACCAAGCGGAGTATGCGCTGATCCCCGAAGCATCAAAGGTAGCGGTATAGAGTTCAAGGTGTACGTCTTGGGAGCATGAGTAGAGCATTGAGTCGGCGTTTGGCTGTAGGATAGTAAAAGTGATTTTTTTGAACGAGGCATGTTTCGTATTATTCGCTGAACACTCTCATGTATATCGTTTCTCGTAATACATCAATTGTTCGTATTCCATCTACACCATGGTTAGCAACCCGAGTCCCATTAAGAGACCGTAGGAGAGTCGTGCGTACTTATGTCCACAATCGCAGGTGTAAAAAATAGTACTTCCTTCATCGGCACTGCGCAGCTGCACAGCTGAGAATCTAACTTCGGTCCGTCCGCACTTTTCGCATGTTTCATTTGTTAAAGCTTCAGTAGAGATTTTATGCTTCTCGACGGACTGGACAATAGATAGTTTCTGGCGCAGCAACGAGGGAAAGTCGGCGGGTTTGCTCTTAGTAATAGTTGTTTTAGATGCAGTGTCTAGGGCGCGGCATTAGCTGAATTTTCAAGGCAAACTTAGATCGTGAAGCCAACTAACCTTTGTTGTCGGCACCACAACAGTCGCAGTGTAAGATATTTTTGACATTTCCTTTGGATACGGGTAGAAGATTGCCACAATCTGAACAGAAAACTAAAGATCCAATCGTCGCCATATTGTTCTATTCTCAGGCAAGGTTTCGTTTGAATCGGAATGAGTATCACTATGTGAGAAGCGTTGGCCTAAAGAGGACACAAAGCGCACATATGTATTGTTCTGGTCTTGGAGTCTCCTTAGCAAACAGTGATTCTAAAACGAAAAGGAAAAAAAAGGCAGCCACCATTTCAATAGAATGACAGGTACCTACATACCCCCCAGCAGTACACCTACGTGCTCCGTACATTTATTTACCTAGCTTGCTCACACTAAGGTTGGTACTAACTGTGTAGGTACAAAGGTACAGGTGGACCCCTGTGTCTTGGCCGCCAGGTACCTGGGTACATTTTTGTCTCTGCTTATCGATAAACCCTCACAGTGAGCATGACCACCCAGACAGGCCGCCATACTCTAGGATAGGCGTTAACCTTGAGCTATCAGGCGCGGCGCGCAATGATTTGAGTCTGTATACATGATCCGTTGGTGAAGCTCGTCCAGTCTCTAGCGGCATCACCTCACGATCTCCTTCCACTTCACAAGAGAACCATCCAAGCGTCTGTCTTTCACGTGGCACTGTCAAATTCGCTACATCGCACCCGTTTATAACCGAACAAGCTCTGCTTCCAAGACCAACCGACCCAAAGCTACGCAACGCAACGCAACGCAACGCCCTGCCCTCGCATGAGATAGCCCGGGCTATACAATCGTCTCGACCCCGGTATACGGACATCGCAATGAGAGCGTGGATTTGGAAAGCAGACAATTCTAGGTGAAGCGGTGGAATGCATCACATACACGATGTCACACCCTCAACCCTTCCACCGGAATGGTGTATCACCTCATAATGCACAGCAGCAGCAGCAACAGCAGCAGCCGCCGCAACAACCCCCGGGCATGCAATCCGATGAGCGACAGCTTCGCACACGGCCCTTCTCTCTCGAAGAAGCCTTGCCGTATACGCCATTCACTTCGGTCTTTCCATTCGACTCAGGCAAGTGTAGCTCCTGCTTCTTGTCCACGTCCTCGTCCCCAGCAATACGTCTCTCTTCGCTCCTGCCCACCAACTGTTCCTGTCGTGGACACACAAACTTCCCCTTTCCTCACGTTCAATGACCTGTGGGCCGTTTTGGCGCAATACAAAACTGACTTGTATGCTCTCATCTAGACATCCTGAGCAATCCCACTATCGGCGCAGGATCTTTCGCGCCGTCTCTCGCCAACCTTGTCCCGAGGGATGAGTACAATGCACTAAACTACGAAGCTGAAAACTCCAATCAGTCTAAGCGCCTCGACGATAGTCTCGAATATGTACAAAATCTGCTGAAGCCCGAGAAGATCACTAAATTGTAAGCATCCGTGTCCCGAGATTTCGAACGCACCTCTGATGGTATATATCACTGTAGCGAGTTCAAGACGGCACCCAAAACTAGCGTAGCTCCCAATAAGTCCATCAAGAATATTACCGACGGAATTCCCTCCTTCGCGAAAATGGTGTACGAGAATACGTCAGTGGTTTTCGGGTACCCCTCGCCCGACACATCTGCTGGTTCACCTGCCAATGGGGCATCAACCACATCCTTGGTTACGAAGAAGTCTCCAAATCAGCGCAAGCCAGATGTACCAAAGGTGCTTAAACACAATCCGGCCACAACGAATGCACAGGCCATCACACATAATAAATCCCGTATCGAGATACATATACCTAGCCAAAGGCAACGAGAAGCGGCTTCAGCTATGCTAACATCACGGCCTACTAATGCTGTGCTCCCGTTAATAGCACAACCTCAACCTCAGACCGTTTCGCTCGCCGACTTGATAGTTCGGCCGCAAGTTTCCCCTATCCCTGTCCCTAAGATAGAACACCGTTCTGTAGTAAACCCGACACGGGTCGTCGCGCAAGCACCACAAGTCGCTGTACCGCCAGCTAGTATTCAAAAAGTTGAGAAAGAAGTGACACCTCAGAGGTCTTCTATACCGCCATCCCAAGGCTCGCCGTCATCAGTTCCATCCTCGCAAAGACAAGCTGAATTCCGAATTGAATTACCAAAAGCCACGTTTAACAGACAAGAATTTGCTGTTGTGCCAGATTCACCTGAGGCTCCAAACGATTTATCCAGCAAGAGAGATCATGGCGAGATCGACCCCTTGACAACCGACCTAAACCAACGTGAGAGAGCTAATTTGCTCTTCACAGAGCTAAAGAAGTGTCTCCAGGAGATATTCATAGCTGAAGATCAACTTTCCAATCAACAAGTTTATTCATCGCCACTCGTCTACCTAACCGTGGATCAAGAGCCCACAATGACCTCTAGTGCTCACGACAAAGCTCAAAGGCTACTCAATAGAGCTATAGAGGCCGGCTGCTTTGGACAGGTTCCATTCGACGGTCTCATTCGACTCCAAAATCTAAGTGAAGGGTCTCTGAAATATGCTGACTCCCTTGATTTTAAAATTAGCGAAGATTGGGGTGAAACTGAAGTCAATCTATGGGTTCAACAGATACCAGACATAGAACGAGGGCTCAAGGCAGCCCGGACTGCTCTCAGGGTCATGTGTGGTGGTCGTGAAGAGAAACAACTTTACTCCGAAGATCTGATCCAGCTTAGTCTCAATCTTTTCAGAAGCGTTATGGAAGGTATCATCGTGCCCATGGCTGAAGTACGAAGCACAGGCCCTACCGCTATTCTTTTCCGTTCCTTGACAACTCATAAGAAGGCCATTATGACATTATTTGCCTCTAGCCAAAAGCTCTTCGCATTAATGTCCGACCTAATTACAAGCATAGATCTTTCTGAGACCGTTGTTAACACTTTGGAGTTTTTGTCCTCCCGTCTAATGTTTGTGGAGAACGCGTACACCGAGAAGGACTCGGTAGCTGGTGTTTCCAAATTTGACGGGCTTCGCCTAGTAGCCATGCACATGCTCTCACAGATATTCTTGATGAACCCAGCTCAACGAGAAGGTATTCTTAGTGAAATTTTAACCTCACTCGAGAAGCTACCCGTTGGGAAACAGAAAGCTAGGCAATTCAAGCTTTCTGGAGGCGGTAGTATTCAACCCATCTCAGCCCTGATTATGCGGTTGATTCAAGCCAGTGCTGGCAAAGTAGACGATAAGAGCGAGTTTCGATCGCAAATCATGCAGTCCATTCAGGATAACGCAGCTCCGTCTTCAACCCAGGCAACTAAGAAAGCTCAGTATACGATCCGAACAGAAGACCATGCGGCTATTGAGCATGGGGTTGCTGTCCAGGAACTCCAAGACCTTGCAAACAAACTCTTTGACGGCGCCTATCGCTACGCACACTATGTCGTCAATTTCATTGTAAAACGAGCCCTGAAGTCAACGAAAACTGGAGATACGCCGTATCGAAACCTCCTTGACCTATTTGTGGAAGATTTTACCACATGCTTGGACTCTCCAGACTGGCCTGCGGCTGAACTTCTTCTCCGATTAACCATGATTTTAATGTTCCAACAGGTTGACGGCGAAAAGAACGCAGCACCAGCCCGAAACATGGCTCTTGAGCTATTAGGTGTAATGGCTGCATCAATCTCCAAGTTGCGATCCCACGTTCGCAAAACTGCTAGCAGTTTTGAGGGGAGTGATCCTGATGAACTCGGCAGATGGCTCGCTGACCTTAGTTTGACCGTCCTAGAGGGGCACGTGTCCCATGAGAAGGCGCTGAAATGGGAGGGTCCATATCGGATCGTGATCGAGTTTCTTCAAGATCGATTGATCGAAGACGGACATCTCTACAGCGCTATTTCGTATCTCGTAACAGACTGGGGTTCACAACTTACGACCGGATATAATTCCATCCAGGATGACGATTCTGCAGAACGGTATGCGGAGTTTGGTAGAACAGGATATCGTTTACGGAACATGATCGAGGACTCAAAGTGGCTGTCGAGGGAATGGAGGTTTAAATCTGTTGCCCCCAACCACGCAAAGCTGTCACATGCAATCTTGCTGCTACGATCAAATTTCTGTATAGCGTTCAGGAGTATTTTAAACGTGCTCATGGGATCCATGACTACAGACCAAGCGACTGTGCGCAGCCGAAGTTTGAAGAGTGTCAATCAAGTTCTCGAGACGGATCCGACAATCCTTGACGGGGACAGTGCCTTTGTCGACTTGATTCTACAGTGTTCTAGCGACTCTTCGCCCCAAGTGCGCGATTCGGCCCTTGGGTTGATTGGAAAGTGCATCAGCATGCGCCCAAGACTCGAAGAGAGGATGGCCCCTACAGTCATCCAGCGTTTCATCGATTCTGGCGTAGGCGTACGGAAACGAGCAATGAAACTGGCAAAAGACATTTACCTCGGTAATGAGAAGAAAGCTGTCCGAAGCACTATTGCCAACGGCCTACTGCATAGAATGCAAGATCCAGATGAAGGCGTTCGCGAACTAGCGAGACAAATGATTGAAGAAATATGGATATCACCATTCTACAAGGAAGATGATTCTGTATCTTTCAAGCAATCACTCACGGATCATGTTGCTCTGATGGTCCAGACGGCGAAACAAGGCAATACGGCACTCATTCTTGATAAGGTCTTTCAGACAATTCTAGCGCCTGAATCCAAAATGTCCGAAGCTAACACACGAGTATGCACTAAACTCGTGGCTAATATGTTTGACCTTGTGGACAACCCCGACTCAAATGACACCTCTGTGCCATCAGGGAAGGATGCCTTGCAAGTTTTGATGATCTTCGCAAAGGCGGACCCGAAACTATTTACGTTTGAGCAAATAAGACTTCTCAAACCGCACATTGCCAGCGTTGGCACAGGTGACATGGCGGTCTCGAGGGCTGTTGTGGTCATTTATCGAAGGGTGCTGCCTCAGGTTTCCAGTGTGCACTCACAATTCCTTTTGGATATACAGACTCATCTGATGCCCACGACTGCTAAAGCCCCAAGGATACTACTAGATGATGTGACAGCCTGTATATGGATTATCAGTGGTCTGCTCCACAAGACAGAACCCGTTGCTCGTCTTATCGCTTCGAGCCTTACTGCTATCCAGAAAATCCGCGGCCTTCTAACTAAGGGTCTAAATGAAAAAACAACAAGGCAATTCGACCGCTACTCGCTCATTGTCGGAATGGGTGGTAAGCACTGCCAATTTGACAGCCATAAGGACTTTTTCAAAAGCAAGTTTCCGAACTGGAAGGGAGATTCCGTGTCCAGACTCATGGTAGACGTGATTTGCCCCTTCGCCAACTCTTCACACTCAGTCGACATAAGAAGACCTGCACTAGATGCTATTGGTCTGATTTGCCAATCTAATCCCAGAAACTTCGTCGCAGAGAATGTCATATCCGTCTTTGAGCAAGTTTTCAAAGAACAAACCGCGATCCTAGAATCTATGATACTACGCTCTTTCAGAGAATTTCTCTTCGCCGAGGAGCAGAGGTCAAACCAGTCAAATACGGTTGCCGCGAAAGAAAAGAAGGACCTGAAGGTTATGGGTAGCACAAGTTTTGATGACGTAGCCAGCGCAACGACGCAACGATTCCTAACGGCCATCACTAGAATTGCTTTAGCAACCCAGGACGATCATGCTTTTCTTGCCGTGGAGATTCTCGCAAGCATCAACCGGCAAGGTTTAGTGCATCCCAAAGAGACGGGTGTGACTCTAATCACTCTGGAAACCTGTCCAGTTACGAGGATATCGGAACTTGCTTATCACGAGCACAAGGCACTGCATGAAAAGTATGAGAGTGTACTTGAGCGAGAATATGCCAAGGCTGTCCAATCAGCATTTCAGTACCAACGAGACGTTGTTCAAGATTGCCGCGGCGCAACTGAAGCACCATTCACATCAAAACTACATTTATTAATTGAAATACTAAAAATCAGTAAATCGAAGAACCGTATCAAGTTTCTTGAAAAGATGGTTAGCCAATTGGAATTTGAGCCGTCTACACTCGACGCAAGCCAAGAATTGCCGTCACACGTGGCATACTCTCGCTTCCTGCTTGAAAACGTCGCATTCTTCGAGTATGTCAGCGTTGGCGATCTTCAGGCAGTTATTTTGGCTCTAGAGAAACTAGTGACAGCAACAGGCGCCGGTATTGCCCAGGCAATGGAATCTGAGATCTTCCAGGTGCGCATGGATCAAGATACGGCTGCACAACAGCCTGGAGAAGGCGAGACGCCGTCCGCGAATTTAATAGTTGTAGACTCTCTCAATCAGCAGCGATTTCGCCAACTAACAGCTGGCTCCATGATTCTTTCGGCTATCTGGGAGGTCCGCACTTTCCTCCGTCGACTATACGGCCTTAACTCAAGTCGCCGCGAAGTCAAAACTAAAGGACCGCCCAAAGATCTCACAAAAGCGCCTGTAAAGGTTCAAGGCGTTACAGGCGACAAATTTTGGGATGATATTTCTTTCATCATGGCAGGACTTGATACACCAGAGCGTATGATGCAGCAATGTAGAGCATTCGTTGATCTCATGAATGTCGACAGCGAGGTCAAGATTGGGGAAGAAGAAGAAGAAGATCTTGATGCGGACGGTGAACCACAGACCCCCGAGGCAGCCGACGACGACGATGAAGTGACGCCCGATGCTCGCGGTCGCAAAAGAAAGGCAGCTAGCACTCCTGGTGGCCGGAAAAAACGGGCACGGAGCAACTCGCGGCCGAGGCCACGGGGCCGGCCGAAGAAGCATCAAAATGCAGGAGCTGTTGGGCTCAACATGGAAGATGATGATTTCTAAGCCTAGCTTTTCCATATGGATTCAAGTTTTTTCAAGATATCTTTCCGAGTGCTCTCAGAGGGGATTTTAGATTCGGGGCACCAAGAGGTATATAGGAGTCAAAGGGTGTGCAATCACATAACAAAGATGGCTGCACCTACGGCGTTCAAAAGGGCACGGGTATATGTATGCATGTTCAGGGCTAGGGTCTTCAAGAGCCTTTCGAGTTCAGGAGGTATGCTGCCACGACACGGCAACTGGAGTCGGTCAAATCTTGCTTTTTGTCGCTTTTCAATCCCGCATGATACCTTTTCCTATTTGCTTCTGATAGTCGAGATAAGACATATTAGTAGAGGTGTAGTCGCTGTCTCAAGGTGTAGAGTAATTTACTCCTATATTCATCGCACAATACATTGTCGAATATGTTTGGCAGGACATTTTCAAACCCCTTCGTCGTTGCAGCTATTGAATAATTCACCTTGTCCACCCTCAACTTACAGCCCCCTTCCTCCATGGATATAAGTGTTCGTCCCAAAAATCAAAAGACAGGCATAGTCACGATCATTTTACCATTTCAATACGTTTATTAACATTACAATTGTTCCGGCCTAGGTCCATATCCTCCCTGCTCAGAGGATTTGATTAGTCAACCATGAGACCCGAAGCTCTCGCGGCCATAGGAAAGACAGAATATATCTATCTGCGCCGGTAAACTCAACCCGCTCTATCCTGCATGCCATATCCCATTGTGAAATCCCGCCGTCTTAATACTATTGTTCAAGAAACGCCGTGTCTGGTCAAATCTACCGTGCGCCATCCAACATTTATCGGTGATGAAAAGGAAGAAGAGGGGGGGGGGGTCGTCCTCAAAACACAGAAAATAGAGGATCCGGCCATCCAGCGTACATGGCTCCTGTTTGTATATGTCAATGTTTTGCATGGACAGAATAAACCAGAAAGCAAAAAGTTGGATGCACACCATGAAGGCATTTTTACTCGGCAGGCCACACTTTATGCCTCGGTTATGTACTAGCAATGATCCGACGATCTTTTGTCGTTACTGGTCTGGGGGTCCCCGCGACTATTGTCTAGTGTTCTCTGTGTGTTCAGTGTTGTCAGCGTTGCCATCGTCGGGATCCTCGAAATCGACATCGGAATTGTCCAAATCACTCAGGTTTTGGCGCTCTGAGCCGTCGGCCAGCCAATCGAAGTCGTCGTTGATATATGCACTTGTCTCCCCGGCTGGAAGAACCATTTCGTGTTTTAAACCGGAAGTGGCTCTGAGATTTTGTGCAGTGGTGAGCGAGAGCCCGGCAGAAGCAGCAACTAATGCGGTCTTCTCGCTGTCTTCGTGTTCGGAACCGGTGATCCGTGAAGGCGTCACCCCGATGGAGTAGCCTTGGGTCATCGTGACCGTACCTTCGCCCGTACTCATCGTCGCGGTCTCATTGCCTGCTGAAGTAGATGTTTGGTCGTCTGGAATGGTCTCGCCGGTGTAGAAGCTAGGTCCGGGCCCGATGGGGAACCCGCGCACCGCATCGGGAATTTCGGTCTGGTAAACGCCACCGGTGCCGTCGTCTAGGCCCCCGGCCCAGAGGGGGAGAAATTTCAGCTCTTCATCAGAGAGACCCAGAATTAGAGGGCCTGTCCGTAGAATGTTCACTTCAAGCTTACGCCACGTCCACTCGCCCTCGAGTGCACTAACCGCGGCGGTGAATTCGCGATGGAACTCGGCCATGTCAAATAATCCGGGGGCTGTGAAGTGAGCCGGAGGGGGAGCCGGAGGGGCACGTGAACTAGCGAGTATGTTTAACGAATGCCAAAAGTAGCCCGTAAGAATACGTTGAGTTGGTGATAGTTCCACGTAGATGTCCTGTGTTGGCACGAGCTCAGCGGCTGGCACATAGCGAGCCCGGTTTCGGTCGCTATACTCCCATTTCACACTAGCATCCACAACTTGGGTCGTGGCGGCGTCCTTCCAGATCCCGCGTATATAGGTACGGAGCGCGTTTCTGGAACTATGAGTAATTGGCCATTGCCTAATCCCAAAGTCCGCATTTACGTCACTTGACCAAAGTTGACCAAGATCCTCCGCTCTCTGTATTAGCTTTTGCGCGGCATGCTGGATACAGGTCTCCTGCTCGTCGGTTACGGTCCCATGGGGACGTCCAAATATCGACCGGCGCCCCTTGTCGGTAGTCCCGCCCTTTTTGTCTTGGAGGATTTCGACGGCTTTCTCGACTACGAGAAGCTGGAAGGCTACACGAGCGACATCAGAGAGTTCTAATATCCACTATGGTGGCTAAGATTAATGCGCTTTCTCTACTAGGGAATGTTCGAGATTCAAGTCATGGAGTAACGAGAGCGTTCCACAGTGCTAGAGAAAGATCATTGAAATAAGGGACGGGAAGCGACTTACGGCGTACTTGAGAGCATCTTCGGCATTGATTTCTATAAAACTCTCGTTCGGTTCCGCCACCAACCAGGTAAGGATATGATCTTTCTATGTACTAACCGTTAATCGCCTTCATTCCAATTTACTTGCTTTTGTATCTTTCCTTGGAAGATGCTCTACATACCACAACTTCTACGCAGTCGAAATGCTTGGCGACCACAGCCATGGTAGCTGTGCGTGGAGCAGAATTCAGAATCAAGTCGCCGTGGCAAATAGCCATAAGGAGACGAAGGATAGCGACTCGGTGGCGGATTGGACAATAGTCGAGGATCTTTTCTATTCGTGGAGTTTCCAGCTCGCCAATATCGATTTGGGTTCCAGTCCGGCGTTGCTTCTCAGATGTTTCAGCTTCTGAAAGAATCTTAGTTAAGTGGTGAGGACAGTTGTCGTCGTGCCCGTATACCAGGAATTTGGAGACATTCGATGTAAAGTGAGAGCGCCACCAGTCTCTCACTCCATCGGACAGCGACAGCTGAAGGACCTCGGAAGCTGATTCGTCCCCTTCGATCTGCGGCGTTAGGTCTAAAACGTATCTATACGCTATATGGTTGCCATTAAAGCGACGTCTTGTTTGTTCCTGGGCCTTTTGAGACAGGCCTTTGGCAAATACCGATGAACCAGTGGCGAGCAGTTGTTCGGACTCCATAAGAAATTCCTTTGTTTCCCACTTCAAAGTGAAATTGTTAGGTTATCAAGACGAGCCAAAGACGGGGAATAAGAAGATGAGGGTAGAGGACGGAGGATGAGGGGATAATTACCCTGTCTCCGTTACAATCGATGAAGTTTCCGGCTGGGAATCTAACGACGACCAGAGTATCTCCCGACGTAGTACCAATACTAAGCTGCTGTAATCGCTTTAAGTCATGTTGCTGGCGGATGTTGGCTGCAATCTCGTGCTCGTTAAGGGGCATTTCCTGTTCCAGTCTGTTGACCGCAAGGTCAGGGGTATTCTGTTCGTCCGCCATCCCTCTGAGCAGCGCAGACGGGATGGGCCGAGCAAGTGGACGTATCGCCGCGGGGGAGGGGGCTAGATAAGTTATTCTGCTGGAGGTTCAGATAAATCTGAGGTAAACCGGGGGGGAAAAGGTGAAAAGAGTAATTGATTATCCGGCTGTCTTTCAGGTTAAAAAAAGGTAGGAAAGGGAAAAAAGATGAAAATAGTCAGTCAGCTTGCCTCGCCGGTCGCTGAGGCTGCTGGTTGCCGCAGCAAAACAATGCATATTACATGTAGTGGGAGCCTGATGAAGGGTAGCGGGGTTACAAGCCGAGTCGCCTTCTTTAGCCCCCACCGCGCACCACGAGCTTCTGACTACGTCTCTCGACCAGTTGTCGCACTGTCTGATCATGGTGCTGACGATGCTTGCTTGCTTGCTTGCTTATCTGTGAAGACACGTCAGTACCTCTGAAGGAGGTAGGTGAATACACACAGCCAATATCTGGATCATCTATACGCTACGAGACAATTGGGTACCTATTCGTTCCTTCTGGGATCATCTCTGACTAAAGAGTAAGATCTAAGGAGATCGGCTACCCCGTTGATTAACTATTATTATTATTATTATTATTTGAGTGTGAGACGGTATTGTATTGTATTATATTGTGCTGGCGGCAAACCAAGTATCAAAAATGTTAAAAACATCAGCATATATATGTATATGTATAGTGAGGGTTTGTTGAGAAAGGTGGCAGAACAAGTCAAACAAAATGCAAAGGAAAGTCAACATAAAAAAAACCCTAGGCTTCCTGGAGATAACATGAAGCTGTTATAGACTCTTGTTCCTAGTTTTGATTATGGGTGGATGTGACAGCTGCAAGGCAACATCAAATGTCCAGCAGGACGGAAGTGCCTCGACTTGGTGACACCCCGCAGTATGTATGTATGTATACTAAAGGCACCTAAAATATACACGTAAAAGAGGTACCTAGGCAGGTTAGGTAGTAAAAGATACCTAGGATGACCTTGGTTTTTTTTTTCCCTTCCTTTTTTTTCAGCCCTATGAGTGGGGTCTCTTTGTTAAAGATGGTTCTAGTTTGATTTACTACCCAGACAAAGGCTCCCTAGTCTACCTAAAGTAGATCTATATTTAATTCATATAACTTTAAAAAAAAAAAAAAAACAACTACCTAAGTAGCATCTTATACTAAAATCTAAATTATATAAATGCCTTATTATATAAACAACTAATAAGCGCAGACTTTTATATGCTTTAAAATTAAACAGTGGTTTGTAGTATATTGCTATAGTGCTTAACAATGATAAAAGAAATATAACTAACAATAACTTGAATAGAGGGCTTTAGAGGTATGCTGCAAACATCTTATCATGTAATTACCCTAACCTAGGTAGTACATGCTTGGGAATTTTTATGCAAGTCGGAAGCCGATTTCTTAGCTACCTACCTATGAGGTCGCTACCTAAGCTACATGTACCTAAGCTACTACCTAGATGTACTTAGGTAGACAACCATGAACTCCGGCAGCCAGCTGACAACTTATCTACCTAGGTAGTCTACTATGATACCTAACCCGAGTTGGTAGGTAGATGACTAAAGGTACTAGATACCTACCCTACCTAGGGAGGTTAGGTTCTGGCTAGGCTAACTGTTCAGTCTTACCAGCCCAGTACCAGCTTACCGAGGCGGCTTCCTTTGCTGGGGCCATCGCCAAACCCCGGCTACTGCCCGGCCAGAACCCGGCTTTCAACAAGCTAAAACTACCTACATAGGTAGCCTTCCCCAGACCAGGTTGTGCCCGGACGGCCCCGGATGCTCCCCGTTTTCGCTTAGGTACCTAGGTAGTCCATAGACTACCCACAGACTTAGGTACCCACAAAAGATGATTGGATCCTTGGGCAGAAGCCTGGGGTTGCCTGGGTTGGCCCATGATGTCGCGTGCCCCCCTCCGCCTTCATCGACTTTGGCGGTGTGATGATAAGTGATGATGAATTAGATGATCCACCGTCCTGCCTGCCTAGATAGAAACTATATGTCTACTTACTGCCTACCTGTACCTACCTAGGTAATAAATGCCCAATACGACGAGTCTAGAGACCTCTTAGTGCATATGTGCCATAACACGGGGAGATAAAGAGGTGGCATGTACACCTAACTCGTTGCCAGTATATCTTCGCCTCCCCCCTCTCCTTCTTACAACCTCACCTGACATGATCCGATCCGATCTGATCTCATCCGACAGCCAATCTCAACATTATATATTGCCGATCAGACCTTATTGCACCTGCTATTTCGTAACACCTCCCGCGTATCTTTCTACCTATCTATATATACCATCCAGCGTAGTTCGTTTCGTCTCATCTGGCATTCTGTCTTTCAAGAATCCAGTAAAATTCAAGTGACTGGGCTGTCCGAAACAACATTAGTGCTTAGAAGCCTTAAGGTTCAAACTAAGGCAGACAGCCGGACTCAAAATTCGACTTCAGCACCTACCTAGGTATATACTCAACGCAAAACAAGATGGCCCAAACCACCGGACTGCCTAACAGTGGGCGCCCAGCCATGCTGTGAGACTTTTCTATGTCTAGCTCCATCCAGTCAATCGGGGCAAGCGTCTGGCAGATCATCGTCCCTGCCCCCCACCCTAATCTTTTCTTCTTCTTTTCTTCTTCTTTCTATTCCTCCTTTCTACTCTAAAGGAAAGAGAAAATAGAAAGGAAGCTAACGTCCGGATGTCTCAGCCGTCAACGCCCTCTGCTCTTAGCCGGCGTCCTGGTCGCTGGCATCGCTGTCGCCGGCGTCCAATACAAGCGAATGGCCATCGCACGGAACGAGCGAGCCCAACGCGATGGGCAAGGAGCGAATTTCTACGTCAGCGTTGATCGAAGTGGTGGAGGAATCTGATACTTTACGCGGCAACCTACCACAAGATATCGATTTAATACCTATCCTACCTACTCACTTAATTACGGCGACTTTCCTAGAATATGACACGAGCAATTAGCCGATTTTATGAAGATGAGTTACGAGCGACACTCCGAAGAGCCAAAAGAATGACGCGCGACACGATACTAAACGTTGGAATCCTGGGAATCGAGAGTGAAAATAAATAGGACAAGGGTTGTGAAAGACAAACGGTCAGGTAATTGTTACATGTATGTTTACCCCCATGATATTAAATAAACATTACGATCTTCCCTGGTTCCAAAGTTCCAATATTTCAATACTCCGAACGGCCGGGGCCAAGAATTCAAGTTCGAACCTACCTCTGAGAAGGGTGCTGCTAGCGCGGAGTTTACGCATGCCGGGGGGGAATAGGTGAGCAGCATGATTCGACAATCGTATGGCATCAAGTGTTCCCGAGGATGAAGCTTGAGGTCGATTAGCTTGGGGTTATCATATTCTTACAGTCAATTATATCGTGTCACAGTTCCACGCTAGAACCACATAGACTAATATATTGCGGCGGCGTAGCACTTGCAATCAATAAAGTTCCTTGTCGAAGATACATTTGGAAAAAAAATTTAAAAAAAAAAATAATAATAATAATAACTAAGTCAAGATTAAAATCACGTCGCGTGGGAATTGAACAAAAAGACAACGCACATAATCCGCGAAAATCGAACCTCGTAGCCATACTAGAGTATTCGAATGGTAGATTAGACGTGCCTATGGCCACGAGCTACGCGAGCCTCCCTCCCCTCCCGGTAGCCCAACATATGCTATTCCGTACATATCAATCTTACACTAACTACGCAAGGGGCTCCGGTAGTTCCCCATACATCATCCCGATGTGAAAAGAGAATCGTGCACACTACACTAAACATCATCACCTTCCTCCTTTCGCTTGCACGTACACCGAATAAACACATAAGCCGCAATAGAACCGAGATGATGCCAATGCCGTACGCCATGTACTGTGTACCAGTAATAAAACCGCCTCCCAAACGCCCATGAATGCATAACCTCTTATCAATTATACGACAGCGAGGGAATCGACTTAGGCCCTGTCATTCAGTTGCACATAGCGGATCCGAGCAGATGCCTCGATTGGCAGAAGGGAACATGTAGTATAGCTCAAAATGAACTTCCCCTCCTTAGAAACTTTCTTGTCGGCAAGTCTTCACTCTCTGTGTCGTCATACTTCATCACTTCTTTCCCTTTTCCTTTCGTCTTCTGTTCTTGATGTGTTGACGTACGTCTTATTCCTACCTTTTCTTCCTTGGCGCTCCACGGGCGACTTTCGCTCGGCCCTCGTGTCTTCCTAGGGGACTTGGTTTGCACCGAGGGATTAACGTTTGTATCGTGCGAATTAACGAAAGAGCCCAACCCACTTTCCTCGTCGGCCGAATTTTGCGCTGTCGGGACGGCGGAGCGCATTAGCTGAACTTCCCGAGCCACGTCAGCAAAGCTTTCTTCCAGATTCCTCATACGCGCGAGCACTAATTTGCTCATGCGATTTGCGTTTTCGCGCTCCCGCTCCACGGAACTCGTCCTTTGTAAACCCCGTATCTGGCCTGTGGCCATCGCCATCTGCGTCGCGAAGGACGCGGGGACCGCCCCGAGCTCGTTCTTAGTGTCCGCGAGGAGTCCAGTGTTGTCCGAGTTGACCGACGACGGCAGCTTCGGCTGTTGCCGCCGGGGGTCCATAGTCGACAAAGCAGTGCGATTCAGTGTGGGTTTAGGGATTGGTCGAGGCCGTGCGATATTATCCGTTATATATTGTATTGCTTTTCTAGGTGAGCGTGTGCCGGTGGGTACTGATTGCTCGACTGTCGTGGTTAACCGACTAGTTCTTGGTCGGGACCGCGGTCCCGTCGGTTCCTCTGATATTGACGATGGGCTAGGCCCACGCCGACTTGCCTCCTGGGGATTATACAAGATGGTGTTTGTGGAGAAGGTACGGCTATGAAGGCCTTGGCGGCGCGTAGTTCCAACTGTCCCTGGTGATATGGTGTGAGTTGGGTCAGCTGATGGGGGGACAAGGGACTGTCGGCGTGAGGCCATGGGGGTAGTAAAGTAGTCCTCCTCTTGATCTCCATGTGAGATATTCTCTTGACGGCTTTCGCCGGCAATTTCGTCTTCGTCTTCGTCGTTCGTAATCAATTCGTCATCACCATCGGCATCCGTGAAGTCTTTCGGTTCATGCTCCGTCGCCCGAACATCGAGCCTACCGACCCTTGACGGAGGGAAATCATGGTTCGACACAAGGTCAGCGGGGTCACTCGCAGCGGATCGAACATCAGAAAGAGTTCGAAACCGTCTTGGCAATTCACGACTCATGCTCATTCGTCGCAACGAATGACTTTGGCGGCTCTCGATAGTTGGCCAACGTGACAAGCTCTCCCCAATCTCGTCGCTTTGGTCCATCCAATTGCGTATAGCTGTCTGCGTCTTCCTTCTTTCCTGTCTTCTCTGAGTACGTATTGTGTTAGCGTCGGGTTGACGTCGGAAAACTTCATCTAGAGCTTGATCTTTTTGAAAGCCAGCGATTGACTCTTCGCGTGTTCGGACATTCGGGCTAAAGAAGCCGCCTCTGCTAGTCGGGTCTGCTATGGAGAAAGCGCGACGTTTTCTACGACCTGAGCCCTCGACTAAGTCTGTGGGCTCGTATATCGATAATGCGAGGTAGTACTTCTCATATACGAATATCAAGAATAAGATCGGCCAATGCGTCAACTTGATGGCCATTCTATTTAGCAAGACAAACTGCCTAATGGGCATAATATAGCGTAATGGAATGAGAACCCAAGCGACGATATTGGCGGGTGCAATGTACGAAAAGAGTGCGTCGTTTTTAACCATAGATATCGTATTGATAGCAAACAGGAACCTATTCGCCTCATTAATAAGTGGGTGGTGACGAAAGGTACGTTACGTACTGGTGCTCTTCTTTAGCATTAGATGCGATAGCCGTGAAAGAATTCGTTAGGACCGTGATAAGTATCGTGCTATGGGGCGTTAGACCGTCATTGATAAAGATCGCTCAGGGATGACATACGCAATGAGGAAATGACAAATGACCAAGAACATGATCAAGAGTAGCCGTTCCACAAAAGTGTATTTAGGCCATCTAATTCCAGTGTCAGCAATTGTTCATCGACGCACGTAAAGTCCAAACTCACACGTCCCATGCAGCGGGTGTGAAACCCATTAGGATCTGGAAGATCTTATAAGCTACATCGATAGCATTGTCGTTATTCTTCGAGAGGGTGAAGAAGACGAAAAACCCAGAGCAGCTGATTAGGATCACGACAAACAAAGCCATGAGGTCCTCCGCCATAAATCGGAAGGCGACCAATAGCTGCGAAAAGTATGGGTAGTGATCTAGGACACTGAAGATGCGAGGGAAGAGAAGGATGGCATTTACTGCGAGTACTTCATATGCCATGTCATTCCATTGCAAAGAGCCAACCAGGAAGACACCGCAGAGGCGCATGCCGTAGTAGATAATCAAGAACAGCAAGATCCCGAGGTCTACAATATTCCAGACGCTCATGATATAGAGCGAAAATCCCTGTTCATTAAAGCCGACAACCTCATCTAACATAAAACCAGCACTCCAGAACCAAAATACCAGCTCCAGGGAAGTTATCAGGTTCGAGCGATGAATAAGAACCGCGAGAAACAGACAGATCATGACGAATAATGAACATGTCGACAAGAAGTAGCGGTACCGAGGAACACGTAAACGAGATAGTTTCAAGGGGGACGCGTTGCGCGGATCGTATAAGGCTACTGTTCGTCGAACGGGGACCGCATGTACTGGGAGCTGCGAGGCTTGTTCTTTGAAACTTTGGTGGCCTAGTAGAGGAGTTCGGGCATCGGCATCGCCCCTCTGATCCGATGTTGTGGTGACACGATGGAGATTGTCGTGTGATGAGTAGAAAGTGATAGCACCGTTCCAAATGGCTTCGAGCTGTTGGACGACAAGTGGGTGAGAGACAAAATGCTTAGCAGAAGCGCGGATAGCAACCTCGAGAGTAGATGACCTAGCAAACTGTGTCCTTTCCCTGCTGTTAGGGGCTCTTCCATTTTGTGTAGGTGTGCGAGGGCAGCCCTGCAGCGGGTCGAAATCATAAGACAAGGCATCGATGAGTTCCCTCGTACTATATTCTTTCAGCAATTTCAACGCCAGAAGCTCGCAGACCTTGGCCCTCGTAGTGCTAACGCCCGCATTACCAGGATATAGCTGGCCCTCCTTGCCAAATTGAAGACAGTTCGCCATTAAGGCGTATAAGGTTGCGCGACTAAAGTGTTGTGTTCGGATTTGTTGTTGCATTGGCTTGACCAAGAACTGCGAGACCTGCGGAGAGCGCAGCTGTTCCCAGGATAGCGATGTCTCGGTCCTCGTCTGGACAATGATTCTGATTGCGTGGACGACATTATACACCGGCAAGGCATCTAGTCACTTAGTTAGCATTCGTGGACTCTGACAAACGTGTATAGGTCGAGTTCGGACCTAGGTGACTAGCAGAGAATAGAGGCATCACAGGGTTGGGATTTCTCCGGGAAACACCCTGGTCAGCGAATCGTATGGATGGATGGTTGGGATCGAATCCGTCTCCATCTTCCTCGTCATCTTCGTCCTCGTCTTCGCCCTCGGTAAAATCGGCGGTGGCATGTCGCTCCTCGAGGTACTGGCGGCCCGCTGGACCAGGAGACGAGGTCGGGGGGTTCGATTCAAAAAGATGCGAGTCGGCGCGGCGAACGGCAAGCTTAGGTCGTAGCAGCGAGGAGAACATATCCTTCGCTGTTGGTATCATGACGACGACCAAGTCCGCTCTCGAGTCAAGTCGAGATTACGTCGAGGTCGTGTCGCGCGTCTAAGCCAAGCTAGGATATGCCAATCCTAGCCCCTACGACCTCAATACGCTAGAATGCAGTTAAAGTGACATAGGTGGGAAGATTGACTGGAAACAGCAGGTACTTGGATAGGAATTGAACAATATGAACAAGAGGGGTTGCAGGTAAGTTATCTACTATGTAGTTGTATAGCAGACTTGAAATTACGAGTGTTGGACGCGGCAAGAGGACAAGGTACAAGGTAAATTAGTCCTACACTATCTACCTACATGGTAGTAGATAGTAGGTATCGATTGATTGATGGATGGATTAGGTACCTGATACCTTGGATTGTGAGGGGGGTCGACTTAAACAGACCGATAACAAGTTGGTCAGTCCACTTCGAGTACACTATTAGGTAGTTCTGCACCTTAGGTAGACTAGGTACCAGGTAGACTACCTGCAATCCCAGTCGCAATCGCACTCGCAATTGTACTGCATTGGCAGCCGCCGCGCCATTGCGGCTTGGTGAAGCTGCGCTAAATGGTTCAGAATGACAAGAGAGACAGGAATGACGGAGATGAGATGTCACCAGGTCAAGGTTTGTCTGATACAACTACCTAAGGTACCTAGGTACGTCTCATACAACCTGTCGGGCAAGCTGAACGGCCGCCCCACATCCCCAGATAAGACGCCTATATGCCTTAGGTACCTACCTATCTTATCTATCTATCTACCTCTATATCATCATGAATCACGCCCCTCTTACAGCCCTCTTCGACTTCAATTCCTTGTTCCCTTGGGTGCACGCAGTTCTTGGGGAAAGGGGCTACAGGTGTTTTCACGTAGGTATACAGGTATACGGTTCCACACGGTTCTCACCTTTCGTTAGGTAAGTTCCGCCCGTCCTACCTGCCATGTACTACGATGTCTAATGTTACTCTACTACCTAGGTAGTATAATTGGTTGAGGGGAGGGCAGGGAAGAGGGAAGAGGGAAGAGGGAATTCAAGTGTAGTGTACGGAGTACCCGTATTACTGCCCGTATCTCACACCTTGACATTGCCTTCAACGCATGACCACCCACCCGAGTCTGATCGGGAAAGGCTCGAAACCGCATTGAGGTCGCCTGATTATACATAGTAGTAAATTAGGTAGTGGTGCCCCATGTAATACCTTTTCTGGTTACCGTCTTCCTCTCTTTCCCCGTTGCTAGTATACGTAAGTTGCACATTTCATCGTGTTTTTCTCCTGGAGCCGGCATTGATGCCATAATATGACATACCTCATCTCAAGTCCCAGTCTGACGCTATTCTACCTGCAGCAGGCCGTCTTGTACATGCAGGCTGGTGGCTGTCTAACATGCATGCATGCAAGCTCCCGACCCAATTTTCGAACTGGTAGAGTAAGTAAGTAACCTAGTGTACTCGTAGGTTAGGTACCTTAGGTAATTTATACGTTCCGAAGGGAAGACTAGATATTCAAGACAGCAATTTGTTTATCGATGTAGGTTCGGTTAGCTCCTTAAATATGCATTTATTTGCATCGTGTTGGTCCTCAGGATATAAGGAGGTAGGCTCCGGGAGCTACCTACCTCTCTCACCATCCGCATATTGAATCGTAGAAATATCGACAAGGTCCAATGGAGGTCCTTGCATCATCTCCCCCTCGGTTTTACACCGCTCGTTTTGTACCCCCAATCGCCACCTGCAAGCTGCTTGGAAAGTGGTGGGTGTGCATGGTCATTTTTGGCGCCGATAGCGCAAGCACTTTCTGAGTATTGCGCATCCTCGTGAGAGGCAGCGTGCGCACACCAAACTACGCCGGTGCACGGACCCTAATACCATTTCCACCCCCGGAGATCGAAGGCCGTCTCGATTCCTAGTTCTCCTGTCCCTTTTGGTAGATATTTACCCATCACTCTAACGTCCAGTATAGTGTGGATATGCTAAGCAATATTGCTAAGCAAAGGGTATCTTAGCTTTGGATTTACCTTCGTACTTGATTTCCTACATACTTACTTACATACGTGGGTAGGTAGGTAGGTAGGTAGGTAGGTAGGCAGGTAGATGGACACCTTAGTGCAGCCCTCAATGGCCCACATGCGGCAATGTCTCAAACTTATAAGTGGGCATTCAAGATAGCCGCAAACACCAGCCCACATACTGCCAATGTACGATGGCTTAGATTTTATTATGACTATACCATTATGCGTGTATAGCAAAGAATTAATTTGCCACTATGTATTCTGGTTACAATTCCCATTGTCTTCGCGATAAGCATTCCTTTTCGTGAGAGGGAGAGAGAGTGGAAGTTTCTACTGCGCTTCCAGTGATGCTCGGTTAGAAACTATAAGACATTTATTTATATGAGACCTATTGCCGCCCACCGGCTGACTTTGGTAACGTGATTTTGTCTTCCACACATTGTACCCCCATTACAGCTGGATTGCCAAATTTCATATTCCTTAGTTGCCAGTAGGTTCCATTCAATCCATTTGTATATCTAGTTCAATGCATGAGCCTGCGGGCCAATTTGAGATTTTCAGACTATCGCTGCATCATTAAGCGACCTGGGCGAATATATACAGTGCTAGTAGGACAAGAAAGATTTTCACTCTTCACGCCATCGTAGCCTGCCCATCTTGTTAAATGCTCCCGAAACACCAGGTACCTACACAGCTCATTTTTGGCTTATACAACAAGAGGCTACGCTCCCAATAAAACCACTGTAGTCTAGAAAATCTGGTTTAACCTCAAATTCATTCTTCGCGCGGATAGCGGAGATAGTACATATATCGGCCCTCCTGTTGGCAGGACTCATGGTTGCTTGGGACTGCTTGTAGGTCCCGGGTGAACCAGTAGGAGGTTGTGCTGGTTTCTGCCGGTGTCCTGCAGAGCATACGAGGCGGCATACAAGATGGCATACAAGCAAGATGAGGCGTAGATTAGTCTGGGTAGTAGTACATAATATGATGCAATATAGCTGTGTAATTACATTGATCGACCTGACGTGTCAAACCGGCGGTGTTACTCTTGGATAATGCCAGGCTTCTGCCCACAATCTGTGCAGAATATCCCAAAGCAGTATCCAAGTAAATGTTCAGCTGAGGATCAGTACCTAGGTACTGTGAAGATGGTCGACGATGAATGGATCGGCTCTTCTGCATGGCTTTGAACCATTCGAGCCATTGACGAGGATCGGCTGCAAGGTCCGTGCTTCTGGACCAAGACATGCCTATAAAGTGCCTATAAAACACCCACCTAATTGGACGACTCGAGGGTGGAACCCTACCTAGGTAGGTACCTAGGTAGTTCATCCAGTCAAAAACCCCTCCATCCAGCCAGCCCCTCCAATGGACTGCCCCGCATAGCGACGGCTTCTCTGTTAGCTTGACGTAGCTACCTATGTGAAAAAAAAAAGTTGGCGATTTCGGTCTAAATTTTTTTCTTTTTCCTTTTCTTTCTCTTCCTCCTTAGTTGAGGGCCAAAACAATCATATTTATCTTATTTACCGCACAGAAAATCACAAAACAGCTGCTTCTATCGTGAACAATTGACACCAGCATGGTCAATTGAAGAGTGAGCACAGCCTCGCAGTATTAGAGGGCGAGCTGCCCGGTCACAATTCACAGTTTCATATTTTCAATTTCATTTTCAGAAACTCTTTATTTGCCTCCCAGAGCCCAAGTCGACGCCCGGACACTTGGCACTAGACAGAAGACCAAAGACAGCGGACAGTAGACAGCACAATGGATCCCGCACATTATCCGCCCTCGACGGCGAGATTAGTCGACACCGAGGATGACAATCTCATGTGCCTCGACCTCGAGGACCAGTCTTCCTACCAGGGATACAGTTTCGGTGCCAAGAAGAGCATCGCCGGTGAACTGGTATTCCAGACCGGCATGGTTGGCTACCCGGAATCTATAACAGATCCCTCCTATCGTGGTCAAATCCTCGTCATTACCTTTCCCCTGGTGGGAAACTACGGCGTACCCTCCCGAGAGGTCATGGATGAGCTTCTGCGTGATCGTCCTGCCCACTTCGAATCCTCCGAAATACACATTGCTGGCCTCATTGTATCTTCTTACGCTGGTGAAGACTACTCGCACTTCCTAGCTACCTCATCCCTCGGAACATGGCTCAAGGAGCAAGGTGTACCCGCCATGTATGGTGTTGACACCAGAGCTCTGACGGAGCGCATTCGTCAGGAGGGTAGCATGCTCGGCCGTATGCTTCTCCAAAAGCAGAGCTTGACGAACGGGGATTCCAATGGTGTCGTCAATGGAGATACCACTAGCTTGTTGATTGGCAAGGACTGGAGGCCATATTTTGAATCTCATGACTGGGTCAATCCCAACACAAAGAATCTAGTAGCCGAGGGTAAGTTATCTATTTTTAAACAGCTTTTCATATGAACTTAGCTAACATACACTAGTTTCTATCAAACAAGTACAACTTTATCAGCCAACTCCCGAATCTGCTCTCAAGCATCCCTCCGGGCGCAACCTTCGTGTCCTTTGCCTCGATGTCGGCATGAAGAATAACCAATTACGCTGTTTCTTGAACAGGGGTGTTGAAGTCAAAGTCTGCCCTTGGAATTACGATTTCTCTGGCGAAAAAGATTATGATGGCCTTTTCATTTCTAACGGACCCGGAGACCCTGCGGTGCTGCGTGACACTACGGTCAAGCATATCGCCCATACGCTAGAGCTTAACCGCACGCCCGTGTTCGGAATCTGTCTCGGTCACCAGCTCCTTGCGCAGGCTGCCGGAGCCAGCACTGAAAAGATGAAGTTCGGTAACCGTGGGCACAACATTCCTTGTACGAGTATGATTACCGGCAAGTGTCACATTACCTCCCAGAACCACGGTTTCGCCGTCAGCGCCCAAACACTACCCCAGAACGAATGGCAAGAGTTGTTTGTAAACGCCAACGATGGTAGCAATGAGGGAATTATGCATGTCAATAAGCCCTACTTTAGTGTGCAATTCCATCCGGAGAGCACACCCGGCCCTCGCGATACCGAGTTCCTCTTCGACGTCTTCATAAACACAATTGTCAAGTGCGCAGAAGACCCCCAACTCCTCAGTTCCCCGGTGAACTTCCCCGGAGGTACATACGAGGAGAACGAGAGGCTCCACCCCCGAGTACATGTTAAGAAGGTGCTCGTCCTGGGTAGTGGCGGCCTAAGTATCGGCCAGGCCGGAGAGTTCGATTACTCTGGTAGTCAGGCTATTAAGGCCCTAAAAGAGGAAGGTATATACACCGTTCTAATCAACCCCAATATCGCAACGATTCAAACATCGAAAGGCCTCGCCGACAAGGTGTATTTCCTTCCAGTAACGGCCGATTTTGTTCGCAAAGTTATTGTATACGAGCGGCCAGATGCCATCTATGTCACGTTTGGTGGCCAGACTGCTTTGCAAGTAGGCATCCAGCTGAAGGATGAGTTTGATGAGCTTGGAGTCAAGGTTCTCGGTACTCCTATCGATACCATTATCACAACAGAAGACCGAGAACTCTTTGCTCGAAGCATGGACTCCATTGGCGAGAAATGTGCCAAATCCGCCTCCGCAAGCAGTGTAGATGAAGCCATGCGAGTAGTACAGGATATTGGGTTCCCCGTTATTGTCAGAGCTGCGTATGCATTGGGTGGACTGGGAAGTGGCTTTGCCAATAATGAAGCTGAGCTTCTCGATCTTTGCAATAAAGCCCTAGCCGTAAGTCCCCAAGTCCTTATTGAGAGGAGTATGAAGGGCTGGAAAGAAATCGAATACGAAGTTGTCCGAGATGCTCAGGATAACTGCATCACGGTCTGCAACATGGAAAATTTCGATCCTCTTGGTATCCATACAGGCGACTCTATCGTCGTTGCACCGTCACAGACTCTTTCTGACGAAGACTATAACATGTTACGGACCACAGCTGTTAATGTCATCCGCCATCTGGGAGTGGTTGGAGAATGCAATATTCAATACGCACTGAACCCCTTCTCTAGAGAGTATTGCATTATCGAAGTCAATGCGCGTCTGTCGCGTTCGTCTGCGTTAGCCTCCAAAGCTACAGGATACCCCTTGGCATTCATCGCGGCGAAGTTAGGACTTGGTATTCCTTTAAAAGACATCAAGAACGCAGTCACAAAAGTCACATGTGCCTGTTTTGAGCCTTCCTTGGACTATGTCGTTGTTAAGATGCCGCGATGGGACCTCAAGAAATTTGTCCGAGTGTCTACCCAGCTTGGCTCCTCGATGAAGAGTGTGGGTGAAGTTATGAGTATTGGCAGGACTTTTGAGGAAGCCATCCAGAAGGCAATTCGTGCCATCGATTTCCACAACCTTGGATTTGGGGAAACGAAGGCACTTATGTCCATTGATGACGAATTACAAACGCCATCTGACCAACGCCTGTTTGCCATTGCTAACGCTATGCACGCTGGCTATTCAGTGGACAGGATCTGGGAGCTAACTAAGATTGACAAGTGGTTCCTACATAAACTCATGGGTCTGAGTAACTTTGGTAAATTAATGACCAAGTACAACACCGCCCAAATCTCCAAACGGCCCGATCTTCTCCTGCAAGGAAAACGGCTGGGGTTCAGCGACCGTCAACTCGCCAAGTTCTGGGATTCCAATGAGCTAGCCGTTAGGCGTATGAGGTACGAAGCCGGTATTACACCATTTGTTAAGCAGATCGATACAGTGGCTGCCGAGTTTCCCGCGTACACCAACTACCTATATCTCACCTACAATGCATCCGAACACGATATCAGCTTCAATGATCACGGTGTCATGGTTCTAGGTTCAGGTGTATATCGTATAGGATCCTCGGTCGAATTCGATTGGTGTTCCGTACGTGCGATCCGCACCCTACGAGAATCCGGCTTCAAGACTATCATGGTTAATTACAATCCCGAAACTGTCAGCACGGACTATGACGAAGCCGACCGCTTGTACTTCGAAAACATTAACTTGGAAACTGTCCTTGATATCTATCAGATGGAATCAGCCAGCGGCGTGCTCGGTGCCATGGGCGGTCAGACTCCAAACAACATTGCTCTACCTCTACTACGTTCCGGAGTTAAGGTGCTCGGGACGTCGCCAGAGATGATTGATCGCGCCGAAAATCGATACAAGTTTTCACGCATGCTTGATGAAATTGGAGTTGATCAGCCAACCTGGAAAGAACTCACAAGCTTCGAAGATGCTAAAGCGTTTTGTCAGAAGGTTTCGTACCCCGTATTAGTTCGACCGTCTTATGTGCTGTCGGGCGCAGCTATGAACACGGTCTACTCGGAGGCGGATCTAGAACTATTTCTCCAGCAGGCTGCTGACGTCTCGAGAGAACATCCGGTTGTTATCACCAAATACATCGAGAACGCAAAGGAGATTGAGATGGACGCCGTAGCAAAAGATGGTACCGTCGTAGGGCACTTCATATCAGAGCATGTCGAGAATGCCGGCGTACACTCAGGCGATGCAACACTCATTTTACCGCCACAGGATCTTGAGCAGACGACGATTAGCCGTATAGAAGAGGCCACAAGAAAAATTGGCGCCAAACTTAACGTTACGGGACCTTTCAATATCCAGTTCATTGCAAAAGACAACGATATCAAGGTCATTGAATGTAACGTCCGAGCATCTCGCTCGTTCCCCTTTGTGTCTAAAGTTATGGGTGTTGACCTTATTGAAATGGCAACTAAGGCAATCATGGGAATGCCTTTCACCGAATACCCACCAACTAACCTTTCTCCTGGTTCTGTAGGAGTTAAGGTGCCACAATTCAGCTTCTCTCGGCTTTCCGGTGCAGATCCTGTTCTTGGCGTGGAAATGGCCTCGACCGGCGAAGTTGCCTGTTTCGGAAGAGACAAGTACGAGGCCTACCTTAAAGCGTTGATGTCAACTGGCTTTAAGATCCCCAAGAGCAATATCCTCTTGTCAATCGGATCATATAGGGACAAGAAGGAGATGCTACCTTCAGTTGAAAGACTTCAAAAGCTGGGATATAAACTATATGCCACAGCCGGTACGGCCGATTTCTATCAGGACCATGGCATCCCCGTTCAATTTTTGGAGGCGCTCGGAAAAGAAGATGATGATCAGAGGTCTGAATTTTCTTTGACGCAGCACTTGTCCAATAACATGATAAACCTCTACATCAACCTTCCATCCAACAATAAATATCGGCGACCGGCGAACTACATGAGTAGAGGATATCAGACACGTCGTATGGCCGTGGATTACCAGATTCCTTTGGTGACGAACGTCAAGAACGCTAAAATACTTGTTGAGGCAATCGCCAGACATTTCGACTTGGAAGTCCGCAATCGCGACTACCAGACAAGCCACCGCTCAATCGTACTACCTGGGTTGATCAACATTGCTGCTTTTGTGCCAGGCATTGTGTCTCCGGAGAGCCATGACCTACAAACAGTGACTAAAGCCTCAATCGCTTCCGGCTTCAGTATGGTTCGCGTCATGCCTATGGGGGTTGATGGATCTATCACCGACGCGAGAACGCTCAAACTTGCTCAGCTTAATAGCAAGCGTGGCGGATACTGCGACTACAATTTCTCTATCTCGGCAACTTCAGAGAACGCAAACCAGATCAGCCAGGTAATTGGTGAAGTTGGGTCACTATTTATCCCATTCAACCATCTCTCCGACAATATTAGTAAAGTCGCCGCCGTGACTGCTCATTTTGACTCGTGGCCAGCACATAAGCCGATAGTTACAGATGCGAAGACAACCGACCTCGCATCTATTCTCCTGCTTGCAAGTCTTCATAGTCGGCGTATTCATGTCACTAGCGTGACTACCAAAGATGATATTCGACTCATTTCTCTCAGCAAGCAGAAGGGCTTAAGTGTTACCTGCGATGTCTCAATCCATTCTCTGTACCTATCACGCAAAGACTATCCAGGTTGCCAATTCCTTCCTGAGTTGAGCGACCAAGAAGGGTTATGGGAATACTTAAACACTATTGATGTATTCTCGATTGGTAGCATTCCATTCCAGTTAGCCCGCGCCTTGCATCCAGGTGACAAAACCATCAGGCTAGATGCTGCAGTCGGTATTTCTGAAGCTCTTCCACTACTTCTCACGTCCGTCGTTGAAGGTAAATTGACTGTTGATGATATCAAGACACGATTGTATGACAACCCCAAGCGAATCTTCGAGCTTCACGAGCAGGTTGGGACATCAGTCGAAGTCGAGTTAGAGCGCACCTATACGGTAGCAAAATCTGCTTCATGGTCCCCCTTTGCTGGAAAGGTCATGCGTGGGGCAGTTCAGCGAGTCACATTTGGTGAAAAGACGGTATGCCTTGACGGCGATGTTCTGCCCATATCACCGCTCGGTAAGGATATGTCGACACACAATAGTGTACCTACGCCAATGTCGCCAGGTAGGGTGACTACACCTCAGGTAGCATCGTTCCCTGGGGATGCTCTTAGCCCTCGGCAACAATCCCAGCTTGGTAAGGGGCTACGCACATATGATGGTGAATTTGATTCTTTACGGCCTGTCACCAAGCTTGCTCCCGCAGATGATTTTGCTCTACCGGGGCCGGTACGCTCACCATTCGTCAACTCTCTCCAGAGTCTTTTATCACGGCCATCCGTGTTCAAGAACGCACACGTTCTCTCCGTGAAAGACTACTCGAGATCTGATCTTCATCTCCTCTTTACCGTAGCACAGGAGATGCGCCTAGGTGTGGACCGAGAAGGAGTACTCGACACTCTCCGTGGTCGTGTGCTATGCTCCATGTTCTACGAGCCTTCTACGCGTACATCAGCCTCGTTCGATGCCGCTATGCAACGCCTTGGAGGTAGAACTGTTTCCATCGCCACATCGCACTCGTCAGTACAGAAGGGAGAATCATTACAGGACACTCTTAGAACCCTTGAGTGCTACGGCGACGCGGTCGTGCTTCGTCATCCCGAAGAAAGCTCTGTCGAAGTTGCCAAGAGATATAGCAAGGTCCCCGTCATCAACGGCGGTAACGGAAGCGCAGAGCACCCAACCCAGGCCTTCCTTGATTTATTCACTATTCGAGAAGAACTTGGTACCGTGAAAGGATTGACCATCACTTTTGTTGGGGATCTCTTATACGGGCGAACCGTCCATTCGTTGCTCTACCTGCTTCGACACTACCAGGTGTCAGTGCAACTTGTCTCACCCAAGTCACTTTCTCTACCGGTTGACGTCCGTAGGATGCTTACAGAGTCTGGCCAGTTACTCTGTGAGTCTGAGGATCTCACCCCGGAAATACTCTCCAGGAGCGACGTGCTGTACTGCACAAGAGTCCAAAAAGAACGCTTCCCTAGCCCTGAGGAATATGAAAAGGTCAAGAATGTGTACCGCATCGACAACGCTACTCTGAAGCATGCAAAGCATCATACTCGGGTACTACACCCTCTTCCAAGGAACGAGGAAGTGGCGGAGGAAGTTGATTTTGATCACAGAGCGGCTTATTTCAGACAGGTGAGTAACCTAACAAGCTATTATTGGGACTGTAGGCTAACGTTTTCACAGATGAGATATGGGCTTTACTGCCGCATGGCTTTGCTGGCACTGGTTATGTCTGATTAGATTCAACAACAGACTTGCGCCATATTTGTCGAGCGACACTTCCTCACTTATCCTTAGATCTATGTAGAGGATCTAGAGGAGATTTCTTTTCTATCTTTTCTATTTCTTTCTCGATTTGTTTACGGGGCCGGATTGTAAAAGTTTTAGATTGTTTTACCTGTTTGAACTAGATAGGAACATCTGCCACAAGATACCTGCAAGGCTCAGGCCACTTATGAGTGAATGACTTTAAGCACTTAAGTGCCTCGGGGGCGTCTATTGGGCGTTGTGTATGGGCGTTTTGTGTGTGGTTTGGTTACTGGGGGCGCATACGCTTGTGTGTGTATTATATGTATTATTATTATTGTACGTATATGTATATCCATTGGATAGCCATATATGTGTACTTGTGTGTATACCTTGTGTATAGTATGTATATATGTATATAACGTATATAATTATCAAATACAATTAATTTATTTAGTTTACCTACCTAATGATGTCTGTTGTGGTCTACCTCCCAGGTAACTTTAGGTACCTGTGCATGCGGAGAACAGTGCCCAGGTGTCTAGACACACCTGATCTTCTGCCTGATTACCGGGCAGGTAAGGTAGGCCAGTTTAGCTCTAGGTAATTTAGCTACCGTAGCTACCTAATCTAATCTACATCAAAATGCGATACGTCGAACCTTGCTCGGTACTCTCCTCTCTCCCTTCTCCTCTCCTCTCTTAACATTCGTGTTAAACCGGAACCGGTTCTCCTTAGCCTCAAAGCATTTTAACCTACACTAAAGGAAGAAGCCCACGTCCACATTCCTAGCAGTAACCCAGTGCATATTTCGACTGTAACTTGACGAGTGAGTGACGTCATCGTTACCTATGAATCCAGCGTCAATCCTCTCGGGTCTTAACAGGGGCCTTGTCGAGAATTGAAGATTGGGTCCTCGCCAACAAACGTCTTCAGACACCTTTACTAGTACCTCAACTTATTGGTACCGTATCGACTTGCTTCATCTACCAATATGTGTACACTCTGAGATGGATTAGGATAGAAACGTAAATTTCGATAACTGTGTCGATACGAGAAGATTGTGGACCCAAGTCCTGCCAGAAAGGCTCATACCATCTGGCCCGGCATCCAAAGAAGCTTGAATGCGCAACCTCACCAGTGCGATAGCAGAATCGCGACTGACACGGCTCATAACTCACTTGCAACCTCACCGCGTACGCACCAAAGTCACAACTACAATGTCTTCACCACTGCCAGCAGCTCCATGGCGGAGCCTCTTCCTCTCTCATCTCGAAAGCATGGAGTCGGCCGAGTTCACACTCAGCACACTCCGTTACGCATCGGCTGCGAATGTTAGAGATAGGCGTTCGTCAATCCTCGCCGCGCCACTGTACTTCCCGCGGGCACGGACGTGTGTATGCCGCGGCCTCTGGGCAAACTTACCCGTGAATCCGAAGAATGATGCGCCACTCAACCCGTCCGGCGTATGGGAAAGTGATCTTCTGACGTTCACAACGGACGCACGCATGGATAAGATGGAGGAACTCGTAAGTGATCCCTAAACCGCTTTGTCTTCTCTTCGATCTAGTCATTTTAGGAGTACGGAGGCTACTGCTTGGGCAAAGTAATATCCGAATGTCTTCCATCTCGTCCGAGATAGTTACGGATCAGGTTCAAGGTGGCGAGAACTAATCCCGAGTGTTGTAGTGGGAAAATGGTATCGATCTGGGTCTGCGAATGGCAAGAGGTGGGGACCCGGGCTCGCCGACGACTGGGAAGGTGGGCGAAGAGCTCTGGGAGGAAGGATTAGCGAGGATGAAGGGGAAGACCACCGGGGAGGAGGTCGTCAAGAGTGCAAAGGATAAGCTGCAGGGCTCCGGCGGCGGCGCCACCGTCGAAGCCGTGTTTTGGGCGCGCAAGCCCGGGGTCCAGTGGCGGATACGTGGGCGTGCCTATGTGCTCGCACCCGACATCGAGAGTTCGCCTGAGGGCAGAGAGGTCACCACATTGCTGAAGAGTCGGATGCGGCGGCCCGCTTCTTCTACGGGTTCATACGCTACGAAGGAATGGAGCTTCGCGCGCGAAGTCACGGCGCACTTCGGCAATCTGAGTCCGACGATGCGCGGCTCGTTTCGGAACCCGCCACCGGGTCGCCCCGTGTCGCTACCCGTTGAGGGTGAGGGCCTCGCACTGGGGCAGAAGGTTACAGACCTCGAAGATCCTGTCGCGCGGGCGAATTTCCGCCTCGTGGTCATCGTGCCCGATGAGATCGACCAGGCGGATCTCAGCGATCCCGATCACTGCCGGCGATGGATACACACGTACGTTAGCGCAGGCCATGGAAAGGGCCAGAGCGAGTGGGAGACGATTGAGGTCTGGCCTTGACGGATGCAATGATGTGATGTATGGCACGATGGTTATAAGCTACAGATAAACAACTCCTTCGATGATTGCCTCGACTCGCTGGCATGTGTTCACTTCGGCCTAGGCGTGAGCTGCACAGCCCGCCCTCAGCTTCCTACGGCTATATATCAATAAGGCGCGTTTGTATTTTTTCGATGCCTCTAACTTATACGGCAAGCCTCATCTCCTACGAGTGACAACCAGCAGCGTGAACGTTACTACAATTAGCGTGCGCGCGCTCCAGTACTAGATCTTGGCCTTGTTGCCAGCCCTATCCGCGTGAGGAGCGCCTGGCATATATTAACCCCCGTACTTGAGAATGGCAAAACGCGGAAAGAGGGGGAGGGTAGAAAGAGGAATCTTTTCAGTCTGTAATAACCAGGGCTCTGCTCTAAATTGAATAATTCTGTTATCGCCAAGCCTTTCTTTGTCTCGTAGAATCATAAACTACATCCTATTTATGACTGTGTTGTCTCGGGGGGCAGGCAAAAAAGACAATATTGGCTGACAAGGGAATCGAACCCCCGCGCCTAACGATGCAGAGTAAGGATGTTTGTTGCCGCCAAGTAATGATATTATGCTTCGCTAGGCCGTACCAACCCGGCCACTGGTCTCTCAGGTTATTTCTTCTTATATGCGTATATCCTGAGGTAGTGCCAGGCATATAAAGTTTACTTGTCAGAACCTTCATTGGCCCCGGTCTACCATGAATAAACTCGGAGACAGCGAACCTTGCGATGGTGTCGTGATAGGTGGCGGCGGACGGTGGGACAATGCCCTCCTTTCTCGGAACAAGCACCCGATAGTCGGGCAGGAAATTGGTGTTTGCCAGCCGGCCAGCCACACGATGCCGAGGCTGCGGTGCTATGCTCGTGTTAGCACTCCTGCTAGGCTAGATAGAAATAGTACCTAGTAGCGGTGTATCTCAGGCCTGAGAACGAATATTACATTGCAGTTTTGGTCGTGTGGACGTACTGGTAGATAGGTAGTAGGCCTGGCGATTCTGCTCCAGCTAGTACGCTACTCTGGCGAATTCGGACCCTGCGAGGTGAGGTGAGGTTGTCTGCTTGTCTGCGCTATTACTTACTTCACTTATAGACAGTGCGCTTACATCCGATGTGAACTACGGACATTCTAGAAACTTGGCGTACGTGCTACGCTAATGACGACTAGCTTATTTTCAATGCACGTAATTCCATGTTCAATCGAAGCCTTCAAATACTCTTGTGTACTACCTCCTACGGTCCATGAAGTATGTGTGTGTGTGCGAGTGAGGCGTAGCACGTAGTTGGCAAGTCTAGAGTATTTTGTACTGTAGCGGGGATGAGAGTGGTAGAAAGCGTACAGGCATGACACGTGTTCAGCCGCACTACGCATGAGGGAACCTTGTAGAAGTATCGATGGGAAAGTTTCCTGTCCAATCTGCTTTTTGCCTGGTCTCGCTTCTAGAATGTTGTGTCACGGGCGGCGTTACCACACACAAGTTTTACCCCCATTTGCGAAGTCCTATCTACCTAGTAACTACTTTCTTTTCGCGCGCCATAAATAGATTTGTTTGCCTCCACTACTGTTTTTATTTTTATTTTATTTTATTTTATTTTATTTTATTTTATTTTATTTTATTTTATTTTATTTTATTTTATTTTTTTAATTTTCTTCTTTCCCACCACCCGCTTCTCGGTCAGTGAGTGCATAAGCGGGTACGTTGTGTCAATGAAACCCTTTCGTAGGTCTGGGATAGATTGTGTGTGCTTTTTTGCTCGTGTGTATGTATGACATGCAGCACCGCTTGGGTGTGGTGGTATGATATCGCGTGGCATCTTTTTCCCGCGGTGTCCGGAGATGTTGACATATGTGTACGTAGTATGGGTATGTGTGTGTGAGCGAGTTGAATGAGTGAGTATATGTAGATAGGTATGTATATATGTATGTACCTACCTAGGTATAGTATAGTATAATATCATAATATCATTTGCATGTTCAACGCATCAACATTGAAGTTTCCGACTGCACTGTACGGATAGACTCCATGCAGAATGTAGATAGGCCCTTGCAGTAATCAAGGCAGTGGAAACAGATACTAGTCTAGCGCTACTTACTAGGTCGTAGAATACGTCGGTAGCTCCGGCAGTGGTTCTTTGTCCTTTATCTCCATGCTGCATGCTGCGGTTGACGGAATATGGCTGGAGTAGTAGCTTCGTGGGTGACTTGGGTGGCTTGGGTAGTAAGGTTATTGCTATACAATCAGGTTCGCTCTCTTCTCAAGTTCCTTGGTACAATCCTTGTCATGATCTTTATTACATACCTAGGTAGCTAGCTAGCTACTACCTCTATATGATGTACTTAGTAGAGCTCATGCAGACTGACTGCTCATGGTATTAGGTAGGTAGTGTACTCAGACGGACCCTGGCCCCAAGATTCCCGGTGCAGATAACGATAAAACTTGTGGGCGTTGCCAAGCATGATATCGGGGGACTTTGATGTGCTGATGTGCGTCGATCTCCCTCTCACTCACATGGCAAATGCCGACGCATTCTCCCATCACGTCCTCGCTCAGAAGCTCGCTTTTGCTTACTCGCCTGTATATGTAAGTTTTTCGGGGGCTTACGCTAAGACCGGCCGAAATGAGGGGCTCGCTCTCGCTCTCACGACAGTACGTACCTAAGTAGTATACACTCACTTAGGTATCTACCTAAGGTACTATATGTTATTACTACCTAAGTAAGTACCTAAGTGTAGTGTACACGTGTAGGTACTCACACTCCCGGTCGGAAACAACCTAAGGCTTCATGGCCCGTAGGTACCTAGGGTTCTGTCTAGGTTCTGTCTAGGTAGCGTAAACCGATCCGGGCTGTCATTTTCTCGTGCAGCCAACAACGGGTTTTGATTCTCACCAACTTTTCTAATATACCCATCTGTCACGGTGATTTATGGAATCCCAGCGGCCACGTATTATTATAATGCTCCTCGATTATAGCTACCTGTCTATCTCGTGTTAGCTTTGAGATATGGTCATGGAGACGTGTGGGAAATTTGGGGGATAATACCTACTACTTAATATGTAGTGTAGTAGATAGACTGTGCCCAGCACGCGTGGTACGTATCTAGGCAATGCAGCACATGTACGAAATTAAAACCAGGGTACGGAGTATTTCGGTTAATTTTCACTGGCCTCGTTTTAGTGCATTACAGTAGTCGTCGCACAACTGGTGAAGCCAGATCAATGGGGCTGGAGTTTTGTCCTGATACACCCTTCATCTTCATGGTTGCTCCTCGTTATTTCGTCGTCGCATGGCCGGCTAGAACGCTTCGGAAGCAGCGCAAATGCATGAGCATCTTTGGCGTCGGTTTAGCCCCCCTTCTATGGGAGTGATCGGCGGGACTTGGGTGTACTACCATGTACGTATGTTGAGCATGTCGGATCGAAGGTGTATGTACATGGGCAGGCAGGCATCCTTCCCATGTTGTGCTCATGGTTAAACAGGTGAGCCTGGCAGTACTGGCTCGTCGGCTGACGGACCAGCCGTTGAGACAATTGCAGGCTTATGCGAGGTTCCCGTCCCCTCATCCCCAGTGTCAGACTGGGGGAAATAAGAAACGAAATAAAATTAAACGGTCAGCCGTTTGTCTCCCACGTGGCATGGCTTGAACTTTTCACGTTTGTCTCGTCATGCCATGTTCCTTGAAGTTTTAACCTGGTTGACCCCTGGGTCCGCTTACAGGCTGCTCACTCTACATATAGTATAGTAGTACACTAGCATTGACCGGCATTTGGCTGTCATCTCGCAAAGCCCGAAGAGCAGAACCACAGGTGCAGTACCTGGACGGGAAAGAGGAGAAAATTATGGGAGGGATCTTCGTATACTACTACTATGTATGTAGGTTCTGGCGGTGTGCTGCTCCGCATTGATCGCATTGATGAATGGTGAGGGGATGAATGGATGATCGTCTCGGCGTATTGTTGTATGTGCGTACGCCTGCGTATGCAATGCACCACCCTACATGGCTTCGATACTTAAGTATATTGGCTACTGTATACGTACACTTAATAACGAGTGGTTACAGCTACACTACGAAAAGAATACTAACCTGGCTTTTTCTAGTCTCCTGTAATGTAAATGCGAAGTCGATGAGAGTGCCGCAAGGAGGAGTAGTTCGATCCTGGTTCGTCCGCGCCTGTTGGCATCGGCAATCTACTATAGATAGTAGATGGCGGCGGATCATGAGATGTTGAGGAACAGCAGCCTCCCCGAGCCGCAGCTGCGCTAAAGGAAATATTGTTCAATTGATGTGACAAAGTCACAAGCTCGAGGCCCATAAGAGGATTTACCCTGGTAGTGGCATATTGATGCCTTATCCAGTTATAATGCCCCCCAACCCCCCGACCTCCCACCTACGTTGGCCGCCCATGCTGCCTACGGTGGCCGCCCGTACCACTCACCTATTCTGCAAGTACTAACTTAATAATACTATTATTTAGTTTAAAAATATTTACTACTATAAAAGCTTATTAACTAATATAAAATAAAATAAAAATAAAATTTAATATTAAAATAATAATAATAAAATTTTTTTTAATTTTTTAGATTTTTATTTATTTATTTACTTTATTTTTAATACTATAGTTAAAGTTAAAACGTTTGTATAAGGTACATAAAAATAGACAGACTGCACTTAATCTGCTTTAGTACCTCTACTTAATGCCTATTTAGGCAAGGTGGGCGGCCACCGTAGGCAGCATGGGCGGCCAACGTAGGTGGGCCGCGACCTACTGAGGGACTGAGGTACCTGGGTAACATGTCTCAGTGCAATTGAACTCCCTAGGTAGGTACCTAGTTACATATTTGCGAAGTGTGTACTCCGTACTGCCTCTACACGACTTCTTCCATCCTCGATTGCGAGAATCGCCCTACAACGTTGAGATTCTTAGCATACAAGTCTCATGCTTTTTGTTATTTCTCATGTCGATAAGGTAGGTTGCTCAAAGTATACGGGGAAGAATGTAGACCATCGGCACTATTATTACCTACCTAAGGTAGATGCCTAGGTAGATACTTATTGTGACAAAACGGAACGGCACACACACACACACCATACGACTCGTATAGATTCGTATAGCTACTACTTTCTGCCAAGACGGACCTGTCATCAATGGCGATTTAAAGTTTCCATTAGTATATAAACAAGAAGCGGCGGACGCGGGCCTTTCCGACCAGCCGCACGCCACTAAGGAGAACGGAATATCATCATGTGGTACTAATCACTCGGTAATGTAGTATTATACCATCCGCTAGCAATTGATTCAAAAGGAGAATACGACCTATCGTATCGAAGACGTGGCAACTTCCCGGCGCTTCTTTGAAGAAAAGGCAGGCCAATCAACTCTTAACTAGAACAGCTTTCTGCCTCGCTTAAAATTCCCAGTAACAGGTCAGTACTTTGACACCGCTTATTCCTCGAGTACCTATCCCCAAGGCGCCAATGCTTGTCGTGCACCAACTATATGCAAGCCAGGCTCAGGCGATCCGGTGCATAAGAGCGCGTGGATGAATTAATTAGCTAGGTGAAGAAGAAGCCTCGTACGTATCTGAGGATGAGAAGAGGAAGAATAGCAAGAGAACTATCGGTGAGGACCTGAGCTAGTCACACATGAGCTTAGAAACATTGGCCTATCCGCATTCCTTGATGGCGTAGGAGACGAGCTCTTACACGGCACACAGACTTATTGCTATTATCAAGCCTCCTGGAATGGTGACGTACACGTAAGATTGAATGACGAGGGTTTCCTCCCTACAACTTGAGCGATGTTCCGAACGGTGTCGAATTGCTTCCGAGAACCTCCCTTCTGAAATCTGGGCCGGCTTCTCAAAGAAGCATCGAAGGACTTTTTAGGCATTCAGGGCGGAACTGATAAACGCGCGATACTACTGTTAAGCTTGCGGGGCCAATGCGGTTGGCCTCGAGGCAAATCTGTCGCGCATCTACTAATGCGGCAATGTAAGGCCGTCGTAACCCCATTGGCCACTCACGATAACCAGAACATTGGCGGTTAGCCAACTAACTCACTCGTACATTATTACTACATAGGCAGCATTTATGGTTGGCCGTCTAGGCCAGGATTATCCTTAATGGAGACAGGCGGCCAGTGACCCGAGCCTCGTTCCTTTCCCATGACGGCAGAAATGGCCAGTCGCCTTTTTCTTTTGTGGACTTCACATGCCGTTTAGGGACACTACCGCCAAGATAGAGGCCATTCGCATGCTCTGGATAATGCGCCGAGCACTCCCCCATATAGCCTAGACAATGAGTGTCATCAGGCCATGGCCGTCTCAACGCGCTTTGAAAGGGACTAATTAGCTTGGTTATCAGACGACAACTGCGCGAATTTAGCAGCTAACAAGCAGCAGGCATGCCACACGTATACGGCTCCCTGCACAAAAGTATAGATATTCCGGTCGAGGTGGTTACGTAGGGTCGTTATGTATATTGTTAGCCAAAACGGGAAATAACAGCGAAGTTCGCCCGTACAATTGTGGCGTATTCTAGATCTAACTACTACTCTAGTAGAGATACCTACTATGTAAGAAGCTGTACCTAGGATAGTAGCGTACCTAGAATTTGATTGATTTGTAAAATACGATAGAATAAGCCAATAAGCTAATACTGTAGGTGGCTTGAGAATCATGCCTACCTGGCTTCTGCCTATGTATTATTAATTACGTCTACATATACGTAGTAGTAGTAAGTGTAGTGTAAAGCAAGGTACAATGCCATGTAAATGTAAATACACTCACTCAAGTGGTTGGGTATTCAACGCTAAAACAACTACCGAAGTACTAGTATGCTGTGCTTAAGAGCCCGTTACAAGTTGCCGGCGGCAAGACACATTTCGCACATACATACTAAGTGATCTAAGTAGTAGTGCAGCTCTCCTTAGGAGGCTCATCCGAGGCATAGCGCACAGAAAGGTCTCATCTTTGCATGTGGGAAAATGAGCTACGCTTACAACAACAACAATATGGGCGTATGTCGTTGGAAGCCGGCGCATCCAATCGTGCATACAATTCGACGAATTCACTTGGTATGATTCGAGGTATGAACTTGTAGTGTATGACTTGTACTCATGATGTGCAACGGCGATGGCAACCACAATGGTCACTACGTACCTAACGCATGTAGGTATCTTGTGCGTATACACATAACCTATTGGATAATATTGTGCAACTCGAATCGGTATCCGGGGCAGACCGGGGCAAGGATGTCGGCAGGGCTTTTATTCAGACGGTGCAGAGAGTTATCTGTCATCTCTCTCTCTGTGGAGAAGGGAGAATGCGTTTCCATGCCGCCTCAACAGTAATGGAGAAGAGAATGAGAGACGAGGTGCTTCATTCTGGGCAATGCTATTGACTAGCAATGAATTGGTTCATCTATCGATCGGTCGATCCCGTAGTACATGTGAACACTGCACAAACACAGAACAACATCATCATAGGTACTATCAGCGTGTACGGAGTACTACTAGTATAGTAGTTATTATATATCTTATACTAGATCGGGTAATACCACGTACGTGTACTTCATCACATCGTAATCTGTAGATTTAGTCGGCGATCAAACCGGCCGAAAATGACCTCCTGTATCCTTTGAATACCATCCTGTAACCCGTAATACCGACAATACCGACCGTAGTAGCCGTAGGCTGTAGTGTGCCGCATTCAGATAATAAGCCAAGTCAAAAGTCGGCTTGGAGTTGGCTTGGAACGGCTTGGGACAGTCTTGGACAGTCTTGGAGTTGGGTAAATCGTACATGGATGATGCCCAACTTGGACTGGACAGAATGAACAACAAAAGGTCAGACACGTGGGTACAATAATAATACATACAATACATACGCTACTAAGTACCTACTCTGTAGTATATAGTGCACCATCTATCGCGCGACGCTTTACCTTTTTGCGGCAGTCCAAAAAATCCTCGGCCCGCATGTCCACAGGGATAAGCACTAGGATATTTGCTCAAGGGGTACTAGTACTATACTAGTGTATAGGTACTGCGAGGGCACTGCAAGGGGAGGTACTTGAACAAATATATAGAGCGGGCTATTGTACTACTGTACATACAGTACTAGAAGTAGCGGTGGTAGTAGCAATAGTATATGGAAGTGCACTACCTAGGTAGTAGATATCATATCGTTGGGGTTGTGGTTATGGTTGGGGTTGGGGTTGGGGTTGGAGCAATATTGGGGTTGAGGTTCTTCTTATTTTCTTACCCTCACTTCCACTCCCTCGGCTTGTTCTACCTACCTTAGGTACCAGGTAGGTACCTAAGGTGCCGTACCTAATTCTGTTGTATACAATAGAAGTACCTAGGTAGATGCATCCCTTGGGTAGGCACTGTTAGTAATGCACTTAGGTACACTCCCTAGGTACCTCTTGGTTAGGTAGGCTACTGTAAGTTCTAGGTAGCTTAGGTATGCTGGTCAGTCACTGGACAACCAGTCTCCGACCCTCTCGCCCAAGGTATTTCCCCCCCCCTCTCCCCCTGTCCTCTAGCTCAAATCCGTTCTCCACTCTCCGCTGCCCAGTCCGCTGTCCCACCCGCCCATACCACCTACCTAGTACCTAAGGGCGTTAGGCAGCGTACCTCTTGTAGCTTTTGTACTTCCATCACCTACAGGACTCTATCATGGGTACCTTAAGTACCTACCTTAGGTAGATAGTGTAGATGTTATAGGTGTAGTGCATGCATCTAAACAGACTACCTACCTAGGTACAGTATATTACACTACTACTCTAACTCGTACTGTATCCTATCATCCATCATCCATCATCCAAATCATCCTCCACTTAAACCAACCCGTCAATAGTGTATAGCTGCAGTTCACCTCATTTCAGTTGCTGCGTCGCGCGCATTGATTGTCCTGTCCTGTGTCAATCACTCTCACTCTTGCCCCCTAGTCAGCTATTATCTCCATCTTTCACCTGTCTCCCTCTCTTTCTCCATCTCTCTCTCATGCCCTACCTATGTTATGCGTAGTTAGTTAGTTGATCGGTCCATCGTCGTCGCTTACTTCTTTCCTTTGCTGTTTGCTTCTATACTTTTGACATCGCGCATTTACACATCACTAAATAACTTAGCTACGCTACTTGGCCTAACTCGACTTGATTCCACCGCCTTCCTTCACTTCGACCACAACTTCGAATCGAAACACGCGTAGCCTACTAGAAGCAGGCTCTCCGGGGAATTTCTGATACGGCAGGTCGATGCATGGCCGAATGAGTGCTCTCAACGCTCGTTCCTCCATCTTCCACCTTTCGGGCCGTTCAGATGCCGACTATTCTGTAACCTCGGATTTACCACTTCTCTATTTCCAATCGTATTTCAGCGCCCCTCGAGATCGCCCGGGCCAGATGCCGGCATAACATTTCTCGGCGTCACTCTAACACATTTCCAATTCAACAAAAGACGCTTCCTCTGGCTCAATTGAAACCTCGGTTAAATATGGCGACCGATCCTTTGGATAGCGTTATATGCAACGTGCCAGATTGGTTGAAGCGCTTGGAGGAACTGAATGGCCAAATAGAACAACGACAGCAGGATCTGGCCAAGTTTTCCGGAGCCCAGCCGCCATTATCATCTGCTCAATCCATCCGCAATCGCGGGTCAACAGAGTCTTTAAGACCACAAGATGACGGCCCGTCCTTGCCAACTCCAGACCCAACAACGGATCAAATACCCAAGCCTATCATCACAGCGATCCCGCCTCAAACTCCAAATGGGCATACCCGTCCCAATGGTGCACAACAGCCATCAACTCCTGCCAGCGATCCGTGGACTGGCTCCTCGCTCATCCGGCATACTAACGAAGTTGTAGCCACGGCCCAAAGACGTGCTCGCGCAACGGTTCGCAAACGACAAAAGACGGATTCGATGATCAGTGCTGAAGCAGCAACGCCCAAATACAGGTCACGAAGGATGGTAATGGTCTATTACGATAGCTATGTACAATCCTTTTTCGAAGAATTGGTCAAATTTGTCTCTGCCCAACGTAATCTTATGCGCAAAGCCAAGATGGCCGCCAAAGTAGCTCATATCAAGCGGCTCGCCGAGCTTGAGATGCCTGAGGACGAAGAAGACGATGAAGGTGGTGAATTGAGACCTGGAAATGGTTTGATTGCCGCCGGTCCCGCCATGCCTGCTTCCAACTTTGGACAAGGTGGTCCAGAAGAGATGAGGCTACAGTACCGTAGCACTCGCACATATGCGGGCGGTTTAAGGAGCCCAGCCTTAAATTTAATGCCTGGGAGGGGCATAAGGACAAGTGCTCTGAATGGCGGGCTTGGACTTTTCAATGAGAGAGGTGATATTTGGGACGAACTGGATAAGGGGCTTGAATTTGTTCAGGGGTTGTGCGAGCGTGCAGCGCACCAGTTCCTTCGGGATGGTGACTGCAACGAAGAGATTGAGAAGATCAAGAGTCGTTTAGTGAAAGTGAAGGAGTCGGCTGTCTGCGAGAAAGAGCGCGCGTCAGCCGAGCAGACCAAGAACGAAATCCAGCCCGAATCTAAGCACGATGTGGTACCCGAACCCGACCATAAGCCGATACCTGAACTTAAACATGGTGATATACCCGAACATGAACATGAGTTGGTGCCTGGAACTGCGAGAGATGCGGTAACCGGGATAGAACTCGCCAAGCCTCGGACATTCCGCCCGTCAACTATGCGGAGGGACTTCGGTGCGTCAAATCCCAACAAAACTTCCGCTCGAGAGGGTCTCTTAGAGATCGACGAAGGAATCGATGTAGACATGGACGATTTCAAGCCAGTCTATAGATCGACGAGACTGATGAGACGGCCTGTTTAGGAGACAAATAACCGCTTATCGCGTGTGCCTGCCTTGGATCACCTCAGTTCGGCACATAATACACTTAAAAACAACACTCTGCACATACCATATTATATTTGTTGTTTATCGAACCATAACGCGAGTGGGTTCCGTATCGAATTTTACGAGCAATCATATTGCCTGTTCAAATGTCAAGAGATGATACTCTGAGGCACAGTACCACCATCTAATCGAACACCAACTTTCGAAAGGTTGAATGAATCAATTTCGTATGTTGAATCTAGGAAAAGTATTTTGGCATATTTTGCATTAGCTTGGTATGGTGGTCAAAGGCCTAGTATTCGCTAGGAGTATACACGGCGGACATCACGGCGGACATCACGGAGCACACTTGCATATCATCACGGCGTTAGGAGGGGACATTCTTACTCATGACATGACGGAACAGAGTGCTATCCAAGGGCACAATACTATCTATTTACACGTACATATCTAATTTGGCATATCAGTCAACTATGGCCCGTTGGGTTCTAGTTTGGCAGAGACGTCGAATTCAGCGGTCAGGGTCTAGTGTTAAAAGTATCACATCAAGACATGAAGGAGAGGGGCTATTCAAAGTGTCTTAACATATCTAAGTCAATATTTGAGGTAACCAACCATTTTGGACTCACAATGTACGTAGCTAGGACATATCAACAAAGTACTTAATCACCACAACGTTAGGCCGGTATGGTTGCTTGTCCTGTTTCCCATGTGCATTGAGAACGAAGCACCGTCCCCGCAAGAAAATACGGTATAAAATAGTTGTATTGTATCCCTAACATTGCCCTCGTCACCGGGGACCCCTACGAAAGACCCCGTACCCTTATCCCTCGGAGACTATTCAACAAGGGAGCTCGCTCCTCGACGGCCTAAGCCTCGCAGTCTCTCGCCTTGTTTTTCCTTCCGAATGTGCGATACGAAGGGATTATCCCAGTCCCGTTGCACGGCTTATTGAGCCGGTGCGGACGACGAGCCGTGTTCGATCAGAAGCGAGGCAATTGCCCCTTCCGCGTCGCCAAGTTCGGAGAAGAGTGTCTGTCTATGGTATGGTTATATATAGCAACCGAGTATAGGTGATACAAGATCGCGGTAGGTAGGGTAAGGCAGGGTATTTTATCCGGACCAACGCAGCTTACTTTTCGTCGGGCCTGCTGGGTTGTTCCGAAATGCAATGTACGTATAGCAGGTAGGCATGGTTCAGTTACTACAGGCGTATGTATTGTCCCGGTATACTGCTTCCGCTGTCAGTCTATCTAGGCAGGTTGGTGATTACGCAGTTATACGCGGGTCGAGAGGCATGGGCATCAGCGTCGCACAAGACAGACACTTTATTCGAGCAGTAATAGCGCACGTCGGAGTCGATGGATGGATGGATGGATGGATCTCGTATAATTAATTGCCTTTTCGTCATCTTTGGTCTCCTCGTCGTTCTTACAGCACAAATCATGTGATTCTACATAACTAGTCGGCAAGATATTACAAATGATGGGAGGTATCGATGTACGGGCTTCATCTCCTTTGCTAGAAGAAAACGGGGGCGCACAACAACTAGAAAACAGCTTGACAAGCGATGGTTGTACACGGACCGCCCCCTTCTACTAGTGCATGATTAGAAATATATCAGACACCCTCTTTTAGAGATACTCGCTCAGAACCGACACTCTTGTTTGGGCTGCGTCGGAACCGTGATCGCCATTGTTCATTGATTTCAGGATTTGAATCATGCGCGCTGCATTTCAATCGTGCTATATTAGCCACCATTCCTTTGGGCCGAAAATAGAAGACGATATCAGACTCACCGATATCCGCTTTCGCCTTTGCGAAGAGCGGGTCTCGCGCCATCAGCTCGGCCGTGGCGGGATCCCGCGCTGCCTCGCGCAGCACGCCGCCTATACACAGAGCCTCAAGGAACGCTCGGTGGTTGAACACCCACCAGATCCTCGCCTCGGTGTCAAAGAGCTGGAAAAGGACGAAAAAAGCGGTGATGGCTTCGTGGGCAGCTTCGAGGGTGCCGCGGATATTGACGGGCACGTCGGCGCTCTCCGAGGCGTGCACGAGCATGAGGTTGTGGTAGTAATTCGAGGTGAGGAACAGCGTCTGCCGCACAACACGCTTATTGTTGCCGGCGGCCTGCGCGATGGTGTCCTGGTCCCAGGAGCGGAAGACGTCAGGGAACGACCGGTAAACGGAACGGAAGTCGGCCACAAGCTTGGACTTTTGCCGCTGGGTCGAGCAGATAGGGATATCAAGCGACCGCGGACTGCATATCGTTTCCTGCACCAGGTTTGCTAGCATCCACGAGCCCTTGACGTATGCCGTGTCAGTCGGATCCGAATGGACGGTGATGCCTGACTGCTCAGTGAAATCGTCTACTCTCACATCCGTATGTGTCGCGCTTGGAGGCAGGGAGAGAAGCACGGTTAAGAAAGTATCTTGGACGAGGACTGCCTGCCAAAGTTTCCGTCGTTGCTGCTTCTCGAATGGTGAAGCATTAGGCGTGACTACTAGGTGGTTAGGTGCCCACAATTTGGAATATCTAGTTATTCATCCGGGAGGGTTTTATACATACCGATATTAGGGTCCCTATGTAAGCCCATGGAGTAAGCTTGACGTATGAGTATGCCTGCGTAGGCCCAGCCATCCGATACATGACTATCGTTAATTAGGAAGTAACAGAGCAATACCATCGCCTGAACCGAGTGTATAGAAGCAGCACTAAGATAAGAGCTCATACGCAAGGCCTGGTTGGCAGCCGAGGCGTAGAATTCGGCTGTCTGTTTTCGATCCTGAGGATTCGTGGTCGAGACGAACTGTGTTCCCAGCGCCAACATGACGAAAAGGAGTGATACAATAGAGGCCTCATTATGCGCCGTGTCTTTTAATAACCAGAAGCGTTCGTACTCGACGTAGAAGGTCTGGCGGTGTATCATGGGGTAGATGGGGTCGACGCACTCAAAATATTGGCTCAGCAGTATATCGGCTTGCAGCTTCTCAGGCAGTACCCCGATGACCTCGGGGAGGCCACCCTCGCACGTCCAGTAGTTGGCAAAGGGGTGCTCTGAGCCTATACCGAACACGTTGAAAGCTGTTGGGTGTGAAAAGGGAACGTTAGAAAGTAGGCCAGCGGACGAAGCAACAGACGCACGCGCCGCCAAGTCTCCGGAGAGAATGCCTCGATCTGCTATATTTGGCGCCATAGGTTTTATCCCGTTTGTTGTTAGCCTCTTCTTAGGCGGTTTCGTCATCCTCCGGCCGTTAGTAGCAGATCGCGTCGTCTCCCTTCTCGAGCCGAGGTCAGACCATAATCGACAACATAAAAAGAGAACACATATAGTCCTAGTCGAGGGATAGAATGTCAACTCACTCCAAGAGATTTGCGACATGTGCATAACGGCATTCAGTCTGCCGCTTTATGCCTAGCCACACGAACTTGTCAGCGAAATTACCGAATTGGAGCGTCAACGCGCAAAAAGCTTGGAGGCTTACATGCTAAGCAATGTGGTCTGCCTCTATCACACTAGAACCCAACCGACCGTTAATATCTCTTTTCTCGAGCATCAATTAACCTGGTCATGGCGACCAGGAATTAGGCCAGAGAAACCTGTCACAAAGAGCGGGTGGATATCACAAAGTAGGCGATGCCGTTCTGTCGATTCCATCGTATCACCAACGAGACACGTACGGCCGTCCAAATCCCACATTTGCGCGTTTCTAGACCTTTAGAAGGACGAGGACCTTCGCGAGCTATTGGCGCTTGCATCAGTACCACGTCGTACTGACGCAATACGCCCCGCCAGTGCTCAGGAAGAACCGTGTGCAGTAGGTAGCTTGAAGCCCAAAAACGTCGAAGGCGTTTCGTGGCATAGACAGACACGATTTAGGCAGTTCGGAGGGGGGAAACAGAAAGGGATTTCAACATGAAGAAAAAAAAAATTTACATTCAAAAAGAATAACTTAATAGAAAAAGAAGCACTTACCTTTGTCTTGCGCTCGACACATTCATGACAGGACAGAGTCGGTTTGTTGCGTTTCTGCTTCTTTTTCAGGGGTTGTTCAGATGATGATGGAGCGGCGGCGGCGCTGCTGCCGGTGCTAGCCCCATCATCCGGCTCCGACCTAGCCAAGTAAAACGGCTGATGACCCGAGTCGGGTGAGGCGTAAATGGAATTGGTGGAATCGGGGCTTAAAATGGTAGGAGGCGAATGGATCGAGGAAGACCCGATGGCGCCTTGGCCGCTGCTGTACGACAACGGCGGCGGGAATTGGGAGCTCGACATGCGAGTTTCTGTCTGCCGTGGGTCGTCGATCTTAGTTTAAACACAAATACGGGGGGAATGCTAAGGCTGAGACGGGTGTGTTAGGAACATTCATGGATCCTCGCTAGACTGACTAGTCGAACGGATGCCGACTGAAGAGGCGCGTTTCTCAGGTCTTGGCCGGGCCGGGAATAGCGGAGGAGCGGTTGCGAAATGCTGGTCCCTTTTACGAATCGGGGTCGCGAAGGATGGAGATGGATGGATATAAAAGCCTTCGGGGACGGAAGAGGGGAGAGAGCTAGGGCGGCCGTCGCGTTTTGGGGGAAAAATGGAGATGTAGTTGGATTATAAACAACTGCTAAGAGGTACTCGATACTACCTAACCTATCCTCATTTGCCTCGTTTACCTCATTTAAGCCGTAATTGTATTATTTACTACCCAGGTAGGTAGTCCAGATAGCTCTGACCCTCGCGCCTTCGCTCCTCGCTCTCTTAAGGCCCTCTCCATCTAATGGAAGGGTCCGATGAGAGAGACAGAGAGGGAGAGGGAGGGAGGCTGTGTGAGGGAGGCAGGGCCTGGTCATCGCCGAAAGCGCCCACGGCAGCTATAGGTTAGGTAGGTAGGTAATCACTAATCAACAGGTATTTGCTTCCCGTCTATACTACCCAGTTACATCATACTGTACACTAACACTATTACAAGTGTAGTTGGTTTAAGTGGTTCGGTCAGGAATAGTGGGATAATAGGTACTGACTGAATGGGCAGAAAATGGGGACTGCCTTGGGTACAACTACACTAATGCATACTTTTTTTTTTTTTTTACTTACCTACCTGGTAGTAACAACAAGCATCCGAACAAGCATCTGAACAAGCATCTTCGATCTAACCTACACTACACTACGTTAACGACATGTCTAAGGCACGGCCTTTGGTAGGTAAGGCTACCTAACTACTACTTACACTACTACCATCAAGCGCGGGTCTCTCTTCTATCTATACTACCTACCTTAGGTACCTATCTATCTACCTAGGTATCTACCTACAGGTAGGTAGGCAGTTAAGTACTTCCTGAGTAAAACATGTAAGTCCACCCACCTACAGGACAGTGATGCAACAGTTTTTGCCCACCGTCTATCAATCTTCGTACTACTACACTGGATGCCCCCCCCACCAAAACAAAGAAAACAACGTGGGGTGATGGGAGGACATGGTCCTTAGACATAGTATGCAAAGAGCCAATTGACGTAATAGAGTTGTGTAGGCAGTTACTAAGTACAACTCAGTTCCTATGCTGCCTATCCTAACTCTCCTAACTCTCTGTAGGTACTACCTACGTATATTGAAGCATAAGCTAAATACGTTTGAAAAGGGGTGGGGGCATATAGACCCCCGAGAACAACAAGGGTGATTGGATGGCCTGCGGTCTAACAAGTGGGTTTTTTGGTTTTGGTGACCGGGGCACCGACCGGGCACTTGGCCGGGGTTGGGTTGCATGACAAGTCAGTAGGCAAGTCAGTAGGCAAGTCAGCACCCGCAGAGAAATACTACCTAAGTATATATGTACATAGTACTTGCAGCCAGCAGCCAGAAGCCAGCAACAGGAGATGGGGATACCTATCCCCGATCAGTACTACCCGATATATATTTCTCCTATCTCCGACCCGAAAGAACGTACTTAGTATATAAGCGGCAGGCCTCAGCTAAGCTACGCTACTTACATACTAGGTACCTAGTAGTGTCATCATTTTGGTTGGTCAAGATACAAACAGACAGGTTCAACTCTATCACTCTATCACTCTGTCGCTCCGTCACTCTGTCACTCTTCCTGTCACTCCGCCTGTCACTCTGCCTACCAAGGTACGGTCGTCAGAGTATCGGATTTTAGATGAGTCAAAAGTTCGACTTGCCTAAATTCCACCACTTCCTCTTCTTGGCCCGATCCCATAAAATAAAACTGAGCCGACCGTCTGCAGTCAGAATCGCCGAGCTCTCTCCTGCTGGAGATTGCCGAGACGCTTAGTCAGGACCTGCAACCACCGACGAATCACGAGCCCGCAGACATGAAAGGAGAGCGCTACCGCCCCTGTCAGCATATGCACGTATTGTCCCCCAGCAGTCCCAGTTGAGAATCCGTGACCAGACAGTAACCAGAACCGTGGCTTGATATGAGATGGCGTCAGCGCCGTGACCTCTCGCGGCTTTCGGTCCGGGCTTTGCTTGTTCCTTTCTTTCCTCCACATGCCGGGTTCGGAGAGTGCCTAGTTGCGATCTTCGCCGCAAACCTGCGAGCAGCAAACCCGTAACACGCACGCACACTAGAGCACCTAGGTGGAGAGTACCTAGGCAGATAGGTAGTCACATAGGTAGGTAGAGTCAACTACGTATTTACTACAAGTGTAGGTGGTATTTAGATAGTGTCTCGGTAGGCTGCATGGCTTAAGCGGCGAGAGGTCGACAGGGCCGAGGTCACCGCTTACCAGAACGGGATAATGAATCTGGTTTCATTCTTATCCCCAATCAAAGCTCCTCCGAAACTCCGCACGAACGCCCTTCCTCGTACAACCCGTGTCCACGGAAACTATTACTCAGCTCGGGTGTGAGTTTTTCCAACACCAACCAGCCTTGAGCTGACAATGACGGTTAGCTCCTCACAACTTAAGAGGGTATAGTTGCATTATTGACTCATCATTAATAAATCATATATAACTGGATCGTCGTATTCGAAAGTCAAAGGAGGAGATACTAATAAAATGTTATGCAAGCATGATCGCGAACCACTACCCTTCTTCGATACGTACTCGGAGCAACATCAGATCAAATCCAACTGGTGTATCAGCTGTTTTTTTTTTTTTTTTGATTTCTCAATGGGGTGACTCCCAACTCCCACTGCACCCAAACTAGTCCGCGTGTTTTGTCATCACATTGCAACATGCCCGGACTTCACGGTGTACATCTTCAACTAGGTATAAGCAGAGGCTGCATCGCGATGCCTAGCTGCTTTATGCTCGAACCAGAATAAGATAATGACTCAACGGCGAAGTCTCGCTTTTCCATCTGACACAACTCCGACGGTCCTGGTCCACGCATCTGTTATCCGAATTGGATATTATGCAGTCATGGCATTGTTACCAGGTATTTGAAAGATGCCTCTTTTCAAGCCGTTAATATGCGGCAACAGACAGTTGTGCGGTACTTTGGTGTTCCACAATCTGACCACCCAGTTTACGGAGGTTCGGGCTTACGCAATCAGGCGAAAAGAAGGGAACCACCCGAGGAGGGAATTAGTCACGAAATCTATTGGCAAAGCCATCTGGATCCCTTTCTTTTGCCCCAAAATCAGATTCCCTTCCCAGCTTTCGGCCCGTGTGCTGTTATAGCCACCAAAGCAAAGGTTGGTCTATCACCAACCCAAGATTGGTAAACTCAAATAGTGCGATGATCCTTGACAATGGTAATTAATACGTGTCGCGCCTTCTTCGGTGCTGAAAAGGGTGGCCCGGGAAAACAAACAATAGGCGGCACTGGCAATTGTGATTTTGAATTGAAACATGTCATAATCTCTGGTATAGGGGGGTAATGAACATTTGCTGTTGCGCAGAGAGCTATGCTAAGTGTTATTATTAAGATATAAGAGCCTCTCTCCGTTCTGGAGGGGTGATAAAAAAAAAAATCTATTTTTCAAGGTTTCAATGTGATAGGCTATAATGCTATTTACTAATTAGCTTAACTCCTAGTTCAACGCGTCAGTCACGCTGCATCATCAGTCAGTTGCTTCCACACTGTTATCCTCCTTTATACTTTGTGATCGTCCCTAGATCATTGCAAACAACAAAACGTCCTGCCGGTATGATCTCCTATTCCTAAGTTTAGTCAAAGTCATTAATTAGAGTGCTACAGATGTAGAAAACGGTAGCATCCCTTCAAAATAAAAATGATCCTGGTTTTACGGGGTCGAATCATTTTACTCTAGCTTCTGGAATATTACACTGACGTCTGTGGAGAATAGAATGTAAAGTAATTGTAATGGACTCTATTAGAGTCGGAGAGAGAAAAGAATAAGGCCATGTAAGCCTTCGACTAGACTCATCTTTCATTGTCTCTTCAACATCGTTATACCTGTGAAGGTAGTAGTGGTTTCTCACAACGTAAAGTACAGAAACAACCTCATCAATATAAAACAGCTTCTCAAATGGCACCAAAACCACTAAATTTCGACGAGGCCGGAAGCAACCCATCTTGACGTAGACCTGCTACAATAATAAAGTGACCAATTTTACTTTACTGCTTGGTGACTAATAAGCTATGAGTATGTTAATCATCAGAGGTGTTCGCAAACAGACGCTTTCCTCCTAAACCGAACACCCGTTTGGGTACAGGGCATCACAACGTATTGATTGTAGAGAGTTGAATGGAAGTATAAAAGAAAACCAGGCCAATGGCCCTTTCTCCTTTCTCCATTGTTGTGCAGTTACTACGCCAACCGAAAACAAAGGTAAGGGATAGGAAAACAGCCGATAATAAACAAACTGTCTAAAATACTAACCGTGTCTCCAGGAAATAAGCCACGGATTGTAATCAATGAAACAGAATCCGTCGGTTTCGGGCTTGGTAGAGTTAAACCCACGTCAGCGGGACGAGTCACGAGACTCGGCGAAATGCAAGGCCCGGCAAAGTCTACACCAACATCAGAGCTAGTGAGAAAACCCTCGGCTATAAAACGTGCGGCAACGGCCGTTCGTAAGCTAGTCGTTGGGCGTACTCTAGAGGAAAGGTCAGCAAGAGTAGAGAAGAAACAGAATGCGGAGCTAAATCGGTTATTCACCGAGTTAGCACTAGAGCGAGCGGCCCAGAAGCGGAAGAAGGAACTCAGGGAACTTCGTTTACAAGCATTGCAAACAGGCTTTATAGACCGGGAGCTTCTGCGGGAACTTGCCGAGGCTGAGCGAGTCTATCTGAACCCACGCCCCACAAGGAAGAGCCGGTTCGAAGGCGATGACTACACATTAATAGAGGGTCTCGTTGCACGCCTCCCAGGCCGCCTTTACGACGGTGATTACATCTTCCTAGGCTCGAACAAAGGCCTATACATCGGTAGTCACAACCTAGGTCGGGGCGCACACCAGATTCCCCTTGCGGCTGAGGGCCAGTATAGTGAGTATCGAGAGACTGCTCGGGCCTACTACCAGCTCTGTAGGTAAGTATGGGTGGCTAAGTCTGGCTTGACTGGGATGGGCCATGCTGTGTTTTGATGTCTAACCTTCGTAACAAAGGGGAATGGATGGATAGTAGCCGTAATTTAAACAACTGCTAACCCCTCAACTAGTGTACCACAGGCATTAAAGCCATCAGAACAAAGAAAGAAAAAAAATGAATATAGACGCAAGCCATAGCCTAGCTATTAATTACCTAAAATCACCAAACTCTGCAACTAACTTTAAGGTAACCCTAAAGGTACCCTGGATTACTTGTGATTGAAACCTTACCCTTCACCATATTTCAATCCTGGGGGTATATCACGGTGTGCCTGGTGTCACGCATATGTGGACCCTATATATACCACTAGTACTCGTGGAGTATCAACAGTGTCGTTTTTACCTCCGCGACATCTGAAAACCATACGTTCATATCCACTATGCTAATTAAAATCGCACAGAAGGCCAGAGACCTGGAACACATTCCCTGAAACAATTCTTTTCACCGAGTTATCAGTAGCTCTTCGTTCATTGTAAGAGGCTTCTTTTTGCACCACCTGTTCTGAGCCTCCCCTCGTCCATCAGTGATGTATTCGAAGATATCTATTACAAAGAATCCTAAGAATCTTTATCCCCAGTGCTACCATCATCTACAGGTATCGAGTGGTGTGTGAAGGAGTACACTACTCTACTACCCGTAGTATACGTCACGTCCTACTATTCCGGCACACGGATGCCAACCCAGCATCGAGAACATGCCCGGGAATCCCACAATCCCTGATGTAGGAAAACCTTTTCTCCTGTGGAGCCTGTGTTTCCAATATTCACACTGATGAAAACTTCGGATCCGTGGGGACTCATCTTCCACTAAATCGGTCTCTAATCCAATTAAAAGGTCCTGAGTTGGATGGCCCCCGGTTGTCGCGGCCTCGCTCGCCCTGAGTGGACCTCCGGCTTGGTGGCGACGGACTGCGAACTCTTGGCGAACGATGGGCTGATGCATTATGAGATGGGGGGGAATTTGAATCTCGTAGGCGGTCGCGTGGCCGGTCGTTGGGAGCAGCTAAGCCGCGTATGGAATCAAGCCTCTCTTCTCTTGCCTGTCGCAGATGCGTCCTCCGCCTCTCAGCGGGTGTGGGTCTTGATGATGATGGATCGGTAGACCGTTGCGGATTCTGTGAGCCGGTGGTTTCGTTGCGTGGTTTACCGGCGGCTGCGCCATCGATAGCTGCGCGGCAAACCGGGCATGAGTTATGTTGCTTTAGCCACAAACTAGCACACTCTTCGTGGAACCAATGCTTGCATGGAAGCACTACAACTTCGTCTCCCACCTTGACTTCATCAATACAGATTGTACACTCGCCCTTGAGCTCGGGCCCTAACATCTCTTCATCTAAATTTCTTCTCGGCAGCGAAGCAATAGCATTTTCAGTTGCCGGAGGTGGGGCATTTGATTGAGGGTTGGCTTCCATCAAGTTGGTGATAATACGGTCCAATGCTTCTTGCGAGTAGACAGCGTCGCCATGGATCGCGCCAGGGTTTACAATGGAAGCTAGAAGTTGATTCAAAGCGGTCCCAATATCTAAGGGGCGACCGGGGCCGGGATCGGGACCGGGGCCATCACCATTATCGCCTTGGTTGGGCTCTCGAGTTGATGGGTCTTCACGCCGCATAGGAGGGCCTAGCAGTAAATCACTGAAAATCCTGCGAGTTCCATTAGTACTGGGAAATATGTAACCTTTTGATAAGGCTGTTTGGCTTGATTGTCTACCTTTGAAAAGGGTCATCAACACTCATCGGAGAGTGCGATCCATGAGGCCTTCTGGCACTTGTGCCTGTAGTAATGGTGAAGCTGCTGACACCACCGGTAAATCCTGGGCCGCGGAATGTTCGATAGGTGATCTGAGGCCCACCGTGATCATCATGAAACAAAGTTTCGGGCCCAGAGCGGCCAACCATGCCGGGGCCACCAATATCTCCAATCATCTCGGTGAACCTCCGAATTATGTCGTCGCTACTCCCGGGGGAGACTCGTGAGCTACGGCTATAACCCGACGTTTCGGGTGAACGATGAATCACGCGTTGACCAAAAATACCACCCGGCCCATGAAAGTGGTGCTCCTCAATATTATGCTCGTCCGGGTCCGAATCAGAGTCATGATGGTGATGGTGATGATGGTGGTAATGAAAGCGTTGCTCCGGGTCGGAGTCAGCCGAACCGTCGTCCCCCCGAGGGTCAAATCCCGGGGTCACCTAGTGTATTGTTAGCACAAATAATATTTAGTCCCAATTTAGTAGTGCGTACGATCTCTGCGAAATCTCCACGGCAAACAGGACAAGAGAGGCTGCCAGGGTGTTCATCTCGGTACCATTCATGGTGGCAACCGTGACAAAATACTATCTCTCGCCCCTCGGCTGGTTCGAGGTGTTGGCCCCGAGCCGCCATTTGGCCCTGCCTAGATTGTTGATAAGCGGCAAGGGCGGTAATGCCGAGGCCGAGTGCTAGGCCAGCTGTTCTCAGCGCTCGAAAAGCCACAGTGACGACGGGAAGCTCGGTATGTCCTCGGTATTGTCGCTTAGGTGGGAGGGGCCTCGTGCAAAGGTCGTAGACAGCGGGATAGAGAAGAGAGGCGACCCGACACCACGGCGGTTCGTTGAGCTGAAATTGAGAGTCGGTATTGATTGCGGGCTGCAAATAGCAGAAGAATGTTCTAGGCCGTTTGTGAGCCTTGCGGGGAGGGTGTACAGGCGCGGGGAGGATGTGGAGGATAGAATGCCGAGACAAGGCTGACTACACTCTGGGCGTATTGAAATAGGTTGTCGCAGGGCTTGGTAGAATTCTGGCTAGGTAACAGTTATCTGATTTTGCACGTCTTGTCAGCAGCGCGCGCTATGCTTTGGTTTGCAAACCAAATGCAGGCAGGCGTGGCGCATGACGTGCATGGTCGGGCCGGAAATGGATGAAAAGGGCAAGACGTACAGAACCATTCGCAACTGTGCAATCAGAGAAGCAAGTCATGGGCGACGTTAGTAGGCGTGGCAAAATGGTGCAAGGGCAACCACAGAGGCGGGTATCTAACGGCGGTCGGAGATGTGAGCAAGTTGCCCTGGTACCTAAGATGGGCGCATGAAACGATCGTAGTACCTAGATAGGTCTCTCGAGTGTACCTAGGTAGGTAGGCCGATACTCGCGGGTAAAAAAGACGCCGATCTTGGGATGCCAGACATTCCAGAATTACCTAAATAAAGAGGCGAGTGGAAGGGCTAGGTACTAGGACCGACCAGGCCGGGTGCTGTATGCACAATATTCTCCTCGGGTTGTGTCTCTACCCAGGCGATTTAGCTATCTAGATAGACGGCGGTACTTTGGTAGAGAGCTAGTGGTCGGGCACAAGATGTTGCTTGAGAATATTACGAGGGAGGTTAGATAAATACCTAGGTACGGCGGTATAGTGAATAAGCGCGGTAGCCGAGAACGGACAATGGCATAAGAGCCACTGTTGCACGAATCAATATGATCTCAGGATCTTATTGTCGTCGGATAGTTATTCCAGGTTGAGTGTGAATGAATGAGCGTGTATATGCATTTGGTAATACTGTATTCCAGTCCTGATGACGGGAGCTAGAGCCTTAGGTACCTTAGGTACTAAACCTGGCTAAGAGGCACTGAATTAAAGGCAAGTAGGTTACCGTAAATGGTTGGTTATTTCTTTCGTCATTCTCTGTAGGTACCTAGGTACCTAGTAATGAGTTCTGCGGGGCAAATAGAAAGCCAAAGAGAGATATGCACATCATTTGTTGGTTTTACGGCTCTGCCGCCACATGTGGCTAATCGCTATCTGAGTAGGGTAATCTACCTAGGTATCTATAAAACCCCTCCCCACTACAACGTTGTCCTCACATACTGCCCATAGGCTGGCTACCTAGGTAGGTATGATTACATTCTTGGTGTTCTGCCTTGTGCAGGCTAATCAGGTTAGGTACCTGTCATTCATTATAATCCTAGTCCACGAAATGGATAGAATGGTACTGTCAATTAATGACACTGCCTCGGGCTGAAATGCCTGCCTTGTCTATCTGTACATGGATATTGCGCAACTACACTAGTCTGATCATGCCATTACGGCCAAGTCTACTACCTAGTAATATTATTAACGCAGAGGGATTTGCTGATAGGTGATGAACAGAAGTGTGGTGACAGTCTGAGTGAAGAAACTTGTAGTGTCGTTATTCGCTACTACATGCCTTGGCCAGAGCAACTCGGCATACACGCTACAGCTGTGCACTGGTTTGGTAACCCGAGCATATGTGTGGTGGCGTAGGTATTATATATATGATGCGATAAGGAGGAGAATGTTCATAAAATATACCAACCGTTTTAACGCCAGAGTCAAATGCAACCGCCAACGCTCAGCTTCTTTCCGTCTTTCCTGCCCGACCCTTTTTTTTTCCTCTTTTTTCAATCACCGTCTTTTACCCCGGAAAAGAATGCCACCAACTACGCCGGCAGCGATGGCTACACCACTTATGATCGCAACACCCACCAACCCTTCTTTCGTCACCTTGTCATCGATTAGTCGGCGCAGGTCAGCGGCTTGCAGATTTGCCGGCTCTTTCTCAAGAAGTAGATCGTTGTAACGCCTGGCCTCACCATAGTTGCCCAGCTTGTAGTTCCCCAGGGCCAGGTAGTATAGACATTCGCGGCGGCGTTCTGGCGCTACTCGGAAGATTTCGGATAACAGGCGTACTCCTGTCTGCTGGTTGTTCCTGGAGTTGGACTTTACGAGGCCCTTTGCGCAAATACAAGGTCAGTATGGGCCTCGGCTTGGTGGGACACGATTGCACCGCCTGCAAATAGGGAACATACCCATGCGTAGTTGAATTTGGTTTGTACACCCACCATATCGCCCTCTTTCTCATATTGCGCCCGGAGAACTTGTAGTTCCTCTTCTCTCAGGGGACTAGTCCCGGTGGTCAGTTGAAGTTAATAGAGTTGGGCCCCAAGGGAGTAGTAGCTTACGTTTCCGCATCGACGGCGTCTATAAAATGAAAGCTCATATTAGCACATGATAGAATACGAGTTTTTTTGTTGTAGATCACACGTACGTGGTAGCGCAGTCATCTTCTTTCAGCTGAGCAGGGCAAGCTTCCGAATAAGCAAAACCAAATCACAGGCCGGGATTCGGAGGCGTTGTCATGTGCTTTGAGGCAATCTTGTGGACGTGAAGATAGAGTCGTTAAGAATAGCTTCAGGTTGAGATCGGTTGCTGTAGGTATGGATTGGCGGAACAAGCTAGATGGAAGTCGGGAATGCTGTAGAGTAGGTAGGAGTCTAAATGTACCTAAAGCGTATTCCAAAGTCAGAAGCTAAAATGCTTGATGAGTGCTAGGTGGAGAGGTGGAGAGGCACGAGCAAGGCTACCAGCTATAGCCGTCCTACCTACCTACCTGCAATGACGCATCAGTGGACCCATTAGGTGCCTAGGTACCTAAGCTACCGTAAGGTAATTAGGTATGTTTTAGATGTACCTTTGAGCCACGCCGCTTTTAGCCCCTGCCCACTATGTAGGTACCTAGGTACTTATTCGATATACGAACCAGCCAGCCCAGCGACGATTTCTCACTCACCTGTACCTGTACCGGCTTGTCACTACCACGGCGAGCGTACTACCTAGGTAAGAAGCGACTTGGATATAGCCTGGTATCTAGCAAATACCTCTCTATTGAAGAGAGTATCAAGGCTGGAGAGAAAAGAGAGGAATGATGAGTATGTATACGATGTATACGGGTAGCGGGCGGGCGGGGGGGCAGCATCCTCTTATAAGGGTATTTACGTTCCCTCCTTGGAAGATAGTAGCTTGGTCATATGGGAAGATCTATACAGGCTACCAAAACCATAGTGTTTGAGATGATTTTACTTTGTGAACGAATAGACGAATGAACCTGCCAGGTAATGGGTAGGACCAAGTTCCCGAAGAAACATTGAATGATACCCTGTATATTCATGACAGATCAGATCAAATTGCTCGAATGAATGGAAACTTAGACTGGGCCGGTAACTAGGGCTAACCACCGCCGTACTGTGAAAAGGGCGGAGGGGGGATGGGATTTTGTAGAAGCCTTAGGCTATAGTAAAGACATGATCTTGTTACTTGAAGCATCTGAAACCGAACTTGCGCTCACTAAGAGTTCTAGGTATAGATCAGCTTACAGACACACCAGCAGTGTCGCAGCCGTCAAAGCCACAACATAATTAAACCGCTATAGTCCGAATATGAGTCATTACTTAAGCCATAGTAGGCGGGACCAAAGCACTTGACAAATGTTTCCCTCAGGCTAACTAGACTGGCGACGGGAGGAGAGTTGGGTGGCTGTTGCTGGTTTTGCCGGACTAAAGTTGCCACCGCATCCAGCAACATCGGCATACGAATGAAGTTGGGCCAATATCCGTCGGTGAGAACGGCTGAATAGCGAATAATTAGAGCTTAAGGTACGCCGCCACACGGCTCAGAATACTTAGCACAGGCTTCGTAGAGCAGCTGGCCGCCAGAGTCCGAAAAACCTTGTCCACCAAAGACGGTTTATATGTCATAAATATCAGCCGTCTATGATATTTGAACCCGCCGCAGTAATGGAATCCAGGCAATCAGCGCAGTACCTATCCGTGCAAAACGCCGTGAGCAGTGGAGATAGGGAGAAAGCTAGAGATGGAGCAGAAATCAAGATGTATGGCTTCATTCCGATTGAGGGGTAACGATGAGAAGCAATATGTAACACCTCTATTTAGCATTGATGTCGTGAATGAGGACTCGAGCTAAAACATGGAGTGTTAATCACTCAGTGGGGACGTTTAACTATGCGGCCTTCGACTCATTTCATACGACGACATTATCACAGTCACGTATCAGCGTATTTCTTCCTTTGCTATATCACCTGGTCTCTGACACAATGTCCTTACAGCACCCGTATTGCAACTCTTCTATGCGACCAGGGACAGGGACTAGCCACTATTGCGTAGAACACTTAGCCTCGCCACCGATACTATTCGTTTTACCGTTCGCAGTCCCAGGACTTGCCGACGATGGGGTTGGATGGTTAGAATACTACGGGGCCTATCTCGAGCCACAGAACCCGGATGACTACGCTCGAAATCTGATCACTAACGGTAGAGAACACCCCAATGCAACTCGTTTGGCCGAATCTGGGCTTCCCGCGGAGTTCCCGTGGGATGACCATGATGACAGCTTGATAGAAGTCCAATAGACGTAGAATAAGAGCTAACTCATCGACTTTTTTCTTGCTCGTTTTGTAAGGATATGTATTCACATATTTTGGCATCAGGAGCCAACGTCGGCGATTTCGCCGTCCCAAATACTAAAAGCTGTGAGGTAATTTCCGAGTATCTACACGTTGTCGATATCTCATACGATTTCACTTGGCCACTAGATGGCAATCTTGGTTCTGCAGTCAACTCGGCGACAGACGAGCCCCGTAGACAGAATCTCGGCGTGTTCAGTACCCGCGCCGATGTCAGTAATACTAGTACTTCCACAGAGTGCAGCACCGCACGCACTGATTGTACGCACATCCTAGGCATTAACTGCGGTAACGCGACACTCCGTGACGCTCGATCGCAACCTGGGGGTAGGGGTCGCAATGGTCTCATACAAGGCTGGGTCGGGATACCTCAGTGTGGGAGCACGTTTGGCTACATTGAGGGTCAAGCTCCTAGGAATTACACGACACAGCAGGCGGATGGCCTAAACGAACTAGATGGACCGGACTTGAACAGTAGAGACGCTTTTTAGGGGGGCGGTGAGTGACGCGTTCAACGGCTTGAATACCACCACGTACGAGGCCGCTGTTGCCAAATTGCAAGTTATGATATGCTGGTGGTCCCAGTCATCTCGAAGGCCTCGCATCTCTAATTAATATGGATGTAAGTCAAAAACACTACTCATGTTTGGGTGTCCGACGGTGACGGTGATGGTGAAGAAGCAGGGAGTTTGGTACAATACGGCTCAGGAATCGTTATAACAGTTGCTCTAGCCTAGGTTCTAGTGGCAGCTACTTTCACGACACAAACCAGTATACTCACAGTCCACAGTGATATCCCGGCTTCTTCAGATTTATGTGTTCTATATCGACATCACTTAATATGATGAGAATCAGGACTAGGAAAGGTATCGGCCTTTTGCAAAGAATAATGTTAAATGGCAATATCGCTTAGTCACACTGACCGGAGCAAAAGCGACGATTACGCTAAACCCGATTTGATACTACCCACAAAAAGCTAAAACCTGGAGCCTGCCTATCTAGGTACCTGCTTAAAAAATCACCCTGGTGATTGCCAAACTCATTGTTTTGTTAATTACTGCTTTTGGCTATCGCGGAGTTCCCGTCATGGCCATTCGACACCTCGACTAGTGTGTGGTGCTTCAATTTATTCAGTCATGAACAACAACTCAAAGGTACCACAGCGGTTTACCATTCCACATTTAGAATTCGCGATTACAGAGCCAATTCTCGCGCCCTTGCAGGAACCCTACTTCATCACAATAAGATCCAATCCACGATGTTGCTCGATGAGGACCCCGCTACGGTACGCGACTTGCGCAAACCACGACTAGCCAAAACGTGCTAACTGCTTATTTACATGCAGCTCATCCACCACACTATAAACAACTTCAACACAGCGCCTGATAAACTAGCCATCTCACGGATACAGAACAATGTATCCTCGTTGGAGCAAGAGCGCGAGAAGCGTCTTCGCGATGCCGAGGCCGCGCTCAAGAGTAAGTTCGCAATCTTATCTAGGAAAACAGAAGAAAAGAATCAAAGAAACCTTGCTAACGAAAGAGGGGGTTTCTCTCTACACAGAACTCTCGCGACAGTTAAACACGCAGCAGACCCAATACGAGGAGCTCACATCGGCACACTCGTCCTCGGCGCACGCAAGCGAGATTTCACGACTGGATACACAAAAGTTCCGGATCGCAAAGGCCACTTCGGACCTAGAGATGGAGACGGAGCGTCTGTCGTCGCAAGCAGCGGATCTCGCGGCGCGGCTCCAAGAGCTTGAATTACAGGGTGTGGAGGGTATGGCGGACGAGGCGGCCAAGCGTAGGGATCCTGTCGACGACGAGGTGCTCCTGAGACTCAGCGTATACCGTAGCCTCGGCATAGACGTTGAACGCGACGAAAAGGACGGCGAATTCTGCAAGGCCATTGTGCGGAATGACCGTAAGGGCGATGTGCACGTTGTCAACATCGACAAGAAATTCTCCCGCTTCTTCTACGCCAACTATTTCTGGCAAACGATTTGAATAGCCTGCGGGGCGGCCGTGTGCGATCAGTGGCCACTTTGGGCGACATCCTAAATTGGATGACGAAAATCGTGAGTGTCTAGATGACTGATGCTGGGAAGGACCGGCGTATGGCGTTGGAATACCACGGAGGTTACTAAGCCTGATCGGTTTGTTGGCCTTTACGCATTTGTTATAATTGGAAAGTGCCAAAGAAATTATATTTGTTTCATATTATATGCGTCCTAATGGAGAACGTCACATCAGTTCGTTGTAGTCAAAGTTCAATGCTCTAAGCTCCTTGCGCCACGCCTTTCCCGTCGTCCCTTGTGGTTGCCACGAGCAATTTAAAGTCGTATTTTCATTTTGCCGTACTTTCCGTCAAACGGTTCTCTTCTAGCCAAACTGCGCGTGGCCTTTATAGAACTACATATTTCCTCTCCAGATGGTGAAGCTAACCCTAGATGCCCAACTTCTTCGTATTATTTCTCATAATACGTGGGGAAGAAGTTGTCATGGTCAGCTTTGGTGAGCCCTTAGCGCTTATTCATGGTTGGCGTCCTCGAGCTAGACCGGCTTGGAGTCTTTAACGCCTCGGGACTGTGCGATCTTGCCATCAAGCCCGGTCTCACTACCATGCCGGAGCCAGTAGGGCCTGCCATTACAGCACCTCCACTCTGTGATCGGAAGTGATGGCGCCGGTAGGGGTTTTCGAGCCGCGAGTTAAGATTGTACCACTGCCGTTCGTCGGTGCCATCGGTATCTGTATCGGCACTCTCTAGTCTCCATCCACCGACGCCCTCGAAATCTCTTTCTAGGCCAATGCTTGGGGTAAGTGCCGCGAACCCGTCAGTACCGGGCACTGGAGTGACTGAACCGCTACCGCCGCCTCCCTGATGTTTCGCACGTCGCCGATGCTTGAACGTGGTGGCCGCTGGAGAGGGAAGGGGTGTTGAATTCGTCGGAGAGCCGGACGTTATAGCGGGCGCGCCCCGAGACTGTAGATATCAAGTCATTATAGCTCGTTATGAAGAGATAATTTCCAACACCACATACTGCAATGTAGCGAGCTTGTGTGGCATGGCCGATTAATACGTATTGTAATGTCTCGAGACCGACGTCAAAATACACGAGGAACAGCCTAAGAAAGAGCACAAGAAAGGCGATGATAGTTGTGATACCGGCACAGAGGGCGAGGGGTAACGCAACAATGAAGACGAAGGGGAAAATGAAGAACTTGAGGGGATTAAAGAAGAGCATCGGCACAAATAGCATTAGAGTAATTATGATGAAAGTGCACGTATAACTTGCGATATTAGGTGCGAGGACTTGACGGTCGATTACCCAAGCGACAAGTTGGTGGTCTCACATGGTCATTGTGATTGGAATTCGTTGGGTGGATGGCTAGACCCAATTGATTTGGGCTACTCGACGAGATAGGCTGCTAGAACGGCTGAATATATTAGGAAGAAGGTGAAAGGAGTTCGGCGAGGGAACGAATATTAATGGCTACAAATATAGAGATAACGACATACAAAGAGACGAAGCCAAAATGGTGCCACAAACTCTCGATAGCTACAATAAGCAAGGACCTATCACATGCGTCACTCCCGGGATCCTGGAAACGCAGTCGTACCGTACTACTAGGGTGGTTCTGCGTAATTTTCTAACCGTGTGTATTATTCTCAACTCGATTATACGTTCCAACATTTAACTTTAACAAACGGTTGGTAGAATGCCTTGATAGCTCAATAAATACTGTATAGCATATAAACCTACTACCTCTCTTAGGTATGTATAGACGTACTGCTCTGTAAAAGTTACAGTAGCCTCACTTACCTATAAACTTAAAGATTTAATGTTTACGCACGTAATATATATAGCTATACATGCATACAGCTACTAGGAGGTAGCTATACACGTATATAGCTAGCTAAATATATTGCTTATAAAAATATAATTCTACAAACGTTTACAATGTGCAACTAGAAATTTCCTGCCGGTAGATTATGTACCTGTTTATAATACTCTCTGCAGGGGCCGGTACAGTAGGTACCTAAGTACAAATAAGAGAGCTAAGCGTTATCGTTCTTCTACTACATAGCAGTACGGCGGGGTTTGGCGGGGTCTGGCATGTGTGACTCAGGTCCACTCCGTTTCAATATCGACCTGGAATAGGGGCCGATTATGCGAAATACCTTTCGCAGTCTCTATTCTTCCCCCAACCCGTCGTCTCGTCGCCGTTGGTGAGGCCACCTACTTTTGCAAGATCATAAACTTATAACCACCAGCACCAACCAATTCTCTACCTACTGCTTGGTTCCAAGAAGCAGCCCCGATTACCCCACTATCTGCTCTGTTATCAACGGCTCTGACGTCAAGATAGGCGCCAACTTACCCTTGCAGGGTCCTGGCTGAAACCTTCATACCTATCTCAGCCCTCCCAACCTCGAGGCCGAACATTATTATAGCGTTGCAAAGAGATTGGAGTGGTATAAAAGCTTATATTGTTTTTTGGTTTTTTTTTTTCGGGTGGGGGCGGAGCCTTTATCCTCGCACTACGATTAAGTTCTGATACTAAGCTGCCAACATCGACTGAGGCAAAACCTCAGAATCCTAGTGAAACTTTATCGAACTCAAGTCAACTAGAATTGTTGCTCATCTGGTTTCATTAATACCTTTTTAAGCTTAGCTTACTTTACCTACTACCGCTGCCACCAAATTAAAACCTGCTCATCGTCTTAATGTGCATACAACATTCCGAAGGAGACGGGGAGCCTAATTTGGCGCACGATGCCGCGGGGGCTTCTCGTGAGCTATTCCCTTGGGATGCTGGGATTTTTGATGCTCACTGTCATCCAACCGACACAATGGCATCTATAGCGTCTATACCTGCCATGAAAGCACGTACCCTGACCGTCATGTCCACACGATCACAGGATCAGGAATTGGTTTGCGAGGTGGCGTCCAAACACGGCGTGCATGACGGTAAGACGTTATTGTCACCCCCCCTTGCACTTAGGGACCAAGGCCGCATAGTCCCCTCTTTTGGTTGGCACCCTTGGTTTTCTTATCAACTATACGACGATACGGTGTCAAATCCGACGTACGATGGCACACCCGCTGGGAAAATAGCGCATTATGATCGAGTCTTGGCTCCTACGCCATCGTCGAAAGACGCCTCGTTTAGCGACGGACTTTGTGATCCACAACCGTTATCCGAGTTCCTCGATGAAACCCGAAGACGTTTGGAAAAATACCCTCTTGCTCTTGTGGGTGAGATTGGTGTAGATAAAGCTTTTCGTCTCCCGATGGCCTGGACGTCAGCCGGGGAAACCAACCGAGAGGAGGGGCTTACTCCTGGTGGCCGCGAAGGCCGCAGGCTGAGTCCATATCGCGTGCAGATAACACATCAAGCCGCTATATTACGGGCTCAGCTCGAATTGGCCGGGCGTATGGGACGCCCTGTTAGCGTCCACGGTGTTCAGGCTCACGGCGTGCTGTATGACACAATAGCAGGCTGCTGGAAGGGTTACGAAAAAGAGGTTTTATCTCGCAGACAAAAACGCCAGATCGCTACAGGTGCAGAAGACTTCTCAGATGACACGGACGAGGATAGCGAGCACGATGCTACACCGAATAGGAAAGGCAGGCCCCAAAAGCTAGCAGGGGATAGCAACAAAGGAACCAAACCAAAATTGTTCCCACCTCGAATATGTCTCCATTCGTACAGTGGCCATGTTGACCAACTCAAGATGTACATACACCCTAGTGTACCGACTAAGGTGTATTTCTCATTTTCCATGGCTGTTAACTGGGGTACCGGTGGAGGCGAGAAGACCGAGGAAGCTATTCGGGCAATACCAGATGATCGGCTCCTCGTCGAAAGTGACTTACATATCGCTGGGGAGCAGATGGATAGCAGCCTGGAGGAAGTGTGTAGAAAGATTTGCCAAATAAAAGGATGGGACCTTCGCGAAGGGGTGGAAATACTAGGGCGTAATTGGCGGGAATTTGTCCTCTCGGATAGCAAATAATTTTCTCTGGAGAAACAGAATCCCATAAACCGGGGTGGGTATAACGGGCGGGTTTCAGGTTGGTAGTCGCGGACTATATATATTAACATATCGCAATCATCATACATAGTGAGTATCACTGGTGTATGCTAACAATGTATAAGAGCTAGGTCTTGACTAATATTTTAGAATGAAGGAATTGGGTACAAGTGTGCAACCTTTGGCTTTATGGAAACAGACTGGATGATCTTGATATAGAAAAAAAAGGGGAGGAGAAAAGGAAAGAGAAGGAGTAGCTGGATTAAGTCTGGTTTATACACTCTTATATTCTGCATATATTGATGATAAACAAGATGAGGCTTTGAAGAATAAAGTCGGCAATATACCAAAGCAAATAGTTAAAGCAAGGGAATGTCATAGCAGATGAATTTTAGATATGTTTTTATTTACGTTTCCATATTTAAGTGCAAAGTCCCGTCTCTTTTCTATACAAAAAGTATAAATCTAAAGTTCGAGCAAGGAAACACTACTATATGTTAGTATGTACCTACCCACCTGACTGAGCCTTGATTAGTACATGCCTACTTAGTAAGTAGGCATGTAAGTACCTAAGGAGTCTGTCTGCCTATGGTACTAGACTCCACTTGATTAGGTTTCCTTCCTCCAATTTTCCGGGCAATTTTCTTCAATCATTTGCCAGAATTTGCCAGAATTTGCCTCCCGGAAGACCCCGTTCTTGCCTGCCCACATGGGCTTTGCCTGATTGTCTGCCCAGGCCTCCCTAACCTCCCTGCCGCTCCCTACCTACTTTTTGCCTTATCCCCCATCCCCTTCATCGTCTCAATCCACCCACGAAGCTCCAGGCTGCCGGCACTTTCTTCGCACACACCCTACCCGAAAAACCTTGATTGTGACGGTACAGTACCAGTACACCAAACACCAAGCACCGTTGTTCAGGTACCCGAGAGCTATCTAGTCTAGGCTTGCAAGGGACACCAGGGTCGCGTCACATTTTCTCCGCTAGGGGAATATTCCGCAGGTGCCATTGTCCCACAAAGCGTATTCCATCTGTTCTTATCCTTGCGCCGCCTTACCTTGCTGCCGGCCTGTCTGCGTAACGCTGCCGGTGTCCGGTCCACCGTTCCTCCCTCTCTACCTAGGCCCTACTACCTAGCCCTCTACCTGCTGTGCTGTACACAGACCTGCTGTGCGGTACTATAGTTGTAGTGGTTAATTATTATTATTATTACCTTTTTCCAAGGGGGGTTTGTGACGGCGGTAGTGTGCTAGGTACTGCGCTGCTGACATCCGAAGGAGACGCCTCGAGACAGTTTGGGCCTTGAACCTTCTGCCCTGACCAAAGTGCCTACCTAGGTAAACAGGGAGGAAAGTTTGGGCTAAGCTGAAGACATTTCTTTATTTTTACCTCTATAGACTGTTGACTACGTATAGACTAACCTATACAGTACGGAAGGTCGAGGTTACCCAGGTACTTGCGTACATTTTCTCACGACAGTGTCTACCGTTAGCTCTACATACCTTCTCCTTGCTTGCTTACTTCAAGTCGGTTTACACCATTGGAGCACCATTTTATTGTTGCTGTACTTGCACAACTCCTGCCCCAATTGTCTCTCGTCCTTTCTCCTGCGTTTGAAGCAAAGGAATCGAGGGCTTGCGTATACGTGCAGCTTCTATTCGCCGTTGTTACTATATACGACCCAGTCGACTGTGATCGGACCCCTGGTCTGGCTTGCTGACTGGCTGCTTGCGCGCAATTGGTGTGTGTGCCACCACCACACATCCTTTTGTCGTCAACAGACGTACGCACGCATATCGGCATTTTGATCGTCATACCCCCTGCCCCTTGGGATCTCACCCCCCCACAACGCGCGCGACCACAGAGTGCACGCACACTATTGTATCTACCTGCCCGCTGCGGACTTTCGTCTCAACTGCCCCCAGCGGAACAAATCTGAGAAGAGGCCCCAACGAGTCCCGTCCCGATCTGCCTGTCCTCGCGCTCTCACGCCCACGTCACGCCCACGCCCACGTCCACGCCCTCGCTTGCCCAGCCCTGCCCGCTGTGCACTAGCTTTTGCGACAGCCTGTCGTGAGCCATGTACGCCGGCAACTATGGGTATCCCAATAATCCTGCTGGCTCACCACAGTACAATGGCGGCGCCCCACCCCCGGGCTCTCATAATTCTGCTATGCAGCCTGGAACGTCTTCCAACCAGATGATGTATAATGCTCAACACTTTCCCATGGGCGCCCAGTCTGCTGCTGCCTTTCCGGGCAATCCTAGTATGATGCCCGGCGTAGTTCCTCCCGGAATGATGCAGAACACCGGTATGCCGCACATGGCCACTCCTAATGGCCAAAGTAAGCTTGCTTTCCTTCTGTCATAGCTTTGTTCCACGGTTGTGTCCTGTCTTTCCTTTGCCTCTATAGCTATGTGTGTATTGTTCCCTACGGCCCCTTCTCATGTGTAAGGCAAGGCGGCTTCCGGCATTCCTGAACTGGAAACGGGTGTTGGATACGACGCCACAGTTAGCTCAACTGATCGTCGTACTCGTTGCTCTCGGCGTGGGCTTGTTTGGGCCCCATTATATACTCGTGGTGTCATTTAACTTCCTACCTCAAATGATGTGTGTTGCTGATATCTGATTGACGAGTAGTGTCTAATTTCCAACCTCCGTACTCCAACCCTGCCTACGGCGCTGGTATTCCGAGTTCCGTGCCACCGCAAATGAATATACCTCCGAATTACGCGATGGGGGGCGGCATGCCTATGGCTGGGTTTCCTATGCAGCAAGGCATGAGTCCGCAACAGCAGCAGCAACAGCAGCAGCAGCAGCAGCAAATGATGCAGCGTATGCAAGCATCTCAGCCTAATGCCAATATGTCGACGCCTACACCCCAACGGAACTTTCCAGCCCATCCCTCACCAGGAACACCGGCCCCGGGCAATGGGCCGGCTTTGCAACAGTCTCAATTTCCCGGGCCACCAAATGCACAAGGACCACCACACGGGCAGCCAACAAACAACACACCGCAGCAACAGCAGCACCACCAACAACAACAGCAACAGCAACAGCAAGTGCTGCCCCCATCACAAACACAAGCACAAGCACAAGCACAAGTACAAGCACCCTCTTCAAATAGCATACAAACACCACAGACGCCTACATTTCCAACCCAAGCTCAGGGAAATAATACAAATGGCGTGTCATCCGGATACACTCCATTGAGCCCAGGGGCAGACCCAAAGGACAAAGAGCGAGTGGGTGTGATTCTGGAAATCAACAATGAGTTACTACTAGAAGCTATGCAAATTCAGAGCACTCAGCACACTATCAAGAAAGAACGCGCAGCTATGAATGATACTGATGGCAACACGAATGATGGCGAGAAAAAGTCCTCAGAGGAGGAGCAGCTTGCGCAGGATTATGTCCAGTAAGTTATATTAATCATTCCCTCCCAAACAGTATTCCTTTTTTTTTCAATTAACAAATTCAGGTGTATGCGTAGACTTCAAACAAACCTGGCGTACTTGGCGGGCCTTGCTGATAAAGAAAGAAAGCCTACCCAGCCATCTCATACATATCCTGCATACTTGAAACCACCGCCGTTGAATACAAGCATCAAGCTTAGACAGGTGCAAGCTCAGGAGGGAAGTGAAGTCAAAACTGCCATTCTAGACCGAGAAGAAACAGCCAAATACATTGGGGAGCTATACAAGAGGCTCCAAGCTTTATTCCCTGATATTGATCCAAATAAGGAGCCTAGCGTGCGACCAACAGCTCCAGCGCTTAATTCAACGCAATCCGGCTCACAAACTCCTGGCCAGGCTAGCCCCGTGCCAGGAAAACAACCAACACCAACACTAGCAACATCTGCACCTCCTCAGCCCGCGACTATGGGTATCCCTGCTCCCTAAGAAGAGCCGGCGGCTTATAGCCGCGCGATGGAATGACGCCTCTTCGCCGTATGAACTCTATGTATGCGAACAGTACAATTTTAACATCTAGTGGGCTGAAAAAAAAAAAGAAAATTACTCGGGGGCGGCTGTGCCTCTCTGTATAAAGACTAAGGTGATGGTCTGCAAAGATCGGTATATGGGTCATTATTTTGGCACACTACTTTGGGCGCCGTCGGAGTTAGGACTGGGGCAACAGAGGGTTTTCTTTAGACAAAGTATATATTCGACTCGCGCATGGCATAGGTAATGCCCGAAGAGTCAAATTTGGTATATGTCCCTTTCGATTGTTGTATTTGAGGACCGACTAGTTCCGTGATTGATCCCAACTTGGGTGATTATAGCTGCGCTTCAACTAACCACAAACCCTCTTCTTCCTTTATCTCACTTTTCGGGTTGTGCTGCACAAACTTGTATGTGCGCTAAGACACAGGGTGTCTGGAAAGTAAGGTACATTATCTGAGTTACTAGCATCTAGTCGCCTTGTAGAGGCACAGGAGCAAATATATATATGATTTTTCTACATGTTGATATGGGAGTACTACCTATACATCCCATCCGATTTAGCCCTACTTGTCTTTGGCAATTTATAGAAATATAGGTGGTGAATAGCTAACTAAGTTACACAATGAATAATAGTATGTATATAGTAAGTACTATATGCATATAGCAGGTAATTTATGCACCGTCGCGTCGCGTTCGTCGTTTCCAAACGTCGCGCAGGCGGCTCTTTCGGGTTGGACCAATCATGGCCGTACCGTCCTCACTGGCGTACCGGATCGGTTAGATTTGGAAATGGGGATGAACAGGGGTACCTATACTACTACCTAGTGTGTAGGCTTCGATTTCTGTTCGATTTAAAGGAGACGTGCCTGAGCCAAACTCTATTGGGATCAAGCTACTTTCGTAGACTACTTGGTGCTACCTAGGTACCTGCATAAGTTCCGTCTTCCTTGATTGCAGGTAGGTACCTATTTATCTACATAGTACTAGGATAGGTGTTAAGTTAGGTAAGATATTCACGACACTACGTATGCATTTAAGGTTGGTAGATGTAGGTTTTTTATTTTTTTTTATAACATCTGCTATAATTCCCTGACAGAGTGCTAAGACAGTACCTAAACGTCGTAAAGGGAATATACATACCCATACGTAGTAGCGAAAAGGGGTGGTCTAAGTGTATCGTACTGGTATACCTGTTATACTTACATAGTACTTTAGACTACCTAGGTACCTACCTAAGGTAGATTAGTGGTCACAGGACGCGGTTTGATATTATAACTGTAATACTACTCGATTGGCGCCCACTTTTCCGTTGGCGCATACACTACGGTTGGTAGATAGAGTAGGGACTTCCTTGGATGCCAAGAACAGCAAGTGGGCATCAAAGATCCCTGCTCCGCTCTTCTTGTCTCGCGTCTGCGTTGCAACTTCGATCATCCTGTCGCTCCCGTCATAGTCGGCCGTCATTAAACTGCCAACGCGTAGGTTAGTACCTCTCACTGACCTCTTACTGTACTTCCTGCTGCTACTAGTCTACTAGTACTACTGGTAGTATGTGGACGGATTTCTCTCCTTCGTTGTATTAGCAGCAGCCTTGTTTTGTCTTTGCCACTTCCTTATTTACCTTTCATCCACTCACTACCTGGAGGTCGAGTCAATAGTAGGTTCCGTTGAACCCATGACTAACTCCTGAATCTCTCCTTTATACGCTACTGCTTCACCCAGAAGGCTTTCTAGCTTCTACTCAGTAGTCCAGCGTCGACCTAAGGAACTTCCTTGGCTTTGGCATACTTTGCGTGCACGCGACCCGCTTGACGGTTGACGGTTCCCCAATATTCTGCCCCCATACCTACTGCCTCAAATCGTCTTATTAGGAACTTGCAGTCCACATATGAAACTAAGGGGAGCTGGGTGAACTATTGTCTTGCCCTTGTATTATATCTACACTACTAATAGTAGTACTTAGGTACCTACGTAGGTCGGTCGGTAGCAGCGTAGTGTACATATAAGTACTATAGGTGCCGTACACTACCTACCTACTTAGTAGGTACTTTAGTAGGGACTAGACTGCCTACATATGTACCTAGGTAGGTAGACTAAGGTAATCCCTCCTCAATTCTGAACCCCTGGATTGAACCCACATCTACACCATCTAACCATCTACCTACCTGCTTCCCTTGCTGCTTTACACTCGGCACAGCACGCCTAATGCTCGATAGTCTCGACCTCGTTGTTACCCGAAAGGATTCGTCGAATACGACTAGATAACACCACCTAGCCATCTACACAGTTACGCAGTTAAACAAGTTAGTTGCTGCTGTACTCTCTCGAGCCCATTCCCGATGCCATAAGTGCCCCAGGACGCTATCGGATTGGAGGAAGCTGTCAGAGATTTAGTGGACGAGGGGGCTAGTTGGCATTCTTCGCATCTAGAATTCAGCATTCCAATCAGTTGTCCCAGCCACCCCGCCATTCCATTCCTAGCTCGTCTATCCTTCATGATGGATATAGGCTCCGAACATCACCAGGAAAATGAGTTTCCCCCGGATGTTGGCTCCCCTTCCATGGCATTGAATATGTCGAAATCGCCGGTCGACACCAAAATTCCTGGTCACGATTCCATGGTCACAGTCCGCTTATCCGAGCCCCCATCTCTGTCTGTGAACACAGATTTACCCGCAGCTGCGATGCCTTCGAGGAGGAGCATCTTCGGCCCAGAATATACGCCTCCTAGCGCCGTGACCTTGTGTGAGAATGAGGGGAAACTACAAGAAATTGGGGACAACGCTGAGGTGGAGATGGATATCGGTACACCTACAACGGCTCACGATAAACGAAAGAGCAACACCCAATTTACAGATAAGGAGACGATACCTCTAGATGGAGATGCGATGGAAGAGTCCGATCCAGAGGAGGTTGATTGGGAACGGTTACAAAAGACAGAGAACGAGCAAGTTAAAGATCCAGATGATAACGTACGTATTGCTATGGAGTGTAGAAAAAATATTCCTGACGTTAGAAACTTGTAGTCCACGGCGATGCTTCTAGCAAGACTCGAACAAGAAAACAACTTGCTCGCTACGAACCCCAAGAGTGTGAAAGTGAAAGTCGTCGAACAGCTATCAGTACGCCGACCACGCCCCCCCTCAATGGCTCAGCTGCGGGAAATGGTTAACGGCCCTACGCCCACGGCTCTACGGTACTCGGTTCTTCCTCCGCCGCCCATGACTGATCTCGAATTTTACATGGCCCTGGTGAAAGATTATCAACAGACGGCTGCCCGTCTCCCCACGCTATTGTCCAACAAGATTCGGAAAGGTATACCACCACCACTGCGAGGCGTCGTGTGGCAAAGCATGGCCGGTGCCAGAGACACGCTCTTATTGGAACAATTCGACAGGCTTAGTGGCGAATCGAGTCCTTATGAAGGCATCATCGGCAAAGACCTAGGTAGAAGTTTCCCGGGCGTTGATATGTTTCGTGATCCTGAGGGTGATGGACAACGGATGCTGGGACACGTGCTGAAGTGCTTTTCGCTCTACGATCAAAAGATCGGATACTGCCAGGGACTGGCTTTTCTCGTTGGTCCTTTGTTGATGCACATGCCAGATAATCTGGCTTTCTGTGTTTTGGTTCGGTACGTTGAACAAGGGCGGATGCCTTTGATATTGCCTAAATCACACCGAGTTTGTATTTGGGCCGAGACGCTAACCCGTGAAATCGATGTAGGCTAATGGAGCGTTACGATATGCGATCTTGCTTTCTGCCAGATCTGTCCGGTCTGCACGTCCGAATCTATCAGTTCCGCGAACTGCTGCGCCAAGACATGCCTGCGTTGTCGGCCCACTTGGATGATCTCCAGGTCGATCCAGCTTACGTTTCACAATGGTTCCTTTCCTTTTTCGCCGTAACGTGCCCACTGCCCATGCTGTTTCGCATTTACGATGTTATCTTCGCAGAGGGGGCGTCGGAGACAATCATGCGGGTAGCCCTGTCACTTATGCGAAAGAACCAGGGCCGCATTTTGGCCTGTACTGAGCTTGAAGATGTGATGCAGCTTCTTCTCTCGCGGGGTTTATGGGATTGCTACCACTACAATGCGGATGAGTTTGTCGATGAGTTTGTCGGCTTGTCTAGTGTTGTGTCGAGAGAAAAGTTAGCACAGCTTGAACAACGGTACAGAGAGGAAAAGATCGTCAGCGCCAATGCGGCTAGGACGGCCGATGTTACTACAGCAGCCTCTCGCTTTTTGGGACGCCTTTGGACAACAAGCTCCTCACCGAGGTCCGGTACATTATCACCAGGCTTCCCCGCACCATTGAGACCATTGAGTATGCTACGTCGAAGTGCGTCAAAACAAAGTTTGGCGTCAACATTAAACTCGATGGAAGCTAGCTCTGCTAGCGTTTTGAGCTCAGCATCAACAGACGCGACCACAATATCCCGCGACTCGTCTAACGCCGATGATGCCTCTATCCGCGAATCTACACCTGTCGCGACGAAACCGCACATATACCACCACGGAAACGACAAGAATCTACACTCCCAGATTGAGGATCTCCTGACTGCGCTCAGCGAGTTGCAGCGAAACCATTCTTTACTTGCGACACAATTACAAAAGGAGAGGGAGGAAAGGGAAGAGGACGGGAAAACGGTCAAGTCATTATTAGCCAAGCTTAAAGCGCAGCCTGGCCATGGGGATGAGAGCGAGACCCTCGAGGATAGGAATGAGAAAACTAATGCTGAGGAAACGATAACTGAGAGGCGCCTATCACAACTCGTTAATGCCGTTGAGAGTCGCTTCGGTCCTGAAGCAGGGCACGTTCGGGATTCCTCGTCACTTCAAACCAAATCACAGCTTCGTGATGAGCTGGCCAGGACGAAAGAACACCTCACAATCGAAATGTCCAAATCGCAAGAGCATAATCGCCGCATTGACGAGCTTGGCCAACAAACCAATACTCTACGGGAACAACTTCGAGAGAGCCACGCCCACGTTCGCAATCTCCATCAAGAAAAGCAGCGTTTAGAGCGACAAATCCATTCTCTTCGAGTTAGAGCCTCAGCGGAGACGCCGAGTATGACGCTGGATGCGGGTGGGTGGTTTTCTAATGCAAGCCTCTCGACGGGCAGCGTAAGCAGCACTAGCAACAACGGCGGCCTGCGCGAGTTGAAGCTTGGACGCAGCAAGTCGACGCCCAACACGCAAGCGGCGTTTGCCAAGCGCTCGTCATCTCTCGTACGACCGGAGCCCGAGACTAATTCGTTAAATGACTATGATTCGCTCGTTGCCGATTTGGTACAGGCTAAGACGGCCGAGGCGGTCGCCCGACAAGAAGCGGACGAGTACAAGCAGAAGCTCGAAAGCCTGCGGAAAGCCTGCGGGCTAGCTCCCGGCGAGCCGGCGTCGGGCGCGTCGGGCGCGTCGACCCCAGGTATGATGGGATTATTTGCATTATCGAGGACGGAAACTAGCAGCAGTGTTAAAAGCGCACCCGCACCCACCTCAACAACCGCTAACACGGGTTCTGGAGGTTTCTGGGGCTGGCGGAGGTAAAAAATTTTTCCAACTTGATTGATGGCTATGCTAAGAACGGACGTGCTTGGGATGGGATGAGGTGGATCCAATATGGTTGCCAGGGAAGAAGATATTGCGTACATGTGCGCTATACAAGTATGGCGTTAGTTCGGAGGCATTGCACAAAACAAACATGCACAACATTTCCGAGGGACATTGTGACACCTATTTTAGAGGGGGTTTCTCGTAGGTGAGCGAAGAGAAAAAGAGGAGACCGAAGAGCTTTGGAAAGTAGAGGAGGGGTCATCGCTTTTACTTGACGTCTACAACTTCTCATCATCCCTATAGCTAAGGCAACATGGAACTATGGTATCTCAAAAGCACAACATAATCTGAGCTTTACGCCCCACGGTAGACTGTGTCCGACAATTTTCGTGTCCCAAACCACCATAGAGGCTCTGGTTGCCGCCTCAGTTACTGGCGACGGAGTTGGAAGAAAAGATATGCTTGAAGCTACCTAGGTACTGGTCTAGGCCTTGCGTAAAGAATGCATACCTATTTACTTTTAGTAGGTGCAGATGCCTAGATGCCTATTAAGCATGCTTATTAAGCCTAAAATAACCTTTTCATCACTTAACTATCGACTACAGGTACCTGGTACCGGTTGGGTATCTTATTCATCCTAATTTAGAAATAAAACCCCAACTTGGAATCGTCATGCTCTATTCGTCATTCTTATAAAGGGGGGAGGAGGGACGGCCTGGGGTGGTTGGAAGTGGGCACAAATCACATGTCACTTGGCAGCAGAGACTCAAGTGACGCCATCTTCCATCTTCTGTCTACCAGTATGGATAATACTGGGTGGACGGTATATCCATTTCCTTCCATGTCTTGCGCCTTTTTTTTTCTTTTTTCTTTTAATATGTTATGGGGGTTCATAAATGCTCTGTATATCTTCCGAAATTTTTTTTTTTTTGCCTACTAGTTTAAAATGAGGTTGTATCATGGCGATATACAGGAAGGTGGTGGGAAGACTGGATGAGCTGATGTGGTCGTGATGAAACCCCTGCCCTGTTATTAGGTACCTAGGTAGGGTGAAATCCGCCCAGTGATGCAAAGCGATCAGCAGTGACAAGGGGTGGGCTACCTGGAGCTTGGGAGCTAGTGCAGAGTCTGTGCAGCGTACGTACATACATACCTAACTCTTAGCTAAGGAGCTGGGTAACTTACTACCTAGGTTAGGTAGTAGGTGCCTACCTACCTAGGTACCTCTTAGGGGACTTTGGCTTGAGTGGGAAATAGAACGCGTGACAAGCCTTGACGTGACTGACCGACCGACTGACTGACACACACACTCCGCTGCCCCTCCCCGAACTGTGAAAGAGAGAGCTTATCGCTCGGAGCCTTTTTGTGGTTGTGTCATAGTGCCCAGCCATAGCGGGTAATGTAGGCTATAGTACATGCTGTAGTGCGTGCTGTGATTGCCACGACCCACTGTAGCTCTAGGCGACTAGTCACGCTTTTGGTAAGGCGCACAGAGTCTAGGCTGTCATTGTGTTCCATACCTATGCTTCATGCTTCCATCCTCCATCCTCCATTCTCCATTCTCCCGACCCAGTCAGTGTGCTGATAGGTAGTGATAAGTAGCTATTCTACAGTAGGTAGATAGGTAGCAGGTAAGGAAAAAAAAATAAAAAATAAAAAATAAAAATAATAAAAATAATCACAATAGCAATAACAACCAACAGTACAATCTTGCTCCCGCAACTCAGAAAGAACCCTACCTACCTACGTAGTATATACGCAGGCAGGCACCTACTGTGTAGCTGGTGTGTTGTTGCTTCGCCGCGCCTCTAATCTCGACGCATATTTTCTCCCGAGTTTCTTCGTATTTTCTTCAACGGCGGTACCAGGTAGGTCAGGTGTTATACATACTACTTCCTACCTACTACTTACCTGGGTAACCTGGGCGACACACGCGCTCACCTGAAAACTGAAAAGCAAGATACGGGATACTCGACTGATAACAGACCTGCAACACCACGCTTACCATGGCTACTGATTCCTCCGCCAATGGCGGCCACTCGACCCATACCCTGAAAGGCAGTGAGGTCAGTGTTGTCCATGCATATCCCCGGCGGCATATCTATCTGCCAATATTGTATCTATCAATATGTGTGCTGTACCATCCTCTTCTGCGCCCCTCCCCTACTACCTTCCAGGTCGCTCACGAGACGTTTGTTAGGCTAATCTAAACTGTATCATCATAGTGTTTCAAACAAAAGGAGCCTATCACTCACCCTCACCACACACATACACACATACTACCTCTAACCTCCCTAGACCTACGCACATACTCTCTACCTTACACACACTGCAGCTTCTTCTACACAGCAGTAGCAGCAATAGCAGCAGCAGCAGCAGCAGCTGTCACCCACTACATACCTACCTACCATACATACATACATACATACATACATACATACATACATACATACACAACCAGAGCGCCCTTCCCCCCCGCGTGCTCCCTAGCCCATACGACGTCATTAGAAAACTAACCTTTCTACCTATTGCTATAGACGCCGGAGCTGCCTACGATCAAATCGCCAACGGTATGAACCCCCCCTTCATGATAAGGATATCCCGCTCATCACCGCCCTTTTCTTCTGTGACTCGCTGTCCGCTTATCTGCGTCTCTGTCTCTCTGCTAACCCCTCGTTCCCCCCGGACAGGCCCCGTCGCCGCCACCATGAAGGACCAGACGGCCAAGACAGGTGCCGAGTTCTCCAACCTTGCTGATGCTCGTCGCACTCCCGCGAAACCCGCTGCTACCGGCCAACCTTTGACACATTACCACTCCTTCTTCTCCGAATTGCTTTCATGGAACAATCCTCGTAAGTTCAAGCTCGTCTCGTGGCACTCAACTACAGACAGGCTAACCCGAACCACCCCCCCGTTCAATAGGAGCGTCTGCCATTGCCTACTCCAGCATCGTTGCCCTGATCTTCGCCCTTAGATATCTTGATATCATCCGATACTTCTTCAAGCTCACATGGATGGCCCTCGGCATTACCGTGCTTGCCGAAGTCACCGGAAAGGCTATTCTTGGCAACGGACTTGCATCCCAGTTGCGACCTCGCAAGTATTACACCATCTCCCGTGAGACGATTGATACCGCCATTGGAGACGTCCATGAGCTTGTCAACTTCTTTGTCATCGAGGCCCAGCGCATTTTGTTTGCCGAGAATGTCCCCGCTTCCACTGCTGTAAGCTATTCGGTTGGGGTGTTGAGCCTACTATTACACCCTTGGCTAACAGAGACCATCTAGGCCGCAGTTGGCGCTTTCCTCTCCTATTTCCTGGCCAAGGTTGTTCCATACTGGGGCCTTGCCTTAATTGGAACCACCGTCCTGTTCCTAGCGCCCCTCATCTACACTACCAACCAAGAGCTGATCGACCACTATGTGAAGGAAGGCTCCGACTTACTTAACAGCCAGACTGAGCAACTCCGCCAGGTTGCGAGCAAGCATACTTCGCAGGCCACCGAGATCACCAAGCAGTACATGGGTGACTACACTGCCAAAGCTCAAATGATGCTTCACCGCGGTGGTTCTGCCTCTCCCGAGCCCGCTTCCAAGCCCGCCCCCCAATCTCACGTCAAGGAGACGGACTTCCCGGAGGCCCCTAAGCAGGACTTCAGGTCCGAAGAGATCGGAGTGAAAGGCGTGGAGGAGCCCTTAGCCGCTTAGACGAGCACTCGGTCTAAGCAAATGGCCATCGCTGTCGACCAGGGCACATCGCACTACGCTCTGATCCCACTTCTAATTCGCGCAACACGACTCGATATGATCTGATGGATAGATATGGGATATGGCAGTGATGGAGGCTATAATGATCAAAACTGAAGTTTCTTACAGATGCTGTTCCCTCTTTTGTCAATGGCAATGGGCAACTCTTCAACCTAACCCCCTGCCTAACGCCTGGAGTTGAAATATTCATCTGATACATGACGAATATGGTAACTCAGCTCTTGTGTGCTGGGTGAGTTGTTTTCAAAACAGAGTAGGAACATACATTGTACGGGTTTTAGGGATGACGACGTGTATGTTGATTGATTCTTTTATGAATGGGCGGGTGAGAGAGGAAAAACGAGGGGAGAATGGTGATGGATTATGAAATGCGGGATTCACGGGCTAGGGCGAGGATGGAGTTGAGTGTATAATCAGTGTCCGTTGATTCGGGATTCTTTCACCAATGGCAATTAATCCTTCTGTGTAATTTGACAAATGTAGCTTTTACGCTATGTCCGTTCCTGAGTACTATCCTCGCCCTTTTCTGCTTGTCGTGTGCTAGCGAAGGTGAAAACCCAACCGAGTTTACCGGATTTTCCTTGATTCGTATCAAATCACGATTGAAAGCCTACTTCAACGCATTGTGCGTATTTCGCAAATGAGGCGCTTAGTACGTCACTGGATATGAGGTTATTAGGCGGAGTAAATCGATGTCGGACGTAGAAATATGTCATGCTACGGGATGCGCCAGAATAAATTATCAACTACTTGTATACAAATCAAGACCCAGTGATGGCGGCGTCCTTAGCTTTGGGGGGGAAAGGGGAGGGTTGATAATGAGCAGAACTTTGGCTTCGGGAGCAGAGGAAATGTGTGAAAAGATATACAGGTTGGGTCTAGATCGTAATAGGTCTTCTTTCTCTATGAGGGTTGTCTGCAAGTATCCTAAAATCATTCACCTATAGCAACGAAGGCTAAAGACAACATGGTGACCAAAAAGGACATACTTAGTTCTCATTGCGTAGGCTAGACGATATACTCAGGCATACCAGTGCCATCGTGTCGAGATAAATAGGAAAAGCAAGCAAACACGAGCATAAGAAGCCCGGCTCCTACATAATCAATCGATGCCCATCGGTGTGGAAGCAGTAGTAGTAGCAGATGCACAGGATAATGAACAACTCCCAACTCCTCCTTCATTAAACCGACGAAAGCCGTTGTCAAAATAATAAAAGAGCCCATACACTCCTGCTTTTGCCACCCAACCCTATGATCCTCGTAAATTACGTTGTATTCCTCTTCTCCGAACCCAATGCCGCCCGTGACCAACGTTTAGTCCGATGGACCAAGTCAAGCGGAGAAACAGAGATTTGGTGAATTGGACACCTAGACGAGTCTAAAACCACGGATCACATGGAGCTTACTCGCTGTCATCCATGGCGAAGTCGTCGCTTGGCTCATCGGCTTGCATACTGTCGTCCTCATCATCGTCCTCAACTACGTAGACTGGCTTAGACTTAGCGGCGGCGGCACGGCCAGGTCTAGCGCGAGCGGCAGGCCGGGGAGGTGGAGACTCCGGGTCATCAGCTTCTACTTCATCTTCATCGTCATCCAGATCAAAGTTGCTCCTCTTTGGTTGTGGTTTAGACTTCTTGGCGGCGTAGGCCTTAGCTGCTGGAGAAAGCTGAGTAGCTTTGGTAGCTTTCGGCGCAGCAGCCTTCTTTGCCGGTGCATCATCTCCAGACTTATTTTTCGCACCCGCAGGTCTACCTCGAGCCTTCTTGGCAGCTGCGGCGGAAGCAGCAGGCTTTGGTTTCGGCTTCAACTTTGGCTCTGGCTCTGGCTCCGGCTTTAATTCTGGCTCCTCTGCTTCTGCTTCCTCAGATGGGGCCTTCGCTGCCTTGGGCTTGCTAGAAAATTTGGGGGCGGGCGGGAGATCGTCGTCGGATAAGAAGCTGTCCACGTCGTCATTGCGAGCCTTCTTGTGAGGAGAGACCTTAGCAAGCATCTCATAATTTGTATCGTCGTTGCTATCGAATTCATCAAACTTAAAGTCGGAGGCTTTCGATGGCTTGCTCTTCGTTTTCAGAGTCGCGGAATCGCCGTGGCTACTCTCTGGCCGAGACATAGGGAACAAACTAAGACGACTAGTCTTGGTATTAGAAGCATCCCCATTACTGTTACCAACAGTCTTCAGAAGATCTCCCACATCGATATCCATGTTGTCCCCGTTGTCGCTTAGGTCATCATCATCCTCATCATCCATGACCGTATATTTCGCTTTAGAAGCGGCAGCCCGTTTGGTCCTAGATAGAGCAGGGACATCGCCGTCATTATCATCCTCCTCTTTGACTGGGACCTTCTTGAGGGCGGCTAGATCACCGTCCGAGAATGGGTCAGAATCCGAATCATCTGTACCGTCTGTTCTAGGGCGATTTTTGCCGAATAGCGACGATTTCGGAGCCGGCTTAGCTTTTTTCTCGATGAGTTTTTCGGGAAGTTTGGTGGCCTTAGCTGTAGACTTCGCCGCGGGCTTTGCACCAGGCCTGGAGCGCGCGGCGATAGGCATAAAGTCGTCGTCCTCCTTGATCTTACGCCCACGGCCAGCTCCCTTCTTGTTGTTTCTATACCGGCTCATTCTACGGAGGCCGGTAGTGATTTCAGCATCCAGCTTGAGCTGTTTCTCCCAAACTTCCTCAAAGTCTTCAAGATCCTTACACCAAAGATCTTTCTCGCTAAGCGCCTGCAACTCATCGTGTTCCTCCTTCTTCTTGCGGATTTGTTCCTTGAGACGGTCAAGCCGTTCTTGAGTGAAAGACCAGATAGGCATCTGCACGGTGTTAGCGATCACGCATTATCACGCAATGGTAAAAGTCGTACCGAGAGTAGGTAATCATAGCCGCGTGAATCATCATCTAAGGAGGCATCCTCTGCAGTTTCCGCATCGTCATCTTCTTCCGATTTGACCTTCGCTTCCGTATTCTTGACGAATGCCTCATATTTCCTTTCGCGTAGCTCTTGGACGATTACTGTCTTCTTTTTGCGAGATACTACGAGTTCTTGATCCATGATTTCTCGGATGAATCTTGCTTGATTCTTCAGCTTGCGATAGTCTGAATGGTAGACACCAAGCCAATGAGCCTATGTGAGTTAGTAACTACCGCTAGAGGGAAAGTTTAACATGAGCATTACCTTGCGCTTCGTATACATGTCCAAACGGTAGTTGTAGAATTCTTCCATGATGTCCTCCACTTTCTCATACTTGCGAATCCTTCCGGTTGTGTCGAAGGCAACTAAGTTGGACGTGGCAACCTGCTTGATAAGCTTGAATTTCTCTAACAGACCTTCTTCAAGGGCTTGACTCATGTGCTTTTCGTCCATCTGAATTTCGAAGTGGACGTTATTATGATCGTTGAACTCTTTGTAGTCTTTAATAAAGGACGGACCTTTTTCAGCGCGAATGACATCTTCCAATTTTGCTTTGAAGTCATCAGTCCACATACGAATAGGAAGTTCTGTGATCACGACTTCATTAGGATTCTTGTCGTCCCGATAGGCGATGCCATTGAATTGGTATCGGTTCGGTTCGGCGGGCGTTGCAGTGCCTTTCCAACCTCTGAACCAAGGCGTCATTGTTTCGAAAGGCTTCTCGTCGTCACCATCTAGGCGCCCCATTCGCCGCTTGAGATGCCTAATGATCTCTATTGGGTGATAGTTCGGAATGGAGGTGCTCCACCCGGTGCCGATACCGTCGGCGCCGTTGACAAGCACAGTAGGAATAATTGGAACATAGGTTTTGGGCTCAATCTTCTTCCCGTCTTCCTCAAGCTGTTCGAGCACGGGCTCGTCCAGCTGAGAAAAGATTCGCCGGGCAAAGGGGGAGAGGCGAGTGTGGATATATCGAGCATTGGCAGCATCAGAGCCACCTAATAATCGAGAACCGAAATTTCCGCTCGGTTCAAGAAAGTTGACATTGTTTGACCCAACGAAGTTCTGGGCAAGGCCAATAATAGTTTGATGCAAAGACACTTCACCATGGTGATAGTGGGTTTGTTCAGAGACGTAACCAGCCAACTCCACGACCTTTTTGTCTCTGATAAGGTTCCGTTTGAAGCAAGCATACATGACCTTTCGTTGGCCAGGTTTTAAGCCATCTGTAATTGAGGGTATTGACCGCATGTTATCCGCCATGCTGAACAAAATCAACTCTTTGTTGACGAAGTCATTGTACTTGACTTTTCCGACAGCACCATGGTCGAAGTATGTGCCGGGAACAAAGTTGCCTAGCCACTCTTTACGGGCATCTGCCTTCTTCTTTGAGAAAGCAAGCTCGAACAACTCAGGCTCGTCCGGCTGCATAACTTCAAATTTCTTTTGGTGCCGTTCAAGGTCGTTGAAATATACCTGAGCATCTTCATTTGAACTTGTACCCAGACCCTTGAAATACTTAGACTCCCATCTTTTCAACTCCGACTTGTTAGCTTCCTTCCATTCCTCATATTGAGGTTGTGTAAAGAAGGACTTTAACCTCAGCGGCTTTTTGGGATTAGGACCTTGCCAGACCTTCACAATAGGCGTGATGAACTCCTGGAAGAAATCCGGAATTTTGAGTAAGGAGGGGTACTGAACCTGCAAGAAGTTAATCAGGAGACCCTTGATGTGGCTACCGTCGTGATCCTGATCTGCCATGATCATCAAGTGTCCGTAGCGAAGCCCCTTCGTATCGGTGTAGACCTGTTTGTGCTTTAAGCCAAGAAATTGTTTGATGTTTTGGATCTCGGCGTTCTTTGAAATTTGCTCAATGGAGGCATCACGAACATTGAGCATCTTTCCTCGGAGAGGGAACACGCCAAAACGATCAGGGTCTAGAATAGCCCGACCGGCCACAGCCAAACTCTTTGCTGAGTCACCTTCAGTCAAGATCAGCGTGCACTCGGGCCCATGCTTTGTGCCAGCTAGGTTGGCATCAACAAGCTTCGCATTGCTGATTCTGGAACGTTTATTGCCATCGCTCTTGGCAAGTAGTTTGTCGGCCTTCGCTTCAGCAAAGCTGATGATATTGTTGATGGCGTCTGTTGCACTAATCTTTTTGAGGAATTGCTCGGACAATACGCATTTGCTACCAAACGCGCTCAGCTTGGTGGTCATCAATTCCTTCGTCTGAGAGTTGAATGCTGGATTGTTGATCAGACAGTTAATAAAAATGAAGATGTGATTCCGTATGTGATTTGCTTTGAGTGTGTGGCCCTTCTTTTTCTTGGTAAGAGTCTTTAGGAGGGACTCGCATATTTGATCAGCGATGTAGTTCACATGAGGGCCACCGCTTGTAGTAGCAATGGAGTTAACGAAGGACACCTGCTGAAAGGTGCCATCGGAAACAGCGAATGCGACTTCCCAACGAGGATGGCCCTTTGAGTCCTCTAGGATAACCGTCGCGTCCGGCTCGGTACCCTCCTCAACAGATCGCTCACGAGCAATAGCCTTGGCGTACATCTCGCAGTATTTATGGAAGTTTAGCTTGATGTGATTATCATTCAGGTAGACCTTGATGCCACGAACGGTACCGGCCATATCATAAACTCGTCGGTGAAGTAATGATTCAAGATCATCATCAATACCATCCATGCCAAACTTAACCCAGTCTGGCCTGAAGGTGACTCGAACAAAATCAGCAGACTTGCTGCTCGATATCTTCGCCTTCTCTATTTTGCTCATGTTATCTCTCCAAGTCTGCTTATATCGCTTTCCATTTTTGGAGTCCTGACATTCTAGAGTGAACTCAGTACTGAAGACATTGCACAGTTTTGCACCATAACCATTACGGCCACCAACTGTCTTCTTTTCATCGTCATCGAAATTAGAGCCGGCCAGTAGGTGACCAAAGACGAGCTCGGGGACGTAGACCTTTTCTTTCTCATGAACCTCAACCGGTATACCCTTTCCGTTGTTCTCGACGGAAATAAAACCTTCGGCTCGGTTGACATGAATCTTCATGTAGGTCATAGATGGGTCTCTCTGCTTGTTGTCTGCTGCGTTGACTAAAATTTCGTCGAAAATCTTGTATAGACCAGGGACAAATCCCACTTTGGGGCGAAGCTCCATCTGTACCGTTTCTTTATTGAACACCCACATGGCTTGCTCGGTACGTTCGATTGAGCCAATATATGTGTCAGGACGTTTGATGATATGCTCCAACTGTGTCAATTTTTGGTATGTCTCGGTGGCAGTCTTCGTCTTGGGTTTAGGCTCTGAGACACCATCAAGGCTCATGCTCTCATTCTCGACTTCAGCGAGTGGCTTGCTGCCAGACTTCTTAGGCGCAGGTGCTTTCTTCTGTTTCTTGGCGCTTGGTGGTGTATGAGAGAAGCTTGAATCGGCGGCGTCGTCGTTGTCGTTATCACTATCGGGCTTAGCACGCTTCTTCGGGGCGGCCTTGGTCGTTTTCAGCGTTGTTTGAACCAACTTCTTGGAAACAGATTTGGCAGCCGGCTTGGGTGCAGCTTTTTTGGCAGCAGCTTTGGCTTTTGGCTTCTAGGGAAATACAGTGTCAGTTGTGTCAGAACCTGAGTGTATGGGTAAGGCGATGGAGCATTAGAGTGAATGTGTGGCGATGGGGGCTAAAGAAAGGTGTACATACAGGCTCAGGCGAATAGCCGTCAGAATCATTCTCCAAGTCATCATGGAAGACCGAGTCTTCCATGATGTCCGAATCCATGGTGTTGAGCAGAGGGGGTGTGTATGTGTGTGCAAGACAAGGTTAGATTGGATTAGTGGTCAAGGAGATACCGCACTCGCAGACAGCCGAAAGTTTTTGAGGTTAGGTAGGTAAAAAGGTAGTTGAAAAGGTAGTTGAGAGAAACGAATGTCGCGAGTGTCACAATTGACCGGAATTGCTATTTGGAAGGTAAAAGGAATGATGTTACGAAAGGAAGCGGCCAGATCTGATGCTCGCTTCAGCAAGAAAACCAATGAGGGCAATGAGGGAAGAGGGAGTGAATATGTCGAGGTGTGGCGACGACAGAATTGTATTGTTGTTTTGATACAAGGTTCTGTCGCGTTGAATGTTGACAGCCCACTCGAGGGGCCAAGCTAAATTTGTTGTAGGAGATAGCGCGTTTCTACTTTTGAGCTGGGAGCATACCTAATTGGTCCTTGGAGACTGACTACCTAGGTACCCGACCAGGTACCTACTAGTCTACCATATGTCTAGTGGGTGACTAAGTATCTAGTACATTCCTACCTACTGTATATATGTATATATAAGATACAGATACTTAAGGGCGAATTAATTGTGTACCGAGGTACTTGTCTACACTGCTACCTATACACTACCTAGGTAAGGTATCAAGGGCATTTACCCACCTACTGCCCCACTGTACCCAGGATACCTACCTCCTACCTCCCTATTGTAGGTACGTACGTACCAGCAGGACACATGTACTTAAGACGTCCAGAGTTGCCCCAGCCACAGGAGCCACCTAAGGTACCTACCAACATGCCCCTCCTAGTACATCCCCCTATGCCTGTCAGCCACAAGTAATGGAGCTACTAAGGACATACTCCATAGAGGTAGGACCGAACATTTATTTACGTACCCTATATCTGGTTACCTAAGTTCTCGGGGGGTATGTAGGTAAACTACAAGGACCTCTAACTCAAGATGTCTCGTTGATTTTGGGACATAGAGCAAGAGGTGCCTAACAAGTACTTAGCCGAGGTACCTCTTCGTGTATGATTGGCCAGAGCAGAAGCTTGCATGCGGTGTTCCAACCGCGTCGATTCGATCGGTGCTGTGGGCTGGATACACGCATTCGCCTCGATCAAGGAGCGGTTGGAGTGGCTATGTTGTTGTTATGAACAAATTACAGGCATAGCAGATGTAAACTACCTAGATGTATCATCAACGTGCTTCCCTAACCTTACATGCCTCATATACGTAGACACTCATGCCGCCAACGGGCGTTACTGCTAAATAACACCATACCCAACATTCATACACAAACAAACAGTATGCAAGTGCTTATGTACCCGCCTCCTTTTCCTGTGATCTTTTGACACGAGGTGTTCAGGGAGGAAAGTGTGTGGAACTATGAAGCCGCGGGGGGCAAACGGAGTCTGCCGGATGTGTTTCGAGAGCACCGCGGAGAAAGAGATGTAATCATATCTTCGGCTGTACTGCATAATATCTATCTATACGGCAAGTTCTATCGCTACGACCAATAACTAGTCAATATCTTTAGCCAAAGCTCTCTTATTATCAACATGCCGATTCTCGGTTTCCAGGTCGTAGCCGTCGAGCCTCTCACCCAGCTACCCAGGGCCTAAGAGTCCCCAGAAATGCTGCCCTTGCCGTCGATCGTGAGAGCTCGCTACCGTAGGTTGACGCCCTCCACAACAGGCTGTCCTACCGGGAACGCATGGCTTTATCTGGGGACTCTTCTGCGGGTCACTGGGACGCAATTCTCCGTTGTCCGTACCTGTGCGACAATTGCTACCGCTACTACTGCTACCACCGCCACCACCACCACTATTCTTTTATTACTGCTAACACTTATATCTCCCGAAGTCATCATGTACACAACCGCCGTGTTTCGCCGTTTCAACACGACTCCAAGCGTCACCAAAAGTCCTCCAGACTGCCTCATGTTATCCTATGTCATACCACAAGGGCAACCCATCACCCACGTAAGCCTCTCTCTTACTCGTACTAGAACTACTTAATGAGCCTCAGCTATGATTGCTTGGAGACACGTCAGTCAGGTGCTGTTATCTTGACTGTTCTAGTCCGTCGGTTATCTCGGTTATCTCGTTCGGCCCCCCTTCCATGCTCCTCGCACATGCCTGCCACAACACCTAGAGCTGGGATAATGCCTCTACGGTTCCGTCCCATGGAACCCGTGGGGCACCAATCGCCCTCCTAACTACGCACCACAGACAACGGCTAAGGACTTGATTGCGTGCCGCCATTATTACACGGTACAATAGGCTTGATCTCAAGTTGTTTTGATTTTATTCCCCCTTCGCGTATTGACACACACGGCTCTCTTCCCCGTGCTGGACTTGGGTATCATGTGAGTGACTCTGTCCGCCTGCTACGTCCGTTTCTGGCAATGTAGTGTACTCTCGATACGGTATTTGCCTAGGGTTGGCTTCTAGTGCCATGCCGGCATGCCGCAGTGCTCGACATGCTGGACGACACGGCATCTTGGGAGACGGCCCAGGGCGTTAATGACTCGAGGATCTGTGCTGCGTCCGCAGGCGACTTGAGAGGAGCCACATTGGGCTCAATCTTGTGTTCCAAGAGCAAACAACCCTCTTGAAGATTAGTTAGGGGCTAGTCTTGAATTGGTTAATTACGGCTTCTGTACAGAGCATCGATATTTTATACCTAATTGCATCTTTTAAGCCACTCTTGTAAACCATTATATTGCTATCATTTATTAGAAGACGAGTTATTTTTCTATCGGCGATCGACTGGTCCCCTCAACCTAAAGAAGTAATCACTCTCTCGTATGAAAACACGTTGACCTCACTAAAATGCTACCGATGTGTTCGTATTTCGACATTCAAGAGCACGAAGAAGCAATCATATTTCTAACATGGGAATGACTCCGCACCTGTGCTCCCCAGAGTCATGTTTTTGTACTTATATGTATCTCATCGCCTGGGAAATATGGATGAATGGGGTTACGGCTGCGTCCTCTTATGCACAGTAGAGACTACTGACGACAAGTACCCTATCCATACCGTTTCGGCTTTCGAGAGGTCCCGTCGAGTTGCTAGATTTATAGAAAGCATTGCTATGTGGGTGTCGGCTAAGTACAGTGCCCTCCCCGTTAGCATAAAGACTTGCCTTCTCGGCGGTCAAGCCCAAGGCTCAATCATCGCCTTTTTGTCTCTGGGCGATACAGGTGAAGGACATGTCGTTACTACATGTCACAGTCACCTTTTACATCTAAGCCTCTCCCCTTCGGAGTGGCAGGTATGGGTACACGTGTGTCGAGTCAAGCAATCTTTGTCTAGGATCTATCTGCTCACTATGGCCATTTTCTTTGTTCTCCCCTACTCAGGACACTGCCTAGGCTAGAAACTAGGACGGTACAATATGCAGCTTGCCGATGTGTTAGTTTCTGTCAACATTCTTCTATGCTTTCCCAAACAACCCCAGTCCCTGTTTGGGCTTGCCACTAGAATTATTTGCTGTACCAAACTCATTTGTTGTCCGTACTGCTAGTTCCGCTGCGTCATGCGGTCGCCTGTGATCGCCCTTTTGGGGCCTGTGGTTAATCTGGTGAAATCTAATGAAACCTGCCTAACCTCGATGTTGCCCTGGTCCGCATGTCGACTTGATACGTTTAGAGTTGCTTGAATCCGCTCTATTCGGTGAGGATATGGAGTCGATGGCCTCGTTTGGCGATCCTGGCGTGTTGGTCTCGACATGCTCCCGTCAAGACGTGACTATATCGATCAGCGTCGTCCGCCCTTGTTCACCACCAGAATACACTATCTTTTCCCTAGGTAATAATTAGTATCTCCTAGTTGCCTGGGAATTCACAGTCACCTATCACTTCGGGGCTTAGAACTCGGTCTTTCCAAGAGGCGGTGGGCGCGCACAAACGGGCATCTCTACTCTCACAGGTCGATTCCAAGACATCGTTGACAAAGAACTCCGTGCCGAATACACCGGTCTATACCGCCGTATCGGACACCGCTCAGTGTTTTGCAGCTATAGCTGCATGACTAGGCACAATCAGGGAAGAAAGCAATCTCGGCCTGCCTGTGTCAACATCGGCTCGTCATCTTGCGAGGGCGTATTTCAGATTCATCCGTTTGCCAGATTCAAAAAGACTTGGAAATCCCCTTTCCTCTCTTATCCGCCAATGCAGAACTTGTCTTGAGTTATCTGTATTTCGCCTCTTAGTTGCTTCTCTCGTACTTGGTTGATTCCACGCAGCGTATACCTGCAGTGACAGCGTACCTGATTTCGAGACACATATCACCCCACAACCACTCACCGCTATGCTTTCCCTATCGTCTCTTCTCAACCCTGCCCCTCCAGGGCCGCCTAACGGTAATAGATTTCCACCCAGTCCAGAGTCATCATCGCCAACAGACTCTTGTGGGGAGGAGTCTGTATTTCCGGACCGATCGACCATGCCTAAGCACAAGATGCCGAAGGACGCGGCTGTGTTTACTAAGGGCAAGCCAAAGGGTACCATAAACTTCCAACCATACGAGAACCTAGATGAGGTGTCACTCCATCAGACGCGGATATTCCAAGTCTATCCACTTGGAAAGATACGAGAGTATTCTCGGCACATACCCTACAACAGTGGTAAGAAGGACTTCTTTGAGAAGACTGGACGAGAAAGCTTCGAAGGTACCCTATCACCACATATTTCCCAACTAGTTTACAACGAAGTGGTTTCCCATTAACCTAGAACACACAGTCTTTCAATACGTCTTCAAAGTCCCCGGGGATGACGCCGAGTACGCCGTCATGTGGGATTATAATGTTGGCCTTGTTCGCATGACTCCGTTCTTCAAATGTTGCAAATATCCCAAAGTAAGCCTGGAGCCTTCTGGTGAACCCACAGTTGTCCGGAAAGCCCATACTGAAAAATATAGACGACGCCAGCCAAGATGTTAAACTCGAACCCTGGCCTTAAGGAAATCACCCATAGCATCACAGGAGGCTCAATTATGGCTCAAGGTACGTTTAACTTAACAAAGTTTCCTATTTAAAAGATAAATTATTTAACTATTGGCATAAAGGTTACTGGATGCCATATCAGTGCGCGAAGGCCGTCTGCGCAACATTTTGCCACAACATATCAGGGGCACTGATCCCTATCTTTGGGCCAGATTTCCCAGCCCTTTGTACACAGGTCGATGCACCAGAGTATAGTCGCATGGTTATAGACCCAGCGATAGTGGCCCAGGCTACTCGAGAGGCCGAATACTACCGGCGCCTCTACAGCAATACAACGAGCCTAGGCTCCGGGCCGAGGAACGATAACGACAACACCAGCCCCAAGCGCGACCGCCGCGCCCTTCGCGCTCCCTACGACGATAGTAGTAGGCATCATCCCCGACACCGTACACGGAAGACGTGTGTTATCACTCCAGGGAGTGAAAATAGCCCGTATACCACGGATACTGACGGAGACATTTCGCCTGCAGCCGACCGCACTGGCTTGGTTCGCGAGCCCCTGAATAACCAGCTCCCACGTTTTCTGCACTCGCCAATTCCACCCATCGTCGCCCCTCAACGACAAAGTCATGCGAGTAGTAGTGGCTGGACCCCAGCCAATACACCTTATCCACCTGCCCATCTTCGCCAAGCTAACGAGTATCACACTTCCGGCCCCAGCCCCTGGTTGAGCGCAATACCACGGTTCACGACCACAGCACATCTACAGACATTACCTTACCCGAATGTGAATGTGTCAAAGCCCCCACGTTCACAGCCTTATCCCGCTGCTAATCCTTTCAGCCAGTCCCAAACCCAGACCTGGGCCCCGTCCCATTCACAGACATACCACCACATAAACCCTACACACAGACAACTGCCGCCACCATCCGATACGCCACTCCATTTATCCCAGCATCGATCACACCAGTCTCCGCGGTTAAAGCGACCAGCAGCACAAATAGAGGACAACACACCGCCAGACCACCCCTACCAAGGAACCACGCTGCACCAAAGCCCGATGTCACACCATCTCCATAAGAACAAGGAAAACCACGCAGTTAACCAGTTAATACGCATAAGAGAAGATGGCAGTCAGAGCAGTACTGGCAGTTTTGGGGCCGACAAAAAGGCCGCGCTGCTGCTGCTGAACCTTAGCGTTCGGGACCCTTCCTTCTGGAAGAGCGCGAGAAGGAGCCGCAACGTTGACGGCACGAATACGACTAGGCCTCACGATGACACTACCGACTACGGGGGGAATGGCGGTACCCGTGGCACTAATGTTGGCGGATCTGATAGAAATGGTAACGGTAGTGGTGGTTGCGACTCACAGTATCAAGCTGATGCTGGTGCTACAGCCAAGATAGGTAGTGAAAGGGTACCGACGTCCCCCCTTGATGGTCTGTTTCCGCGAATCAAGCGAGTAAGGTCCAATTCTATGTAGCGGAAAGGAATCAGAGATTCACTACACCTAGGTTACCATATTTTCTTAGCACGGGGAGCTATCCTTGTGGATCCGGGGCAAGGGTGGCTCGTTACCAGAGCGTGGTGGTCTGAGGATGGGAAAGGAGAGCGTAGCTTCTAGTCCATGACAGATGCCTCGGCTACATGGTTGCATGGATCTGATTGGGCATCGAGCTCCGTGGGCGGGGGAATGAATGAAAAAAGTGGTGCATCTTTAGGACCGATAAACTATCTAATTAAGATACGTATTATCCGCCGTAGCTGGTGCGATATTTACATGGGACTATTAGGGGTTTGAGAGGATAAGCGCGGATGAACGTACAAATTTAAGAAGGTCTCTGGAGGGTGAGGGTATCTAAGTCAAGGGGCTAGGTGGTTCCAAATACCTAGGCTTATTGAGAATACTATTTCCACTAACTGAGGATAATTCCATGGGCCAAATCAAAGAATACCTATACAGAATTCAAGTTGCATGTTTCTTTCATTTCTTATTTCAGTCCATATTTTGAATAGTATCTATTATCCTATGACCCCCTTTCTGCAGCTTTCTTCATCTTGAATTCCTCGACCCACGCGGCCGCTTGTGATTTGGGTAGAACGAAAATCCTAACTACCTCATCGACAACCTCGACCTTACCGCCGGCCAGAGCCTTCAGCAAAGGCACCTTCTTGCCGAGCCTGATTAGCCCCCCGGCAACGGTCTCTATATAACATTCAACGCCCGCCAACGAATACGCGCCCTCGCGGTCCCAAGGGAGGGGGAACACGTAACCGAGGTGATCAGCAAGTGAATCGGTCTCGTTAAACGCCTTAATAAAATCCGACTCGAGGTGCACCGGGTACAACAGGACCGTCGGGAAGCAAAGGTGGCTAGCCGGGTCGTCCGGGTCCGGCACTAGTTTCACCCCTGCGTCCTCCATCTCGGGCGGCTGGGCCGTGACGCGGGTGCGGACCTCGCGGGCCTTTAGAGCTGCCTTGATGAGCATTTCCCGGCGCTTCTCTTTAGCTAGTCTCTCGGCCTCGCGTCGCTGTTGCGCTGAGGTTTCCTCCGCCTTTTTGATGATATCGCGGGCCACAGTTTTTAAGGGGTTGTTTGACTCATCGAGAGCTAGCCCCCGTGAGCAGGCGTCATCTGCCTCGGCGATGCGGCCCACGGCTAGAAAGGCCCGGGCCGATCGGTAGTATGCCTTGATGTTCTTTGGGTTCAAGCGTAGCGCTGCAGAGCCGTCGAGCCAGCACGAGCGATAATTCTTCAACTCAAGGTGGCAGGCTGCACGATTGACGTATAAAGACTCAAGGATTGCTCTTTCTTGGCAGATTTCATCTTCGCTAGTAGCTTGCTTCTTCTCGCCATTAAGCCGTTCTTCACCAAATTCCGATTTTACATTGGGTGATTGCTGGGAGGGTTGATCGTCTGCCCGTTTTCTTATGCGCTCCTCCGCCGCGAGGATTAAGATACCCTTGGTGTAAAACTCCTTAGCATCGGCCCAGCGTCGTGTCTTGAAGCAGTCGTTCCCTTGCTCTTTGAACTCCGACGCGTTCTCTAGTGGCGTCCCTTCGTAAGCTAGGGCTTTGAAGGCCTCTGTCTCATCATTCTCCTCTAGCTCCGTCATGAAGAAGGGGGTCTTCTTGAGCTCTGCAACCACTTGGTCAACGCTCTTTTTCTCTGTCATCGCACGGCCAGGCGAGAGCTCAGGAAACATGACGGGCGCAATATTCGGTATGAACTCGCTGCCGCTTTGCGGCTGCTCTGTTGATGTGGTGGCGGGCCCTGATGCTTCTATCTCGGGTTGAGGTTGTGACTGCTCGAGCTTGAGGCGCTCTGCGACCTCATCACTGATTTCTTGCACGTGCATTGTGCACTAAGGGTACATTAAAACCGGATCGGGTTATTTTATTTTATTTTTTTGAGATAAAAAGGGCAACCAAAGAAATCTGTAAAATTTCGTCTCAATGTTTCCAATATCCCCTTCTCGTCTAGATAGTCGAATGTCACTTCGGTTTGCTGCACACGTGAAAGGTCTCAAAACTACGAGTGGCGACACAGACAAATTCATTCGGGTGAAACCACACCTGAGGTGGGGGCGGGGTTCGGAGGATATCCTTGTAAGCCATACTATGAGGTTAGCCATAGGCGTCGTTTCTCTTCACCATAGACGCGGGTAAAAGTCTATTCAAGACTAAACTAGACTCTCCAGTTACCTATCGGTAAGAAACATCGCTCTGACACTGTTATCTTTCAGGTGATTTGACCATAATTTCGTAGATCTAAGGAAGTTATACTGCTGATGGAAGCAGTTTTGGTCCTACTCTATGAACCCCAATTCTATAACCCAATTCATGAGATGACAGCGTTGGCCTCTACCTCTTTTTTCTCTTCGTCGTTGGGCACCTCGATATCATGACCATTGACCTCGGTAAGAGTTTTCACCAATGATTCCAAAAACCTCGTGACCTCCATCTCCGTGCCAATCGTGATTCGCAGGCACCCGAGGCATCCATGCTCCTTGCCTCTAAACCGCACCACAACACCCCTATTCTCAGCCAACTTTTCATACACAGCGAGAGCTGTGGAATTATCGGGCTGCCCCTCTTTATTCAGTAGTTCGTAGAGCAAGAAATTACTCTCGACACCACCACGTAGGCGTCCGACACCTTTGATCTTAGGCAGTTCGCGAATCAAGCGCTCTCGCTGCGCGACGATCTTTTCCCGGTTCGCCTGCATAACGGCCAACCCACCCGGCGAAAATGCGTATATAGCTAGCGCACTCGTTGGACTAGGTATATTATACGGCGCCTTCATATTATTTAGAAGTCGTGCGATAGGCGTGGATGTGAATACGGAGCCAAGCCGAATTCCCGCCATGCCAAAGCCCTTCGACGAGGTTTGCATAACGGCGAGGTTAGGCCATTCGGCGACCCATTCGGCGAGCGACGAACCCTCGGGCGAAAAGTCGATGTACGCCTCATCAACGATGACTACGCCGTTCCACGTCGGGTGTTCCAGCAGCTGCCGGATATCCTCCTTTGCGAGAGGCGCCCCCGTCGGGTTCCCCGGCGAGCAGAGATATAATAACTTGATATTAGACTCATTTGATAGCGCCTGTTTTATCTTGGTGACATCGAGCGCAAAGGTCGGTGCGGGTAGGAGCGGTATCTTGACTAGGCCCACGTCGTTCACCTGCGCCGATACGGAATACATTCCGTAAGTAGGCGGGCAGACTAGGATTCTGTCGCGGCCGGGAACGCAGAAACACCGCATGAGGCTGTCAATGGCCTCGTCGCTCCCGACACCGACGAATAGGTGGTCGGGGGTGATCTTCTTGTCCGTGTGATGGTGAGTATTCCTGAGATTGCAGAGTAGTTGCTTCAACTCCCGTTGGTGCGGATCCGGATATCTGTGCAGGCCCACAAAGTCAATCTCGGGCCCTAACGACGTGGTGGCTGATGATGCTGATGAGGCAGCGGCAGCTGTCAAAGAGGGCCCGTAGGCGTTCTCGTTTGCATCTAATAAGATGTTTGTGCCGTCGTCCTTGTAGTCACTAGATTGCAAATATCAGCACTGGAACATGTGTGACGGGCGATCTTAGATGTCCTACTCTCTCGCGCAACGATAAGGCTCGAGTGCCAAGATGTTAGACCTAGCACAGGTCTCTAGGTTGAACGCTGACATGGTGAGTCGAAATGATCGACAATTCGTTCTTATCTGCCTGGCTCTTTACAAGAGTTTTGCCCTTTCTTCCTCTGTGCTGTGGCTTTGGAGAATACTGGATGTTTATATCTATACAACTTGTTATTATGTCTTATCATAGCTTTCCGAGTCCCTGAGTCAGAGATCTCAACGCGTAGGTGTTTGGTGAACCCGTCACTGTGAGTGGAGCTCCGATCGGAGGCCACCACCTGCGGAAAATAAGAAACTTCAATTGACGCATCAAGGGAGCTGCGAAGCCGTATAGATGCATGGTGTAGTCCAATATTTGCAGCTAACCAGCACACTGCTGAATTAGAATGAAACAAGAATGAAACAAGGTTCTATTCCGCATGTACATCGTACATCGATTTAATGGATGTACTAGTATGGATGTACTAGTACGGTAACAGTAATAGTAATGGTCGATTTGGACCCATACCTAAACTCAAAACCGTCGCCCTGCCGGTCCGCCAGGGTGCCCATGTCTGCCGAGACGCTGGCCGACCTGATCGAATCCCGCATTAGACAAGGATGTTGGGCGAGATCTTAATGGTAGAGAATCTGAACTATTTGCATACCTTGCATACCTTGCAAGCCTGCCACCGCTCCCCATCTAGGTTAGGTAAATGAAAAACCGGTTGAGCCTCAAACTCTTGGCCATGCATTTGAGCCCCCAAATTCCTACCTTATACAAAAATCAGAATAGAGGTAACTAACGTCACAATAATCGGAACATGCCCAGCCGCGATGGCATGCGCAACAGAGTCCGGCTCGTCTGTGGCTGATGGAAGTATCGAGGTCGCTGTGACCGCTTTCTGTGACGCTGTGGTTGGTGTAGCCATCTGATCTAGCGTCGTTTTACTTTTGACATCTTTGATGTCACCAAATTTCAGGGGTGGCGGTGCGTCAAAGGCCAACAGTGCCTGGACAGTTTCGAGGGCTGTCATTTGCTGCCCGAGCCCCCAGCTCCCATCATATCCTTCGACGTACCTATTCAAAACCCGGCGTTAGTATTCTAGCGTGGAGCTCAAGGCGGTGATAGGCGGCAACATAAAATCAAGGGTGCATACCATTTTTCTCCACAGACGGTACCATTATCACCGCCTGAGCACGCCTTGCCTGCTGCTATAGCAGACACGCTCAGAAGCTCTTTAACGTCATTGAGAGTCGAAGGCGTCATCTGTGCTGTTGCAGCCATGAAGCGGGAGACTGCAGCGCTCCGAGTCAGTTATCGCCATTGTGAGCATAGTTCATAGTATAGAAAGCTTCTTAACGTATGGCCCTCGCTCGGAAAGCAACCCTTATAATTTCAAAATTGGCTGGAAAGGGAGACAAAATGTATCTTAATAATTACTTACGATAGCCCTTGAAGGATTTCATATCATTGTTGCATCTACCAGATAACTCACAAGCATGCTCATACATGATATTCGTAGCGTTTGGAAATGGGCTGAAGTATGAGCGGGAAGCCTGTAGGAGGCCGTTTGTCCGGTCGGCCCAGGCCCCGTCTCCATTGGTGTAGTTGAAAAGCACCGCTGCTCCGTACATATAAATGCCTTGCGAGTAAGAGAAGCTTAGGGGGTTAATGTCCCGACAGTCCTTCGTCGAACTCGCGCCGTCGAGCACGTTATAATGTTCGTCGATGAAACCAATCTTCTCTGACCAATCCCATATCTTTTCCGCCCACTGGAAGTAGGTTTCATTTCTAGTTGCCCGTGCCAGTCTCGCGGATATTTGAAATAAACCGCCGTTGGATACGGCGTTCTTGTAATCGATACCATTCGGATTACTAGGATATATCTGCCACTGTAACGCTCGGGGTTAGTAATTGCTATTTTGAGCGCGCTTTGTGAGTATCCCCGAAAATACGAAAATACTTTGTATATATAACTTCGATCCCCTACTGTAGGGCCTACTAGTAGTTATACACTGAAAGTCATCGAAACGAGAAGGAAAATAGCCTCGGAGACTACGTACGTGTAAGCCACCACTACAACTTGTCTCATCCCATCTGGCAACCATGGTATTCCATACATTCTCAGCTATTGTCAGCCAAGGGGGTATAGAATCATCAGGCTGGGGAAAGTTGCGCTCGGCAGCTTCCAGGATAGAGAAGGCCCAGAAAGCTTGGTCATCATTGCCCTCGGAACCGGCATAAAGGGGATCCATGAGATCGAATGCTGGGCCGACTTGGCTTAGCAATGCTTGTGTGATCACATCGTCATAGCTAGCATCGCCCGTGTAATGCGAGTAATCTAGCATGGCTCCCCAACAAGCACCGGCTTGCCACCAGTCTATGGCAACAGAGAGTCAGAAAGCTTGAGTCATTGCGTCCTAGTAGGGTAAGAGAGACCTTACAGTGAGGTGGGGGAAAGACCGCGATGGTCTTATATAGCATGGTTAGCCCTTTTAAGCCTGCCCGCTAGTTTAATGAGGGGCTCATAATATACCTCTGGAGTATTTGTAATATTTCCAGTGTAGTAGCTCATGGTACCGTAAGCGATTGTACTGGCGACGGACTTAATTGACTCTGCGTGGTAGTTAGACAACGACACTATGAAGAAGCGAATAAAGTTACCTGGGTTATTGACGTCAAGGTCCTTCGGAGCTATAAACGTCGCGCTCAGCGCGACGGCACGAACAAGGTCTTTCGACATGGTTACCGCAGCTCGACGATGAAGTGAAATACGACGATAGGAGAATTTGGTGAGGTGAAATGGACGAGGAACGTATATCTAACTGGTACACGTAAAAGGGAGAGTGGGAAAAAAATATGAAGACCAAGGATCCTACGAAGTAAACCTGGTAGTGTTGATATTTGCAAAAATTGCATCGTAGCCAGCGGCGATTGATGCTATGTGCACTTTGGGCGTCAATCACAACAAGGTAATCAATAGAGCTAGTCCGACCGTTGTCCAGTTCAGTAGACGAAGCAAGAGAGAAAGAATGAAGACATAGGAAAGGTGATTAGGGGCGAAGCGAAAATGTTAGCTAAGAGAACGCGCACAAGGTGACATGAAAAGAAGAAAGAGAGATCTTCTCGTCATCGGTCGTCTTGGCGGAGCACAAGGAGCAAGCGGTACCCGGGAACAAACGTATTATGGGTTTATGTCATCATGGGATCATAATAAAATTTAAACTGTAACGCTCTGCTCTAGGTGCGCCTGCCGAATACATCTACTGATGTAAGACCAAAGGTAGAGGAAATGGGCATTGAATCTTCTCTTCCGACTAGGTTAAGTAGTAGAGGATTCTGGGGAAATACTGCTGGGCGACTACTTGGGCTTAGACATTATTTATGATTAAACTCCGCATGCTTCCAGGAGTATCATCATCAGAGAAACATTTGTGTCCAAATAGAATTCCACGTAATCGTATCGTGCGCTGGAAAGACGCGCATTTTTCTGAGTTGGCATTTTAGCATCCAACATGTTTACATTCCGCCGAGTAAGAGACCAGGCTAAAATAGGTCTGTATTCAGTCCCGAATTCCAGCCGCCTGGCATCGAGATAGCGATGTCTAAGTGCTTTTTAGAGCCTCAGTCATGTGCTTAAAGCCGTGGTTGACCGAAGTGGAAAGTCGACAGGGAATTGATTGGCTCTCCGGTCACAAAGAAAGGCCGCAGGGTTGAAAGCATCCCGCCATTAGAAGAGCAGTCGGTTCTGCACTCTATATTTATAGCACTGTAGGTGGTATTAGATTCGGTATCAGCTAAGTCTAGAACTATAACATTAGCTTTCTTACGAATGGGGACCCAATCAGAGTTTTTAGATTTCTATAGAGGGAGGAAAGGAAAGGAAAGGAAAGGAAAGGAAAGGAAAGGGGCGGAGGGGGGACACATTGAATATGAAGAGAGAGAAGAAGAAGGGGAGGGGGAGGGGAGAAGAGGAAAAAGAAGGGGTAAAAAAGAAAAGAATGGTAGGTATACTTAGGTGGAATCGAACCACCGACGTTGGACTCGCGGGGAATCGAACCCCGGACCACTCCCAAATTCCAATTTCTCTCATGGGCTTCTCAGAAGAGTGCCATCAGATGCTAAGGGAGTATTATACCACTAAACCACAAGCCCAGATCAGCAGATCAGGGGAAAAAACTCAAGAGAGCTGACTGACCAATCGATGTGAGCGATACCATAATCATAGTATATAATGCACGTAAATGACTGGAAGACTGGTGAGGTACGGAGTACCTAACCTTAGGTAGTGTGTGTGCTGCTGCTGCTGTGGGCTAGGTTTACATTAGCTACCTAGGTAGTTCGGGATAAGCCGCTCGGAGCTTAGGGGTTAGCAGCCCCGAGAACTTGCTGGGATTAGGCTTGGAAATAACTTGATTGCGGAACAAGAAAATACAAGCTTTTTAGTCAAACATTTACACTAGATAACCGACACTACCCAATTGCCGGTGAATCCTACCAAACCTACCTAGTACCTACCTAGGTAGATATCAAGCTGATACTTGACCGATTATTTATTCGTGGTATAGACGTAAGGTTCAAATGACAAGAGCTACCACACAGCACGCCAAACCTTTCAATACGAAGATTAGAGATTAGAGATCATTAAACACAGTTGTGCTCGCCTATACATAGAACCTATCTAAACATGACATCGTCATCTTTTATCCACATGGCTACACGCTTGCCCGGTCGCGTTCAAGATCGATGTCGGCCAACTTTATAAATTGTGTCTTGTAGACCACCTTGTGTCCGACATAGAGCACGACGAATAAGATAAGACTGACGTAGGCTGCGAAGAAATCGCTTGTACTCCACTGAATGAAGACGGTAAACCCGTTCGTAAACAGAATCAGCACGCAAAAGAATAGTCCGTAGATAGTCAGCCAGGGCTGCCACGGCGCTTTAAAGGCTAACGAATCTCGTGATATGCCTCGGGATTGTAGGGCTCGCACTAGAAGAGTTTGGGCGTTAGTCATTACAATGCATAGTAAAACCGACTTAGTCTTCGGGAGTGTTGAAAGGGGGGAGAGAAAAACGACTCGGGAACGCGTACTGAAGACCAAGTGGCAAATACTGATAGAGCACCAGCCAATAAAACCAGCGATACCCGTGATATTGAGTAGCCAGTCAAAAACCTGACCTCCGCCAGATGATAGGTTAAGGAAGGCAAGCAGGCCGATGACTGACGAAAAGCCGACAGCGTAATGGGGTGTGCCAAAGCGGTTCGTCCGTCCCAGGAATCTCGGCGCATGCCCTTCCTTGGCCAGCGCAACTACCATTCGACTACTCGAGTATACGTTGGAATTTGCGGCTGACAACACCGCAGTGAGTAGGACAGCATTGATGATGTGTGGGAGGATAGGCACGCCAGCCAACTTAGCAGCAATGACGAGAGGTGATGCTGAGGCATCGTCGGCCTCGGTGAGTAGCCTCGGGTTGTCGGAAGGTACTGTGATACCGATGAAGAAGATGGTCGACACGAAAAGCGAAAATACGCCCCAGAACGTCCATCGGATAGCCGACGGCACGGTTTTGGCAGGGTCCGCCGTCTCGCCCGCACCGACACCCACAAGCTCGGTGCCCTGATATGAGAACCCCGCGGTTACGAGAACAGACCAGAATCCAACGAACTTTCCGGCATTCCCAGGAACTAGGGATTCCGCGAAAGGGCCTGGGTGAACCCAATACGTAAAGCCAAGGTAGCCATTCTGACCGGCACCCGCATCGATGGCAATGGCGAAGATAATGAAGCCGATAACGGTGACGACCTTGATAGACACGAAGTACGCTTCAAACTCTCCGAACCAGCGAACAGGTAAGAAATTGACAGCCGTGAAAACGACCCAGAACACGGCGATGAAGATACCGACACTCAGAGTCTCGTCCCAATACTGAATGACAAGACCGGAACCGACTAACTCTACGGCGAACGTGCTAGCCCAAGACCACCAGTAGATCCAACCAGCAGCGAAACCGAGCGAAGGGTCGATAAATCGTGATGCGTAGGCCGTGAATGAACCAGCGACGGGCATGTACGTAGCCATCTCGCCCAGGCTTACCATAACCGAGTATACAATCGTGCCGACGAAGATAAAGGCGATCAAGCAGCCAACAGGGCCCGTTGTCGCGAGCGCCTTTCCGCTGCCGATGAACTACGAAACGTTAGATCCCAGTCAGAACTCCGTCGCGGGGGATGTTTGGGAAGCTTACAAGTCCTGTGCCGATAGCGCCTCCTATTGCGATGAACTGAAGGTGCCAACTGTTTAAGCCGCGCTGTAGGCCCTCGCCCACCTCTGGGTCCTTCTGTGAGCCATCGAGAGAAGCAGTGACCAGCGCTGTATCTGGCACCTTCTTCTCGTTTCCGAAAGGAGGCATTCCTATGATTCCCGTACCAGAGGTCTCTTCACCGTGTGAAGCTAGAAAGGTCGGGGACGAAGCCATGGTCCGACGCGGAAGTCGAATGGTGTTCGTTCAACGTGTAGAGCGAGCTGAGGGTTAGCTTGACACATCGAATCCGAAGAAGGGAGCAGCAACTACGAATAAATGGATGGGACGAGACGACGAGTGACTCCGACCCGCCTCAGACTCGCGCCGCTCCATTTGGTATGGAGTCACGATACACTCCGCACCTCTATCCGAGGTAAAATTTTCCCACTCAAAAATACCGCCATTGCCCGCGCCTGGGCCCCTGATAAGAAGCAAGTGTCCCACTAGTTACATAGTAGCATGCGACGATGTGGTGGCGGAGGGTTTCGGGGTGAGAGGCTGGAGCCAACCTTAACCGTGCGCTGTACCGGCATCGGGCTACGCTACTACCTGTACTGCTTCTACCTAGGTACGGAGAAGTACTGAGTCTACTGAGTCTACTGAGTCTACTTACTAAGTAGCACATATACTCCACTGAAAAACTCTGTTTGTTGCCCCCTGATCCACGTCGAGTGGCCGCGCATTGTCCAATCAATTGCCACGCTTGACTAATGATATCGCCTTTCTAGGTAGCTAAGTCCATAATGAGTCCATAATAATGTGTTCTCTGCCTACTTATGTACCTAGGCTAGTACCTAGGTAGGTACTGTAGATAGGTTGAATAGACTCTCATCTACACATACCTAACTTGCTGTAAGGTTAGGTTCATTAGTAGATAAGTACTTAAGCATTCCGCCTGCGGAGCATGCCTACCCAGGTAGATTTCTTACATATAATAGAGTGATGTAACGGCATTCGATATAGCGAGGACTATTCGGATCTACTAGTAGGTAGGAATTAGGATATCGCCGACGATAGCCATTTACTTACTACCTTAGAACCACGTTAATTCCCAGACTAGGGAATAATAATATGATGAGACGTCACACCACCCACTGGCAGCCCTTCCTCTTATCTTTTCGTGGATTCGTTTCTGATGTCTTGGGGTAAGTTCTACAGTATTTGTGATGTAATATACAATGAATGGTTCGAGGAGCCGCGTATCAAGTCAAAATTGCCGTGTGTTGTTGGCCTTATGCCATGTTACTTACCTATAAGTGCTCTCCGCACTATATGACGACTCCTTCCTTGTTTACCATGTCCATCTATCCACAGCCTCATCCCAGTGTATTCTGTTAAAACCCGGTTGCTAGTTTTTTTCTTCATATCCCAATCATTCCTGGTACTGTAATTTCCATCATATGCCTTCCAACCTGCTAGAAGGTCACGCATAACCCCGACAAACTCGGCAAACCTGTCTATAGAACGCAAATGTGTTGCATGAGAGACTGCTTTCGTGAGAAAATTATAGCAATTCGGATAGAATCCTTATGCCATCATTACACCACAAACCACATTCATCTTAGTCAACCCTAATGATCCGGGCTTCGCCATCATGACCTTCTCTTTGATGTCAGAGTCATTCCAGGGCGCGTACACTTTTATTGATACCTCCCTGGGGCCCAAGGTATGATATTGTGCAATGTTCGGCATCCCAGGCGATGCGGCAGTTAGCACCAAGCTGGCAGCCAGTGGCTGCCAGCCACGGGGCTACAGGCCCGCAGGATCGCTTCCCATATCTTGGTTACAATATCGGATCCATGCCGAGAGGCTGTAATCACAAATTGGGTTTCTTTGAGCTCTGGCTGTGGGGCTAATGGCGCACGGCCATTAAGAGGATGACGCCAAAAATCTAAAGCCTGCACCAACATTCACCTAACCCGTATATTAGTAGTGTAGGCCATGCTCAATCCTCGCCAAGCTAACTCGGGGCACCTATTATTATTTAAGCAAAGCGAATATCGCTACATTATTGAACATGCACCGTTGCAAGTCAACCCTCGTAGTTGGAAATGACATCGGAGCTTCTGGTGTTTGGGATTGCTCTGTTACGTTTCTAGTAGAGTCGTGCCACCTCAATGATGTGAAAGAATAAGCCGAAAAATATGATATCTGATTGGAATGTATTGGCTATTTTAAAGTATACACAAATCCATGTCTATGATCTAAGAGTGCGTCGGTTAAAAAAAGGTTCGATATCGGTCCTATACCCCATGTCCAAATCGCGAAGCCGCCGATTCATTATGCGCTTCGGACTCCCGCTGTATACGTTTCAGTCGAGGCCAGAGCCTGTCTTCTTAAAAAGAACGTGGGCGATCTATAGCAATAGGAGTTAGAGTTACGTATAATTTAGTTATGTATTGTCTCGAAAAAAGACAAAAGGATGCTTTCTTTTAAGATAGAACGCCACCTAAGTTCGTCCTATACTATGCATAATATTTGGAACAAACGTACCCGTGGGAGAGTAACCAAAACGCACGTTGGCGCCTAGATACCATGTCCAATCTCGTGAAAGCGCCTCCAAATGCATATGCAACTAGACTGGCATGATTTAAGTTTGCTGACTATCTTACCATCAGTGGTGCAGCTGGAATTCCCTTGGCAGAGACTGTCGACGTTTGGGTCCCAGCACATGGGGTGGTAGGTTATGTCTCCTATAAGGGGTGTCGCTGCGGTGGGATTGAGGGTTGGGGTGGTTTCCACAGCCACGAGAAGTACCATAGTTGACAGCAGGCCACAAAACTGTAACGATTAGTTTTCTTGCTTAGAAACTCTAACTCCGAGAGATAAATAGCACCTTGGAATCTGAATAGAAATAGGACGAACCCGCATATTGATTGATGACTTTGAAACCGATGATACACAATCGAGGATGACTATGGGGTAATTTTTCAACATTTTTGGGCGATTAAAACGTTGATCAAGGTGTATTATTAGTTTCCTAGAAGCTTTTGGATCGGGGAGGCATGAGACATCATCCGTCGTCGGGCATTCGAGAGATGCGATGGCGAAGGAGTAGCGAGACAACGTGAACTTGTATAGAGGTTTCTTCCGAAGGCTCAAACTCAATTTCTCGGTTCGAAGGTGCTACCTTATCCCCATAAGTTACTCTACCAGATAAAACGTTACCTAGGCAGGTAGACATTTTGTTATAGGCTAAGTAAAACCTGCTATGCTTAACAGTCTAGCGCATCGTCATAGCTACAGTGAATACCGCCTGCCAGCTATCATATTAGGATCAGCCTCCGAAGTTATACAGATAAACGGAATCTAGGTATTACTCATTCCTACCAAGGTCTATTTCGCTTACTATAAAATAGTAGTGACAGCCGTACTAATTCTCAGGTTATGTAGTAGCTATTCTTTAGCACGACCAGGTTACCGGATTCCCTAGACGGCTAAGTAGGGGTGCTACGAATGGCACTAGAATTGTTTCGCAATCTAGAATATATTATGTAGGGAATGAATATTCCTTAATATAAACAAAGGCCACATTACGCAACGTAGTTTATTAAACGTGTACACACAGCTAAAATGGCTTATGCAACGTCATCTCTATCTAAACACCTCGGTTTACCTAAGTGATGCTAATAATATTTAGTAATTTGTTTGCTAGGAAGAAACAAGGTTAAAGATCTACGTAGTTCAAATATAAGTATTAGGTGTGTAGTTATCGATGAAACATAATAATACAATCCCAAGGTTTAACAGAACAAGATAAATCCCAAGCCGAATTGTAGGCTTCAACGTAACTCCCCTTCCATAGGTCTCGTTAATGGTCTATTTTATATGGAGATATGTAGACCAACTGCAGTTGAGACAGTAGCAGGGATGGAGTTCCAGCGGCCTCATCCGTAGATGTGAAATAATATTTTATGAGGTTGCATGAATAGACAATCGAGCAATCATTACACTTGAGAATATCTGTAAAAAGTTCCCTTTGAACGTAGAGAGTTCACTCTGTAGCCTAGAACACGTTCCCCTTACTCTACTTGCCACGATTTGCCTCGAGAGTTTTAACATTGATGTTCTTCCACATCAAGAGGCATATAAAACAGAGAGGCAGGAACGCAGCACCCGATATGACCATCTTCCGTTGGACATCGGCGTAGGCGGCGACTATGGCGTCACGAATAGGGGTTCCCATGGGGTAGGACTTCTGAATGATGATAGAACCGAAGATCTCGCCGGCCTGATCCTTAGCATCACCGGGCAAGAATTCGTCGAGCTTCGCAGGTAATATGTTGGTCCAGAGAGCGCCAGCAATGGCGAACCCAATAGCAGCACCAATTGACCCGAAAAGCCTGAATAGAGCAAGCGATACGGCAATTTCCTGGTGTGTGACACTCGCCATGATAGCCAGCTGAGCCGTCAGTACCCATATCTCCGAGGAGATACCGTTAAATATCTGGCACATCACCAGATAACCAACATGGGTGCCTGGGGTACGGAAATAGATGAGCAGGACCGTACCTAGTGTGGCAAATGGGATACCCCCGATAATCGCAGGCCATTTGTATTGTCCAGTCCACCGAGTATATCTTGTAATTAGTAGATGATTAGCAAGAATGAGGCAAGCTTGAACATGGTTTTTAACTCACAAACCGACGAAGGGGCCAACAAATGATGAAGTCAGCGAGACTTCCAGAGAAAGGTCAGTAATCACTTCTTTGGGTCAAGTGTTGGGGCGCCTCTACGTATACGGACGCTAGCGAATCGCTTCTAGATGAACACAGAAGAGAGGGGGAAGTAGTGATTTCAGGGAAGGCACAGGAAGAGGAATGGAAACACAAACAGGCATTTAAAATATAGCCACTGGTGGTAATACTCTCATCGTGAACAACCTGCAGGTATGACTGATAGTACGCATCCCAGCAACTGCAAAGCAATGATATATGTCAGTGCTACGACTTTCCACACGTGAAACCTAGATATGGACAAGGCTTACAAGACGGATATGAAAATGAATCCATAAATGCCACAGGCACCGAGAATAGTGCGGTCCTTGAGGAACTTGAAAGGGAAGTATTGAACGGGGGCTAGGTATCTCTCCCAGAGGATGAACGCAGCAAGGAGAACCACACCCAGGACAATCATTGCAATAATGTATCCGGTAGACCAGCCATTGGGCGCGTATGAGCGGAGAGTGAATGGCAGAAGTAGCAAGCCAAAGCCGAAAATAGTTAAGAGCATGCCGACAACTAAAAATGTGAACTGGTCAGTAGGTTTGAGCAGTCGCTATTTTGCGTAGCGGGGATAGGATTTATTATAGAGCTTGCCATCGAATTCAATAACATAATATTTCACTGACGCCCAGGCGGTGCGATCATGAACCCGTGGCACAATAAGGCTCTGCTTAAGGGCCTTTCTCTTGCTCCAGATGAAGACGGCAGCCACCGGGATGCAAACCGCTACTATGATAATGATAAAGGCCCCGAAGGCCCAGCGCCAGCTTACTTTGTTGTAGAAAAGATCGGCAATCTTGGAGCCGGCGAAGACAGTCGCAATAGTGGGTGTGCTATTAATTCCGAACAGAATTAACCGATTCTTTAGTGTGGTCATATCGGCTAACATAATGTTGATAACGTAGCTCATACCAATGTGACCAGCCCAGTAAATCGTATGAGCGGCCGCATATGTCTGGACGTTTCTACAGACTGCCTTCAAGATTAAACCAAGGACTATCAAGCCTACCATAATCACAAAGCCTTCGCATCGTCCCCAGATGTCGATAACTTTGGCGATGGGGAGCGCGAAAACGCCACTGACGATGGTAGCCACAATAGAGGTCGTAGCTAGCAAACCATGCCGGCTAAATTCCGATGTTACGTAGGGAATAAGGCTCGATTGTACTACTTGTAAGAGTGCATCGACAAACGTCACTAGATAGAGCCTTGAACGGAAACACGCGGAGGTTATTAGCGTGGGCTGATGACTTCGTGGTTCCGCCTAAGCTTTTGGGCCATCTTACAATATGAACATGACAATAAGCACCTGCCTCGACCAGACACTCGTGATAGCCTCCACCTGTCTGACACCCTCCTGCTTGTGCATGGATCCATTTTGGTTGACCTCGGGCTTGCTGGCGTCACCGACTTCCTGGATATCGCCACTGATGGATTGTTTCTCGAGAGCCCCATCTTGGCTCACGGCTGCCGATATGGTGTTTGAGGAAGCCATGGTGGTATAAGTATCACCAACCGTAGTAGGCAAGTTGAACTATCGTACGCCTTCGTAGGGGACCCGAATAAGTCACAATAAATGTGAGAGAAAGGGCGCGTCTCGGTAAGTGAGATAACGAGATTGGAAGTCGATTATATAGCCCTAGGACGGCCACCATCGCTGAACATTGGCATGCCGACCGGAAAGACGACATGGGTAGCCTGGCAGTGCCACACCTCCCAAGATAGAGATTCTAGATATAGCAGGGACCCCAAGATACATAGTGTAGGGCCTTTGCGCAACAACAAATATTTCCTCACACACCTGTATCTAACAACAGCCAATTGTATGAGCAGAGCTTAGTTTTGAAAAATCGTCGCTCATTTGTTATGGTTCTACCGTACTGAGTGTTTACGCAGATATGGTCCTTCTTGGCTCGTACAAAACCAGATATGGCTTGGGCTAGGCTCGGGCCGGGTTTGGGCTAAAAGCGGCCTGGCCTATGAATATCGGATGGTGGTAATTACTACTACTCTTGGTCGTCAAGCAACACGGTGGTCTAGCCAAGACTCCCGATCTTGGCCACATAACCACGTCTCGGCTCCACTGTCAGTCGCTATCAGATCCGGAAACCCTGTGTTCGCACGACCGAATCTTATCAGATCCGTAAGCGAAGCTATCTCCAAACCCGGCCAAGCCCGATATCGGGAATACTTCTCTTATTAACCAAAAAATACTACCAATGATTGAGCCTTAAAGGTTGAGGGGAGTACATAGCTATCATAGGATACCTATGAGGTGCACCTTTTTCCCGCCTGCCCCAGATGTGAAGCACTACAAACTCAGGCCGAGCCCCAAGTCTACACAATAATTACCAGCCAGTCTAATGTATTATCTAACACAGGCCCTGCAACTCTACCATGCTTTTTGTTCTCCTGATCTCTGACCTTGTTTCATACATAACCCAGGATTTCTCCGTATCATATTATAGGAAACACGCGGCTATAATAACTAATTCTCCGGAGTGTGGGTTGGGATTGCTTAGGCTATGATTACTGGTCGGATTGTGTAGCTCAATTCCAACATTAGGAAATTTCCATTTGAGCTAACTGGAGGTCACGCCAACCCGCTAACAAACACCACTTCTGCCCTTGTACCGTTATGTCCGTATGCGGTAGGCCTGGATGGGATGGCCATGGGGAGCGGGCAAGGTTCATTGTAACCACGCACCTCGACACCTGAACAGAATAGATTCTTCAACAGGAGTTTAAGAGAGAAATTTCCGCATCTGCCTCAACCAGGCTCAATCATTTAAATTACTAATAGGTCGATGGATGGCCTGTATGATCCAATTTCTTACCGTGGCTAACACAACCTAACGTTGATGAGCCTTGCTCCCGTCCAAAGACCGTCGATGAGAACTCAAGACTGGCCACTCTCACGTGGTAATGATAAAAATAGAGCCTCATCAAAAACCTTAACCCTTTGATATTCGTACCTCTACTCAAAAGTTTGGTCACGGAGACCGCTCCAGATTTTACAACGTACATGTCGCCATGTACGTTCGAGAGTACGGTATTGACTCTTCTCTTTCCAATCTCCATTTAATGGCCGTTTCTTGGGAGCACTCGTGGCATTCGATTAGCGTAATTATAGTCCGATGCCAGTCTATACCCAATAAATCGTAGAGGCAATCTCCGAATGAGTAACCCTCGTGAGTGTCGGCCTGAGCGGAGCTAATATCATTTAGGAGTTTGTTGCCTAAATCTCGTAGTAGCTCTCGCACGCCGTTTTACCCGTCGTGTTATTTTAGTTAATATATGTAATATGTTGGAAGCATTGGTATTGACTGCGCTCAGGGGCACTTAGGGGCCCTGGCGTACGATAGTATCCTTACGTGCGATAGTGCTTATCTCTTTATCTCTTTAGCTTTATACGCTAGCAAGAGTTCTTACACTAGGTAAGAACTCTGCTCGTATAAAGATTTTACTTTCTTTTTTCTTTCTTTTTAGTTAAAGCATTTAATATAATATAATATAAAATTATATTTTATTTGCTTTACTTTATATATAATTATATAAAGCTTATTTAATATTAATTAATAGTTGCAAAATATATTATAAATTAATAAAAGTAAAAATAAAGCTTATTTATATAATTTAATATATAAGTTTTTATATTATATTTTAACTTATTTTGCTATATAAAGCTATTTTAGTTTTATATAATAATTATATTTATATAGTATTTTTTATTTATAAAACTAAAAAAAAAAATTAACTTTATTATTATATAATATTAAGTTAAGCTAAAAACTTAAAAACTAAGCTTTTAATATTATATAATAAAAAAAATAATAATATATAATTATATTAAATAAACTATTATATAAAAGTAAAATAATATATTTATTATATAATAATTACTAAAATAAATGCTTTTATATTTTATAATATAAAAAAGCTAGCAAAACTATTAAACTAGCTTATAAGCTTTTAATTATATAACTTTAATATATATAAAAATATAGCTAAAAAAATAAAAATTAGCATAAATACTATATAAAACTATATTAATATAATATAATAAAATAAATAAATTAACTTTAATAAAATTTTTCCGGTAGGTTACTATATTTAGTAATTTATAAGATCTATTACGCTACCGATTATTTTAATTAGATTAATCTACGGTATAACACCTTTTGTACCCTTTAACAGAAATAAAAAAAGGAACATAGTATAAAGCTATAGATGTAGCTAATAGAAAAACATAGCTACTTTTATAAGATAATACTACCTAAATACTAGTAAATAACTATATCTTACTTTAATAAGCGCAACTATAATATTTGCTACTATTTGCTATTAATAGTTTGCGATAATGTCTTTAAATAAAAGCTTTAATAGCAACAATTACTGTTATTACTTGTAATATAAACGGTCTTTAAAAACGTTAAAGCCTAACGAACACATAACTAATAGTAAAAGCTCTAACGCAAACACTTTTATGTTGCTTTCTCTTTTACCTTTGCCTTTTATATTATTATACCTGTCTTTATTGCCTAGCAAAATTAAAATATTAAACCACGAGCCTTTAAAACAAGCCTATTAAGCTATATAGCAATACTTTAAAAGGCTACCGTTATTATGTAGCTTTTATTTAACATTTTAGTTTATTAGTGATTAAGCATATGTGCTGCTGCTTTATTGATTTAAAGCTAAAGGGAAGCAGCTGCTTGCATACTTTAAAAACAAGATCTAGGCAGATTAAAACGCAACTAGCTATACTTTAACACTTTGTTTTATGCTAACGCACGTTTATAAAAGTGTTTAAAGCAAATTTTAAAGTGCTTTAAACAAAAAAATTTAATGTATTATAAACAATTACCCCTAGCTTTAAAGCCTTTGCATAAAACTTAATAGCTATAAAATGCTATGCTATTACTGCTGCCTTTTTATTCTAAAAAACGTAAGTACGTTAATAAAAATAGTAAAAAGGTTAAAAGGCTTAGATTATTAAAGCATATTGCTTTAAAAGCACTTTTAAAAGCAAAATTAAAGCCTAGGAGGTTTAACTAGCTTTAGGCAAAGGCAAAAGTATTAAAGTAATCTATAAGTCTGCAAATAATAATTAATTTTAAGCATTTTTAAAAGATTTTTAAACTTTAGCTTAAAAAAGCTGGCTAGCTGCTAAGCTTTAAAAAAAGAGTAAAGCTATTAAAGTCTTAAGTAATAACATATTTATAGCTTCTAACTAAAGCATTATCTGTTAGTTTATTGCTTTATATCTTAGTAAAACTTTGCATTTAATGCTTTTTTAACCTTTTCTACCCTTTTAACTAATTTATAACTAGTATTTATTCTTTAATTATTAAAATATATTATATAGTGTTTTATTACTTAAGTATATCTTTTATAATAGCAGTAGAAAAATTGCTAAGCAGCACTGCAGTTATTAAGCTTTTAAAATAGCAGCTTTTTATTTATCTGCTTTTTTTTCTAAGACGTTTATTTTATAATCTAGTGCATTATAACCTGTGTTAGATAGAAAATAGTTAGAATTTATATGTAGTAACAAGCTTGTATGCAAAGATAGGATTAAAGTTCTAGCTATAAGCTGCGTTATAGTAACAATAAAAGCAAACCTTTAGTCTGTTGTAAGTATTGCTTGTTAGAAAGTAAAAAATATAAACAAAGTATTATAAGATATATTAAAAGCACGTTATGTTGCAACTAGGTAAAACGTTGCTTCTTATTAATAGCTAATAGCTTAAAGCGTTGTTTTAAGTTTATATTATAAAACTTATTACTGCTAACTTATAGTATAGCTAAGTTTATTAGTATTATTAAAGGCTTGCTATATTTGCTTTAATTTTATAAGATGCTTTTAGTATTTCTTAATGCTTTATATTAAGGCTAGCAGTTATAGTTATATAGGTTATAGTTTCTTAATATGTTTTTTATTTTAAGTATTAAGCTTTTAAAGTTATTAGAGCTAATAATAAATAGAGAAAAAGATAGCAAACAGTTAAGCAGGTTTTATAATTAAATAAACTTAGCTTAATTTACGTTGTATTGTTTACTATTATAACAAGCAGTTATATAGGAAATTCCTGCGCTAAGATTTAACATCTTAAATGCTAAGTTACGTTAAAATAAAAGTTTATATAATGTTAATGTTACTTGTAATAAAAACAAGATAAAAACATAGTTGCAGCTTTAAATACTTAGCTTTTTTTATTACTTAATTTAGCTGTTAATAGCTATAAATATAGCGCAACTAGCTTAGCGTTCCCTTGTTTTTAATATTATAATAATTCTTTAAAATAGTAGATAGCTATAAGCTATAAATAGCATAATATGCAAAGACTATATTGCTATAGGTATAAAAGTATAAAAGCAAAATCTATGTTTAATATTATATAAGGCATACATAAATATATATACTAAAAAATTACTACTACTTATATATAGGTAATATAAAACACTTTTTTTATACTTTTACTTTTTTTATTATTAAGTATATATATATATAGCAGAACAGGCAATATATTATTTAGGTATATATTAGCACTAAAAAGTGTTAGCTAAATAGGTTATAATATATAGAGGCTATATTGCTATAAATACTATAGCGTAAAAAAGTAGCTAGTAATATAGCACGCAAAAAGAAAGATAAATTATAATTGCTAAGACCTTTAGTTTTATTAACCACTTAGTTACCTTTACGTATGCTATTAGTATAAAGGTATAACAAAAAAGCATGTGTTTTATATTATAGGTCCTACATATAATTATATATATAAATTATTAAGGCAGGATACTTTATTTTTTTACCTTACTTTTATATTATTATAATTAAATATATTAGCAAAACAGCTAATATATAACGTATTAGCACTTAATTTTACAAGTAATAATAAATAAGTAGTTAATATAGTTGTTATAGTTAATATAGTTAATATAGTAAGTAAGGAAAAGTAAGAGCATATCTTTTAAACTAATTAAAGCTTTTTTTCCTAGCAACAATTTAGCTTTTTTAGCTTTAACTTAAGCTTTTGCTAGAAATTGCTAACTATAAGTTTACATACTATTTTTACTATACTAAATACACTAGGTAGTTTTTAAACAAAGCTTAAACTTGTTTTTGCTTAAGTATATAAAATAATCTTTATATTTAACTTTAAACTAGCTAACATATATTTATAAATAAAAAGAAAAAATAAAAGTTATTATATATTAAAGTAAGCTAGCTAAAACTAAAAGGGTAAGATAGCTATTTTAGCAGACTATACAAAAAAGATTACAGGAAAATAAAACAACACATAATTAAAAAATTAATTTTTTTAACCTAATTAACTCTATTATACTATATTTAATTAATTCTTAGGTTATATTATCTACTAGATATGTAAAAGTATAGTATTTAAACTATTTTTATATAGCAACTATATAAGCCTTTTATTTATTTTGCAGAAAAAAAAAAGGCTATATAGCTGTTTTAATATACTAGTAATTATAGGTAAAGCTAAAAGTGCAGTAATATTTCCTTTGTTGCGCAAAAGTGTAAAGCATTTTTATGTTCCTTAAACAGCTTATAATCTATAAAGTAGTAGCAATAATATTGCTAAAGCAGTGTATTAACAGCTATAGATATGCTAAAAAAAGGCAAAATAATATTAACTGCAAAAAGTAGCACAATAAATGCTATAAAATGCTTGCAGAAAAAGCTATAAGCTACAACTTTAAAGGAGGCCTATTTTTATAACATAGTTAAAAAATACTTTTATAGCTTCTTTTAACTTAAATGCGTTTTAAGCTAGCTTTAGGAAATAAAAGGTATAATAGAAGTATATAAATTAAATAAAAGCTTTAATGCTTTATTTTCTTGCAATAAGCTAATTATATTATAGTCTTACAATATAATACCTAAAGAAACAAAAAACAATTCTTGTATATAAAGTAGCTTAGCTTTTACTGTAGCTGCACTTTTAATATATAACTTACTAAAGTCTTTTTTTCTTTTTCTTTAAAAGCAAACTTATTTTATATAAGCACTAAAGGTAAAATAGCTATAAGGTGTTTAGAATTAGCTATAAACAGGAATTAGCTACTAGCAGGAATAAGCTATTAGCAAAAATTAGCTACGTATAAAACTAACTACTTTTGCTTTTATTATACTTACTAAATACTTATTCTTAACTACATTTGCATTGCTTTTAGCAGTAATAGCATTTATATTTATAACAACCCTTATTAGTAATTATAGCTGTAATTAAAAAAAGCAGCAAACTAAAACGCTGCTACTATTTTATAAGCACTTTTCCTTTAAAGACTTTGCTTTTAAAGATAGCACTAACTATACTAACCGTAAAACTATTAATAACGCTTTCTAAGCTATTAGAGCTAGCTTTTTTAGGCTGCCTACTTAAGAAGCATACCTAGCTTTTTACTTTAAAAACCCTTCTTCTTTTTAATCCTTACAAAACCTACTTAAAAAGTCTATCAGCTTATTTTAATTTGTTAAAGATAAAGTTTAGCTTAATTAAAATCCTAACATAAGCAATTTACTGCTATAACTTATGCTTACTATAGTCTATAAGTACTTTAAAGTATATATAACAAAGAAAATATATAAGCAACTATAGCATATAAGTTAAGATTTTAAACTTATATTAATTTACAAACAAATTTTTAAAGGTGGTAAAGCAAATATAATAAAAAAAAAGGCTAATAAAGGTGCTAATAAGTTTTAAAAATTACCTAATAAATAATTTAGCTTTAATAAAACAAAGCTGTTACTATTTATTTTTAAAGTTGCATACAGCTAAAAAAAACGCTAAATATTACTAAAAAGAAATAAATACTTTCGATATTTTCTAGGCTATACTTTTTTTACTTTTAACTTTAACTATGCACTACCTAAAATACGTGCAGCAAACTATATATATAGTAGAGCTGTTTTGTTAGCTTTGTTAACGCAAATATATATAAAAGGAGATTTATATATAGCAATAAACAAGCTTAAAGACGAAGAAGTGTTTTAAAACAGAAGCTAAGCGGTTAAAAGATCGCTTAAAATCCCTTTTAAGCTATTTATACCTAAATAGCAACAGGAAGATCTTTTAAAAAGTATAAACGCTGCAAAAATACGTATCTCTTTTGCAACTCTTGCAAAGTTTCTCTTTAAAGCTAAAAACAAACAACGCGTATTAAACAATCCTTTTGCTAACCTTACCCTAACAAGCCTTAGCGTTTTTACTCAAAAAAGAAAGCGCAATATTATTTAAAGTCCTGCTTTAAAGGTTAAGCGCCTAAAAACGCGATTACAACATACAAGGTTAAAAACTACACCTATAAAATCTTTAGGGCTTTAGTTAGCTAGCGCTTATCCTATACAAGATTAGCGTTAGTAAAAGTTATATTTTATACTATAGTCTAATGCTTACTTAGCATCTTGCAACTTGTTTTATATAATAGTTAATTGCTTATAGTATTTAAAGTTAGCAAAAGATAGCTGCTTATTAATTATTTTCTTTTTTTTTTTCTCTTTTTTTTATATAAGTATTTATATGGCTTACTATGGTTTTAATATTATCTGTTAACTATTACTAGAGTTGTTTTTATAGTATAATAGGAATGCTTTTATAAGAGACAGGGGTTATAATTAAACATTGTTTATTTATGTTACGGAAAAAAAACTATCCTGTTAGAAGCCTTTATTTAAGCAAAAATAAAAACAAGTCTGCTTAAAAGTATACTTAAAACAACTTGCTGCCTTTAAATTATATGTAACTTTAAGCTAAAGTTATAGTTTAGCTGCTAATGCTGCAAAAAATGTTTTAATTAGACCTTAAAAAGCAGAAAATATATAATAATTTTATTAAAACTAACCTCTTACTACTTAAGGTAGAAACCTTTTACTTTTAACAAAAACTTTGCTTATAGCAAAGATAGCAAAAAAGATAACAAAAAGTATTATTTACTGCTAAACAAACGAGTGCAAAGGTTATATAACTATATAACTTTATATATTAAAGCCTTTTTTAAGGACGTTAGCATTAATATATAGTTTAGATAGTAAAACATAAAGTTTAAGTAACTAAGGCAGTCTTTGCTATATATAATAGCCTTTTATTGTCTTTTTTGCTTGTTTTTCTATGCTTTTTATTAATTATATAGTGCAGCTTTTATTTTATAGCTGCCTATAAATATAAATATAAATACGCAACTAGTAAAGACAGCTATACGCATAAAACTCTCTTGCATATACGTAATGCTAATAAAAAAACGTTGCTTATACGCTACTAACGCGTAAAGAATTTATTTATTAACTAATAATAGCTTTCTTTAGCTTACCTAATAATAAAATAGGTCCTTTAGCTGTTATGCTAAGTTACTTTTTATATTAAGCGGCTATGCTGCAATAACTATAATCTAACTTTTTTTTAAATGCTTTAACCTTTAGAGAGCATGTGCTTTGCGCTAATCCCTACTCTAAAAAGAAAGTAAAATATACATTTATTTTAGTCTGCCGCTTGCCCTACAGGCTTACAAGGCTTGCTATTTACCTAAGTACTCTTAAGTATTTTTTTATAGCTAGTAGCAGCTATTAACCTACCTTATTATTATATAAGCTAAAAGGAGCTAATGTTAGGTTGTTTAATTACTTATAAGGTAGACTAATATAAGATTAGTGCTAAATTAAGCAAGCAATATACCTATAAATTTCCTAGATATATTACCTTAAAAGGGGTAGAAGTATAGTATACCTTGTATACTTGTTTAAACGCTTAACTATAAGATCGCAAAGAAATAAATATATATATAGTTAAAGTAAAGAAAAAACTAAAAGCAAAAGGTAAAAATTTAACACACTATAAAAAAAAGTATTAAATAAAAAAGTAAAAGCCTTTATAAACAGTAATCTATTTAGATTTATTTACTAAGTACTTATTTAATACCTTATATAAAAAAAGGCTTTATAAGTAGGTATAACCTATACTATATATATATATAGTAGCTATAAAAACTACCTACCTAGGTAGGTATCCTTTTTATAACTATAATATAATAAAATAACTACTAAAGCGAACTAATAGTTTTATTTTGCGCATTTATGCAAAAACGTCCCTTTTATTACATAGTTTAATTACTATGCTTTTATATATAAAAGTGTAATAACGTTAATAATAATAGTTAATTTAATAAATGTGTGTATGTTATATTCTCTTTTTAATGTTCCCTTTTTTTTAATATATGCTATTTGCTTTTATGTTAGCTATCCCTGCTATTTAATCCACTTGTATAGCTTTACTTTAGTACTAAGCTATTATATACTAAAACCTAAAAATAAATTCTATAAACAATATTTAATTATCTCTTTAAATATTAATTTAGCACTATATAAGGTAGGGCAACAGCTATTACAGCCACTATAAACCTTTAGTTGCAGTTAAAGCTTTCTAAATATAACATATAATAGTATTAGTATTTAGCGTAAGGTAGTTTATACCTAAGCAGCCGTAAATAAAAGCAGCAAAGAAAAACGTGACCTAGGTAAGCATAAGTTACCTAAATTTATATGTAGTAAATACGCAACATAAAAATTATATTATAAAAATATAGTATTATATAACTTATACTTATATAACCTAATAAAGCATACTTTTTTTAAATAGCTATATACTTATAAAAGTTATAAGTCTTTAAAAATACACTTAAATTGCATTATTGCATACTAAATTGCATTATAGTGCTTAATATCTTAACTAAAAGTAAATACTACTACAAAAAAAGCTAGCTAAGGTAAAAGAATTAAAAAAATTAAAGTTTTTTTAATTCTGTAGATTTTATCTACTTTTAAAATGTATAAATATCTTTAAGTAAGCAAAAAAAAAGGCTACTTTTAACTTTTATGTAGACTTGTTTTAAGTCTTATATAGCAGAGGACCTATATAGTTTTCTAAATAAGATGTTTTAATGCTTTTTTTACTGTTAGCTTTTGCTTAGGATCTATTGCTAGTAAACTTTGCAAGTAAAACTTTTTAGTTTTGTTAATAACCTTTTGTGCGCAAAGCTTATTTAATAAGCATAAAAGCATTTTAATTTGCTTTTTATTAGTTTTAACTAGTTTAAAGCATTAAAGACTATAAAGGTGTATATAGCCTAATAACTATAAGTTAATAGTATATATATAGCCTTTAAACAAAGTTTAAACTTTTAGTGCTACTATATAAACAGGTCTAATTATAGTTAAGCTACTATAAAAACGTATAATAGCCTTTTTAAAGTTGCAAATAACTCCCTGCTATAAAAGACTACATTTTATATCTAATATAACAAGCAGATTTTTTAGCAATATATTATAGTATATTATATTGCTAGAGTGTATATACTTTAAGCCTTTTATAATATTGCAAAAAAGTCTTAAGCGCGTATGCTTATCTAAAAATAAAGCAAAAAGTAAAAAAAAGTCCTTAAAGCTATATTTAGCTAGTAGTATTACTATAAAATAGCTATTAAAAAGAAAAGCATAGCAAAAAAGTAAATTTTTATAAATATATTATGTTTTTATAAACTTTATAATGCTAAAATGTAATAAGCTTTTAATAATTTTAATCTTATTTTTTAAAAAACAAATGCTAGCATTATAGGTACTATATGCTTTTTTAACAGCTGCAAAATAACTATTAAAAGCATTTACAGCTCTTTTTATAATGCTAAATGCACTAGCTCCTGTTATATTATTATAAACAATAAAGTTATATATACATATATAGCTATCTTTTAAAAAAAAATAAAAGTTGTTGCTAAAAACTAGTGCTTTATTATTTTTGTTTAACTAAAGAAATTAATTGCAAAAAATAAAAAAAAAGCTTTTTTTCTTTCCTTTTATTAATAGCTATATCTAGTATAAAATTAAGCTGCTTAAGCCTAAAATATATTTAGTTACGCTTTAACTATAAAATAGTTTAATCTTTATTGTTTAAAGTTAAATCTTTTTTAGAACTTAAGCTAAACAAGTATTAAATAAAGCAATTTAATAATATAGCCTTAAGCATAAAAGTATTAGACTATTTATAAATTTATATTAAAGCAAGCGTTAATATTAAGTATGTTTTTTTGCTTACTTTAATTAGTATGTTAGCACTTTAAACTAGTAACTTAGTATTACTTTAGACCTGCAACTTAGTATTACTTTAGTTTAGCAACTTAATATAGCCTTGCCTAATTTGCTAACTATAGTATAAGCTTATAGGTTTTACAAACAAATTAAAAACAAAGTAATACTTTAGCTTTTAAGCCTAAAAAGCAGCAAAATTGTCTACTTAAGCTTAAAATTTGTTTAATGTATATATATTAGCTTTTATTTCAACTTTTTTAAAAAATTGTTGTTAATGTTTACATTTATTAAAGTTAGCTATAATAAGTTTAGCATTATAGGCTATAACCTGCTACGCAAGCTTATTATCTAGCAACAGTATTAAAAACTAAACTAATAAAACTAATGCATTATTAGGCTTTATTATATATATTATATCTGCTGCAAAAAAAAAATAACTATATAAATTAATATAACTATTATTATTAAAAGCTTTATTATTAGCAACATATATAAGTAACTATATATTAAATTAGCTTAGGTAATTTTGTGCCTAAGATAAATATTAAACTATATAATTAAATTAAATGCTATTAAAAATTTTTTTTTTAAAAAAAAGGTAGTAGTAAAATAAAAATAGCTGCTTTGCTTTATGATATTTGCTAGCTAATAGCTGCTTAAATCCTAGCTATATATCTTAACAAATCTTAATAGGTTGCTAGTAGTTCTTACTACATAATAAAAGGTTTAAATTATAAGTAGTAACTTACTTATATTGCTTAAGCTACCTTTTAGTAAGCTTAAATAAAAGCTATAAATAAGTAGTTTAAAGCAGGCTTAAGCATATATGCTATCTAATAAATATAGCATGTTAGCTAAAAAAAACCTCTTTTTATTTATTGTTTTAATATTAAACGCTAGGTTAAGTTTATTAATAAGTCCTTTTTGCTTATTTTAGTAAAAACTAAAGCAGACATAAAAAAACCTTTTTTGCTTAATGCTTAAAAAAATAAAGCAGGTTTAAAAAAACGTTGTGCAAAAAAACTAAAACTTTTAAAACAAAGCAAATCTTAAAGCTAAAATAAAGATTTTAATATGCCTCTTTCTCCTTTTGTTAGTCTTTTTTTAATAGCGTTTAATCTAACTAGCAACATATATAAAAAAGGCTATAATACTGTTTACCTGTTCCTGCTAAACTGTTTTATAAAAACAAGCAAACTTATTAAATCCTATAATCTAGCTAGTCTTAAGATTCTCTTAACTAAAATGCAAAGCTAAATTAAAAAAATAATAAAGTTGCTTATCCTATTAAAAAGCTATTGCAAGCTAAGCCCTATAAGCTATTTAAATACTACTTTTATATTATTTATTTTATATAGCAGTATTTAAGCTATAGCAATATAATAAAGCTTTAATTATTACGCGTAAAATTATATAGTGTATACATTGCTTCTTTATTTTGCCTTTCTGCCTTTTATACAAGCAAAACAAGTAATAAAAGGAACTATAAATTTAAACGTGCTTCCTTTTTAAAAACTTTTATTATAAGATAAGCTAGAATTATTTAATATATATGCTGCTTTTTAAGCTTATATACTTGTTAATAATACTAAGCAACCTTATTTTACTTTAAGCTTAAGTAGTAAAGCAAGCGCAACTTAAGATATAAGCAAACGTGTAGTTAATACTTACTATATCTGCAACTATTTAAGGTAGTATATATTAACCTTAGCCTTAAATATTTTAGCTTTTATAGTAGCTAGCAATAAGATAAACCTAAGTTTTTAAGCATTAGTTTTATAGTTATAAGCATGCTTAGCTTTAAAAAATGCTATAATAAAGCAAGCTTTTAGCATTATAAATTTATATAATAAAAAGTATAATTATAGCAACAGTAAAAAGGTTAACTATATGCTTACTATTAATCTCTTTAATAATATAGCCTTTTAGCAGGTAATTTTTTAATTTATTTGCTATAAAGCTATAGCATAAAGCATAAACGCGCACTTTAACTAAACTTTATGCAAGCTTTTATAAAAAAGCTTAATTGCTTTTTCTATTAAAACAAAAGTTAATTTTTAGCAGGTAACTTTAATTTAGCTTATAAATTACTGCTTAGCATAAGCAAATGTATTAAATATAAAAAAGTATATTCTTTTAAGATATTTATTGCTTTTTAATTAAGCTTATAACCTTTTTTTTATTTTTTTTCTTAAAATAATATATTATAAATAGAAGCTTTATTTTGCATGCAATTAAAATATTTATATTTATTTGTATAGTCTACTTAAGATTAAAACAATAATATATATTATATAAATGTATGCATTAGTTGCTTTTTTTTAAGCTATTGCAGCATAAGCAAAAACAGCGTTTGCTAACAATATAAGTTAATAGTTAATATATAACAAAGAAACTATGCAACAATTTTTTTAACGCTTTATGTTTGCTTTGCAAGTATATAAAAAGAATTAACTCTAACTTATTTAAACCTAAAAGCTGCTCTTTTGTTTTTTTTATTTAAAATGTAATACTAGTTTTTAATATATAGCATTTTATATTATATTATTTTTGTTTAAAATTAACTACTTTGCTATAATATTTATTAGGCTAAGATATGCAAAAATAAAATCCTTAAAACTACTTTTGTTTTGCTTAGCTTAAGACTTTTTTTTTAATAAATCTATCTTAGCATTACCTTTGTTTAAGCCTAAAGTACTAAACAAGTATAATAGGCCTAGCAAATCTTTTATATCTGCGTTAACATTATTTTTTTTTAATGCGTTATCTTTTTCTTATATATTTTAATTTCTTAATTAATTATAATTATAATCTTTTTTATTGCAATAACTTAATTAACAGCAATTATAATTAAAAAGCCATTTTTTTTAACTAGCATTACGCTGTTTTTACTTTTCTTTATATATATTATCTTTATTAACATTGCCTTTATTGTTTAGCTTATTGTTTAGCCCTTTGTTTTAACTACTTGCGCCACCCTGCCGTTTTTTTAACCTGCTAACACTTATATCCCTAGCTGCTTAGTATGTTTTATAGTTTAAAAAATTCATCTATTTAAAATTAACTTTGTTTTTTTTTATAACTGCAAGGTGTTAGCAAATTTTAAAGTTAAAAAAGCCTTATAAAAAAAAAAATAAAGCTAAAGCAAAGCGTGTAAACAAAAGTTTAAGCTTAAGTATATTTATATAGTAAGTTTAAATTAAAACATTTTAATATAAAATAGCAAAATTGCAGGCCTTTAGTATACTAGTAAAAACATAAGCTATAAATCTATATAATTAAGGCCTAGCTATTATTAATTTAGCTGCTATTGCTAGCATAGCTATTATTGTTGTTATTATTATTATTGTTAATAATAAAAAGCCTAAATTAAAAAAATTAAGCAATAGCTTTAGTATAATAATAAATGCGTAGTTATTAAAAGCCTAATAAAAATTAGCCTTTAGTAATAGCTTATTAGCTTTATTGTTAATTAAATTAAAGTTTAAAAAAGCGTAATATAATATTATTATATTTTATTAAAACTATTTCCTACTTGCTAATAAGATAGCATAATATTATTTAAAGCCTATTTAAAAACCTATTAATAAGCAACTAGTTTCTACTTAGCGTTTTAATAACTAGTTAAAAAGATTATATAATTATAGCTATTTATTTAGTAAGCAGTTATAAGGAAATATTTAATTTTAAAAAGTAAGCACTATTAGATATTTATAATAGTTATTGTCTTTAAGCGTAAGCATAAACATAAGCAAAAGCAAAAGTAAGTATATAGTAAGAGTACTTTTATAATTATCTAGTACATTTAGTAAAAAAGGAAAAAAAGCTATATACCTTTTAGTTATAGCTAGTAGTAGCTAGGTTTAAGCATACTATAGCAAAGTATATTAATGCGCTTTATGCTATATAAATTATAGCTAAAATAAACAAAGTTAAACGTATTATTAGCAATAATACTACATGTAGTTAAGGTAGTCTTATAATAAAGCCTTTAAGTTTAAGCTTAGCTTAATAGTTTGTTAATATAATTAACAGCAAGTAGTTATAAAAAGAGCTTATTATTTTTTAGGCATTCTTTATACTTAAGGTATTATATAAAGATTTAAGCAGGTATATTATTATAGGCTAGCAGTAATAAAGGTAGTAAAGCAAAAAAAACGTTTGTAAAAGCATTAGTTTTTGCAGAAACGTCTGCTATTATAAAGCAAGTATAAATAAAAACAGTTATTATTATAAAATTTTAATAATTATAATAATATAAAAGTAAAGTAAAAAAACAGAATATCTTGCCCTAGTAAATCTATATACTTAGTAGGATCTATAGTATAAAATATATGCTTTTTTTATATACTTTTATACCTATAGTAATATAGTTCCTGCGCTTTATACCTGTTTAAAGATATTATTATAAGGTTTAAATTAAAAGTTTTGCTTATTTATACTGCTTTTTCCTTTTTAGCATTAAGCTAACTGCATTTAGTAGCTAATATAATATATCTTTTTATAGCATGCACTTATAAAGGGGTAATAGTGCTATATTAATATTATAACAAGCTATAGACCCTACTAAAGTAAGCAGGTTAGCAGGCATATAATAGCCTAGCTAGCAACGTAATAAGTTATAATATATAAATGTTTAAGTATAATTTATTAAAAGTAAAAAGTAATAGCATCCTTATGTAAAGCTATTACTACTGCTATAAAAAGTAGTAGTATAGGTTATATTAGCAGTAAAAGCACTGCTAACAGCTAGTAGTTTTATAAAGCTATTATTACTAATTTTAAAAGCAATAAAATCTTAAACTATAGTAGTAAAAATATAACGTTAAATATTATCAATTAATTAATTAATATAAAAATTCTATTACTAAAAACTAATATTTTTATTTGTGTTAAATAAGTATATTTATTAAACTAGTTTATTTTATTGCTGCAACTATTAATTTTTTATAGTATAAAAATAAGTATATGCAGATATAACAAAATTTCTTTTTTTTATCTTTAGCTTATAAATACCTTTTGTATAATTAAGTAGATATATCTTATTATTAAGTAGGATTTAGCAAATAAAACAGTTGATAGCATTTTGCTTATTTAAATTATTTGCATAAATTCTAAAGAAATAGTTTGCAGTAGTGTTTAAAGTATAAAAGTTCTAGCAAAAGCCTTTAAAAAAAAGGTTATTTAGTTTAAAAGTTAACGCTTTAGCAATGCATATAAAGCATTTTTTTATTTTCTGCTTCCTTATAGTGCTAATAAACATAGATTGCTAAAGCTGTTTTTTGTTAACCTATTTGCTGCGGCTTTTTAGCTTTTAAACGTAGCATGTTTGCTTTTTAAGATCTTATAGCTTAAGCTTAAGCTTCTGCTTAGCATTAAGCAAGTAATTAATTAAAGGCTCTTTTACTATATAATATGCAATTAAAGCTTTAATTGCTTTAGTTTTGCGTATGCTAATAATATTAATATTAATAAGAAAAAGCATTATTAATGCATTAAATATTTGCTATTATGCTATGCCTATTAGTTATATATTATAATTAAGATTAGCTAACTTATATGTAAAGCTTTTGCTTTAAATTTGTTGCTTGATATTATCTGCAAACTATATATAGGCCTAGGCTTTTTTAACTTTTTTAATCTTGTTATTGCAGAGCTTTTTCTAAAGGCTGTTTTATTTTAGCAAGATTTCTTAGCGTTAATTGCAAAATTTAGCCCTTTAACCTAAACTAGCTAGTCGTATAGTAAGTTAATAATATTTAGCGCTGCTTTTTAAGACTGCCTGCTTTTATGCTTTAGTAAAAGTTACTAGCTAACAACTATTCTTTAAATAACTATAGCTAGTTGCTTATTAAAGTAGCGCCTGCTATAGTTTATAGTTTTAATAAATAGCTTATAAGTTAGCTATAATATTATAATTAAAATAATTTTGCTAAAACGTAGCTAATTAAAAGGTATAATTTATAATTAAGTTTTGCAACGCGTTGCTAATATTAATATTTTAGTTTAAGTTATTCCTAGCTATATACTAAAGGTTATACGATATAGTATTACTTTTAAACCTTAATAATACTTTGATTTTCTTAATCTAACTACCTATTATATTATAAGTAATTAAGTTATCTAAGATAGTATACCTAGTTAACAATTTAATAGCACAGCAGAAAATAAAAACATTGTTAAAATTAGGCTATAAGTAAAAAAAAAACTTATTTTTGCTTAAATAGATTTATAGCTTATTTAAAAAAGCTAAACTAGCATTAAAGTTTTTAGTTTTAAAAGCCTAGTAATAGTATAAGATAGCTAAAAGAAATATGTAAAAGCTAAGTAGTAAGCTTAGGTTATATATAATTTTAAATATTATAAAGTGCTTGCTAGGACATATTAACGTTAGCAAAGCAAAAATGCAAAGTTAAAAAGGTTAGCTGTAAGACCAGGCAAATAAAAAAGAAAACTATAACCCTATAAGTATAAAATTAAAAGCGCTTTTTTTTAATTATTAACATTAGTGCTATAAATAAAAAGACTTATATAGCTTTAAGCCTTAAATATTGCTTAATATACTTTAAGCTTAGCTAAATCACTAACTTTAGCAGCCTATTTAAGTTAGTTAAGTCTTTTACTAAAAATACTTTAATATTACTAAATTAAAGCATTAAAATTAAAGTTAGGCGCAAGCTTTAAAGCGCTAACAAGAAAAGAAAAAAAACTGTAAGGATATGCAACTTGCTAAGTCTAAACGTCTTCTCTGTTATATAAAGCGTACACTTAATTTAGTCTTTTAAATCTTGCAGCATTATAAATTAGTTCTTGCAAGTCTTATATATAAGTTAAAACTTATTTTCTAATTTAATAAAAGCTTAAACAAGTTAGCATTATATAGCAATGCAAATTAAGGGCATCGTATATTATATATTAATCTATAGTTAACAAACTTGTTTATTTTAGTAGTTGTTACCTTTTTAAAGAAAAAACAAAAGCAGCACTAGAATATAATAAAGAAGCTATGCTTTATTATAGCCCTTTTCTTTTGTCCTCTTTTGCTAGTTCTTTATCTAAAGTGCTAATAAAGGAACTAGTATACAACTTTAAATTAAATAGCGCGCAAATAAAAAATATAGTCTATTCCCTTAAAGAAAACCTTAATGTAAAACCTGCAAGTATTAACATTAGTTTATTAAAATAAAAGCAATAACTTATAAATGCTAAGTATTTTTAATAGTATTAATTTGCGTTAAAGTTGCTTATGCGTAAGCTTTGTGCTAATATGCTTTAATGTTTATGTTTATAATCTTTTGCTAATAAAACTTTATAAAGTAAATATTGCTATTAAATAACTTATTTTTGTTAGGTATAGCAATCTTAAGTTTATTTTTATAACATAGCAGATCTTTAAAAGCACTATTAGCTATATTAACTTAAAGGTTAATCTTGCTTGTCTTAGCAATATTATCTTTATAATATAGCAGATTTTCGAAAGCACTATTAGCTATGTTAACCTAAAGGTTAATCTTGCTTATTCTAGCAATATTTTTAAAAGTAGCAACAGATTTAAGGTTTAACCCCTTTAAATCTTTAATGCCTTTAAAATCCTTAAAGTTAAAGTTAAATGCATTATTGCTAGCTTTACTTAAAGACTTATTAAAGCTTTGCTTATTATACTTTAATGCTAGATCTAACTTTAAAAAATCTAACAAGTAAGAAATATTATTTTTTAAACTGTTTATTTTAAAGAATACTTTTATAAAGCAATGCTTTTTAGAATATCTTTTTATGTAGTTATATATATATTTTTCTTTTAATAAACTTATAAAGGTTTTTAATTATAAAAAAACTTAATTTTATTATACTATTAGTTTTTAAAAGAACTAATTATATGCTTTAAAAACATAGGCACTATAATATAAAAGTATTTTCAGCTAATTGCTGTCTACTAAAAGCAGCCGTTTTTAGTTGCAGTATAAGTGCTTGCACGCAGTATAGTTAGCTTATATTTATTGTATAGGCTAACAAGATAATAATTATATAGCGCTACAGTAAGGCTTATACTGCTAGGGAATTTTTAGTAGAAAATTTTCTAACTAAAGGTAGTTAAGTAGCAAAAATACTTTAAGACTTTATTTATATAACAGCTTTATAATTAATAGTATAGAGTACGTGTGCTTTCTTACCTAGGTAGTACAATTATTATTTTATTAACCTATATTTAAAACTATATTATATACGCTAGTAATAGCTAGGTTTAATTAGCTTAGCAGCACTTAAAATAATAACTTAAAAAGTTAAGAAATTACTGCATTTTTTGCTGCTTCTTAAGTATAATAACGTATTATTTTATAATTTTATCCTCTTATTTAAATAAGCTTTGTTAAGTAGTATAAACTTTAGCTACTTTAGCTAGTAGGTCTTATAAATATATAAGCAATTTATATATATGTAAATTTAATAAAGGTATAGCTTAATAATAGGTTATTTTTTAAAGATAGGTTAAATAGGTATGCTATACCTTATAATCTTTTAGGGTTTATATTATTCCTTTTAAAGAACAGGTAGCTCTAAAGACAAGAATAATATAAATGTTTCTGCCTGTTTGTACATTAAACTTGCATAGCTACATGCCTAAAAGCTCCTTAGCTTTATACGTGTCTAAACTATGCAAGATATATAGCGTTTGCAAACTTTATATAAATTATTTCTAGTATTTATATCTTTTAAAACAGTCTTAAATATAAAAAGTTGCTTGTAGTTGCAAGTGCTGTTTGCTTTAACATATGTCCTATTACATTTTATAATAATAAACTATATACTAAAATAAATATAAATAGTTATTTTAGTTAAGCAAATAATATAACTTGCTTATTAGTTATAATTAAGCAAATAATATAACTTACTTACTTGTTAACAGAGGTTTTGCGCTATAGCTTAAAAGATTAGCAATAAAAAGCTGCTAGCTTGCTATGCAGCTTTTTATAAAAGTTAACTAAGATTTAGCGCTATAAGTTTTGCTATAAAATTATTTTAGCTTTGCTATAAGTTTATATTATAACTAGCTAAGTAGTACTTAATTAATTCTAATAATTTTAAAAACCTTTGTCTTAAAACAGGTATAATAAACAATCTTTAAATTACTAAGGTTATAAATAAAAGCCTCTTTAAATCTAGTTAAATTAGGCAATTTAATAAAACTTTTGCCTTGCATAATATAAGCATTTTGCTGCTTTTGCTAACTATGCTTTCTTTTAGTTATATAACATTTGCATAAAGCTAGTTAAACTAAATATAGTACTTGCTTAATGCTGCTAAAAAGGGTTTTAAGTTGTGCTAGGCATTACTAAGTGTTATATATACTTAAGCGTTTGCTTATACTCTTATATAGTTATAGCAGGTTAGCAGAAGCAAATAAACATAATGCAAAATAATAAAAGACGTTTTTATATAATATTAGTTTATATTTATAGCTATTTGCATGCTATATTATATATGCTTATATTATTAATATTAACTATATACTAGCAAAGTTAAAGCATATAATTAGGTTTAAATAAAAGTAATTAACAGGTGTAAGCTAACTTATAATAACCTTTAAACCTAGCGCTGTTTTTTATAGCATGCTATTTATACCTAAAAGACTATATTAAAAATAAAGCATTTATAATATTATAACTGCTTTGTTAACACTAAAATCTTAGTATTATAATGTTTTTAAATATAAATAAAGCATAGTTTACCTGCATGCTTAACACTTTAAAAGGCTAGAAAGTATATATTATATCTTTAGCTGCCCTTAAGCTAGTATTAATATAAGTTAGGTCTGTTAGCTAAGATTTTAAGAATAGTTCCTTTAAGATTTTGCTTGCGTTTAATATGTCTAGCAGCTTTTACCTTTTATAAGTTCCCTTTAACTAAAATAGTTTTTAGATACTAATACCTTATAAACTACCTTTAAAAGCTGCTCTAGCAGAAAATAGCAAGCTTATAATAAATAAGCAAGCCATTGCTATAAATATAAAAATAGCTTTTAAAACTATTCTTATATACGTTGCAGGTATTAGATACTACTTTATTTTTTTAAACCTTTCTAGTAAAGTAATACTTTTTTAAGCCGTTAGCAATAAGCATATTAAAAACAAGCAGATAACAAAAGCTTTAACATAGCACTTTTAGCAATTATATAAAGCAGTTGTTAAAGTAGCTAAAAATAAAAGGCTTAAGCTTAAGGCCTTAATACTAAGTTACTTAAGCTACCTATATTTAAACAAAAGCAAAAATAATTTTAACATGTATATAAACATATATATAAGCTTACTTTAACCTATTTAAAGTAATATTATTATAAAAACTGCTAATAAAAAACAAGCTATTAGGCTTTATATCTATAAGTAGTTTAAAAATCCTTTTAGCAATATATATTATAAGTTGCAAAATTAAATGCTTTTTAATAGTTTATCTAAAGCAAATAGTATTAATTTTATTATTGTTAATATTAGCTTAAGCACGCTAAATCTTTAACGTATAACCGTCTACTTTAACAATTAAAACAAAATAATTAAAAGCTAGTTAAGTATGCTGCAGGGATTAGTTATAAGTAATTAGTTTGCATATTTACCTTAACAATGCTAACTAAACCTAAGCATTTAAAAGGGCAGTAGCATATTAAATAATGCAGTGCGCATAATTTTTAAAGAGAAATACCTTATAGCGCTTTTAAAATAAGATTAACTATAGAAAAAAAAACTTGCTATACTACTAGCAAGCTTTAAAAAGCAAAAAAAAAAGCTTAATTATATATACTATAAAAATGTTATATACTTGCGAGAATTAACCTTTTATTGCACCTTTTTTTTGCAGGCTAACAATACTATAAAAGCATGCTATAATGCCTTTGTAGCATCTCTAGCATTTTTAACAATATAACTCTGTTAAATCGCTTAACTTAATATAAACTTTTTTATACTGCTTTGTAGGGGTAGCTATTATAGTTAAGGTTTTTATACTAAAATAAACTTGCTACTAAACTTTATTAGCGCTATTGCAGCAGCTTTTAAAATTAAAATAAATTAATTGTTTTTAAAAAATAAGCATTACTTATATAACAAAGTCCTAGCTATATTGTATACTTGCTAATACTTAGTAGGTTGTTTGCAGTATTTAAAAGGCTTGCGCTTTTATATATTTATATGCTGCGGCCTTACGAAGCATTTAATACGTTAGCTATAAGGTTTTAAAAAATCTATAGATTTATAAGCATAAATAAAGCGTAATTTTTTTTTAGCAAGAAATCGCGTGACCTGCCTCCCTGCCTTATAAAAGTCTTACCACAAAACGTAAAGCAACTTATGCTATCCCTTATATGCAACCTTAACTACTACTAGCTAAGATCTACAACTATATAGCTGCTATTTCTTTTACCTATTAGACTAACTAAAGGCATATTTACTGTAATATATAACCTTAGCTAAAAGTTAAGTGCTATAAAGTTGCTAATAGGTATAATAGCTTTTACTGCACGTAAAACCTATATTAATAGCAACTGCAAGCATATATTTTTTTAGCTAACTTGCTATAAGTTAAAAGCAAACAAAACTAAAGCTAAACACTAAAAAAATAAGCAATAGCTTTTAATATTAAAAACTAATCTAATAACTAAGCTTTTTAAAGTAGGCAATATAATTAAGCTACTTATATAGTGCAGTAGTTATACGCAGGAGATATTTAACAATGCTTAGGTTTGCAAAGTATGCAAGTACAAAAAGCTTTGCTTTATCTGCTATACTTAAGTAACTAGCCGCCTATACATGCAAGATTATTCTTTTACTTGTCTTTTAATAAACTTTTTATTAAAAAGCGCTTAAAAAGTAATAATTAAACATGCTGCATAATATTATTAAAGGCTTGCAATATATCCTTTTAAACAAGATTAGTTATATAACTTATTAATTATTATATCTTCTTAGGTTTTATAGCGCCTTATAAAGTTCTTATAATTAAAGCTTAGGTTTTTATTATAAAGAAAAAATATGTTAACAGTATATAAGGATAAATAAGATAAGGAAATAAATAGAAGCAACGTTATTATTTAAAAAAGCATATAAATATTTAACAAAAAATTTAGTTTTGCAAAAGTATAAAATTAACAAGCTTATAAAATTAAATATTTTATCTACTTAGTAATAAAAAACAAACGATTTATAAAAGGACTTTGCATTTAGCTAGCATTAGTATGTTATAAAATTATAAAAAAAGTAAGATTAAATAATAAAACATACTTTTAAGGTAATAAGTTGTTTAATAAAGTATATAAAAGTAAAATAAAGCAAGTATAAGCAACATAAATAAATAAATTTAATAATTAGTAAATAGTAAGCCTAGTTATTTAGCTTTATTTTTAAAGTCTTCTATAGTTTATATTAACATAAAAAAATAACTTTAAACTTTTTACGATTTCTTAAATAAACTGCTATACCTTTTAGCTAAGTCCTAGCTAAAGGCTATAAAAAAATCTCTTAAGTAGGTCTTAAGTTAATGCTTAATCTTTTTATGCTTTTTCTTGCGCTTTAGCTAACATGTCTGCTATTTAACTAAACTTTTAGTTTAGCTTTTTTATTTTGCTGTTATCTTTAGAAGATTTTAGCTGCTTTTTGTGTGGTTTATAGGTGCTAAAATTCTCTGCTAGGGAATAAATAAGTTTTAAATACTTAAGGTTACGTAGGTTAAGGTTAAAACCTTTAGTTTTAAGCTAATTTTTAATATATTAATCTGCTGCAGTTAATCCCTGCTATATATAAAATATTATTTTCGTTAAAATTATTAGCTTGTTTAAATGCAGGTATACTTTAACTTAAATATAAGTATATAAAGGGTATATACTATTAAAGTTCTTGCTTTTAGGCTTTTTTGCAACGCTTATAATGTTATAAAATTAAAAAGAATATATAGTAAAATATATTATAGCTATTTTTTAAATATTATTTTTTTTATTTTTTAAAAGGTTATTATATGCTACCGTAGTGTTTATACTAACTGTTATACCTATTTTAAGCTTAATTAAGTTAATACTATTAACTTAAACAAATACTTAAAAGCTATTAAAGTATAATTATCTATTAATTATATTAAAAATATACCTAAAGATAAAATCTTTATAAATTGTAAATCTTAAACAAAGCAGCGCGCAGGTTTTCTAATAAAAATAGGTACCTTTTATGCCTTTATTAACGCTATTTATATCCTTATTAAAATCTTTTATGTCTTTTATTTTAATGTTTTTATTATTGCTAGCTAGCAACGTAGCTTTATTGTTTATTTTTAAAAGCATTTGCTGCTCTTTAAAAATACTTAATGTTTTTAGCTTGCAGTATAGTAGCTCTATAAAGTATTAGACCTAGTTTATTAGCTAATAGTAAAAGCCCTTCTAGCATATTCTTATAAAATAGTTTTATAGCCTAAGTACCTCCTTTTATACCTTTTTAATACTAGATTGCTAGGTTTTAAACCTTATAAAAATGCTTTGTTATATATACTAAAGTGTGATAAGCTTTTTTTGCAGAACTTTATATAATAGCAAAATAAACTTTTTATTTCTTTTTGTTACTTTTTAAATCTTATTATTAATTTGTTTAATCTTGCTTAGTAGCAAAGTATTACTAATACTGTTAACATCTTTAAACAATTTTTTAATATATAGGGTTATCTAGTAATATAGCTGCATAATCTGCTTAGTAGGCAGTAAATAGCTTGCTTTAACGTTTTTCTTGCTATCTTTGTTATTTTATTTAAGGGTATTATCGTTGCTATTAGTGCTATTAAACGTGCTTTAAGCAAATTCTTTATTAAAAGTGTTTGTTGTTAGCAAAAAAAGGTTAATAAGTCTAAAGTTGTTATAAGTTGCCTGTTTTTAAAGATTAGTTAATATATCTTTTACATTATTAATAGCTAAAATGTAGTAATATTAGCATAAAATATAAAATAAATGCCTAGTAAAACTAAAAGTTTAGCAAGTACTTTAAATATATTGCTAAGCAGTATTATCTTTGTTTTTATTTAAATATATGCTTCCTACGATTTTCTTTTAAGCATAAATAATATTTGCATTTGTTATATCTACTTGCACGTTAAATAACTTATATAATATAGCATTTTATTATTAAAGCTTTAATATATAGTTAACTTTTGTATGTTATGCCTAAAGATTAGTCCTAGCATTAATTGCTTTAAAAGCGTTGCCTTTATAACTACTACTATTAAAAACTATAAACAGCTTTTTAGATTATGCAAGATCTATTATAACTAAATTAATAAAATATTTAGTAAAAACTAAGCAAAAACTTAACAACAATATAAATTAAGTATAGCTTTTTTACCTTGCTTATTTTTAAAGCATATTTCTGCACATATTAACATTAAGATATAAACTAGCTTTATATAAGTCTCCTTATATTTAAAACATTGCTTTTAGTAAATTAAATTATCTTGCTTTTTTTTAAGGCATAAATATGTATATAGCCCTAGCTTACGCGTCTCTTTAAACTATATATATAAATTGTATAGCTAACTTTATATTAAAGATTTAAGTTAATCTTAAAAGTTACCTAATATTTAAAACATTATTTTAGCATTAACTATGCTAGCTATTTATAGTAAAGCATATTATAATCCTTGTAGTTATAAAACTATAGCATATTATAACAATTTAACTAGCTAAACTATTAGGTAAGCATATTATAACAACCTATTATTATAAGCTATATATTGTATAACTACTATAAAAGCTAGTAATAGATCTTAAGAAACCTTGCATTTAACTAAAAATTAAAGCATATATTAGTTTTATACGCTTAAATATAATATAGCCTTAATACTATGCAATCTAATATTATTATATTAATGTTTTAGCTTAGGTTTATATTAATAGCACGCGTAAGGGTAACTAAGTAAGCAACAAGACTAAAAGCTTTAGCAATTATAATTTATTTTTCTTTTTGCGTGCTATACTGCCTTACTACTTCTTTACGCTACTAACCTAAAGACTTTCTCCTTTTTAGGTAAAAAGTTAGTATAAGGTTTATCTAAATAATTATATTTAATAAAAACAGGCCTTATTAACTAGCAATATATATAATATTAATATTATAAAATAAAAACTACTGCAAGAGGTAATATAAACATTATATTACATTTGCTTTTATAAAAATTAAAATTAAGTATAAGTAAATATTTAAAGATTATCTTAAACTAACCTATTTTATATAAGTTTTATAAATACTTACTAGTAAAATGTTAAGTGCAAATAACTAACCTTAAGCTTTTTAGTATTTTTTAAGTTGTTTTTTTATATAGCTTATTCTTTACTATTTTATTTTTTTTGCTACCTTAAGATAAATTTAATACTAAGTATAAGCTTTAGCAGCAATAGCAGTAACAATAGTTGCTAGCAGTAAAGCTTTACTAGAAAGGGCTGCAACAGTAAAAGCACTAGCAAAAAAAACCTTTATAAAAGCAACTGTAATAGCTTTGCGCTTCTTTTGCTTATATTTTAAAAAACCTAGCCAATTAATATTAATTTTAATACTAACATAAGCAGCTAAAGCAAAAATAAAGTTAAAGTTAAAGCTAAGGTTAAATCTAGTTTTTTTTATAAATAAGCTATTAATTAAGTATATAAAACAATCTAGAAAAACTTTTATAGCCTGCTTTTTTTAAATAACGTTTTAGTCTTTTATTTTAAATGCTAAAAAGCTTATAAAAAACTACATTATAAACTAGCTAAAAAAAAAAAACTTTTAAATTACTACAAGGAAAGCTTCTAATAAGATTAAAATAAAGATATTAGCAATTTAATTTTATAAATAAGGCCTACTACTATACACAAAATAGTTGCTAAAAAGATTATAAAAGCTATTAGTTAAAAGTTAAACTAAATTATATAGGAGAATCTTTTACTTGCATACTATTATACTAAATTATACCTATTAAGCAATGCTAAAGTAATATAAAAAAAAAATAAGTCTATCTGTTATTACTTAATGTATTTAAATAATTAACTTAGGTATATAAGGCACTTTTATTTATTATTTATTATTAAAGTTGCATATATATAAAATAGAAAAAATCTCCGTTAGAAAGTGCAAGGCATTTTAATATGCTTTATAGGCTAAGTTTGCACTATTTTTAGTGTTAATATTAGCTATACAAACCTTAAAAAACAAAAGCTAGATATTTATTTATATAAATTATTAGTATCTATATAAATATTAACAGTAAAAAATAAATTTATTAATATTAAACATGTAAATTTAAAAGTTTTTAAGGATAAAAGCAGGGAACCTTTTTTTAAAGAGATTCTTTTGCCGTTTAATGTTTTTCTTCCTATTAAATTTTAATCTAAAGTACTATTACTTCCTCTAAATATATAAATTAGTTTTAAACGCCTTATAGAAATTATTAATGTTGCTAAGACATTTTAATGCATTAATAATAGCTTAGGTTTAGTATTAGTTATTAAAGCTAAAATAGTTTGAATTTTTAACAAAAATAATAAGTTAGAAAAAAAGCACCTGCTTTTAGCGCCTAAACAATAAAAAACTAGCTTATAAGCAACAGCTTAGCCTTTTAAGCAAACAAGATTAATAAATAAACTTAAAAGATCTAACTAACTTTATATATCTATTAAAAGTCTTAGTAAAAGCTAAAGTAAAAGCTAAAGTCTGCAGTATATAAGGTTATAGCTTATTAAGGTGTTTTGCATTTTTAGTTTTAAGGTTTTTAAGTTTTTAGGTAATAAGAAATATCTATATATTATTTAGATTTAGGTAATAAAGCTGCAAGTATATTAGGTATAGTTACTTTAAAATTACGTACTAATAAAGCAATAATTTTAAGCTTTTAGTTAAAAAACAAGCTGCTAATAAAATATAGCAAACGTGGTTATTATGCAGTCTTAGTTTTTTTAACTAGCGTTTACTTTTAGTGCGGTTAAGACTTGCAACCTTTGCTTTATTAGATTCTTTTAGCTGGTTTACCTAGCGCTTATATATTCTCTTTTTTAATTTATTGCTATTAGCAAAACAAACAATAGCATAAGACTATATATAATATAGCTAGGATTGCTTATAGCATTATAGCTTATAATTAATAAAATAATGCAATATATTTTGCTATAAAGTTATATTAAAAGTGCCTTTAAAGAAGTAATAATAACAAAGTATAAACTAAGGTTATTATATAAAGTAACAAGGTGCTACTAGCTAACCTTAAAAGTAGTTACTTTATTGTTAAAGATCTTTATAACTAATACTTAGTTGTTTTAAGCTGCAAGCTATTGCCTTTATTTTATTTAGTGCAATAGTATAGCCACTAATTTTAATATAATAAATACTACTATTTCTTTAGTTATATATGCTTTTTTATTAAAAAGCAGTCGCAAAATATCTTATTACTACTATAATTATATTTTATAATTACTAGTGGCTAAAAAGCGCTAGTTTAAAAAAGCGTAAAGCAACTACCCTTGCTTTAGCTTTGCAAAAAACTATAATAGCTGCAAGGTCTTTTTTAGTGTTATTATTATTAACTAAAAATGTTAGAAAATAAAAAATAACAGTTAGCTTACCTAATAATATTTGCTATTACTATAGATTTATTTATATTAATAGCTATAGCTACCGCTATAGCCTATTAGCTATATAGTAGCTAGTACTCCTTTAGTAAGCTATATTACTATTATAATAACGTTATAATATTAATATATAATTATAAAAAATATATTTTATAGTAAAAAAAAAAAATATACTATTATATTTGCAGCAAGCAATAGCTAAAGAATAGTTTAAAATGTTAAATACTTAAGTTTTTTAAAAAGATAAATCGCTTGTTTTTTTGTAGTTGTTTTAGCCCTTGATTTTTATAGACGCAATAAAAACGTTAGGGTAGCATTGCTAGCACGTTAAGCTAGTTAGGCTTGCTTTAAATCTTGCTGTAGGCGTTAACTCTACGGATATTTTAAACGTTGCTGCAGCTAAGCATATAAGGTATATTATTAGCAACATTTATTTTGCGCAGCGTTTTTTAGCGAAAATGTTTAGATTATAGGCTATTATATGCTAATACTAAGCAATAATTATCGTATGTGGCTAAAGAAAAAGAAGGAGATTTTAGCGTGCTTAGAGCTTAATCTATCTAGCTATTTAAGTTTTAAGCTGCTACGATTATTTTTAGACTGCAAAGGTATAGCTTTTGCTGCTTAAGCTTTTAAAAGATTTTAACGATAATACTGCTAGGTTAACCTTATATGTTAAGCATAAACTATTATTTAATTGCTTTTTAACAACGTTAATAAAACTAAAATAAAGTATAATCTTAGTAAGCTAAGGATTGCTTAAAAATAGTATGCTTTTTAGTAACTACACTATAATGTTTAAGCAGTAAAAGCTTTTTTTAAAAAGGTTTTAGATTTCTTTTAACATTTAAAGCTAATTAACTACGTAGCTTTTTGCATTAGATACTGCTAGTATAAAAAGTATTAAATTATATAGCTAGTGTAGTACTAGCTAACAACTACTTAAGCTTGCTATGCTTAAAAAGGTTGCTTAAGTTTAATAGCATAAAAAGCTTTAGCATTAAGTATATCTGCTTTTATTATTGTTAGTTAGTTGCTTAGAAAGTAAAATAAAATAAACATATAATCTTCTAATATAAAAGTAGCTAGTTTTTGCTTAGCTTAGTGTAGTAAACGTAAAGCTTGTTTTTATAGCAATAACTAATGATTACTAAAATTTTGCATTTGCTTTGTACGTGCAGCTTATAGGCGGTTTTAAATGCTAAAAGCGTTGCTTTGCAATAATAAGTATACTAGTTCTAAAGTAACGTAGCTATATTTTCTTTAAAGGAAATATTTAGTATAGCCTAACTACTATTAAAATTTGTGGCTAAAGGCATTATAACTGCTAATAACTTACTATGCTTTTGCTATAGAAAAATAGTAAAAAAAGCAGATTTATAGCTAAAAGTAGGCAGTATAAAATACTAGGGAAAGTTTATAGGGCTATAAATAGTACTTTAAACAAAGTCTTTATCTTTTAGGGAGCTTTAAAAAGTAAATAAAATGCTATCTATAGTAGCAATATAATAGGCAATGCTAAAGATTTAAAATTAATTTATAATATTTTATTTTGTAAGCTTTTTGCTATAACATTTATTATTTAAAAAAATCATAAACAGGAAATTATAGGAAGTAAATTTACGCTAAAAGAATTATAGCAGGAATATTAAAAAAAAAATATTATAAAAGGAATATCACAAAAGGAATATTACAAAAGGAATATTATAGAAAAAATATCGCTGCAGGGATATTGCTGCAAAAATATTGCTGCAAAGGTATTAGTTTGTAATTTCTAACCTGTTATTTCTATAGCAATATGTTTTTAATTTTTCCGTGTATAATATTTTAGGTGTCTTTAGCTATACTAGTTGCCTTGCATTTTTAACTTATTATTTTTATAGCATATATTTTTAATTTTTTTGTGTATAATGTTTTAAATGTTTAGCTATACTATGTCACGATCGTTAAGGGCTGGTTTATAGCTTTATTGATGCTACGGACGAAGATTTTAAGCTAAAGAAGAAAGGAAGGAAAGAGAGAAACTAGCATATACGAAGGCCGGTGATATATTGTGTGTATGGTGGGTCCCTCTAGTTATTGATAGTTTTATTGATAAAGGGTCGAATTAAGGACCGTTACGTCAGCAATTGTTATGACCGTCACATACTACTTGTTTTGTATTTTTTACCTGTGATTTTTTTAGCACTATATTTTTAATTTCTTTATGTAATAATGTTTTAAGTGTTTTTAGCTATGCTAGTTGCTTTATATTTTTAACCTATTATTTTTATAGCATATATTCTTAATTTTTCTGTGTATAATGTTTTAAATGTTTAGCTATACTATTTGTCTTATATTTTTTTACTTATAATTTTTTTAGCATTATATTTTTAATTTTTCTGCCTATAGTGTATATAGCGTTTTAAATGTCTAGCTATGCTACTTGTTTTATATTTTTTTACTTATAATTTTTTTAGCATTATATTTTTAATTTCTTTGCTTATAGTATATATAATGTTTTTAATATCTCTAGCTGTGCTACTTATTTTTTTTTAGCAATATGTCTTTAATTTTTTTGTTTGTGCTTTTTTTGCTTGTAATTTCTTTATCTGCAGATTTTCTTGTTTATAAATTTCTTAGCATAATTTTTTTCTTATGATTTTCCTTGCTAAGGTTTATATTATTATATAGTACTTACTAGCACTTTAATATACCTGCCCTTTTTAAGTTTTAATTATAGCTACTTTTAAAACTATAGCATTATTTATAGAACAGCTATACTAAATAAAGCGTAAGAAAACATATAGCATGCAGCATATTTTTTAGCAAAACTTTTTAACTTTTAATAGTTTTACGTATAATATGCTAAATATTAACAATAATAACTTTTACGTAAGCTTAGCAACTTAGTTAACAACTTTTAGCTAATAGCTTTTTTATTAAAGCAAACTAGTTATAACTATAAAGTTTATTTAAAGGTAGTTTATTAATACCTATTAAAACTAAGATTAGTTTATATAATTAGCTATGCTTATAAAGCTGCTTAACTAGACTTAAAGCAAGCTTTTTTTAAAGTTTTATTTTTTCTTTTGCAACTTTATGCCTTATAGCTTTATTAAAAATAATAATAACGATAGTAGTTTTAGCTACATTTTTAGCAACAACATAATAAACTTTTTGCTTTATTAAAGCAAATATACTATTTTTAGATATAAAGTTACAAAAAATGCTAAATTTGCGTTTTTTAAGCTAAAAAAATAAATAAAAAAAAAGAAAACATAGCATAAAGCGCTATAACAAGCACAAAAAACTAAAAGCAACAAGCAAAAAAAAAAAAAAGCCAGCTAAAAAGCCTTTAGGCTTTATATTTTAGTAGGTTTGCTAGCTGTTTTAGTATTTGCTTATTTAGATCTTAATTTTAAATTTAAGAACTAGGTCGGCTGCCTTAAGATTAATTAAATAATTTAACCACGCAATACTTTTGCTATTAAGCATAGCTTTTAAGAAAGTATTAGCATAGATAATATTTATAATGTTTTTGCAACTAAAAAACCTTATGCGCTTTAGTTTTAATTTTTTACCGATTATACCGTTCTTTTTAGCTAGTTTAAGGCTTACTAGAGTAACATCTAACCTTTTGTATAAGATTAAGCTTGCAAGATCTTTTTAAAGGCTTTACGCTAAAGCCTAGCTCTTGTAAGCAATAGTTACGCTGTAAAGCTAAGCACTAAAGCTAACACTATTTTAAGACATCTACTTAATAGTAACGCTAGCAAAAGCTGCAATATATCTTTTAACTAAGATTTAGCAAGCAAAAAAAAAGATAAAGCTAGCATAGTAAAGCCTACGCAAGCGCTTAACTTTTTATGTATACAGCTTACTTTATATTTAAAAGGTTGTAATTTATAATAGTAGCTTGTTAATAAGCTGCTAAAAAATAAAAATAATAAAGTTTTTTCCTACTAGTGTTATTACTAGCAAAAAAAAATTAACGCTATAAAAAACCTGCAAAACTAACTAATTATAAAGTTACTATTTAAGCAAAGTTTATAGCAACTTAAAAGCTTATACTTTAACACTTTGGTTGCAGAAGCTTATATACTTTTTAATAAAGCTAATAAAGCGTTAGCTATGCTAATTACTAATACGTAAAAGTTTTTTTAAAGCATTTAAGCAATTAAATTATATTATAAGTAGCTTAAAGCTTGCGTAAATCTTTATGCTTTTATTAGCATAAGCATAAGCTATATTAAAAACATTAAGAAGCAACTTGCTGCCTATTAAGCCTGCTTTTTTTATAATTTTATATAACTTTTTTTTTTTTATAACTATTAAAGCAATATTATAGCTTTTAATATAAAACATATCTATATTGCTATTAAAAACGCTTAATAATTAGTGCTTTAAAAAAATTAACAGTAGTAGCAAAACAATACCTATTTTCTTTTTAACAAAAAAACTATTTAAATGCTTAAGCTAACTAACTAACAATTAGTTATGCTTTTTTTAAGATCTTATAACCTTTTTACTGCCGTGTAAGCCTAAGTATTTTATTAGAAATTTGTTTTAAAAGCGCAACAAAACGTAGCTAACTTTTTTATTTTTACCTTTAAGTCTGTTGTGCCTAATTAAATCTTAAACAATGCTATCTATAACTAGCATAATAGCTTCTATAAGCTATTTAAGCAAATAAAAAAGTTTAGCCTTTTAGCGCTTATTTTATCTATGCTAACAAAGCTTAAAAAATTATTATAAACTTTTTCTAAGATTAATTGCAAGCTTAGCCTTTTACTTAAAAAACTAAGGACCTCTTTTAAAAAGAACGTTTTTGCAAGCAGAGTGCACGTACTAGCTAAACAAGCCTATAGTTTAAATTAACTAGCTAATAAGTCTTTTAAGCTTTTTATAAAAGCAAACCTTTTTAAAGAACTAGCTATAGCTAAAGCTTATTATAAGCTTTAGCTGCATATAATTAACAACTAACTTAAAAAGCTTACAAATAATATAAGCTATATAGTAACTTATACTAATTTTTATAACGCGCTAAAACTTTAAAAGCAAGCCTTTTTAAAAAAGTTTATACTGTTTAAAGCTAATATATAAGCTGCTTTTAAGTTTTATAAAAATAAAGTTACTAATGCTATCTAAAAATAAAGTGCATTTTATGTTAAGTTAGTAGCATTTTGTTTTAAAGTTAATATGCAATCTGCTTTTAGCTTTAAAAGAAAAAAGATTGCAGATTAGTAATCTTTATACCTTATATAGCAAGATAAGTCCCTTGCAACAATTAAAGATAACATTAAACATATTATCTAAAAAGCAGTTTAAAAACACTTTGCAACCTTAAAGCAAGATTTTAGATAGTTTATTTAGCAGGAAATATAAAAGCAGTTTAAAAAAATCTAACTATTTATAAATAATTTATTACCTCTTAAGCGCAAAGTAAAAGAAGTTTTTAGCATAAAGTTGCAAGACATACAAAAAAAGATTACTAAGTTAAAAACATTAGTTATAAAAGCTTAAACGCTTTTATTTAAAAAAAAGCATAGCTATTTTTTACTTAAATGCTTAGCACCTTTTAATACTTAGCTAAAATATAATAAGCAGCTTTTTTGCGCTATATAGTTTTATATTAATGCTTTAAGTATCCTAAAAAAAGGTGTTTATGCTAATAAAGAAACGTTAAAGCTAACAAAGTTTAAGTTCCTTAGTTTAAAAAAGCAGTATATTATTATAGCCTTTTACTATGTTTATTAGTAAGCATATAGCTGCAAGCTAAAATATTATCTAGATATATGCTAAAATAAATAAGGTTTAAAAGTATGTTTTAATTAATAATATAAAAGCTTTAGTCCTAGTAAACTTTGCTTTAAATTATTTTACTTTTTTACTTAGTTTAAACTTTGTTTTTTTTATTGTTAAGCAATAGCACTAGCGCTTTAACTTATTTTTGTTACGATTTTATTATTTAAGTAGCTTTTTCTTTTTAATTAGTATAGTTAACGCTTGTTAGCATTAATTTATAGCTAATAACTAATAACCGATTTATGTTTTATTTTTTTATTATAAGGTTTTAAAGCATTTTTAATATTAAAATTTAGCAAAAACTTTAGCTTTAACTGCTAACATAATCTTTTTAAGATTTTTAGCGCTGCTTTAATTGCTGCTTTAGTTATTACTTCTTTTATTATCTGTTTAAAGTTTTTGCGCTACGCAACTAGCAATATATCTTTAATGTTGCTAAACTTATTATTTTGCTTTTAAAACCTTTTAAAAAAGCTGTTTAAATCTTAAAATCAGCTGTTATTATTATCTTTATAACAGTTATAATTATTAAGGTTACTGTTGCTACTTTTAGCATTGCTTTTTGTAATATAGTTACTATTTTTAGCAGTATAGTTATCGATAAAATTAACGTTGCCTTTTATGCTAATGTTATCTCTTATGCTAATATTGTCTTTTATATTAATGTTGCCTCTTATGCTAATATTATCTTTTATGCTAATATTGTCTCCTATGTTAATGTTGCTTTTTACGCTAATGTTGTCTCTTATGCTAATGTTATCTCTTATGTTAATATTACCTCTTATGCTAATATTATCTTTTATGTTAATATTACTTCCTACGTTAATGTTATTTCTTATGTTAATATTGTCTCTTATGTTAATATTGTCTTTTACGTTAATATTGCCTCTTATACTAATATTGTCTTTTACGTTTATATTATATATACTAAAATTATTTATAGTTTTGCTAAAGCTATTATTAGTTATAGCTTTTTTTATTATTATATGCCTAGCAAAATATAGCATATAACAAGTAAAGCAAAAGTTAACAAAACAGCTAATACATTTAAAATGTATATTTATAAGTTTTTAATAACAAAAGTAACAACTAAATAGCACGTATAATAATATTTTATCTATTAACAACTTAACTTATATTAACAACTTAACTTGTGCTAACAACTTAACTTATGCTAATAACTTAACTTATGCTAACAACTTAACTTGTGCTAACAATTTAACTTATGCTAACAACTTAACTTATGCTAATAACTTAACTTATACTAACAACTTAATAACTTATATTAATAATTTTATTAAAAGATAAAGCTAACTAAAACTGCCTTTAAAAGTAACTTTTATCCTTAATGCTATCTAACGTATGCGCTTATATAATAATATAAAATGTTTAAAGTTAAGGTTTTGCTGTTTAGCAAACATTATAAGATTTCTGCTTATTAACTAAAAGTTATAGTAGATTAAAAGTTAGTTTAAGCTAAAAATTTAATCTAAATTAAAAATTTAATATAGCTAGTGATTTATTTTACTTTATAAGGTAGTCTAAATAAATAAATAATATAAAGGTACTTTATAAGTAAAAAGGTACATAGTGGAAATAAAAAATCTCCCTTAAATATTATATAACTAAATTACTTAATTTAACAAAAAAAAACAAGGAAAAAAACATATAAATATAATATAACTAAAAAATAGCTTAATATTTAAATAGCTTATTAAGTTATTTATTATTATTATATAAAATATACTAATAATATAGCTTATTAAGCATATATTAAAAACTTTAAAAGCTAAATAATAAAATATTTTAAATAAATATATTATATAACCTATAAAAAACTATATAAAACCTTTAAATAATAAAGTATTTTTATATAACTAAAAAACTAAAAAAAATTAACTATAATAAATAATCTTATATAAATACTTAAAAGAAACTATATTATAAAAAATAGCTAACTAAATCTTTTAATAATAAATAACCTTATAAGCATTATATAAAATATATTAGCTTTACTTATATTAAGCTAATAATTTTAATTAAATTTTTAAAACATATTAACCTTTTAAAGTTTTATATAATAAAAAAACTTATATTTTAAAATAGCTAATAATATATAATTTTAAATATTAAAAGTTTAATATATTTAAAGCTTTATATAACTAACTATTAAGTTTTAATTAAAACTTATATATAAGCATATATTAAAGCTAAGCTATAAGCTAAACTTTTAACTTATATATAAATACCTTGTTATATATTAGCTTTAATAAAATTTAAAGCAAAATTTATTATATAATAAATATTTACTTTAATATAAATATAAACTATAGTTATTATTAAGCTAACTAAACTATAATTACTTTTATATAAATAAAAGAAAAGAATTTAAACTTAGCATTATATATAATATTAAATCTAATAATTAATAAGCTTATAAAAGTATAATAAGCATTTAGCATAAGTTATTAAAAGGAAATCTAACTAAATATAACTATTATATAAGCATGTTATAAAGTAATAAAGCTAAACATAGCTTTTATATTTTAAAAGCTATTATATAAAGGCTTTTTTATTAACTTATAAGCTTGCTTTTATATAATAAAAGATATATTATTAAAAGGCTTTATATAAAAAAATAACAATATATATTTTATTAATAAAAGGTATATTTAAAGCAATTATATAAAAGGCTTTAAATTAAAGTTTTAACTAAAGTATAAAAATTAACTTAATATATAATAAAAGTAGCTATAAATATAAAAATAAAGCTTTTACTTTTATATAAACAAAAGCTGCTTTATATGTTATAAAAAAAGCTATTAGTTAAATAATTATACTTTATAAAAATAAGCACGCATAAAAAACTAATATTTTAATATATATAAAATAATTAATAGCATATTATTTATGCTTAATAAATTTTTATTATTTTTAATAAAATATAAAAGATATTTTAAGTTAAATAAAAGTAAAAAAAATATTAATAAAAAAATTAAAAAGTAATTTATTTAATTTTTTATAAATAATACGTTTTTTTATTATATAACTAAAAAAAATATTTAAAACTATAACGCAAGCATTTTATACAACTAATTTATTTTAAATAACTAGTATTATATAAAATATTAAAGTAAACTTTAAAATATAAGCGCTTTAAACTATTTAACAATAAAAAAAGCATAATTAAAAGCATATTTTAAGATTTACTTTTATATAAAGGTTAGCTAAACCTTAAAAACTATAAATATTAAGTTTAAAAAAAGTAATATTATTATAGCTATAAGCACTATATAAATAAATAACTTGCTAAACATTATTATATATTATATTTTAAATAGCTTTATACTTTTTTTTTTCTTATTAAAAAATGCTAACTAACTATAAGCATATTATAATAATATAAAAGATATAATTATATAAAAAGATAAAAAGATTATATTTATTATATAAAAGTAAAAACATTTATTTTTTAATATTAGCTTATATAAAGCTAATATTTACTTTATAAAAATAAAGTTATAATAATTATATTGCTATTTTAATTACTTTTATATAAAAAGATTATATAATATGCTTAGTTATATAAGCTATAATATAAACTATTTTGCTTTAAATAAAATTTAAAAGTTTTGCTATTATTATTAATTATATAACTAAGCATTATAAAGGTTTAAATTTTTAATTAAAAACAACTATAATTTTAACTATAAAGTAATTATTAATGCTATATAACTAAAAAATAGCTAGGTTTTTTATATAATTAATGCTATAATATTATTTTAAGTAATAATATTTTTTAAATTTATGTTTATATAAAATATATAAAAAGCATTATATAAATGTTAGATTAATATATACTAAAAACCTTTTAATTATATTATATATAACTAGTAAAGTGTTATAAAGGTAGTGAGTATATTAATAATAAAAGAAGGTTTTATTATTTTTACTACCTTTTAAGTAGTAAAAATAATAGACCTTCTAGTAAGTTTTACTTACTTTATAAGTGGACCTTTTATTTAGCTATATTAATAACCTAAGGATAAATTTTTTATTTGAAAAGTTTTAAAACTAAGCAAAGATTATAAGCATATAATGCTATATAATGCTTATAAAAGTATATTAAGCAATTAGTAAAATTAAATAAGCTTATAAACTATTTTACTATATATATAATATTTTTAAGGCTAAAATTAGCTATTATATAAAGAAAAAATTAATCTTATAAATAGCAGTAAAAGCATTAAATAATACTATTAAACTAAATAGCTTTATACTAACATTATTAGTTTTTAAAGCTTATTTTAAAGTTAACTAAAACTTTTCTTTTTTATTAAATATTATATAAAAGGCTAAGGCAATTAAAAAAGCTATGAAAATATTACGTAATAAAAAAGCTAAGGTTAAAATTAATCGTATAATTAACTAGTATAACAAACTTATTTTATATAATATGCTATTTTTACTTTTTTAAAGTAAAGTCTTTATATAGCGTAAAAAAAAAAGATAAAATAGTCTATATAAAATATAGTTAATTAAAGGATTTAATATAATTATTAACTTAATAAATAGCTTAATTTGCTTTTAATATATATAAGTTAAGCTATATTATTATATAACTAAAGATTTACTTTTTAATAACCTAAAAGATTTATTTTTAAACAACTTAAAAAAAAAACTACTTATTATATAACCTTTTTAACTTTTAGCTATATAAAAGAAAAAAAAAAAACTAAAAAAAAATATTAGCTTTTATACCTTTTTTATATAATAAACTAGTTATATATTTTTAACTTAAAAGAAAAAATAAAGCTATATATTAGCTATTAAGCTATGCAAAAATAAAATAATTAATATACTTAAAGCACTATTTAAAAAGTTAAACGTAATTAAAATTAATAACTTTATTATATAAGGCATATTTTAGTTTATATAATATAATTTAACTTAATATAATAATATTTATATCTTTAAGTTTTGCTTTATATAAAAGATTAAAAAAAAAATAATTAAGCTATATAAAAAGTTTAAGCTAATTATATAAAGGTATAATAATATAAAAAAAGAAATAATGCTAACTTAATTACTTATAATTTAAAAAATAAGTTAATATTTAATATTTATATTAAAACCTTTTTTTATATAAAACTTTAATGCTTTTAGTAAATTATAAAATATTATATAAGCATATATATAGTTATAAAATAAACTAGCTTAAAAAATTATTGCATAACTTTTTTTAAAACTAAAATTTAAATATTTAAAAAAAATAGTTTTAAAAATTATATAACTATTATATAGTTTAGTAAAGTTAAGTTTATATTAGTTTAAAACCTATTATTAATATTACTGCTAAAACTTAAAAATAAATATGTTTATATATAACTTATGCTTATTAATATTTATAAAGCAATTAAATAATTTTAAAATTATTAGCTTATAAATAAATAATATGTTTAGCTTTATAACTTTATTTTTTTTTAAAAAAAAAAGAATAAAAGCTATAAAAAGCAAAGTTTTATATAAAACCTAAAAAAGTCTTATAGGTAAATTACCTAATAAAATTTAATAAAAGCTAAATTAACTTATTATTTAAAAGTAATATTACCTTAACTTAAAAAGGTTAAGCAGATTAACTTGCTAAAATTAACCTTTATATAAAAGACTTTATATAATAATATATTTTTTAACGCGTAAAAAAAGCATATATTAGCAGCATTTACTAGCTAAAAGCATTATATAACCTATTAGCCGTAGCATAAGTTATAAACCTTATATTAACTAATATATAAGCTTTAAACTAAAAGATTAAATAGCAAATAAATAACTAAAACTATAGCTTAACTTATATATTACTAAACTTATATTATATAAAGCTATTTATCTTTATAAATAAATCTTTTGCTAATAATGTTAATATAAGCTTTTAGCTTAAATTTTTTATTATATTAGCAACTAAGCATTATATAAAGCAAAATTTTAGCTTTAAAATAAAAGGAAATATTATATACTAAAACTTAAGCAAGTATAAAAAAGTTATTAAAAGCATACTAGCTAGTAAGCTATATAGCATAATTAATAGCTTTAATAATATAATTGCTTTTTATATAATAATTTAAAAAATTATAGCTATGCTTAAAATTTCCTTAATTTTAGCCGTTTTATATTTAGATTTAAAGTTATTATATAACTATTTAATAAAGCTTAAAACTACGCAAAAAAAATGCCTTATAATAAATATTATATTATTATAAAAGTTATATAAAAAAAAAGAGATTTTTAACGTATAATAAATTAATAGTAAAAATAACCTTATAAATATTTTTATTAAACATATATTTAATTAAGCATTAAAAACTTTTATATTTATAAATAAATTAACTATATAAATAAAAGCATTTATAAAAAAAGCTTAAAAAGATTATATATAATAAAAAGCTATATATAATATAGCAAGTTATAAAGCATTTTAAAAAGAAAAAATATAAAAGTAAAAATATTATATAAATAATATAACGTATAAAAATAAATTAAAAACATAAAAACTTTAAAAAACACTAAAAAAAAATATTATAACCTTTTTTTTTTTTTTATTATAAGCTTTTCTTTTTTTTTTTTTTTTTTTAACTATAATAAAAATACCTTGCTTTATATAAGCGCTAAATATATATAATGTAAGCACTATTTTAAAATCTAAAGACTTAATAGTATAACGTAAATAGCGCTTTAAAATAACTATAATACTTTTTTTAAGCACTTTTTTAGCAATTTGCTATAACTAAACTATAATTTTAAACTAGTATAGCTTTAAAATATTTTTTTTAACAAATAAGTTTTGCTTATATATTAGCAAAAATATTAAAAGCTAATACTTTAAATATAATATTAAATAATAAAGTAATAATAATAACTTTTTTTTTATTTTATTATATAATAAAATATATTAGCTAAAAAATATATTAAAAACTATTTGTATAAAAGAAAAAATAAAAATATATATATATTTATATATAATGTTTATATAAAAGCTTTATAAGCTTTACTTTTTATTAAAAAGCTATAAACTTTTATATAACTTTTATTTTTAATATATATAAAGTTTTAAAATTATAATATACTTTTAAAAGCAGGCAGTATAAGGTAAAAGTAAGCAATAGCTATAGCTACTACTAATAATTTTACTTAAACTGCTATTAATATAACTTATAAAGCAGCAAAAAAAAATATTATATATAATAATAATAATAATAATAATAATAATAATAATAATAGTAATAATATTACTATTATTATTACTACTATTGCTATTATATAATAACTAGTATTTTAAGTTAGCATATATTTAAAATAATAGTAAAAATATATATATATATATATAAATAGTTAAAAAAGTAAAAAAAAATAAAAAGCTAGCTAAAAATTTTAGCTTTATTTATATATAAAAGGCTTTTTATATAATTAAACCTTTTTAATTAATAATAACTATTATATTAAACAATGCTTTTTTACTTAAATTAGCTATTATATATATAATTATATTATAACTATTTATTTAACTATATAAAAGCTAAATAATTAAAATTTAAATAAATTATAAGCGTTATTATTAAATTAAAATAATAATAATATTTTATTTAAAAGGTAATTAGCTATATAGCTTACTTTTTAGTTTATATATAAAAGTTTATTATTTAGCTATAACTTTATTAAATTAAAAAGAAAATTATTATATAATAGCAAAAATAATAAGTTTAAGTTTATATAAAGTTATTTATTATTTTTATTTTTTTAGATTTATTTTATGCTAAAAAAAGTATAGTTAAAAAAAAAATAGCTAGTATTAAAAGCATTAATATTAACTATGCTTAAAAGCACTTAAAAGCCTTAGCATATAATAATATCTTTATATATAATAGTGCTTATTTTTTTATCTCTTTAGCTTTATATGCTAGCAAAAGTTCTTATATTAAGTAAAAACTCTGCTTGTACAAAGATTTTACTCTTCTTTCTCTTTCTTTTTAGTTAAGGTATTTGATATAGTATAATATAAGATTATATTCTATCTGCCTTACCTTACGTACGATCGTATAAAGCCTATTCAACATAATAGGTATTACTGTGGAGGAGATTCCTTTGGATAGGAGAGACATAACAGAACATCACGGGAGCCAGTAGCCGTCTTGACGCGCTTAATTCGCTACCAATATATTAACACAAGCTTGTCAACGTACTCCCGCAATGGGGCCTTAGCTTTACTCAGCAGGTATTCTCGCGATTAATAAGTTTGTCGCTATCAGGCTTGAATATTAGTTGACGGTTACGCGTCTTGGCATCTGAGGGAAGCACTAATTACATCCGAATCGGAATGCTTTATGTAATAGATATTCTGAACAATGTCTTTAAAGTAAACCAAAGTCAGGATACTCGCCTGGGATTGTTCTTGACATAGAACCTGAAGTAAAACTAATGAACCTATATCTCATACAGCCGTAATACTAGAATGATGTCGATGCAGCTGGCGAGCACGATGGCTTGCGCGAATACTAACAAACTTATTTTGGCTACTTATAGTATACTGGATAGGCCATATTTCAAGACTACCTAGATTTTCGATACCTGTCATGTGCAAGCCGCCTATATTTTATACGCCGAGCATGATATGGCCAACTCGGCTGTTGGTTGCAGCCCGTACGTAAAACACCCGTTGATACAACCGCATTGTCACTCCCAACCCGTCGACTTTCTCCATAACTCCCAGCCTGGAACTACCATGGCCACAAGCAGTCTAAAACCACGTAGTTTCCAAATTATCTAGGTCGGGGCCAAAAACAAAACCATGGTTGCCCGTCGGGACGATATTCTATTCAAATGCATTTACTGCCTCGGTGATATTTACTATATAGACGCTAACGTGTGCTTCGCGAACTAACTATTTATTATATAGGCAGTGCGACATTTGATAGAGGCGTTTTTGGGTACGTCACACCATAGTCAAGTTTATTATCGCGTATAGTAGGTAACCTAACAAGTCCCCGGCGCCCCCCACGCTGGGTATCAATTTATTCCCAAGCAACACCTTACCTAAGTAGTTTAGGGCTTCTTGTAATTCCGCGCGGAATTAGTAATTATTGGACGTTGTTGCTCTTGCGGGGGATTTTTCATAATCCCTGGTATAGGGGTGTAATGAACACTCGTCGTCGCGCAGAGAGCCAATACTATCTATGTTGAGTGGCATTACTAATATACAGAACACCTCTTTGCTCTAGAGGTGTGGCGGGCTCACCCAGAGCGCGGGCAACGAAATGAGAAAAGACGAAGCGGACGGCCGCCTGCCTATAGCAATATAGACCAATTCGTGGGAAAAGAAACTCTCCTGGGAAACCAGATAGGGAATCCATAATCGATTGAGGGTTGGAAGTGACTACACGTTTGCGAGACGCAATTATAAAGTACGAAATTAGGTGATACAAACGTATTCTGCCCTAGCCTCTGTTTTAAAGGACATCGTCTTCAGCGAAGAATCGGTAAATGCTGCGGGAATCCCGCCCACGAGTTCGTTCGTCCTTGAGAGCCTTGTCATAAATGGCAAGCACACGGTCGCTTAGCACTGATCGCGCTCCAACCTGCTCTCCCAACGCCACCGCCATATCCAGAACCCCCTTGCAAAGCTCGACACTGAAACCGCCTACAAAATCTTTCTCGCTGGCAGCACCTGGAGTCACACCTTTGACAGGGTTTTGGTCCAAGCTGTTATAACACCGCCCACTGCTAGTGTTGATGACGTCGGCGAGCTTCTTAGGATCTAGGCCGTACTTAACGCCCATATTCATAGCTTCGCAAACCCCGACCGTACAGACAGAGCTAAGGTAGTTATTAATCTGTTTGGTGGCTAAGCCGGCCGACGGTGGCCCGCAGTGGAATATGTTCCCGCCCATCATTCGGAGAATAGGCTCTACCTGTTCCCAATCCTCCTCGCTACCGCCAACCATGATCGCCAAAGTCCCAGCGTTTGCGCCATTAGGCCCGCCGCTGACAGGCGCATCGACAAATGTTCCAAACCCGGATTTCGCTACTTCCTTCCCAATCTCAACGCTCGTAGTTGTCTCAATTGTCGAGCAATCTATGAAGTGGATAGGACTCTTCCGAGGAGAAGCTGACAATAACCCGGTCTCCTTATTAGTGAACACATCGCGGACATGTGGACCTTTGGGGAGCATAGTGATGACAACATCCTATTAACAGTAACGGAGTTAGATCAACACATTTGATGATTAGAAGAGGTAGTAGGCATCACGGGTTCGGCTTCAGTGTGATGCTACGGATGGCGCACCGCGCGGGGTTGCTGTTCTTTGCGGCCGTAAACTTACTGATTGCTCGGCTACCTCCCTTGGACTATTCGCGACCGTGACGACACCTTTGGTTTGGGCCTTCTGAATAAATTGGTTCCTCCGACTCTCGGATATTTCGCATATCACCATCTTGGCCTCCTTAGGAATCTTTTGCCTCAAGTTCATGGCCATTCCCCACCCCATCTGACCAATTCCTATAAACCCATACCGTATGCTAGAGTCAGCCGCGATAGACATCGTACTAGGTGGGCCGTCTGTAAGTTTAGAGCGAGTTTTGGGTAATTGACTATAATTGATAGTCTCCGAGTTCCTGGGAGCTGTGATCCCCAATAAAACCCCTCACTAGCGTTATCGGCGAAGAGATCGCATGACCTGCTTATATTTGAACCGCAATTTCTAGAGACATTTCTCGCGTCTCCAAAGTAGCATTGACCCCAAGAAAGAAAGCTCAGCCGCCGTCAATGGCAGCGCGTGCTTGGTAACCCCTCACCGGCTTGGGGATTGGGGTTTAGGCTATATGCCTTCATTCCATGTGTGTCCGATTGACGTCGTCGCCGAAGCTTCTCTCTGATCTTTGCCACCTTTCCGAGCTACGACTTAACATGCGAGGACTCCCTATTAACGGATTACCATGGATTATCACACGCTGGGACTATGCTTATCTAAAAGGTTGGTAGAGGGAAAAAGCGAGCTATGCAGGCTTATAAAAGCGGCATATATATTAAGCATGGCGATTTGGAACTATAATCCCCTATGATTTTCCTCTGGCGCTCCTGCCTGCATATAATGCAGAAAAGTGCGAGAGACGGACTCGTTGTCGCGCAAAGACCCACAATGACTCGGCTGGTGATCCCTCCATATAATTATTCCTTGTCCTAGAAAGGGTGACTACAAGGAACTGCACATGGTCCCCATACGGGCTTTCCGCTCAGCTTTTAGTCGGCTAGTACGATCCTCAGGCGAGTCCGACCAAGTGCCGTCCCGTCGGGTTTTTGCGCTGCCTGATCGACACCCTTAGTAGAAAGTATTATGCGGCCCTAAAACTCGAACTCTGCCATGCCCATAAAAACTGTGCTTTAGGCGCTAACATAAGCTATATTGATGTTGAAAACTGCCAGCGCTTACCAGGGTATTGAAATGACTTGTCAAGAAATAATAGCAATTCTAATCCATGTTGGCGTAGACCTGTTCAAGCCCCCAGGGCCAATGGAGAGATAACGGCACGTGGAGTGGAACTGTTCCATTGGCAAGTTACTGAAAGAATCCCGCACCTACGTACTATATATTATATTACAGGCATCAATTGTATAGTGGCTATCACAATTCGCTATTCGCTAGATGGGTGCTTAAGTTCTTAAGATGATTGGTCACAGTAACCTTCTAAAGGTAACCTTCTAAAGGCAACCTTCTAAAGGCAACCTTACGTTGACTGCTTATTCGTGTTTTATTTATGCTCTTCTAGGGTAGGTTGTCCCATTAGGGAGACTTGAAGCGGGTTACCCTAAGATTTGTTCCCAACCCGTCTCAATGCCTAGGCGCCTACCTGAATTGTAGATAGCCGGGCTGAACCGCAAATTCAAGTTGCATTATCCCTTACTAGCTGGGGCGGTCAGGCTGCGCTGAGCTGATGAAGGATTAAGCTAGGACCAAGATTGAATACCAATCTGTAAGACCTACCTAGGAGTGCATACCTTAGTGCAAGGGCATGGTTAATAATAATGTGAATGTGAATAATACTGGGATGATCATCTCCTTGCACAAAATCTCTTTATTTTGGCACAGCTGCCTCTTGGCACTCTCAGGTTCACACCTACCGTACCTACGTTATATTAATACGGCACGGCCAGGCCAATCTGCATGTGTCCATGTACCCACTTAAGCTGACCTGTCAACTGTAAATTAAACATTGATATTTTTAAGTTTGTTTACTTACTACAATAGGTACATTGGATCTAGGGAGCCAATAGTTTGGTACAAACGGTACCCCACGCTACCCGCATCCCGCTGAAACGACGCCCTAAGAACTAGCCTAGCCCTATCAACCCATCTTCAGCATGACTGGCCCGAGACTATTAGGTACACTACCTATCTCCAGCTGAGCCTGAACATGGTACCTTGGGCAGTGAACATGTATGTACTTACACTAAATGTACAGGGCGCATAGGGCACACAGGGGCGGAAGGCAGGGGCACGCAGGTGTGACATTGTTGTTTGGGAGATCAATTTCTCGCCTCATTCCCGCCAATCGATGACCTAGGGAGCCTTTAGATCCGCTCCACCCATCCCCTGTAAGAAGCCCAGACTGTGCCGCAGCAAACCCCACGGCCTGCCTATATGTACCTAGGTAAGCTACCTACCTGACCTAGGTACGTAGGTAAGGGAACTTTGACGCAGCAACGCAACAAGCACAACACAACACAACACAACATAACACACACAGCAACACAACACAACCAGCTCTCCCTCCTCCCTCCCTCTCTAGAGGATCGACGATAAATCATGTTTTGACTGATCCGGCCTAGATAGCCCTTTCTCCTTTCTGCATTGCATTTGCTGCTGCCGACCTCTTCACCTGAGGCCAGTCTTGGTCACCCCTCGCATTGACCGCCCCTGTCGTTCTTTTTCTGTCCACTTTCTCTGCATATGCACACAGGTTGTCACATTCATGCAAGTTGAGACAGCTATCGCCATTCTCCAGCTTTGCCGTCTTTTCTTTCCCCTGAAGCACACACCCTGCCTAATCTGTGCTTCGTCCGTCCATTGACACCAGACGCTCTTTTCCTCTACCTGAACCCCTCATTTTCGTCTGATAGTCTCCATACCGGCTCCCTGTGTTTCTCGATAGAAGCTATAACCAAAAGTTAGAAGCCAAAGCCACGAGCTACAACCTGCCTCTGGACCACCAGTTGCCTACAAGCCACCTGGCCTCGATTTTAGCAACCGCCCCGACTTTGCATTGCCGCTGCCCAGACCACCCTGGTAGCGGGCAGCCTAACCTCACAACGCGACAACTGCCACATATAACGAATTGACGAGCCACATAACGAGATGGCGGAACGAAATTACGATGAATGCAACGAGGCTCTAGACCCTGAACTACTTTACACTAAGGAATATTGCATTGGTTTGGGCCCTATTGTCTTGGTGGAGGGAGGGGCTTGCTGACTTCGTCTACGTAGGAGGGGGCAGCTTTGGGAAAGTCTTTAAGGGGTACGTCATTCTTCGGAAGGGCTTACCACACGAAAATGGCTAATTTGTCCTACAAAGGGTTGAGAAGCGGACAGGAGAGGCTGTGGCTATCAAGATCATCGACATAGAAAGTGCGGAGGACGAAGTTGAGGATATTATACAGGAGATCGCTATCCTGTCCGAGCTCCAGTCGCCTTACGTTACGAAATACTATGGCTCTTACGCCAAAGGCGCAGAGCTATGGATTGTTATGGAATTCTGTGCGGGTGGTAGCTGCGCCGACTTGATGAAGCCAGGCATGATCGGGGAAGATTACATTGCCATCATCATCAGAGAGCTGCTCAGTGGCTTGGAATACTTGCATGCGGACAAGAAACTTCACCGGGACATCAAGGGTATTGAATCTCTTTCCGTGCTAGGCATTGGATAACTCGGCCATCACTAACTCGGTTCCACAGCCGCGAATGTTTTACTTGGGTCCAACGGTCAAGTCAAGTTGGCCGACTTCGGCGTTTCCGGTCAGCTCTCTGCCACCATGACCAAGAAGAATACATTTGTAGGAACTCCGTTCTGGATGGCACCAGAGGTTATCAAACAGTCTGGTTATGATCATAAGGCAGACATATGGTCCCTGGGCATCACCGCATTGGAGCTTGCGAATGGCGAGCCACCTTATGCGGACATCCATCCAATGAAGGTGTTGTTCCTCATTCCAAAGAACCAGCCACCAAGGCTAGACGGAAACTTCACCAAGGCATTCAAAGATTTTGTCGAAGCCTGTTTACAACGCGATCCTAAGGACCGCCCACCAGCTAAAGAGCTTTTGAGGCACCCCTTCATCCGTAAAGCTAAAAAGACAACCTATCTCACCGAGTTGATCGAGCGGTACCAACGTTGGAGTGCGACGCACAAATTAGACGACGATGAATTGTTCGAAGAGGGGGGGGAAGCTGTGCAGGAGAATCCGGTAAACGAGGACATGTGGGATTTTGGGACTGTTCGGATGGTGGGCGAGAGAGGTGGTCTGGTTCATCGCCCCGGGCTGAACGCGTTAGATGAGTCTACCAGGAATGTCCGAGCATCAAGGCCTTTAGAGGGAGACTATGGCGAGAGCCCAAGGGCAACTTCTCCCAACAAAGTCCAAACCCATGACTTCGCCGAGCCGTCGGTGCTGAGCACTCTCAAAGGCCCCAACGTACCAGCTCTTGGTACTTCACGACAAGCTTCCCCTCAACGAAAGCCAGTATCGGGGGCCGCACCCCATTCGCCTTCAAAGGCTAATCTTCCACCTTCACCGCCAAAGCATGCCTACGATCCCAGCACCCCGCGCCCTGTCGCAAAGCAGATGCCGCCTGTGCCTACAATGACATCGGCTGATTATGATAGAGCTCTGCAGGAACAGCTGAGTCAAGATATGAATTCGCTAAATATTACCAGTCACCAGATGCAGGCAGCCGGCCAGCAACCATTTCTTCCGTCCCAGCCGCCACAATCCCAAATGCAGCAGCCTCGCCTGCCTCCTAAAATTGGCCCGATACATTTGCTAGAGATTCCCCCTTACCGTGGACCCCCTTCCCAGGGTCCTCTACAAAGAGTTACCAATCAGCAACCTACTCCTAATTCGCAAGCATTCGCATCTAAAGCACAACCTAAACAACTACCGCCGGCCCCGGAAAGTTTTCCGTCGCCCGCCCCTGCAAACCCCAATGGCGAACTAGATGCTCTAAACGACGTTATATTCCCAGCATTAGAAGAGGCTCTGAAACGCAGACAAATACGCTTGCAGCAACTATACCGAAACGAGAAAATCGTGACGCCCCAGAGACAGCGAGCTGAGGCGGCGCACGACAAGATCAGGAAACACGTCTACAAGCTTGCTAATGTATGTAAGGAGCTTGATCGACTAGACAAAGCTGAACCAGTTGGCATGGGCAAAGATGTGGGTACTTTTCTTGAAGGCTTGTTAGAAGAGATCCTTGTTAGAGTCGAACCCCTGGACGAAGAGGAACTGGAGTAAATTCTACCGGATACAGTGTCATTTTTCACATGAGGCGATTCCGTCTAGCATAGACCCAGCGGCTTGTTGCTCTGGCATGAGCTAGATAGCATGCGACATCTATGGAGCCATCACATGATCGTACTCCAAGTGTGTCATGGCCGTTGATTGGCCTTGCACTCGCTAACTTCCTAAGACGGCAGCGCCTCCCCTGTTGAACATATTTGTATTTAATATCATATCGTACAGCGATTCTTGTTGTCGAATGAAAGCCTGCCCTGACGATGTGTCTCAGCACACTGTTAACGCCAGTGTACCCTCATCAAAAACAGAGAAAACTGATTATGTATGTGACTTGTTTTGGGCACATCTTGAATTATACTATTGATTCCTGCTCGTCACCCTCATGTCTGTTTTTATCTCTTCTTCTGACTCTTATACCAGCAGCGCTTTATCTGGAGATTTCTCATTGGTTTTTGTCGGCCATAGTTGTCGAAGTCGTCGTTGCATGGAAATTTTGTTGTTTTTGAGTTGAGGTTTTGCGGTGGTTTTGTTAGGCGTGGTTATGGGTGAGGTTTCCATTACAGTCTCCTTGCCCTCGCTATCGTCACAGATGCTTTCAACTGGTGTGCCCACATCCACATCTGCACCGACGATCTCCTTTTCCTTCCCCTTGTTGACCCACGCAGTAGCCACACTTCGTCGGCTGCCACTGTCTCTCGAAAGAGGTGTCGGGACTCTAGATGACGAGACAGGTGTTTTCAATTCACCGCTGCTATACGCCGAATGTGGCGTCGGGACCCGAGACGTGGAGTCGATTTCCTCCTCACGTAGAGTGACCTTTTCGGGCAATTCCCACATTAGACATACGTCACGAAACAGGAGTCGGTGGTGCTCGCAGTGGTTGTCGTATACCTCTCGAACCCGGCCGACGTAGTACTAGTATAGCCTTTCGAGCTCGCTGTCTTTCTCCGCGCGCGGTTTTCCTGGGGACGCCTGGTGTCGCCGCACGAGCTCGCGAAGGTTCCAGACGTACGTCTCGCGGAGTTGTTGGCATGTGGTCTTATATTTCTCGATGTCAGTTGTAAGCTACGACTATGTTAGTGGGGCGTAGTATACTACCGTTTGACTCTACAAGATACAAAAGGTAAAGGAAAGTGTCATCTGATAAACACAATCTAAAGTCGGCTGGGGAATATGACATTCGGAACTCTACAGGCCAGAGAATGGAATACGGTCAACTCACGAAGTCCCTCCAATAACACCGTGGGCACCCACAGGGCGAAGTGGAAGATCCCTCGTGATGGGCGTATAGTGAGGCGCGATGGTCTTGCGGGCAACCATAGCTATCGCCGTCTAAAGTCAGGTTACCACCAGCATAGGACGAACCGTGGGTCATATGATGGGGGCATCGACCCTGGTAATGGATGTGGATGCCAACTCCGTGGCTCGACGGAACCCGTGATGGGACGGGCGCTCGTAGGTAATTCATATAACTAGCGGCATTGAAGTTGGATCTCGGGCTCCTGTAATACGTATCTGCTATTCTCCTATCTCGAGCGGCACTGGCAGTGGCACTGGCGGCTCCGCACATAGCAGCCAAAGTGCTGGCGTTGTGCAACAGGGTCATCTCGGCCATTGTTACTGGGAGATCAAATATTATTGTTATATGACTGTCTCGACGTATAAGATTTGTTGCGATTGACTATGACGGTCGAAATGATGTTCAGGGGCACGAGAAGCCGGGGCAGATGTAGTGGTTCCGGTGTCGAAGGCCATTCCCCTGCTTTCAAGGCAACCGACTATACCTTTCGGTATTTACAATAAATACTTCATACATACCTTAGGTAGGTTAGGCAGTTCGAGCCGTGACTCCCCTGAGGAGACTCAGAGTTGATGCATGAGCTTAAACGAAAAGATGACGTACAAAGTCTGAAAACAAAACCTCAGGCGATTTTACCCTTATTGCACTCGTACTTACCGTCCTAAGTAAGTGAACTCATGCTGCCAAGAACATTGACATTTCCAGGTTATATCAAACCTTAGGTAGACTAGAATTCAACGACAAACCGCAGGAGAATACGTAGATGCTTCCGTCTAATGTAGTCGTCGGAGAAATATACTTATAGGCCAATTGGAACCCATCCTCGGGACGAAACAGGCACTGTGGGTCATGCAACTTACAGGTACCCAGGTAGGTATAGTGCTGCAGCTGTCGCTAGAAGCCTGTCGCCAGAAGCCGCTAAGCAAAAAAGGTCCTAGCGAGGCGGCGCAATGCCTCGGGTTACGGTTGACGGGCGCGGAATGCCACGGGCTGCTGGAATCCACAAGTCCACCTCTACTAGGTATGTTTTTCGATGTTTTGCGCCATTTGTAGCATCCATTCTTTCTTATCGCCAAACTTCCTCCGACTCTCCTCCACCTCGACTACTTCCCTTCCCTTCACCCTCTCTAAGTCTCTAGATTGTTGAAGCCATGCTGTCGCGGAGCTCTGCCAGAACTGCTCAGGTATGTCCTAGTCTATATATAGCCGATTGATCTTCTCTCTCCCACCTCCCACTTCTCCCATCTCTCGCTTGCTTGCTTTCACATGTTTCGATATAGGGATAAAAGCTTACCTTTTCTTGACTCGCTTATAGCGCCTCGCGCGAGCAGCCTCTCGCCAATCTCACCTCCAGAATGTATCGCGCTCCTTCGCTACCGTCGAAACCGATATTTTCAAGCCCACCAAGTTTGGCAGCAAGTACACCGTCACCCTCATCCCCGGAGATGGTATCGGTGCCGAAGTAGCAGAGAGCGTCAAGACCATCTTCAAGGCCGACAGCGTGCCCATTGATTGGGAACAGGTTGATGCATCCGGTGTTGACAGTGGCGCTCCCGGCAGTGCCGAGGAGATGTTCCGTGAGTCTATTGCGTCGCTTAAGAGGAACAAGCTTGGATTGAAGGGTATCCTCCACACTCCTATTAGTAGATCGGGCCACCAGAGTTTCAACGTCGCCATGCGCCAGGAGCTCGACATCTACGCCTCGGTCTGCTTGATCAAGAACATCCCCGGCTACGATACCCGCCACAAGGACGTCGATCTGGTCATCATTCGAGAGAACACCGAGGGTGAATATAGTGGTCTAGAGCACCAGAGTGTCCCTGGTGTCGTCGAGTCTCTTAAGATCATCACTCGCCTCAAGTCTGAGAGAATCGCCAAGTTTGCCTTCGCCTTCGCCCTGGCTAACAACCGCAAGAAGGTGACTTGCATTCACAAGGCCAACATCATGAAGTTGGCCGATGGTCTCTTCCGAAGGACAGTCCAGTCGGTCGCTGCTGACTACCCCACCATCGAGGTTAACGACATGATTGTGGACAATGCCAGTATGCAGGCTGTCTCCAAGCCCCAACAGTTCGATGTTATGGTTATGCCTAACCTGTACGGTGGCATTCTGTCCAACATTGGTGCCGCCCTGGTTGGTGGACCCGGTATCGTCCCTGGCTGCAACATGGGACGTGATGTCGCTGTCTTTGAGCCCGGCTGCCGACACGTCGGTCTCGACATCAAGGGCAAGGACCAGGCCAACCCCACTGCTCTGCTCCTATCTGGTACCATGCTTCTCCGCCACTTGGGCCTAGATGACCACGCGAACCGCATCTCTAGGGCCGTCTACGGCGTTATCGCTGATGGGTAATTACACGTCCATCGCTATGGCTATAGTATTGATTCACTAACAAATTGCACAGCAAGTATCGCACCCGCGACATGGGTGGCGATGCTACCACTCACGAGTTCACCCGGGCCATCCTAGACAAGATGGACACTTTGTAAATAATAGAAACGAACGATTTTCCCCCTATACCCAACCTCGATACTACCGACCTACCCAACACGTTTCTATAATAGAGCAGGGGATTTGGCGATGATAGCATGACTGTTATGGAGCCACGTTAGGCGACGACTTGGCCTTGAGCTGTATTTTAGGTGAATTAGGATAGGGCCCATTGCTTACAGTTCATATGTTAAAACATAGTCCGAAGTTGAAAGGCATATTGGACCTTGCGTTTACCACTTCGGCTGGTTTCCTTTCTAGAGACCTTTGGTGCACAAAATGTGTTGGACTATCAGGTGGTTGCTTAAGTAAACAACCATCTAGACTTTGCCAATGAGAGAACGTCTAGGCTTTGTATGTGAAGCGCCGTGGATATATTTCCTTGGCTAAAAGTTGTGATTGTACTATTACGACTACGCACCGTTGCTTGTTGACTTATAGAATTAGAATATAGCAAGCGGCGTTATACATAGCCCACCGATTACCTATCGGATTATGATCCAAGGCACGGTTTCTCCTTTCCAAGTATCCCGCCTGGCGCGGTTTCCATCCGCCAGTGTCCCGGTGACAGCCCATCCCTGCGGTTGATAGATGAATAAATCACCGGCTTGAAGTGTTGGCTTCCCATCATGGTCCACGCATCTTCCGGGTTCCAACTTCCCCAGTACTTGTGGTAAGAATGTCGAAAGAAGCATGAGTCTTTACTCTCACAGTGTCCCCTTACCTTCTCTTTCTCTTCTCCCTTTAACGTCAAAGTCGTATTCGTTAAAACTAAGTCATAGTAACTTCATAGCCAACTTTAATAAAGAAATAAAATAAAATAAAACTAAAAAAAGACCCGTTATATTGTGCATTAAGGTTTCCTCTATACAACATTTCCTAACTAAAGGCGAACGTGGAGCCAAGGCTCGTCCGTTTCCATACTTCCAGCCCACCCCTTAAAAGCTTCTTGCAACATATTCGTAGTCTTTAAGACGGACCAGATAACGCGTAATGGGCCATCTCTATAGGCTGTCCTAGCCGGTGCAGTTGAGTATCCGACTCGTTCCAAGTGCCGAAGTGCCTAAAGCCCAATTTCTCAAGTACGCGCCGACTGCCCTTGTTATACGTCGCGATCTCCGCAGCCACGTGCTCCCGCGATAGTATCGAGCCCCCTGGCTCCTTCTGCAGGGAGTCGGGGTGGACTTTGACCTCGGCCTCCTGCCTTGGTAAAGCCCACCAGGCCTTGAGCACGGCGCTCATGGATTCCGTCCCGTAACCGCGGCCCCAGTGCGCGGGCGCAAGTTTGTACCCTAACTCGGGCCAGCCCATCGACCCGAAACGGACCGTGTGGATGCCGCCGTCGCCGATCAGCTCGCCAGTCGCGGCGATGAATATACCAAATAAGAAGTTCTCGCGCTCTGGGTTCACGAAGTCGTTGAGCGCTGCTTGCGTTTCAGAGACGTCGCTGTCGGGCCTGCCGAGTGAGCTCTCGGCCATGACCTCGGGCTGCTGGCGGAGTGCGAAGTACGCCTGCAGGTCGTCTTGTGTCAGTGGCCGAAGAAGCAGGCGCTCTGTGTGGATTGCTGGCCATTCCGAAGTGGGTGGCAGCGGTAGGCGCGGGAGCGTCGTCCGCACCACGACGCTTGGAGCGTTTGTGTCGTTGGAAGCCATTTTGATCTTCTTTCGGATATGCAATTCCGTGCAAACTGTACAGAGGGTTATGATGCTATGCTGCTGAGTCGATCTACAACTACTACTTCTCTAACTGCTTCTTACTAGTATAATATAGAATTCTCTGGTATATATTGCGTGAATATGGGCCGTATGACTCATACCGTGGTGAGTTGTTGTCGGCGCCAATGAGTCTTCGGCACCCGATTTTGATGGAAGCTGAAAGCTGCGGCACTGTGCAGTCCACTTCATTTTTTTTCTTTCCTTTTTTTTGTTCGTCCTTTGTTGGTCCTCGCCTCTTTCGATATTGATGCCCCGGCCTTACTTATTCTTCAGCTCACTAGTCTCATATATGAAGCTGACATAATGGCTGAGATATCAAAGAAATTTAGTTATATGAGTTGTTGCGACTAGCTAGGGCGACGGGCCATCGAGTTGTGTTAGAAGAAACTCGGACTAACCCGCCTTCAAATCTCTTTTTCTAAGCTTCTTGATATGCATATGTCTGCTTAATAGCAATTGTAGGCAAGCCCGAAATTTAAAAGAAAGAAAAAGAATGAAAAATAGGGATCCGGACAATTAAGAACACAGCCGGAAAATTACTACAAATGGTGGCCACAAAAGATCATTGCAGAAGTGTGTAGGATTAAAGCGCCACCAAGCCAATATGGCGAATATAAACCGGCCAGTCGATCGGCTGACAGGCATCTAATGTTTACATCTATGATGGTTCACGGTACCTGGGGTCCTCGATGGATGGAAACGAGTATTCGAAGTTTTAAGGTTATTAGGTTAGTTACCCTATTTACTATTTTATACGACGATAGGGGTAAATCGATTCCCAGGTTGCTTCGATATCAATCTACCCCAACGCGATACCTAGCTAGCTTACGTCGGCCAGATTCTTCGGATGAAGTTTACCAGATAACGCGCTTCAATATCAAATCTGCGCCTAGAGACTTAAATCGAACCGGCCGACGAAATATTGCACCTATCTAGAGGTAATACCATCACAGAATACGCGTCGTAAGCTTCGCTCGGGGATGCCGCGACAGCTTGCCTGAAGGTTGGTGCATCAGCCGCTGAATGTTTGTCTACACTGCATGTAATCGGACTCTGCGTAGCTCCTTATTGAACCCGCCTTGAATCTGGCATTTTCGGATCTACGCAGCCGTATAAATTTTAATATGACTATTCGAGCGGTATGGCATCACCCCCTCCCTCCCTACCTTTCAAAATGCCGTTATGTCTGTGCTCCCACACATTGTTTTGAAATAGGTCTATCCCCCACGATATATCTGTCAACCATGAGCCGAACATCTTCGACAGCTGAGTTACTCGGGGGAGGTGTAAACTCCCCGTCTTCTTTCGAAGTCATTAACCTTAGTCACAACGATGTCCGAAGCCCTCAGTACCGAACACGAAACACTCCATCGTACACACGCGACTCTAAACTTGCCCGGAGGTGCCACTTAAAGCACTACTTCGGACGAATAACCGCTAAGCTAGAACTTCCAGCTTTTCTCCTCGCTGGCAGTGTCATCACGGCTGGATTCGCCTCTGCTTGCTTCGTACCCCTTTTGATTGCAATAGGAAATGTGTCCTCAAACCCGCAGGTCTGGATGAATCAAACCAGAATTGAAGATTACGAGCCATGTTACGAAGGCTGTAACGACTGTAGCGACCCTGAACTCTCGTACAAGGCCTGTTTGAGGACGGCTGCGATAGAGAGCGGTGACCCAAACATTACTTGCGATGGCACGAAGATCTGGTTCTGGTTGGATCGCTACCCACCCGCCTGTCTTCGTGTTCGCGGCGAGCACTATCGTAACATAGCGCTTAAGAAGATGGAGCAAGATATAAAACTAAGGAGTATTATTCTCGCCATAATCTTCGGTCTTATCGGGGCGAAAATCGCATATCAAGTCTGGAAGTACCGGATGAAGCGACGCGCAGTGGCTAGAGAGGGGCATTGGCCAGGCTGGAGACTTCGGGAGCGAGCGACGCATAGATGTAGAAGCGTCAAAAGGGTCACAATTGGCCTCCTGACGATGCTATCGGGAAGGGCAAGCGCTCGTATGTGCATTAGGCACGGCGGGATAGCAAACGAATTATTGAAAAATGGTAACGAATCTATCTGGGTCCATGTTCACAGTGCATTTGGCGAATGTTACGACCGCAGGGAATGCCACCGTTACTGGGATTGCGGTGATTCATCCTGTGAAGGCAGCCCAAGTCTCAAATGCGATCCTTGCACGGATGCATCTTGTCGGCCTCCGTCGGCTGAGCTCTGTTTCAATCACACGCACGTCCCGAGGGCCGCGCAGGACTTCGTGAACGAGATCCTCCCAGAGATGATGCACTGTGGTTTCCGACTTCAAGAGGATTTTGAGCCGTTCCCGAGAGTGCGCCTTGCAAATCCCGGTTTCGAGATGAACTGGTTCGTGAGGGTTGAGGTCAGTGGGTTTAATGTAACGAACCCGTGGGAACTAGATGAAGAGATTATTTGTCTCCATTCTATTGGAGATCGCAAGCCACCTACGAACCGAATGGACTGGCTTACGAACCCTTACCTTCTACCGAGGCCGTCATCAATAGGCGTAGTTCCTTCTTTTGGGTGCTAGCGAGATAGCTAGCTCTACGATTTCGGTCTTGAGCTGCGCGTGCTATATTTGTCTTGGGATACAGATACCATTGAAATATTCCCTAGGGTTCCTTCGTGTTTATAGTACTCGACGGTATAATGTCTAGTGGCGATATAGTCTGCGCTAATATACTCTCGAGATGTGATTTAGTTATATGTTCGACTTGGGTAGTTAGTGGATAACAGTAGGTTTAGCATTATCTTCTAATATCTACTATATACACTTAGGTACTCTTAGGGTATTTACTTAGTCTACTCTAGCTAGCGTTGTTAGGAGATATGTTTCCCTCAAACCGAGGCGGTCGGGGAGCTCCAGATTGAGCACGTGTCTACGCTAATATGAGTAGGTGCCTTTGTTGTTGCGTCCAATGTGATTCGCGAGGCGCACTGCGAGGCGGATCTCGGCTCGTAGATAGCGTAGGTACCTATCTAGCCTCACGTATGCTTTTGCGGCGGATAATACCAGTAAAGTAATTAATGATTCCGGCAGAATCCGTAATTGACTCCCTAAGCAGTATAAGCAACTCGCAAGACAAACAGGGAGGATGACGGCGATCGCCACGGTACAACTGCCTATCTTTCTACACTACCTAGTCTACTGGGAGTGTAGTGATAGGTCTCACATCTTGCCCTGGTCCATCATGCGGGTCTCACTCACACTCGAGTCTTTTTCGCCGAGTATGGGATAGGCTGGCGTGGTCAACTGCCACTCGTGGTTAATAAGTTTGGGAAAATGTGGAGGGAGCAAGATAGAGAAACGAGGGAGGGACTGAAACAAAGTTATGACATGACATACATGCGCGCATGCACACTGCGGGATCGCTGATACCAACCAACTCGGTCGTTTGTTGACCAATACTCACCGCCGGAAAAAAAATTCAGGTAAAGTACCTAGGTTAAGTAAGAATCCCGACGATAGAAGTCAGTGTGTTTTGCCCAAGCCCCAATGCTTCACTAACATGACGTGGAACTGCCCAGTCGGGCAATTTGAAGAGTATGACCCGACCCGCCAAGCTTCGACTGTTGATGTGTCATGACCATTGACAACTTGCTATACTCATTTCGGAATGTTGACTGACGTCTCTGTTTTCCGGCTAACATAGTGTACGATGATAGAATCAGGTGGCTAAAGCCTCGACACTGCGCCGGCAATTACACTACTACGTTCAACCTCTCTACGTCTTGCCCTGTTGCTGCCCCGCCGCCCTGTAGTAGCATTCCACTACACTACCTACACAGCCCCGGGAGCTGAAGACGACCCTCCTGCAGTAGTTATTTTCAGCTATAGCCACCCATGCGGCGTAGGCTTTTTCAAGTGCTTGCTACCTACCTACCTAGTAGGTCGTGGGTAGTCTAATCGGCTCGTCCTCAATTATACATGGTAACGTCGCAACGATTTTGTGTGCCACATGGGGGGGGGGGAGGGCTTCTACCAGTCAACGTTGTTATCGCCATAGTCAAGAGAGGGGTTAAAATATGCGTCCTAGAGGAAGAGGTGGCCCGGCAAGATGGTTGGGCGAGCTAGCCCTATCATATATCCTAGTCCCCTAGCTAGTCGAAAGGGGAGTGGAACAACTGGAGATGTTAATACACCAATCAATCCCATCACCGTTTGCAAGCCCCTTTCATAATTCACAATGAACGGCGCTAGAAGTCGTAGTCCCGCCTATCCCCAGATCCAGGGTTCTCACATGGTTGAGCCGTCAACATCTATCTAAGGTGGTATCTAGGTACTACTGACTCGAATAATCATAATCATTTACTGCGGTCGCATTTCGACTAGATCCTGACTCGCTATTGGCCTATAGGAAAATCAGCCTCATCCCTGTATGCTGAACAATATGGGGAGGCAGCACTCCCACCACACCCTCTCCGTGCCCCGTTTCTGCGTGTCTGACCTTGTCTGCCTGTGAGCTTAGCTCTTAGTAGTTGTTTTCTGTTTCTTCTCTCTCGTGCGTGTCATAGTATCAAGTGCGTATCGGCCTTGATAACCTCGCCTTAGCTAGTTGGGACACATGGGACTGATCCAATTCCGTTCCCCAACTCGAACCATCAAGACTGCTCTCTCTACAGCTTGAACGAGCGGTGCGACAGCGGCCCTGCCCGGCCCCCCACCTGCGCCGAGACCAACGAATATCGCTCCCTCTCTACACTTGTAGCCACAACTTCGCAACTCAAACATTTCGTACGATGGCTGAAGAAGTAGAGCGACTAGTCCTCGCGCAATTCAGGGAGATTGTTGAGAAAGGCAAGACTGCTATTGAGAATGTCGAAAGTGTGGGCGACCAGGCGCCAGTGCCTATGCTCAAGGCAGCGCAGAACCTGGTCAAAGAGGGCGAAAAGGCATTGAAGAAGATTGAGCCCGTTTCGACGGCTAACTACGAGGAATATGGGAGTAACTTTATTAACGCTATTAAGGAGAATGGTACGATTCTACCATATACCTAGCCACTCGACACCATACGTTTGTGCACTAACACGTAAGTGTAGATGAGATTGCACAGTTTCGCTCGGAACTTGAAGAGCTATTATGGGACTTTGATGATTATGTCGAGGTGGACGAATTCGACGCCGACAAGTTTAGTGGACTCCAGAAATCTTCAAGAACTGCCGCGCTGAAGATATTGGATATCTTGAAGCGCATGAAGCTTGTTGCTCCCGCCCCAGCATTATTATCCCATGCTTCGTCGGAGGCGGGGCCGTCGACAAGTACAACCACCTCCCTAAGACGAGAGAGCACAGAGAGGCTAATTAAACAACTAGGTGGGAATGTGAGTGGCGTAATAATTACGGAAGCCGGCCCCGACGCTGGTCTTTGGACCAGTACGGATGCATTGAGAAGCCCGCGATCCGTCAACGATGTTGATGGAACAGGCTCACGTCGTTCCGGGCCATCTGACCCGCCCTCAGAGCCGCCGCCAACTCCGCCTTCGACGAATCCATGGCAAATTGGAAGAGTGCCAGTGACCACTCTGGGAGTGCACCCTGAAGAGGGCGACGAGTACGAGCGACGACCTCCAGTCGCGCCTGATTCCCCCACGATTCCCCAAACACAGCTAGTCGGCCCAGAAAACAACCCACTAAGCCGCCCAAGATCCCAAGAAGTGGATGGTGGCATCATGCACGACGAACACGAACAGAGGTTGCGGGCAGCCTCCCAAAGCCATGCGTCGAATAGTGATCCTTCACTATCACCCCTGCAGAGCAACAGATGGACAAACTCCACGCAGGGTTCGACTGATTCTGCGCGGTCACCTCATATACGCTCTTATAGCGGATTTATTCGTGGTAGTGACGCCGCTACATTACATCCCGAGGGGCATGAATCTACTATCAGTCGGGCGCCATCCGGAATGTCAGTGGCTGGGAATTCATCAAGACCAGACAGTCACGCAGTCGGTAGTTTTAGCCGAGACCGGGGAAGTAGTCTTGCAAGTCCCACTGGCTTCCCCCCAAGAACAACGTCAGTGGCAAACCAGAACTCTTCTTCTTATGTTCTTTCGTCACGCAAGCCGTCGACTGAATCTATCAATAGTTCTGTCTTCGACATCGTTGAATCATTGAGTCCGACAGACCTAGGCGGTTCTTCAACACATCGGCAGTCGGTGCAGTCGACAGCGTCAGCATCAACACCGACGGCGCCCTATCAAATAGCCAGCTTTGCACCACCGAGGTATCCAGGGGGACCTCCACCCCTATACCAAACCCCAGTGGTGCCTAGACGTACCTCTGGGGTGACCATTAAGAGCCAGTCTTCGGGGGGCCGCACGGCACATCCAGGAATGAGCTTAAGGGGGATGATGGATGAGGGCTTAATCCCTGTGGATATGGAAGCCTCTGCGTCAAACGAAGCGCCAATTCCTCCTCGAGAACCTGATTGTGCAATTACTCCTTCTAGCTCCTTTTATAAACTCAAGGGCTTCTGCAAAGGTGCAGAGGAAGCGCAACGCGGCCAATTAGGGTTCAAGAGAATCAAGCGGCCTGTTGGCGTAAGTCGTATATTTATCGTGGATCTCCATTATGCGACGGCTGCCCTAACCTTGTCCTAGGGATTCTCCACTGCGATAGTGGCCAAGTGTACTCACTGTCTCTTCGAGCTTGATTTCAAGTCAGTTGAACAGGATTTGAACAACGAATGTAAGAACCCCGGATTCGCGTGACCATATGAAACAAGGGAGAGAAAGGGAATCGGGGAACTAACGGGATCCTGTAGCGTCCGGAAGTTTTACATCAAATACCGTCGGCTTCCGCCTAAGAATCCTTCAAAAGAGTCATCTCCCGATCCGTGTGATAGACGAGCAATTGTACGGCTGTATATTCTGCATTCAGGCCGGCCATACTCTCGAGGAGAGCGATGCGACCGTCTTCTTCAACCAGAAGCAGTTGTTCGCGCACATGGCTCGACACACCCGGCCACTCCCCAAAATTGCCGGCATCACCGTCATCGAAGAGGCCGAACTGCCACCACACCTCAAAGATAACTTCGATCTTCACTTCCCGCATCCGCCTATCGAGTCCGTCATGGTGGGTATTGCTAGAGAAGTTGCTAGGCTCCCCGCGGCCGTAGCGATAGATACGAGGAAGATGTCCCACGGGTCCATGCGGCTACCCCCTGACCGCCAGTTGGCGCTCCATTTCGGAACCGGCGCTCGGATCGTCGGTATTGAGTTTCCGGCCAAGTATGAAGGGAAGTGGGCCATTGGTTGGCATGACGGTGTGCGCGCGACGTTCGAAACGGACGCGGTGCAGCTGGAGGCGCCGCCCAAAGCCGAAGTGAGGATGCAAGGCACGAGCAGCGTGCAAGCCGTGGCCCGCTGGAAGTTCAACCAGAAGGGCGACGATCGATGGCTCAAGTTCGATAAGGGTGACGTGATCAAGAATATCTCATGTGAGTCATTCAGCCCTAGACCTTTACCTCCTTGCTCCGATCCATATTTCTAACTTTTGGTTTCATAGGGGTCTATGCCGATCACTGGTGCTGGTCCGGCACTACTTCTAAGGGGTGCGGCGTATTCCCGCAGTCGCATCTTGATCCCAACTCGATTAGAACTCACGATTCCGGAGACGCAGGCAGCGTCTCAAGCTGGGAGAAGAGGAACCCCCTCAAATTCTCCATCCGCGGCAAGAAGGATGACCGTAAACTGGGCTCCTTCTCCTCGCAGGAGAATAGCTGGAAGCCGAATGTCTACTAGCCCTTCCTCGACACAAGCCCTCTCCGAGAGCACCCATGAACAGCAAATGTGCGTAGAGAAGATACATTGGGAAAGCATAGCGACTCTTACCTGAGGGGAAACGAATACACCACGAAGAGACGATAATGGATGGGTGGTGCATAGGAATAATGACTTTTTATTGGTCCCATCTTCTTGTATATGTTTATATTGCGGCTATACCCTTTCCCCTTTCTAGTTCTCCTTTTGCGTATAGATGCACCCAGCTATAATGCTGCTGGGCTAGCTCTTCTTGTCAAACTAACAAAAATCACCTGGAATAGAGATAGATTCTAGAATGGCAATGTGGAAAATATGATTTGTGAAATGTCATTCTTCTACAACTGTTGCACTTCCATAGATCGCCTCAAGTTGTAAGACTAGGGTGTCAAACACTGGAGATGTTGAGGAATTACTCAACTGTAGGCCTCACAATCAGCTGCGACTAAGCACTTACCTACTAACGCCCATGTTAGCCATATTCCCTGACCGGTGTTCTTATATTAATCGAGCCGCAACCCCTCTACGCGCGAGCTGGGTGGCTGTTCGTTATCTCGCCCTAGTGAATCTCTTCCCGACTATGTTGCTAATCCACCAGTCTACCGATAAAAGCAGTAGCTCGGGCGACTTCAAGGGGTGGCTCTGAAGTATACCATGAATTACCATCGCCCATTATCGCTCTACATACTACCGTAGCCGGCAGCTTCAAAAGCAAGGCCGCGAGACGGAGGTGACGTTCGTTCTCTTTCTCCCCAGTCAACAATCTACAATCCACAATTTGGCTCTTGACTTCCGAATGTACGAGCAACTATTAGAGACGCCGGCAACTCAAAGCCAAGGCCAGTTGGCGAAAGGGGAACGGAAAGCCACCTTTCGAGTATCGAATTCACACGAAGAGTTGACAGGGCTCGGCGAACGTCCTACCCGAAATGTCTGGATGGCGTTGGTGGAAAAAAATGGGTCGAACAGAGAAGATAGACAGACGTGGGATATGGGCGTGGAGGGGTAGAAGAGATTACGCCAGTGTGGACAGGAATGATGAGGGCATTAAATGTACTTACTAGTAGTAAGTGTGAAGCTATCATGCAACGCCAAGTTGCTGAGCGAGGCTTGACGAAAGATGATTGGGCTAGCTGGATGACAAGGATGAGGTAGGCTAGTGTAGTGTACTTGCTTCCAGGTTCATTTTCACAAGATGCGGTATCACACAGCAGTTCCCGGGCCGTGCCCGGGTTCTGCCCAGGTAGTAACATCTTCCGCACCTGTTCATTGAGAGTCACGGACAGTTTCGCGGATCGGAACCGAGTATATTATTAAGGCTCTCGAAGACTCTCAACCTAGCTGGGGATCTATCTAGATAGGTAGCCGTATACCTAATGCAACGCACCTGCGAGTCGGTAAGCCTACCTACGAAGACCGCCTTTTTTACGCCCTGTTCAACTGCTATAGGGGTTTTAAGCCGTTTGTTATGACAAGTACCTAAATACTACCTATGTACTTGCCTAGGTAGGGAGGTACCTTGTAGAAGAAAGGCTTCTAGAACTTACTTAGTAGGTAGAGTGAAACGTGGTTGCAGTCGTTTGCTTTTGCAGTAAGGCAGTTGGGGGGAGGGGAGGGGGGCTGCATAATACTGTACAAGTCGATACCTAGGCACTTTTAGGTGCCATGTTCTCGTCCGCAAGGTGGTGCTCATGCATACTACCTAGATACTATATAGTGCATATCTAACGGTGTTTATTCTACTATGGGTATAGCCGCTCAGGACGAGTGAAGGACATCTGTGGCTTTCTGTTACTGTAGTGAGGAGGATACGGGCGGGAACAGACCTAACAAGTCTTGGAGAACCATCCGACGCATTTCAAATGCATAGCCAAAAAAATTCTTCCCCATCAGCCGAGCACAACATCGTTGCTACTGTAGTAGTGTGGTATCTTGAACCGGAATAGCTCCTTGGCCACCGAGACGCAAAAGGAAGCTGGACGCTATCGTTATCTTCGAAGCGACGTAAAGTCGTCGGCTTCCTCAGAGGTAGTGGGTGAGTCGAGCAGAAGCCAGATTACCCTGCGACGTTTGCCAGCAATGGTTCAATGAATCAACTACAATGTTTGGTAGTTGCCGGTATGTTGGCGAGTTGTTACTACGTGTACTAGTATAGAGTCGGGAGCATGCATGTTGTCCACGAGTTCCGTAGGCTAGGTGCAGTAATGGTGCAGTAATGGCCGATTACTTGCCGATTCAAATTATCAGTACACTCATGTAAACATAAAGAGGTAGCGAAAACAACCTGCAGTGGAAGATACACCCCATCTTATATATACCGACGAGTAGAGGGCCGTACTACTGTGATCTTTGAGATAAACATTTGTAACCATTGACTCTGGGATATGGATGGAAGGTTGGCTGTATCTTGGCAAGACCTTGTCGTTGGAGACGGATTGATACCCAATGAAAGAAAAGCATGGCTGCCTACTTTTAGACTGGTCTTGGTCAGTGTTGAAACACGGCCAGAACATGGCCAACAGTGCTACAGCTTTTCTGCACTGCCTCTTCGCCCAGGTTTCGCCCAGGTTCTGCCCAGGCACTGCCCAGTGAGGGTTTGGATCGACAACGTGGACCATCCTTGTCAACCAATCCATCGGTATCTTTAGTCAGTTTTAGAGCGCTCACGCTGGACCACAGAACCAGAACCTACCTAGGTACCTATTGCTAGTATAGGCGGTTAGTACGTAGCCACAGCTTGAGATGAGCGTAAGAGGAGCAGAAGACGAGTTCTGGGACGAGCACCCGGGACGACAATCCCATTAATACAACTAACCTAGCGTACACTGGTTGGTTAACTGATAACATAACAAGACTTGATTCATGATCTACAAAGATCGCAGGTTAGCTCACACCTGTACCTTGACCAGAACCTAGTGCATCACAGTACGGTTTCTGTACTGTGTAGAGTGTTATTTCTGGACGTTAAAGCGTTCTACCATAAACCGACGCGTCAACGAGATGTAGCTCTTGCTTGAACAGCTTATTGTTAATTTATATTGTAGTACACACTGCGCTGCAGTTTTAACATCAAATCAAAAGGTGTAATTGCAAGGTGGGGAGGAAAGGTGAATTGTGTCAAGAGGGTACTTCAAGGGTCTGTCTGTAAATAGAGGTATATACTATAAGGAAATAAGAGCCGGCTGCTTGCTGCAGTTATAAGTTATACTCAATTAACCAGGGATAGACACGTGTTGATGCAGGTGTACGGTAAAGGCTGAATCGGGCTTTCGAAGTAGAAGTGTGTACTTAGAGTCTCTCCCTGGAATATTTGAGTACCTCCCTTGATCAAAGGTTCTCATCCTGTGCTTCAGTATACAGTACGTAAGCACGGTCCTATGCGGGGTCCCCTAACCTATTCTACTCTTATTCAGGTACCTGTACAAGAAGTATTTTACAGGATGTTTTGGGGTGTTCGACATTTGGGGGCACGAGATCTCTACAATACAAATAAGATACCTACCTCCTATACCGTACGTACCTAGGTAGCTTACCAAAGACACGCACACCTAGATACCTAGGTAGGCCCACTACAGGATAAGCTGGGTCGTAATATTGAGTAACTCAATAACACTTGGCCCAAGCTACCTAGACATTTCCTTATTATACAACAAGCCCCGAATTCATGCCCAATTCCACGCACACCACGATCTCTCAATTGACATAGATTCATACCTTAAAGAGATAAGCCCACCACAGGTTCCTCGTGAGAAACCTAGCGATTGCTCTATGACGCCCTCCTCCTCTCCCTGCACTTTCTAGAGAACTTCTAGCTCTAAGCTGTGGTGCCAGCCATGCCGACCCATCAACTGTGGAGCCGTTATTACAAGTAGTACCTTAGGTACCCAATGAAGGTAGTACTTAGTATAGTTGCGGAAACGCTGCCCAATCAAAACAGTTATTGTGAACCCTATTTTCAAAGTGAGAGTAAGTATGCATTACCTAATGCGAGATACAGAGTCTATATGTAGGTAGGTAGCATTAATGCCGTACCACCGGAAATGTACCTACCTACTAGTACCTACTGTGTGATGGTGTGAACTGTCTGTATTGATTATGTAGAAGGGATGGAGGTCCTGTACTGTGGCTACTGTATACTACTAGTAGGTGCTACTTATAGTGTGGGTCTATCACATACTAAGTATGGGAAGGAACTAAGTAAAGGTTTGGTCAGCCTGCGCTGGTCTTGACTCAAACGTAGTGTGTACATGTATTCTATCCCCGGTTTCTGCCTGGATGTAGGTACCTAGGTAGTATACAATGACTCCCCACCCCCGATGAAAGCTACCTGCTACCTAATCTTAGTACATTACCTCCTCCATCCACACTACCTAACCTAGGTACTATTGACATTACCTACCTACCTCTTACCTACCAGGTAGGTACGTCTTATTGAACGTTTACCTCTTTGTCCATCTAGACTCTTGCTTTTTCAGTATTTGTACCTGTAAGCTGTCACTACCTTGGTACTGCGCCTTACTAGTAGATCTTGCTCCACTAACAGCAGCTGCCGATATTATTTATCTTCTTCTCTAGGTACCTACATTGGCTCCTGCTGCCCGTATTGCTTTTTGTCTTGCTTTGGTCAGTTACAGACACATACCGAGATAGACTGCCAGAGGAGCCTGGCCGCCTGGTGCCTTTTACTGTAAGTCCTAGTTTCCAACGTCATACAATCTACACTCTACCTATTATTCAGTCGGCCCGGGTCTTCCGTCTGCTGCTACTTGCATCTTCATTTCGCCCTCGTAGCGGATTCCTTGAGCCTCTTCTTGTGCTATATTGAGTCTCGACAACATAGAGTAGAGCGTGTTTTTGCGTTCCCAAACCCCAACCCTCCAACAGCGGCTCATCCTCGCTCAATTGCGCCCAATCTGCTCCCGTCCTCCTTTCTATCGCCGAGTTCATTTGTTCGTACACCGCAAAAGGTGTATCGTACGCCGTCGCTCTAGCTGTCTCGCCGTCTCATTATCGAGATCGTCTCTTTGTACGGCTACAGATTCGACTCAGCGTCACACCGACGTCAAGTGACGGGCCCTCTAGACTAGGCTCTCTGGCTGGCTAAGCCTATGTGGCGGCGCTGAAGCCAAGAGTCATACCACTCAAACAGCAACGCAAGTTTCAGGACGAATAAACCGCAAGTTTACTTCGACTTTTCCGCGCCTCAAAAGAGAGGGAATAATTCTACTACAAACACCTTCCCTAAGATCTCAAGGTTAGATTGTCTGTACTTGCGGCCTAGTCTAGTCGAGCCATTCACCATCCATGCCTGTGCCCGTGTGCTAGTAAACGGTTAGCGCTGTGGCTTCACCGCACTAGGAGGCAGCCCACATATCCAGCTCTCTTCCTCTCCGCATCTGCCTCTGAAGGCTTCACCTTCAATCTAATCTACCTACGTACAATAACAGCCAACTTGATACTTATGGTCGGCTAGCTTTCGTCACCAAACAGCTGATAAACCACCACCGTGATAGACGCACCTCTTCCTAAACTCTCCTGTCTAGCTTTCGAATTAACGATACACTCCGCCGCCCATCTTCTCACCGCCAGCAAAGCAACGGCTTTACTGGAGCCAAGCTCTGCCTCGCGCCTCAGATCTAGGCTAGACTCCTAAATCAGCCGACACTGCCGAAACCGACACCGACGCTTTCCCGAGGCCTCGCACTCTCGAGAGGCTCGCCCGAGTATTTCACGCCATGTGCTTTTAGCTGTCGATTCGAACCAGCCGTGCTAGCGTTCACCATCGTCTGCATATATCTTTTTTTGTCTTTGTGAGCCTCATTGCCGACTTGATTTGCGGGTCCCTTGGGCCCGTCTATTTTACCCATGATGGGCGCATGCATGAGCTCCAACAAGGAGGATGAAGAACAGAAGAAGCGTAGTCAGGCCATTGACCGGGCTCTTGACGAGGACTCTAAAAAGCTACGGCGAGAATGCAAGATATTACTGCTTGGTAGGTCTCCTCTGTTACCAAGTCAGCTGTTTGCCTACAGGCTAGCTAACGAGTTTTTTTAAGGGTCGGGCGAAAGCGGGAAATCAACTATTGTTAAACAGATGAAGATTATACACTTGAAAGGTTATTCGGAGGAGGAGTTATACAACTACCGCGCCACTGTGTTCAAGAACCTAATTGAGTGTGCTAAGGCCGTTATTATCGCCATGGACCAATTCGACATTGAACCGAGCAGCGAGGGAACAAAAGACTACTGTGACTACCTACTCAGTTACACTGTTGAGGCAGGCCCATCCGCCCGCATAGAAGCCAAAGTTGGTACTGCGGTGCAGGCATTATGGACCGACCCTTGCATCGATCAGCTCATGCAACACGCTACCGAATTTTATCTAATGGACTCGGCCGAATAGTGAGTCATGCTCAATGCCACATAGATCGTCATACTCACACCAATGCATAGCTTCTTCGATGAGGTTCAGCGGATATGTAGTCCAGAGTACCTACCCAACGAGATGGACGTTCTCCGTGCACGAACCAAGACCACTGGTATATATGAAACTAGATTTCAGATGGGCGCGCTCAGCATACAGTAAGTTTTATCGTACAGTTTCTCATCACGACACTAACTAGTACCTCTAGTATGTTCGACGTCGGAGGGCAACGAAGCGAGCGGAAGAAATGGATTCACTGTTTTGAGAATGTTACGTCCATTATTTTCTGCGTAGCCCTAAGCGAGTATGATCAAGTACTTCTCGAAGAAAGCAGCCAGGTAACTATTCAGTGCCCGTGTCGAAGATCATAACCAGCTAATGCTAGGTAGAATCGCATGATGGAGAGTTTATTGCTGTTCGACTCTGTTGTAAATTCGAGATGGTTCATGAGAACAAGTATCATACTATTCTTAAACAAGGTCGATATCTTTAAGGCCAAGTTGCCAAGGTCGCCACTGGGTAACTACTTCCCAGATTATTCTGGGGGCAATGACGTCAATAAAGCAGCGAAATACCTGCTATGGAGGTTTAATCAAGTAAACAGGGCTCACTTAAATCTATACCCACAGTACGTGATGTTCACACTTCAAGGCGTGCAGAAACTAACTTCTTGACGTAGCCTTACTCAAGCAACTGACACATCCAATATCCGATTGGTGTTTGCAGCGGTCAAGGAAACGATCCTCAACAATGCACTTAAGGATTCCGGCATTTTGTGAAGTCGGTTCTTCCCGTCGGTTGAGGTTTTCATGGGGCCCCTTTTTTTCCTTGCCATATTTTTTTGGAAGAAGGGCCTAAAAAGCATCGGGTTGGAGTTTTTGTGGGAATATTGCAACTTGTTTCCTGGCAAGGCGTTTGGGGTACGGTGGGAGTCGTTCGGCACAAAGTGTTCTCAGCATGTGGAATGATAAACGATACGCGTTTACTAAGAAGAACGGCACGTGGAGGAATCTGGAAGTGGACTGTCTTGACAGAACAAGTCTCCATGGCCCTGATTTCACAGCTCTCGGTGTTTGATAATTCGTCAATATTTGAGGAAGGGGGAGAACATGTTCGCATGATAGACCAGGTCCTGGAAAGCAGTCGGAGCCACCGTGGGTAGCTCATGGCGACGGCGAGACAGGTGGATAGAAGACCGAACACAGCATGATGGCGAAGGATAACCTATCACGCAAGATACTTACTCATTGATGGATAGTGGTAGGGCCTGAGCTTTTACTTTAACGGGTTGATATAATATCGGGTTTTCCAGTACTGTTACTGACACTAGTTCGTTTCTACCAGTGTTTCCAGTAATAAAAGCTCAAGGTCGGCGGGAGAATATTGTGGGCTAAGAACTATTCGCAAGAAAACAATGACAATAAGAGAAAGTAAATATTTGGTTTGGTTCTCGAGGTGATGTATTGTTCACCAAGGCCCACTTGTCTACTCGAGATATAATACCATCTCATCTGTCGTGATATAAGTAGAGGGGGAGGGTGCGTGGTGTAAATGATTGGAGGTCCTAGGTGGAGCACTCGTCCGTTACATCGTGACCGTTTAAAAAGAAAAAAAGAAAAAAAAAACCGTGTGATGGCACTGCAGGTATGCAAGCAGCATTGCAGCAGCAATTGGCGGATGTGGGCTCTGTGAGTAAGTAGCATGGTAAGTACCTACCAGTAGCATAGTGAGTACCTAGGTAGGTAGCGTCGGAAGCCGGCGATGACATCCTCATGCGTCGAGAACACTGCACATAGTATTCATAAGCAACCCGGCTGTGGAAGAGCGGCAATTTCAGAGACGGTTGTTATCCGAGCGCATTGCATGCTTCTACCTCTTGCATGTAAGTAATCACGTCTATCGCGATCCATTTATAGTAGTTAGTGATACGTGTAACCTCTACCTGGGTAGTCAGTCATACCTCTCTCCAGGTACCTAACCTAAATATGTTCCTTCAATTATATGAGCATATCTACCTACCTACCTGCCTAGTATATACCTCAAGTTAGTCTAGCACGCACTTTGCATGCATGCCTGTCACCCGCATCCTAGCGAGGAGCTTCAACTCCGTCATTGTGCTTCTCGACCCCAGGTTGCCTTTGAGGTCCCAGTCTGATACCTAGCTTTACCGGCTTTAGGTTTGGTCCTTCCTCTCCTTTATATCTCCGTCTACCTTGCCATCTTTCTCTCATTACCTCTGCCTTGCTTACCTGAGGTATCTCTATGGACGCGATACCCGCCTTTCTTCTACCTTTAGTACCCAGCATCCTCGTAAATAATTAGAATTATTCGTCACTCTACGTTCCTGTGCCAGTGTTCACACTTTTTCAGACAGTGTAGATACCTCGCCCCTCTTCACGCCAACCTCGAACCCCCTCCGCCTTCTTCTTCTTCTTCTTCCCCTCCCCCTCCTCCTCTTCCTGCTCTTCCTCTTCGTCGTCGTCGTCGTCGTCGTCGTCGGTTAGCTTCTGCTTATTGTAGGCAGTCTTTGGCAACAAGGCGCTCGCCCAGAACTCCACTCCAATCGACCGAGTATTAGTTGGTACCATCGGTGGGTGCGCTTCTCCAATATTACGGCTCTAGATAGCTCCGAATGCCATACACTAAGACATGCCCCGCGCCCCTCATTCCAGTTACAGTCATGCTACACCAGCTCAGTGAGCTAAGCTGCCTGCACTAGCTGATATCACGGATACAATCATGGCATATCAACACTTACATTTTCTTGGAATCTGCTTGTCGGAGTTGTGTTTTTGGTTTTACTTTCTTTCGGCTCTATAGCTAACTACCTACATAGGCCTAAACTCGTATCCACTCGACCTGACAAGATGGCTCCCACCGAACAATCATTACCTACGAGGGAAAGACGCCCCTCAATGGGAGCGCCTATAGTCGACATTGTCGGCTCAGTAGGGCCTGCTGGCATATCTCGACCCAAACACAAGCGGACCTTTACGGGCTTCGGTGCCGGCGAGATCAAGAGTGTTGAGGGTACGTCCAAATCTCTATTGGGAACTAGTCTCATGCTCTATAACTATATACACCTTTAAGGAGTGAATTCACCACTCTCTCGTTCTGATCCCTAATCCAATCGCTGTTTAGCTTCCATTCCTGAACCCCAGCGTGAAGCCTGGACTAAGCATGAATTTTCTGGCTTCAAAAACAAGGAAGATTTCGAGAGGGAAGTCGTCCGTCATGTCGAGACTACCTTAGCTCGAAGTATATACAATTGTGACGAGTCTGCCGCATACTCGGCCTCTAGTCTAGCTTTCCGAGACCGATTAGTCAAGGACTGGAACAAGACTCAGCAACGTCAGACATTTACAGATAGCAAGCGTGTTTACTATCTTAGTTTGGAGTTTTTGATGGGCCGAGCATTCGACAATGCGATGCTCAATCTCGGTGCCAAGGATGTTGCCAAAGGTACAGCAATCCCAACCATGGACTCGGGGTAGTCTAGATAACCAACACTAACCAATATATAGAGGGACTTGCCGAGTTAGGGTTCCGCATCGAAGACATTATTGGACAGGAACACGATGCTGCATTAGGAAATGGCGGTTTGGGGAGATTAGCAGCGTGTTTCCTAGACAGCATGGCCACATTGAACTACCCTGCATGGGGCTATGGATTAAGGTACCGTTACGGCATCTTCAAACAAGAGATCATTGATGGGTACCAAGTCGAAGTCCCCGATTATTGGCTTGACTTCAATCCCTGGGAATTCCCCAGACACGATGTTACTGTTGACGTGAGCTACCGACAACCTAAGCAGCATTCAATCAAGTACAGAACTAATCCTTCCGCAGATACAATTCTACGGCCATGTTAACAAGACTCAGGACGAGAATGGAAAAGCGATAGCTAAGTGGGAAGGTGGTGAAATAGTCACGGCAGTTGCCTACGACGTCCCTACTCCTGGGTATGATACCCCTTCCACGAATAATTTGCGTTTGTGGTCCAGCAAAGCAGCCAGCGGCGAGTTCGATTTTCAGAAATTCAACAATGGCGATTATGAAAGCTCGGTGGCAGACCAGCAGCGAGCGGAAACCATCAGCGCCGTACTCTATCCCAATGATAATCTTGATCGAGGAAAGGAGCTACGTCTCAAACAGCAGTATTTCTGGGTAGCGGCATCTCTCTACGACATCATCCGTCGGTTCAAGAAATCCAAGCGAAGGTGGAGCGAATTTTCAGACCAAGTTGCCATTCAACTCAATGATACCCATCCCACGCTAGCCATTGTAGAATTGCAACGCATCTTAGTCGACGTCGAAGGTCTTGAGTGGGATGAGGCATGGAATATTGTGGCATCAACCGTGAGCATCCCCTATGTGTTGTTGATAGAGCAGGTGTTAACGGTTAATTAGTTTGGTTATACGAACCATACTGTTCTTCCTGAAGCCCTGGAGAAGTGGCCGGTTGGCTTGATACAGCACCTCTTACCTCGTCATCTTCAAATCATCTACGACATCAACCTTTTCTTCCTACAGTCGGTTGAAAAACGATTCCCTGAGGACAGAGATCTATTACGTCGGGTCTCCATCATCGAGGAGTCTCAGCCAAAGATGGTTCGAATGGCATACTTGGCTGTCGTTGGGTCTCATAAGGTCAACGGCGTCGCTGAACTTCACTCCGACCTGATTCAGACCACTATTTTTAAGGATTTCGTCAACATATTTGGTGAAGATAAGTTTACAAATGTCACAAACGGCATCACACCGAGGAGATGGCTGCACCAAGCTAACCCTCGATTGTCGGAGTTAATTGCAAGCAGGACTGGTGGCCACGAGTTCTTGAAGGATCTCACTCTCCTAAACAAACTAGAGCTATTCGTTGATGACAAGGAGTTTCGGAAAGAGTGGGCTGAGATCAAATATGCTAACAAAGTACGTCTCGCGAGGTATATCAAATCTACATTGGGAATCAATGTAAATCCGGCCGCGTTGTTTGATATCCAGGTCAAAAGAATACACGAGTACAAGCGTCAGCAACTCAACATATTCGGCGTCATCCATCGATATTTGGCTCTAAAGGCCATGAGTCCAGAAGAAAGAAAGAAGCAACAACCCCGCGTTTCAATCTTTGGCGGGAAGGCCGCCCCCGGGTACTGGATGGCAAAGCAAATTATCCATCTTATCAATAACGTCGGAAACTTGGTCAATAAAGATCCCGATATCGGCGACTTATTAAAAGTCATCTTTCTAGAAGACTATAACGTGAGCAAGGCTGAGATAATCACACCTGCTTCGGATTTAAGCGAGCATATCTCCACGGCCGGCACAGAGTAAGCCAGACCAATCACATCACCGAACATGTAAACTGAAGACATCGTAGGGCATCTGGAACCAGCAATATGAAATTCGTTCTGAATGGTGGGCTAATTATCGGTACCTGTGACGGTGCCAATGTAAGTCTGTCTCGTGGCACTCACTAGAGTGAGGAAACATGCTCATAATTACCAGATCGAAATAACACGAGAAATCGGCCAGGAGAATATCTTCTTGTTTGGAACACTATCCGAAGATGTTGAGGACCTGCGCCATGCTCACACATACGGAGAGCACCCTATCGACCCAGATCTAGTAAAAGTATTCGACGTTATTCAAGGAGGTATGTTCGGCGAACCTAATGACTTCAAAGCTATGGTCTCTGCCGTCCGTGATCATGGCGACTATTACCTGGTATCCGACGATTTCCAGTCGTATATTGACACCCAAAAGATGGTCGATGAGGAGTACCAAAACCAGGAAGAATGGACCTCGAAATGCATCCGCAGCGTCGCCCGCATGGGCTTCTTCAGTTCTGACCGTTGCATAAGTGAGTACGCAGAAGGCATTTGGAACATCGAACCGTTAGGTGTTTGAAGCTACATATCCATAGATGGTGATGAGAAACTTCGACATTAGTTAGGCGCTTCTCTTCGGCTATACCCTACTATATTCCTTAACACGGCATGTCGTAATGTTGACCTAGGGTAGGAGGCTTCATAAGTCGGGAATGATCCTAACTAGAAGATGTGGTTTCTCTCGAGAAGTACTCCATCGACAATGCCTATTGAGAATGATATCTTTATGAATAATGATTATGAGTATAACTTAACAGCTTCAAGTAGTCCTTATATTTGTTTCTGTCTTATGAGTGTTTCTTAGTCTATACAATGCACCGTGGCTTATAGAGCTGTCGTCCGGTGACTTTTACTAAGCGCTCTACATGGCGTGAGTTTCTATCCCAAGGTTTGTTGTGATTATGCACTAGTTATATACTATATGCCTATGATCACATGGCTCTAGACCATTTTTCATGTTGTCAAATAAAATATTGTGGGATAAGGTGAAGAAGAATCGCTATCTTGAGATGGTTTGATTTTTCTCCCTCCTCTTTCTATCTATTTCTGCGATGACCGGTAGAACTTTGCTGTCATAATGGCATACGTCTCACAAGCATTAGCTATATAACTACCTTGAGTAAAACTCGCTACGTCTAACTATTGAAAAGCTAAATCTGGTAACTTAACATTGTTGATTACTCGAGCATTGATAGAACCATCCTCTGAGAAGGAGGTATCTCCGGCTTAATGGGTAATTATACAATAGTTATAACTGGGGCCATAACAAGGATTTGGTAGCCTGCCTAGGTGGTTTTGGTGGGTTGGGTATAATCCAGTATTTTTGAATGGCATTTATGGCCAATAAATATAGGACATGGGGACCACACGGAGGTAATGTAAGTGCAATGGATAGGTCCTACCTAGGTATCTAAGTGTGCGGCATTGAATTGGATGTAGACTGATTTCCGGATCTTTCACACTCACAGATCGCCAAGGGACATACTTAAAGGCAAAAATGGCTATATAATGATTTCATCTAAGTTCATAACTATGGTACTGCCCATTCCCTATGTCCGGTAGTTGTTATTTAGTCTGGCTGTCTAACTCTGCATTTCTGGGTCATTTAGATATTCTATTATGCGCGAACACAGTTGGAGCAATGACGTACTGACACCACCTTTTAATATAGCGTGATCGCACGGAAGTACGGGTATGACTTGATCTGTCATTCGACTTCCCACGGGTAGGTTCTGTACAGGTTGAGTGGCGTCTCAGATCCGACTCGTTGGCACCGTAAGGATCGCCCCGGCAGATCCAGATCCCGGCCAGGTCGGCAAACTTTATTACGTGGAAAATTAAACAACAGCTGACGGCGGTTGTTGAGGTCTAGGGCCGATCAATTCTCGGTTTGTTTTCTGGATTACGGGCTCTGCATGGGTAATGTCTACAAAGGATCGCGTTCTGGAAGATTTCGATTAAAATCCCAAATTTTCAGCATCGTATTTTCGAGCCCAACCGAATTTTCCTCTCTCTTCTTCCCATCGATTGCAAGGTTGATTAAAGTTATCATTCCACGTCCGCGAGTCGACATGGTCGCGTCGCACGTTTGGTCACAAGGACGCTTAATTCTTCACAAGCCTAATGACGTCATCGCCTCTTGAAGATGCATCCCGATTAAATACCAAAGGTACGTGTAATTCAAAGTTTTTTTCTCGACATTGCGAGTCCGTTTCTTATTTCAGTAGAGCAATTCAGGAGCAATTGCTCCGAAGGATTATGCGGGTTTTACGGGGGGTCTTAAACTGTTACCGTGGCACATCTATCGGTTATCTGTGATTGTGTTCCTGTTAAGTGCGGACTACGTCATCGCTTTTTGCGGGTTGGAAGGTGTTAGGACAGTCGAAAGATTGAGGGGTACTATAATTCCCTACTGTATAGGTGCCTAGGTAGTGTTGTAGTACCGTAAGCGCACACCGCTAGAAGGAAAGGGGCAGTCTGAAGGTCTGAAGGGGGAAAATCAATGAACGGACGTAGGTTCTGATAGGCTCGAAAAACTGGTTGAGTCGTGTTCATCGTCGATGCCACAGCCAGAGCTCGATGATCAGCAAGTTTACTAGGAGAGCGGGGCCGACACCCTAGCTCTAGCCGGCAAGGTATAGCCGATGTACATTAGGGAAATATTATTAACACGGGTCAAATTTAGCTGTCTATGCAATTCAAGCATATATCCCACTACCGGGCGTCGTTGCTTTCATCTAATTGATTTACCTGAATCAATCACCTGCGGTGTGTCGCTTTCGGGGGTTATTTGAATCTTAATACACTTAGTCGATGGGTGTTTTTGCTGTCATCGCTGATGTAAGTGTTAAGGCATTTGCGATAACTTTTCTTTGACTGACCTTTCTCTCGCTTGGCCCCCTGACTAGTGACACTGCCTAGTACGAACGAGCTTCTGTTTTAGCCATCCAGGAGCCATTTTGGCTTGATGCCTTAATGGTACTATAACTAGCACGAGTACTTCTCAACTGTGTGCTCACAGCTCTCAGAGAAGTATCTCGTCAGGGGGAGTACTAGGCAATAAGTACAGCATACATCCCTCCATGGAAGTGGGTTTTCTGGGCCATGCATTGCGTGTAACCAATGAGATGTTACCTAGGTAGAAATAATACAGAATTAGGACTGGACAGCCTGTTAACAGGCCACTGAAGTTACCGGGGGTCTAGAATACCTCTTGTCCATGACATCATTATATTGATTCTTAATGTTTCTCCATCAGCTAACATTAGGAATATCATGGAATATCATTAGCAATATTTTATTGCCTACTCATATGAAAGCGCTACCAAGCCATTTTCTGTTACCTCAAAATGAAGACTATGCTATGAATGGAAAACTTAACCCACTTCCTTTAAACTACCTCCCTTAGGTAGCTGCGCTAGCTTTAGGTAGCCTTTAAATATATATAATAAAACCTACACTCTACCTAGGTAGCTTTCTGGGATAGAACTTATCTAAGGTTTGCTGCAAGCTAAATAATAAAGACAACGTTTTTAAAGTAAAGGTAAACAAAGGTGACAATAAACCATTATAGATATTACACCTGAAGTTGGTTTAGCCTCTGCTTTTCTTAGGTGCTTTGCTTTGATATGTGAGCTATCTAATCTATTAACCATTAATGTATACGGTACAGGCAGCTAAAGATCGACAAATTTTAGATATGATGAATCATGTGAGACTGTTGTGTATGCTATTCTAAACATGGCATTTAGGAAATCCCATTTTCTATAAGCCAGCGTTGTTTCATGAATGAAAGCACGAATATTATATTTTTCCCTGATTGCCTAGACTAGACCAAAGCTCATGCATGACATATTCCTTAGTATATAGATTGGCTGTTCTTAGGTACCTAGGTAGTGTACTTGATCCAGCATTTATTACTATCATCCACCTTTATTCCATATTCCCTGCAGTATAATATTCTGGCCTACCTGTTACTAGATTTACCTAGATATTAAAGCTCAGCTAGATAGGTTATACCAGTATTGTACCCCCCGCATCTAGTCCCCTAGCACCTAGGTAGTACAATTTGTTGCTCCCTACCCAAGGTAGGACGTCTCTAACTTGTTTTTTGGTTAGCTGCATATAGGTATAGGTCTACAATTTATTGAAACCCAAGACGACAACCTCTTACAAACCTTCGAGGGACTTATCACGTTAAATTTGTTGTCCATATAGCAATCTACCCCCTACGTTAAGATGATGTGTCCGATTATTTATCCCTTGACTCCCGCCCTAGATTCCATTGCGGGGTTTGTCCTGGCGTTTTGGGGGCGGTTGGGGTCGATATCCCCAGCACAGACAAGTCATGCTACCTCCTACAGGGTTCCTATAGCATGTACTGGTTGGGGAGGAGGTACCTACGGGAAGTACCCCGACACCTACCAGGCCGTACCCAAGGTAACAAGTACAGCATGCCCAGGAGACTTCCAAGCCCCACCTGCCTCCTTTGGACGCTCTACGCTGCTTATGAGTAGGTAAGATACCTAGCATTCTGCCAGTATTATGTCACGTATATTATCTGCCCGGGTTGTGTACCTCGTGTTTGCCCACCGGCACGGCGCAAAGGGAGGTAGCAGCGATATCCACCGACCACTACGGTACCAAATACAGGTGTACAGGGTTACTGTACAGGGCACCTTAAGACTTGGACCTATCACAATATGGCCGTACCCTTACGCACCCTACGCCTTTTTTTCAATCAAACCTGATCCCGATCGCCACTACACTATCTAAGCTAGCCAGATCCCAACCGACACCTACGAATTGTGTAGAAGAACTTTGCCTGCTGCGGTTCCCAAACTCCCAATCAAACAAACAGAGAGACTCTGAAGTTCTTCGAGAATTCCTGTTTTCCTCTCTCTATCACCAGTTCCATATTTTGGTGTTTTTTTCCTTGGGAACGCACTTGAACCCTTCGTACCGCCTTTCTTCTTTCCTCCTCTCAACACAGCGAAGGTGCACGCGGCCGCATTTACCCCTCGCTCCGTCGCCGCTCGACCGGTTCCGCTCTCATCTACATCTCCAGAGCCTTCAACGCCTCGTCCTGCGCTCCGCTGTTGTCCACCTTGTCCTGTCTATCGATCTACCCTACTATACGAATAGATAGATATTATCCATAATCCACGGTAAAATGGCCGAATTCATAAGGGCCCAGATCTTTGGGACCACGTTTGAGATCACTTCTCGGTGCGCCCTAGCGTCCCGCTGAGCTACTACGAAGAAAAGCTCGCCCCGATGCTTTCAGCTATGTTGACAAGTCGCTAGATACTCGGACCTACAGCCTGTGGGAATGGGCGCCTTCGGTCTCGTCTGGTAAGCCACCTCCCAAGTCTCACCCCCGTACAATCAATCATGGAATAGACGACTAATCTCGGCTCTCGTTCCCTGCAGTTCTGCAAAAGATCAGCTAACGAACCAGAACGTGGCTGTCAAGAAAATAATGAAACCTTTCAGCACCCCTGTCCTGGCTAAGAGAACATATCGAGAACTCAAATTGCTGAAGCACCTTCGGCACGAGAACGTACGCTGCTTTGCTTAATCCGCTCTATCAATAATGCGGTCACTAACAGCGTCTCCCAGGTCATTTCGCTAAGCGACATCTTTATCTCACCTCTCGAAGACATGTTTGTTATGCCCCAACCGACTTGGGCTTTGCGGAAAATTAAAAAAAAGCTAATTCATCCACTGTAGCTACTTCGTGACAGAGCTTCTCGGGACAGATTTGCACCGGCTGTTGACCTCGCGGCCCTTAGAGAAGCAATTTATTCAGTATTTCCTCTATCAGATTATGGTATGTCTTGAGTCAACCAACACCTTTGAAGAGATCGGGATCGTAAATAGGAACTAACGAAAGTGTAGCGCGGTTTGAAATACGTCCACTCGGCCGGTGTTGTTCACCGTGACCTAAAGCCAAGTAACATTCTCGTCAACGAGAACTGTGACTTGAAGATTTGCGACTTCGGATTAGCCAGAATCCAGGATCCGCAGATGACTGGATATGTCTCCACAAGATACTATCGCGCCCCTGAGATCATGCTCACTTGGCAAAAATACGATGTTGAGGTTGATATCTGGAGCGCAGGATGCATCTTCGCCGAAATGCTTGATGGAAAGCCTTTATTCCCTGGAAAAGATCATGTCAACCAATTCTCCATCATCACTGAACTGCTTGGTACTCCACCCGATGATGTTATCAACACTATCGCTAGTGAAAATGTAAGTTACCGATTCAGTGGAAAGAACCACGGTAATCGCTAATGATAATGGTAGACTCTAAGATTTGTCAAATCTTTACCCAAGCGGGAACGTCAACCGCTAAGAAATAAGTTCAAGAATGCCGACAATGATGGTAAGCTACTCCTTAAAGACAGGCTGTGGCGCCCTAAGTCAATCGCTAACTCGCGAGGAAGCCATCGATCTACTGGAGAGGATGCTCGTGTTTGATCCTAAGAAGCGAATCACAGCCGCCGAGGCCTTAGCTCATGAATACCTAGCTCCGTATCACGATCCTACGGACGAGCCAGTTGCCGACGAGAAATTTGACTGGAGCTTCAATGACGCCGACCTACCTGTTGATACTTGGAAAATTATGATGTTAGTACTATTACTCTTTAAATTTCGTCAGGGTAATCGAATAGCTAAAGTCTGTCAACCTAGGTATTCGGAGATTCTAGATTATCATAATGTTGAAAACACTAACCTTCCGCCCACCGAAGCCCATTTAAATGGCAACTGAACTCTTCGGTCACCTTGAGCCAGTTCTGAAAAGAAAAGATGCAATGCACAGTATAATACCACGATCCAGTTAATCAGACTATGCACGTTTCGAACATACAGATGGTTTCGAGTTTGCTTTTCGGCGTTCTAGAGAGGGAATGATGGGTTTCGATGCCCTTTGCTAAATCATCATGCTGACCCTCAGGGCTTGGTGGGCATTTGGATTTGGAAGAAAAATTACGAAAGCTGATAAGGGGGGCATTGTACGCACAGGGCATTGAATAGCGAAGTAGAAGGCGCTCATGATAATACGGCGTAAGGTTATACATACGGTTGAGGAATGATGTCGACAGTTGCCGTATCCGTACGTTCCTTGGCGCGTTGGGTGGGAACTGTTCAATACAGAGCTGGGGAGGTTCATGATGGTATTCAGAGATGTAAATGTATTTGTCAAAGCTGCCTACCGCTTTTTGGTCTATCATAACTCGGAGAACCAGAGCAAAACAACGTAGCAAGCATTCGCAGTATTAGCAAACATTTCTATTATTCCGCATGGGAGTGGCTACTACGTCCCTCCCCCAGCGCGAAAAGGTTATTCATTCCTTTGAAGATATTGCTTTTAAAATTGGCCCTTCGTATGTTTACTCGTGTGTTGTCTTTAAAAGGTCTCGAAATACTATGCATGGTTAATTTCGTCGCCTGCAGTTCCGTATCCCCGTTGCTTGTGTCTTGAAAAGCCGACGTAGTGATTTCGCAAATCAAGTGAAGTGGGACTAATGCTCCGATGTTCGGGAATCGACATTTGTGGCTTTCCCGATACATCGGGATACTATGTACAACCGCGACAGCACATCTAAAGCCGAGATAGAGCTGTTATTAATATGTTCTCAGCGAAGCGTCATGGCGGCCCTCAACTACCACTACTCCTAATACTAATCTACACTAGAAATCAATAAAAAAGAGTATAGTTATGACAGACCACATTCAGATTGTGTACGGCGAAGCTGAGGCGTGTTATGTGGCCGCCAACCCCATCAGCCGCGCAGCGCACGAGGCGGCCACAGCAAGCCTTCCCGGAGGCAACACAAGGTCAGTATTGCACTGGGAGCCGTACCCACTCTGCATCACCTCAGCAGAGGGGTACACACTGCGCGATGCCGACGGGCACGCGTACGTGGATCTGCTCGGGGAGTACTCTGCCGGCCTCTACGGACACTCGCACCCCGTATTATTAGCCACTATCGCCGAGACGGTACAGCGAGGACTTAGCTACGGCGGGCCACACGTCGCTGAGGCGCGGCTAGCGACGCTGATTAAGGGGCGGTTTCCAAGTATCGAGCGCGTCCGGTTCACGAATTCCGGGACGGAGGCGAATCTCATGGCGCTCGCGGCTGCGAAGGCGTTCACGGGTCGATATAGGGGCAAGATCGTCGTGTTTGAGGGCGGATATCACGGCGGTGTGTTCGCGTTTCCGTTCGGGTGTAAGGGTGTCTGGGATGTGAAAGAGGAGGCCGTGAGCAAATACGAGGTTCTGAGAGCGCTTAATGCGCCTCACGACTTCCTCGTCGCGACGTATAACGACGCGGCGTCCGTCGATGCACTCGTCGCCTCCGTGCCGGAAGGTAGTGTGGCAGCTATCCTGCTAGAGCCGATGCTCGGATCCGGCGGCGGCGTGTGCGCGAAGCCCGAGTTCCTCTCGCACCTCCGCCGCCGCGCCGATGAGCTCGGTGCCCTTCTTATCTTCGACGAGGTCATGACGTCACGCATGTACACGGGTGGTGGCATCCAGAGCGAGTTGAACGTCCGTCCAGACTTGACGACGCTGGGAAAGTATATCGGCGGCGGCATGTCGTTCGGCGCATTCGGCGGGCGCGAGGACGTCATGGCGCTCTTCGATCCCCGCGCTCCCGGGGCCCTCCCGCATGCTGGCACATTCAATAATAATGTGCTAACTATGAACGTGGGCGCCGCGGGACTCGAGCGCGTGTTCACGCCTGAGAAGGCGAGAGAATTGCACGATATGGGCGATGAGGTGCGTGATAGGATTAATGGTTTCGTGAGCGAGGCTTCAGGGTCGGGTAAGACGAGGTTGAGAGTTCTGGGCTGTGGCTCGATCCTCGTATTTCATTTCACGCGCGCCTTGGTCAAGGATATTGCGTCGCCGGTGGATTGGAAGGCTGATGAGGATCCGAGGCTGTTGGATCTCTTCCATCTGGAGATGCTGAACGAGGGCTTTTATCTGGCTAGGCGCGGTTATGTCTCCCTGAGCCTTGCGCTCCTGGAGCCGGACGGCCGAAGAGAGCTTGATAGATTTGTGAATGTGGTTCAGAGCTTCGTGGTTAAATCCCAACATCTGATCGAGTAAGAAAATGGTAGTGCTGAGGTGTCGCGTTCTATAGAACAAGGAGAGAGTTTTGTACGTTGTTAGCGGCGATCGCTCTTTGAACAATTTTGGCATACTCTCATCGCATTCACTATCCATATTATATCCCTACTTTAACCTCTGCAGCTAGATTCTGGTAGGTATGAAGCTTGCATTCTAGCGATGTGACTTGGTTGTAACAGAGCTGACAGGTTCATGCTCAAGTCTAGTCTAACTCTCTAAAGGAGTCATATCTGCACCATACAAGGCGAATGGATGATCCTTTCTATGCTATTGTGCTCGCACACCGTTAGGTGCGTTTTATGATACTCGTGCAACATTTACAGCAACTAAAAATAGTCATTAAAGAGGTTATCGGTTATTCTATAGGACTCGATGGGATGTCGGGAGATTTATGTATACCTACACGGATAAAAAAACCTTATATGATGGGTGTCACGCTACAACCTGATACTACTATGAACTAGTTTCCTCAAACTATCGCGATAATATTAGCTATCACTTACACATAACCTAGGAACAGCTTTTCCATGGAAGTACGTCGGCAGATAGCAGCGCTTAAGAGTGTGTCGTATGTGGTAGATAGGGGTAGGGTCTATCACTATAAGACTTTACCCCTTAAAGCCTTTCCTATTTACCCACTCATAGAAGCACCGTTAGTGGTGGTGGTGGTGGTTCTAGCCACGGTGGGTAGGGGATGATTGGGCACCGAACCTGCGGCTTTCGGACTACACTATTCCATTAACTTTCTCCCCCCTCCAAATACAGTTTTCTCTCTCTCGCTGGTACGGTAAAGCTCTCTTCCTCTTCACTTGCTCTCTGTCTGCCCGTCTACCCGTCTGCCAGTAAGGAAGAGCCTTGCTCCTTGTCATGAATCATGTTGTTGCGTGAGGGATTCTGAATGCTGAAAACATGGGTTAAGGAGATATAGCGTATGCAATACAAGGACACGTAGCCTGTTCGTGTATATAATGAAGGTCTTCCAATCTCTCCCACGCAGCCTATGGTAACCGGGTAGTCCACTCATATACCTTTTATTTCACCGATTGTATAAGACAAGTTGTTACCAACTGTATTTCCCAGGCCCTGCGCCCTAGGCTGCATGTGAGTAGAGGGTTATAAAGGTAGCTCCCTTTTTGATGAGGAAACGAGTTTAAAACACCTATTTCAACACCGAACTCCCTAGTAGCTAACCCGATATACCGTATAGGTACTACCTACTCCTTTGTTCCGAGTGTAGGATCGTAACGCTCTGCTTCTTGCTGTTAGCCCTGTTTTCTATCGTCGTCCATTCCGATCTGATTCGTTCCCGCCCTGAAGGGCATATAATGCAAATCAACTAAAATAAGGATCGCTTGGGCTATTATGAAACATGCTTCATACTATTACGTACAAAGGGTATGATAATTTTCTATGAGCCTTTTATGTCTATGGCAAGCTCTCTTGCTGGGCTTAGCCCATAGACCTTGAACAGCGAGGTGTTCCTGCTCTCTGTTCAACAACATATAATAGAGAGAACGATGAAACTTAGAGAGCCCAACGCGCTCTTCCTAGTTGTATTAAATGACGCTTTCTGGATTTATTGCACCTCATTTTGGCGTATATTCTGAGCAGACATGAGGTGCGGTTCGATGGACTCTAGTCTACTTAAGGATACGATGTAATTGGTTATTGGCAATATACAAGTTAGCTTGACTCAAATATATCCCGTCTCTTTCATTACTGTAGCGTATACCCATCCAGCTAGCTTGAGTTATTTCTCTTACTCTTGGGTTTGATCTGGACTTGTTACATCATTTATCTCACGTGCTTCTCTTCCTTCCTGACCCTCATGAAGGTACATCGAGGTGCTGGCATTTACCACCTCGCCGAAGTCGCAACCAAGCGACTAAATCGCGGACCCGTGCGAAACTAGGTCGTGACTAGATCGGTCGACTCCGTCTCTACGGTTGTAGATGGCCCGCTCCATAGCTCCCGGAATGGGGATAGGGGACCGCCATACCTTGTTCCATGAAAACTAGTTTAGTGTACACTACTATGTATAGATAAGTCGCGTGCTAAGCTCCATTGTCTCTTGTGTCACAGAGTTGCTGAGGGAGCCCAATTACTTGAGTTATAATGATTTTCTGACGACGTGATGCCTACTAGTGTCTACCACGGCCTCTGCTAAGGGGACGTTGGGATACTTGGCATTTGAGATTCACGAAGCTTGCATTAGGGGCCGAACGAGTAGACATGTTATATTCCTTCGTTCCAATCAAGCGGTGTTTGGAGACGAATGGCGTCTGAGGAATCTACGACACAGTCGCGCCGTCGAGATTTTTGTGGTGATCATGATGGGCTAAACGTAGATCCCCATGCTTGTGATCGAGCCTCACTTTTGCCTAGTGTGATTTCCCCGTAAAAGTGGTTTTCTCGTTCCATTACTGGATGCTTTAACTGAAAAATGTAGGGATGTGCAGTGGAACGATGGGCGGGCTCTTACGTATACTCTACCCACGGACAGCACACGGATAATACGATGCTGTCTGTCGGGTTTAACCCTAGTTCAAGCAGGTGACATTTAACAGACGTGATGTTGAAATAATTCTAACATAGCTCGTCATCAAGACTGGGTTTTTGATACCCCGGCACTTTCTGAAGGGGTTTACACAATATCTTATCGTGCCATAGAGCTGCACACTTCCTCTCTTTTCCTTAGCCTGTCCTCGTTGCGCGCTCAACAAAGAGTCGAGAATTGTGCGATGTTGTTCGTTCTTCTGCCCCGGTCAGAAGCTCGGTATCGGTATTGCCAGTCACACATCCTGGTCAGAGACAGGGCTTGGCAGGCTTGTTGGTGGCACACATTGCTGAATATCCTGCTTGGCATTGGTGTGCTACACTCCATCCATGCACCCTTGTTTTTCTTCCTTGCCACTTGCCCTTCCTGTACACCTATTTCATCGACGTGCATCGCCATATTATGTAGGTAGTACTAAGTAGAGTTCGTGGGTCTTGCCACACCTGCAATGAAGGGTGTCCCCTGGGCAGAAAACCTGGGATACCCTCCGGCTCTGGTTGCTGTTGCATGCTATTATTTTCTTTTGCAGCGAGAGCCCGCATTGTCAATTGGTCAGCTGCTGGCTCGTGTCGATCATGGGACCGCGACTGGGCTGACATGACGGTTGACCTCTGGACATCGTTATTGACTCGGACCGGGACACCCCGATACCTCCATGAAACGCTGTTGTCTGGCTCGTCTTCTAGAAGCTTTCGACCCCGCGAATAGTGTTTCGGCTGTTTGCGTACATCTGCGTACATCTGCGGCACGGTCTTTGTGGGGAGATTTCCTTCACCGACGCTGTTGCGCAAAACCTGATCAGTCAGAATTCATCCACGACACCCTCAAACAGTCGCCGAGTCCGACAAACTTCTTGGGAACCACAAGATTGTTAACGTATGGGTAGGCCCGTTAATGATCCTACAGACCCCCCGAAACAGCTAGCTGCAGAGCCCGCATGTTACAGTTTTGTTAAATCCACGCGCTTACTTAACGAGCGTGGGCAAACCGCTACTAATTACTCTGATAGACATTAGTAATACGAGCTCGCCAGTCGTACTTTTCGTGTCAGCCCGCACCTCGTCAAATGGAGCTAAATTTTTAGATGGTGATCAGTCGAAGACCCTGGTTACCGAGCCCGCGGCACCTTCATTTTTCAGATGGGGGTTTTGGGGGTCAGTACCTCGAAAGGAGCATTTGTGTTAATGAAACGATGGTTTTCCTTGTCAGGAATGTCCCTTTAAAGTTCGATTGGGCTCTAGTTGCAGCGGTCAAGCCGGCCATTGGCTTAAGGGCCATGCTCATCTTAAACAGTTTCACAGAATCCTATAACAGGTTCAGGCACCGGAGATGCTGAATACAACAAGGATGGCCTTGGGCGTCGATATATGACCGTCTTTAATTCCTTCTTGTCAAGCGTGAAATATTGTCAAATACCGACTTGTCAAACCGAACGGCAGCAAAACGAAAGGACGTAACAAGAAACGTGGAACTCCGAGGGTAGACAGTTGAATCGCATTGCAACTCCGGTATCATACCCACCACCACGACGCCGGCCTTGCGTGTATTGCGCCAGTACTGTAGTAATTTTCAACAGTATCTTTCACAGAATCTATAATACGTATGATACTTTGGTGAAACTTGATGCTAGTTGTCTTTGTCTCTTCGTTGGGGTCGTAGGAAGTGAGACGGGTTCACAGAAACAAAAGTAACAACAACATGGTCATTAGATACTTTTCTGTGAGCCGAGGGTGCGGAGATGGGGATCAAGTAGATTGCCGTCAGTGCCTTGCATCTATCAACACAACTCTATTTACACGTACCTAGTCTACTGGGAGTGTATATGCCATTTATCCACTACTAATATATATCCCATATAGTTTGCTAAGCACCCACGCACAGAATCCACCCACACGTCTCCATCAGTACTATTATAGTACACCATCCTTATAGACCAGACTCTAGTGTATACTAGTGCAAGCCCGCCTCCTTGTCTCCAACCATGACCCCATGCATTTTACTATGTACGTACATATCCATCGGAGGTCCCCCCAGATCCCAGAGCGCGAGACAGCTAATGCAAACCTCCAGTTCGAATCACATCTAGCAAATAACGAAGGCACGAAGGCACGAAAAGCTTTCTAGTAATAGTGTTGACTATTGAAAAGACTATTATCAATCTCAATCCTCTATGCTCTACCTAGGCCTAATGAAGTAAACTGCTCTCTTATCCCGATGCACACTAGACAAGAGGGTTACCTACCTCCTCGTGGGGTTATATGTACCAAAACACACCGTTGCTGCGAACAACACGTACGTGCTAAGTAAACGAACGGGCGTGGTGATTTGACCGTCCGCGAGTTGGTGGTACAGCCCGACTTGTACGGAGTTGGAGGCCCGTATTACCTCGATTCCACATTGTCCAGCCAGAATCCAGCCTATGAACCTGCAGAAGCAATAAACGATTGCCATCGACGCCGACCAAACAGGGATCTCAAGATCCTTGGACACACTGCCTGGGAACGGCCGTGGTTTTTAATAAATGCGGAGGTTATATATAACTTGGAGGTTATGACATGGTAGTCAGCCCCAACGTCTTATACGCATTCGGCAAGCCGCCCGTGGTAGCTACCGAAGTTTTTTCTTACTTAGTATAATAACCATTATGGGCCTCCAAAGACCGGAGGGATTGACTGGGAGCTCGAGCTAATTGTAACAACTAGTATATGTATCACTAGTCATCTGTGCGTGAGCTCTAAAGCAGACACAATATGGTGAAGTTAGCACTATGGGCTAGGTTGAGAATGACATAACGTCGTTTAGACACCGTATCTACAAAACAATGCTATTCGCATGCAGATTTGAGAGATGGGCTAGGTGACTACTAGTCTTTATGAGCTTTCTCATTGAAGATGCTGAAACTTACTCGAATAACAACCTTAGTTAGCTAAACCGGGTTACCCATGTAGGTACACTAAATTCTGCTGTCATAAATGTTATGATGTTGTAATTTGTTTAGCAATTTCTAGTAGCTAAAGCCGTTTTCTTCATCTTTTCTTTTCTCTGTCTCTCTTTTTCTTTTTCTTTCCTTGTTCGTAAAGGAAGAGGTGTATGAGATGAGCGAAATACAAATGTAGGTATATCTTGGATACCTGATTCCTGGCTAGTACCCAAAGGACGATTATTATTAGGCACAGGGATGTAGTGTAGTGTACATATAGTGTACCCAGTGTATTTGGCCCACAGACATGCGCACCTACCTAACCTAACCTAGGTAGGTACAGGCTTTGATTCTCCAGTTAAGACAAACCCCCCCTCCCGAGCTGAGAATTACCTACCTGAGTTCTGCCTGGGTACTTACAGTAGCCACGTAAGGCACCTACACTACCTACCTAGGTACCTAAGGTACAGATCACAGGCGAGATAGGCACCTACCTAGGTAAGACCTGCACTAATATGGTACTAACTACCTAGGTAACCCTAACAGGCTGCGTAGCTTACATAGTACATATACATACCTGGGTACGTAGGGATACCTATGTACTCATACCAACCTTGGGTAGGTTAAGCGGGCGGGCGGTATTAAAATGATGGAACCTCCCCCCCCCCACACACCAACACCAAGTACTCTCACTAACTCTCGTTCTCCCCGTTCGCCGGGTTTATACATTTCGACGCATTGCGCGCATCTTCAAGTCTCATCATCGCACCCTCGAAACACAACAGCTGTCTTAGTCTGTTGTGCTATTGTCCTCTGACGTCGAGGATCGGACGGGTACAGCAGATGAAAAGCTCTTATATCTACCTATACTCTAGTCTAGTGTATCAAATTCTCTTGAGTCGACGCTCGTCGTGTTCGCCGTATACAACTATTTCTATCTCTGGATTCTTTCGCATCGACCTTGGCCTGCCTTGCCTTACTTGCCTTACTTACACTTACATACTCACTTCTTCCCTACCACTGGCCTGTACTAGACTACCTTGGTGGTAGGCGAACCAATTGTGCAGCTGGCAATTCCCGAAGCTGACGAGATCATACTTGCCCATTCACCCTAAACTTGCGACGATAGCTTTAAGTCTTATCATCTGGTTGAACAACTCGCGCTTACTATCGTCTTTTGGTCGTCGAAAGTATGTACACTACTGCTATTACTACTGTTACTACCACCACCACCACCACCACTACTATTACACGCTACTATTACACGCTACTATTGTCGCTCTCGGTTGTTGTCCATCTGTCTAGCTATCTTCAACCCCCTCGATGAGTTATTGTGTGCGCCATATAATTCTCAGTGATGCACTCGAGCTTGTCTCCCCCAATCCCTGATCCTCGACTTTTTTTTTTTTTTTTTTTTTTTTTTTCCCCGACTGCGTGTCTCATCCTTCTACTGCCATTTCGGTTACCCTCACGCATCTTGGTCCTGTCCTACCAGTTCGTGGCAGGTCATTAGTGTAGGAGTGCCCGCGTGACGCTAATCGACACTGGCTGAGCGAGTGCTCGTGCCGCACCCTTTTGCCTTGCAAGGTTAGGTAACCATACCCGTGTCTCTTTACCTATACCACAGTATGCCTACTTCTCCCCTCCCCCTGGTGGTTACGGGCCAGTAGAAATTGAATGGCCTGCGACTCCATTCGCGACGCTCGCTTCATGGTGCCCTGCGCTGCACCGGCGATGGCCCTCGCTCAGCCCAGTCGGAACCCTTGAATCCAGATCAACTTCGCATGGCCCTGCAGCTCCGGAAGTTCGTCTGCACTTCTACTTGGCATTCCCGTCTTTGCAACCAACTGCACTCTATTGTACAGTCCGAACGCCCGAAACTTGCTTAGTCCAACAACTCCATCGACACCATCCGACTTGGTTGTTTGTCAGGGTCTATAGTCACTCCACTTCTATCTAGTCCTAATTTAGCTTTTCCGCCTTGCGATCTATCCCCCGTCTTCTGTCCTCGCTCCTCACTCCTCACTCCTCATTCTCTCTTTGGTCGCAATCCACTCTCCTTTCTCAAGGAGCCGGTTTCACAGGCGCTTGCCATTGAGCCCAGTGCACCCTGGGAACTTGAAGCGCGTCATTCGCTGCCGCAATGGGGAGGGGGATGGGCCGTTACCCCCAATCCGGATCCACAACAACATCGAGACTAATAACGATATTGTCTTTTTTTATTCACACTTGGGAACTATTTTAGGGGACTATTTCACATCAGTTGCTGATCACGCCGCTTCTCTCTAGGTGTCCTGCTCCATAGCTGTCGCAATTACCGCAGAACACCCCCTCCAATTTGATGTCTCGTTAAGGTTGCATCAGCATTGCTTGCCTCAATTACTAGTCATGCAGTGACTGACGATTGTTCCCGCGCGATTCACAAGGAGCCTAACTTGTCCGGCGCCCGGAATTCAACCAGGATTCACGCAGCCCAGCCCATTCTCTTGCTGTCACCACTGTTTGGTTCATTCCGGTACTCGGATACCCTTCCCCCCTGCCAACACTGGAAACGCCCGCCCTCAGGACTTCTGCTTTTTGGGACGGGCGTGTAGGGCTTCCCCGGATTGTGGAACGTGACACGTTATTGGCCGCTATCGCCTAACACGACATACAACTGCATCGATAGCCACGCCACCCCAGCCTTTATTAAATCTTGGAGGGGGGCTTTGCCCACTAGAAATAATCCGAGACTTCATTACTGCATAATTGATACTGTAGCATCATGATCCTTCATAGACCATGACTTCCGTCCTTGTGGTCCAGCCTAGAGACATCAAGTCATCCCTATCTGCTACTCAACCATTCCCTATCATGTCACAAACACGCAGGCCAACGCCGCCGTCTCAAGTCAAGGCGGAGGAGGATCCCGAGGGTCTCCGCGGGCCGCCGAGCCCAGCTGGGGATTATGACGTGGATGATATGGATAGTGATGGTGAAGGTGACAATAAGAATGGAAACTCGTCTAACTCCGAAGGTCCGATAAAGAAGCGCAGACGAAGCCGGAAAGGCCTTGATAAAAAATTTGAGTGTCCTACCGAAGGTTGCGGTAAAAGTTACTCGCGGGCAGAACATCTGTAAGTGTTGTGTTGTGTCTTATGAACAAACTGTCTCTTCACCTGCGGACGTTGCTGACGAGTTTATAGCCACCGTCACCAGCTTAACCATACCCCTAAACAGATATACAGATGCAACTTTCCGGACTGTAACCGCGAGTTTGTCCGACTCGATCTGTGCAACCGTCATAGGGATCGTCACACCGCAAAGGGGTCCGCGTTGAGCCGGAAAGATTCTCTAATTAGCCAAACCTCTCCGGCCGACAACGTAAGATCTCCGTACCCCACCCCTGCTTCGACGACTATGTCGCCCAAGCACACCAAGCTAGGGAACGTCACTTTAAGGACAGAACAATCAGCTCACTCTCAATACCAGTCACCGAAGGACGGTGTCGGTATTGGCACACCATACACCCCGATCAACAGCACATCTCCTGCCACATTTCCTCACCCTGGTCCTTCCAACCTCCCCGATGCATACTTGCACTCCGACCAGGGAACAGGCTATAACACACGGCTTTCTCATCAGTCTCCGACTGGTCACCAGCAGCGCCTTCACAGCCATGCAGGTGGCAACGTCTATGGTGTCTTGTCGCCTGTATCAACCCATCCTGGTAGCTACCACTTACAAGCTACTCACACGCCACAGTCTGTTCCCACGATACCATTTGTTGCACCAAACAACTTCCCTGCGTTTTCGCTCCCTCCGTCAGACTTCAACACCACCGCTGGTGTTGGAGCCGCTTCTGGGTCTACACATCAGTATGCACCTACCACTTCGAGCGAGTATGGCGAACAATCGCATTCCCAAGCGTCAACCGACTTGATGTTGCTGGATCAAATGACGGCACAAGCTACCATGCCGGTCTTCGGCCCTGATGGTATCTTGAATAAATCGCCCTACATTTCGATTCCCGAAGACTTTGTGGCTTATCTTTTCAATACAACATCTCCTAACACATCTCCTTCCACCGTGGGTCATATCGTGCCTCGGAATCCATACTCAAAGTAAGTAGTGACCCTATTTCTAATTACTGCGGTGCTAATATCGGCTAGTTATGGGGATTATCAACATCAGTACAACGTTCACTATTCTGGAGCCGAGGGTGTTCCTCTCGGTTACTTTCCACCTGGCCAGGTGATGGCGGTGACAAACTTACTTGATCCTAATTTGCCAGAGTCTATCTTGTCTGACGAGAAGAGCCAAGAGATATTCGATCTGATCAAGGAGAAGTTTCATGAGAATAACCATGCTCCCGTCGAAAGACAAGGGGATAATCTCCTAGAGGGGGATAGAAATGACGATGAGCACATGCTAAGTCGCAAGATGATGCAGTTATACATAGGTTCCTACTGGCTCCACTTTAGCGATCAAGTGCCCATCCTGCACAAGCCGACATTCTCACCAGATAGGACACCGAATCTTTTACTAATAGCCGTTATGGCTATAGGAGCTGCTTGCCTAGATCGTAGCCACGGGCCCAAGGTCACGCAAGCTGGGGCAAATCTCTCCAACTTTTTAGCCTGGAATCTGAGGTGGGAAATATTTATGGACGTGAATTGCCGGCCACCTGCGAAGCTATGGGCTTTTCAGACCTTGTTGCTGCTCGAATTATACGAGAAGATGTACTCTACCCGGGAACTCCACGAACGAGCTCATATTCATCACGCTACGACTATTACTCTCATGCGAAGAGGTCGGTCATTGATAGGGAAGTCGGCACTAGACTCGCCCCCTAGCGCGCGAGAGGACAGATCGACTAGTGCTGGGTCTCGACAATCTTCCACATCTGGCCCGGCGCATACCCCGGACGAATGGTGGAATAATTGGATTACGAATGAGAGCACCCGGCGTGCCGCATTTATAGCCTTTTTGATCGACTCGATTCATGCCACTATGTTTGGACACTCCACGGTAATGGTAGCCCACGAGATGCGTCTTCCCCTACCGTGTGATGATCAACTTTGGAAAGCCACAAGTGGCGCTGAGGTAGGTCGAATCGAGTCGAATCATATGTCGAACGGGATCAAGCCTATGGCATTCCTCGAAGGGTTAAAGCGTACCCTCGCCGGACAAGAGGTACATACGAACCCGTTTGGGCGGCAGATCCTGATGGCTGGCCTATTGAGTGTCAGTTGGCATATGAACCAACGTGACCTGCAAGTGAGCTCATTGGGCCAGAACATGTCGCAGGCGCTAGGCGGCCGAGACAAGTGGCGAGGTACTTTAATGCGCGCTTTCGACGCGTGGAGAAATGAATTCGATAAGTCCCTCCAGAATTTGAACATGGCATATGACCCTTATAGCTCCAACAAAGGCAACGATGCCAATGTGGTGTTTGAAAGCCGGACGGTGCTACATCATCTGGCCCATATGGCGATGCACGTAGATATAGTGGACTGTCAGATCTTCGCTCGTGCGAAACGCCTCTTAGGACGCGCAATTGGCTCGCAGGATCTAAGTAGTGCACAGAGAAGGATGAAGGACCATTGGGCGCCGTCGGCGAGAGCTCGTGATGCCACGTTCTACGCCGTTAAATTTCTCTGTTCGGTGCTGCTCGACGGCACGCAGTATTGTGCTAGGGACGACGTACTTCTAAACAGGCCTTGGGTTCTCTACTTTGCGGCCTTGGTCGTCTGGTGTTACGGGTTCGCCATAGCGGGACCGTGTCCAGGGTATGCGGTGTCAAGTGGTCACGAAGAGAAGTATGCGCAAATGCGCGAGTATCTACAAAGGCTTGGTTCGATACAAACACCTGACGATCTCAAATTTATGAAGGATGTCAATAAAAGCAGCGCTCTCTTGGTCGTCTTGAAGGACACGTTTGGCTCAACTCGCTGGGAACTACTTCACGAAGGCGCCACATTGTTGGATAATTGTATCCAATTGAATAGCGGTGCTATGGTGTAATACTGTTACTCGGTGTTACCTTAGTATTATCTGGAGTGGGTTTGCAAGGCTTCCACGCGCAAGAGCATGAGATGGTTCTGTGCGGACGGCCGATCTGCGATCCAGCACTTTGGTTGGAGTACTAGGTGGAATATATATATATAAGATCACGATTTTAGCGGCCTCTTTGTATGTTACTAACTTTCTCGCTACTTATACCCTATGATGCGATGAATTCATACGATAGCCTACAACAGACGATGTTGGCTTGCTCGACCATATCATCTAGGCGGGCTTCGGACGGATATAATAAAAAAAAGGAAAAGAAGGTGCCTGTTGTTCGATTCTGTCGGCCAGACTTACGCGCGCCCCCGTGACCATGAGGCGGAATAAGGGGTTAGAGACGAAACTACCTGGTAAGACTAGACTAGACCACAAGGCGGAATCGGAATGGTAAACCGGTACCGTCACGCATAATTCCACCATCGAATTTGTCTTAACGCCGAGCCGAAAACGACGCTGCTGTAGATTATTCCTCGCTTACCGGATTCCGGATTAGCAATCAGATGTAGAGAGCACTACCTAGGGAGGTTAGATAGGTACCTACCCAGTACTTCCAGTACTTCCAGTACTTCCAATAGATACCTAGGTGAAATGTCGTCGCACAAGGCCCGTACACCGTACGGAGATAAGTTGTCGGTTGTGAGCACATGAATTCCCGTCCTTTCAAACCTAGGTACGTAGGTAGGTTCTTTGGACAATAGTGAATCATGGCGTTTTGTTTTCTTCGCCTACCATCTACCTACCTAGGTACCTAAGGTTAGGCACCTAACCTTAAGGTAGGTACCTATCTGGTAGCTACATATAGGTACGCACTACCTAACTTAGCTACCTGTAGCTAGGCGGGTTAGGTAGTTAGGTACCTAGGTAGTTAGGTAGGTGTCTTAGTAGTACCTTTTTGCTGGTGAATCGGTGTTTAAATCCGGGGGTTTTAAGCCCGAACGGATAATGGGTAGCAATCCCCGAAATGCCTGCTGGCTGACGGTAGGTTAGTTAGTAGATAGGTAGCAGTACTCGTCCTTGCCTGGAGCTCCTCGTATGATTTATAGCATGGCAGGACGGAGAGGCGTGTACAGTACTCCGTACACATCCATCCAAGACGGATCCCGTTCATTTCCAAGGTTGGGTTTGTCCGGTTTTTTAAAATAGCCATTGCCCCCCTCCTTGTACCTGCACATACATACATGCCTGCTTTTCGATGCTATCATCTCTCGCAGCTCTCTTCTTGTAGTTTCCTCCTCTCACTACTCGCTGCTGCTGCCACTACTACCACTACTACTACTACTACTACTACTACTACTACTACTACTACTACTACTACTACTACTACTACTACTACTACTACTTCCCTACCTAACCCTCTTGGAGCTGACTCTTGAGCCGACACGCGCGCGCGCGCTCCCGCCCCCTACCACACCCTCACCCTCACCTACCTACTACATCTTGATGCGTGACATCCATCTAACTTATATGGTGCCGTCCCCCTTCATCTGGCAATGCCTCTCTTGACCGATCTCCCGCTTGAGATCATCTATCATATTCTAGGATACGTTGACCCATCCGACCTGGGCTGGATTCCCCTCACCTGCAAGAGTCTCTATCACGCCGTAAGCGCCAACAGCACGTTGTTCAAGCAAGTCTACCTGAACCACCTAGACGCGCCATCGAGGGGTCCTGTCAATTGGGAACAGTCTTTAAAAGACCTCGTTCGTCTGCGGGCTCTATCCAGTCGTGAAGATGTCGATGATAAGGTACGTACTTATACTGTGGGACCTACCGTAGTAGCGCTTAGCTTGGTAGAGTTGTTGCGGCGTGGTATATACAGGCCCTGACGGCGAGGTTGGTCCTGATGCCGCGCCGATGCCGCGCCGATGCCGAAGCTGGCACCGGCCCTGGCGCCGGCCCTGGCAACGGTCCCCGTCCTAGTCCCCGTCCTGAGACCGAAATACTAATCAACCCACACCTGATAGAAGGATGAGCTCGACTTCGTGCACCGGGCTGTCGTTGAACTATTAAAGCATGCCTCCACCGACGGCGTGAGCACAGACTCGATGCTGCTTCCCCAGTCTCGCAACGCCGATATCCTAACTCATATCTTCAGCGACGAGTCTAACCAATTGGCTTTTCTGTGCCGATCTTTTATCTATGAACGTGCCCGTGCTGAGTTCCACTCCCGCGATATCAGATATTGGCATGGACCCCCCAAACTCGAGCACCAGAAGAGCGCTCATCTACACTGTCTCTACGGCGTGCCTCTGTTGCACGCCTACCCATCGGCCCGTCGGCAGACTAGACAAAACTCCATGTATCCCTTCGCGTCCTCCAAGGTCTACGACCTCAGACAGTATACTGAGAGGAACAAATGGGGACCGTTCATGGACGACGGCTCCATGCGTATAGACTGGGAAAAGGTTGAAGCTATCATGATTGTGCTTGGAGCCAATATGAGCACTCTCGGCATCCCACGTACGAAGATGTGTGAAACCTACTGTTCCATCCCCTTCGCCGGCACTTGGTCAAATAGCTGGAAGTCGCCTCATCCCCCCTCACCGCCTCGTGGGCTGGATAGCTTGGAATACCTTGATCCGTACGGCATTACCGGGGTTTGGCTACGCGTTGTCTGTTTCCTGGACTACACAGACTTCTTCGCCTACAACTTCGGCGCTGAAGCGCAGCCACCACCCCACGTTCCGCGATCATCTATCAATGTTGGCCAAGCCACGCGCCTCATCCTGATGCAAATATTTGTCACGAGCGTTGAAAATCCGGGACCCGAAGATGGGCAAGACCTGCCCGTCGTGCATTTCAAGGGCATCTCCAGATCGTTGGACCAGGGCTTCGACGAGAATGCCGACTCGGATCTCAGAGGTACAGTCCTTGTCAGAGGTGTGAAAGGAATCCTATCAAGACGGGGATGTAATGTTCCTTATTGAGAACTTGATGCTGACAAAAGGGACGTGCTGTAGGTACTGTGCGCTTGACACCCGAGGGCGAGGTTCGTTGGACAACCTTCTCCATTTTTGGCGGCGTAGAACGTTGGCGAAGCGAGAGCATACAGGTCGGCGGTGTCGGGAGCGCCAAGGGCGTGCTAGGCCATTGGTTCGACAAGTGAGTTTAATTTCAGCATCTTTTCCCCAATATTCTACGCTCATTTTCACCTCGATCTCTGTTCGTCTAGCTTTCCTAACATATTGATTTTACCACTCTCACTTTATCGTGAGCCTAACGACTTTACACGACAATTTAACATGGGGGTTTACAGAGACTTTGATCCGCGCGGACCGGCTGGACCCACGGCATTTTGGAAGATTTCAGACAAGAATCGACCCCATAACGCAGGCGTGAGCAGTGTCTTCGCCGAGTTAAACGGGCTTGGCGGCGATTATGAATCCGACCCGGATGCGGAAGGGGACGATCGCGGTGGAGGCGGAGACGAAGTTGAGCCGTCTACGCCTGTATCGTAAGCCGATCAGGGTTCGGATTTGGCCCTCTCCCTCCCATCCATTCCCTTCTTACGTGGATCGTGATATGGCCTGTATTGCATGCACATATTGCCGCCATATCATATATGGCGTGGTGTGGCCTTCCAAGATAACAGCGTAAGAATTAACCAACCGACTCTCAATATCGCCTAGCAAGATAATTTAGATTCGGTCACCGTGGACTTCATCTAAGCGGAACAGCATTGACATGTTTGCTTCATTGAATTTTTATTGTAAAGGATCGAGTTGTGTCGTTGAATAATACGGAGGAACCTTGCTGGTTTAGACTAAGAGCATTATGGCGTAGATATTGCTTAGGCGTAGATATATTGCTAGAGAAGCCCTTGGTTATATTATTACGAGTTTCCGAATATTCCTACCCGTGATCCATTCTCGTTCCTTCGGCCTGGTTTAGTCCAGCCCTTTTGTCAGCGCCGTAAATAATTATGACAAGACCCAATAGTCCCGTCGCTCTATTATAGTTGTGAAATCTATTTTGGTCTTTCTACCCCTTTATCTATGGGCGTGTTGCCCGGCGCGGAGAACCCGGCTCTACAACCCGGCCCCCGGCCTCCTTCCCCCTTTTTGTGCTTTGTTGTATTTCCCGCTTTCCAACCCGTGTATATGCTTTGTGGTGCAACCAGTGCATGGTTGCATAGTTGATGCTGTAGCATTCATACCTGAGAGGCAAGAGACGCGTATGTCGGTGTATCCTCAACCAGGAGGGAAGAAACGCAGAAGGGTCGGTTGAGGTTCCTGATAGGGGTTGGCAAAGGTGACAAATCAACAACTAAACGCAAGCCTCGTTTTAAATTCCTCGAACCGCTCGTCGACGCTGACGCCGTTCCAGGTTTCGCGACCTTCGTCGTCACGCCCCAGCGTAGGCACGCCGACCTGTTCGATGGCGAAACTGGCTGCCACGCTGCCCCACGCTGCGGCCTCCTCGAGGCCCTTTCCTCTTGCGAGTGCGACCGCCAACCCTCCCAAGAATGTGTTGCCGCCACCTGTAGGGTCGACAACTTTGGGTTTCCTTTTCTTTTCCTGTGTTGCTCCGCCCTCTACTTCCTCGTTGATCACCGGATTTTTATCATCTTCTCGGTAGGTGTTGGTGTGAAAAGCGGGAATCCACCGCTCGATCCCCGGGTCTACTTCTATCTCCTCGCGGGCGATAGAACCCTCGGGGTCCTGTAAGAGGCCCGCAAAGAGCGCTTCCATATCCGTGTCGGGCCGGAGGCCGCCGTGGAGCAGTGCGGATGGCTTCTTACCCTTCCTCTTAGACTTGTGCTTATGTGTGCGCTTGCGACCGCCATTGCGCGCTAGGTAACACCCCTTTTCACCAGCGCGCACGACAATGGAAAAGGATTGCAAGGGCATAGAACCCAGGAGCTGCTCGCAGGCCCTCTCGATGGCCCTTGTGCTAATCTCTCCCGTCTCGGGATCTAACCCATCATCGCCCATGAAGCCGGCTAATTCGGAGTGATTTGGGCTCATAACATCGATCAGTGGCAGTACGTTTGTGCAATTTAGCAATTCATCAGGTGTGCAGAGGTCTGGTACCGGTTCCCAGATGAATATGGGTTTTGGGAGGTGATTGGGGGCTGTATCGTCACTGCCATCAGCAGCCTTTTCCCCAGTCAACCCATTGGAAATAGACGCCGGTAAATCAGCGCGTTTATCCTTAATTTCGAGGACGAGCTCGCGGCATCGTGTGGGTGAGCAAATCAAGTGAAAGGTACGTGAGGCAAGCAGCTCAGGCGTCAGGTCCTCGGCTGTAAGCCGCTTCTTGGGTGTCGTGTACCGGAATGCTCGGTTTTGGTGCTCGTCGTACCCATTCCAGCCACGAGTTGTTACACGTTCAGGTGTCTCACGTAATAGTACCGATGTTCCCCACGACATAATCACATCTTCAAGGTCCCGGGGAAAGTCGGACCCCTTGTCAACTACCCAACCCACAGATCCGGAACGTGGGGGTGATGACAACAGCCGCGCACCGAGAGCCGAATACGTCCCGGCGCCGCCCAGGATGTCCTTAACTGGCGGTGTGGGGGGTTGATATTCAATCTCATCTTGATTGGGGCATGTTAGCATGTTATAAATTTCTCGATTAGTAACTGAGTTGACGGAACTGCAAAGTGATCTGTATTTGCCCGATAAATTTCTTGATAGGGTACTGGTGAAAAATAGAGGCGGTGAGAGGAACCATAAAAAGAAGTCCTAATGAAAACTGTCTGTGCTGCCATGGCGGAGTTTAACGGGGTTCAGGAATCCAGAGAAAAGGGGAAAAAGAAAACATTCATCAGAGACACAGGTGGCCCCCGAATAAGTGAGACAAATCAAGAATGTATTCGACAGCGTGAGGATAGCCTACCAATGATAAACATGCCAAGGGTGACGAAGTCTATTCCTTGTTGATCTGTTTCCGTCCTTGCCTCTGCCTCTGCCACGGCTGGTGGCTTTGACACCGTACTTTCTTCACAGGCAACACCAATGAGATCCCCATTCTCACCAACAATCGGTTCCTCGGTGGCAGTCATGATGAGTGATGCCTACCTATCTAGACAGGCATAATTTTTTTTAGCGATGACGTGGGCGGTCTGAGGTGGGCTGTATTGCGAAAGCCGATAGGTGTAGAAGGTTGTTCTAACCCTAAAGAGGATGTGGTGACTCGATAGGCAGATGTAAATAAACGTTCTAACTCTGTAAAGGCGATGACGATCTAGAAGGGTGTAAGGTAAGGAAGAGAGAGACACGGAAAGAGTCTATCAGGTAGCCAACTCTGTAGACGGATGATGGATGATGGCCGGACGCTGGACTGAAAGGTGATATGCCAAGAAATAAGTATGTTGTTTTATGTGTCTATGCCAGAGTTTGTGCCTAAGATGGGTCTAGGTCTATGACTACTACCGGTTCTCTAAGGCGAGGAAAGGAGTTCCGCCGATCGAATGAACTGGCTAGGAAGGGGGGGGAGGAGGCTGCATGCCTGAATCATAAACAACAACATGCATGCAGCCTTGTCTTTATTGTGCCTCCAGGGCGTGTCTATGTCGTGTTCGTGTGTATGTGTTGGATGAGGCGATGGTGTTAGTCAGTCAGGATATCTACTCAGGTGGCCAGATAGTACCTTAGGTAGGTAGAGAAGGTACCTAGGTAGGTACCTACCTAGTAGGTAGAGGTTAGGTATGGAAATAACATTCGATTATGGGTTTAGTTAGGTACATACTGCTTTGTAGGTACCTACTACCTAGTATACCTAGGTACATGTATGCAGATGTAGGTGTCGCTTCAAGTCTCGACGCTACCTATAGTGCATAGCATAATATACAGGTAGGCAGGTAGCATAATAGGGGTCCTCAAAACGTTACCTAAGGTAGCTGGAGGTCTCTCTGCCCTGGGGGGATGCGAGTGGGCTCCTGCCAAGTATAGTTAGTTTCCACGTCGCCTTACTGCTACTATTCCGGCAATTAGTACTATTTATGTAGTAGTGCATAGTTGAGGTCTAGCATGCAGGGGTACCGTAGCGGGCGTTTATTTACTGTACACTACTAGTAGACACTTAGGTACCTCTAGTATTACCTTGGGCCGCATTGACATGTTAGGGACCTGTTAGGGACATTTGGAACTGCCTAAAATCGCCTTGTGTGATCAGTTGCTTGGTGCGCTTGATTTCAGTCGATACAGCCTCGTCATCACCGGCTGTTGGCTGTGGGTTTCTATTTATTCATTATTTATTTTTTTTTACTCATGTACTCGTCCGAATATCAGGCATCAGCATAGATCTATAGATCTATATCTTCTTTCTAGGTTTTGCTTTCTAGGTTACGGCATTCTAACTATACAATCTACTTGCACCCCCGTCCTTCTATCCAGGACGCCCAACCTATTTTGTCTCCTTTTCTCTCCCTTTCAAATAAATCCAAACTAGCCGAATCGACGTAGACGATTGGACTTTACATGTAACTGCCCACCATGGCGGCGCCGAATAATATGTATAATCTCGTCACTCTGATAAAACGGTAGGCCCTCTTGAGCCAATGCCTGTATAACAATCACTATCTCTCATCGACCACCACCCGTCACCTACTCCTCATCATCGCCGTGCTCTCTAACTTGACTCTCGCTAGGCTGGAAGCCGCCACGACGCGCCTCGAAGACATCGCATCGTCCACCATTGAGCTCCCGCACGCCGTCCCCGCTCTGTCACACTCCATCGAGTCTCCCGACCAGTCTGCTGGTGCTACTCCTCTGCCATCTGCGTCGTCTTCTGGCTCCCTGGCCGCCTCGACTCTAGTCCCCCAAGAGCAGCTTCCAGATTCTGTGGAAGAGTTCGACAACTTCATCAACCAATCAGTCAACAAGTATGTTAAGGCTAGTGATAAGCTAGGCGGCTTAATTGCTGAGCAAGCTTCCAAAGTCGCCGATGGCTTCAAGCAGCAACGCCGCTTCTTACTTATCTCCACCAAGGCAAAGAAACCTGATATCTCAGTTGCCGCCGACATGTCTGTCTATCAGGAGTTACTCAAGCCAATCAACGAGGCTCTTGTGGCCGTTGGTAACATCAAGGAGGCTAACCGTGGATCCCCTCTTTTTACACAACTGAGTGCCGTGGCGGAGGGAATCATGGTGCTAGCTTGGGTTACTGTGGATAATAAGCCATTCAAGCACGTGGAGGAATCGCTGGGTTCGGCCCAATTCTTCGGAAACCGTGTTCTAAGCGAACACAAGGATAAGTATGTGCAACAATTCATCATAGAGGTAATCAGGTAAACATGCTAATAATCCTTGTTAGGGACCCCGAGCAGGTTGAATGGATCCAATCCTTCTACCAAATATTCCGCGATCTCACCGAATATGTCAAACAGTACTTCCCCAACGGCAATCCTTGGAATCCTCAAGGTCAATCAGCAGCCGATGTCGCCAAGACAATATCAACGGCAGGCGCCGCCGCACTCGCTCCCCCGGCATCACCAGCTGCTGGCGGTGCGCCTCCACCTCCACCTCCACCACCGCCTGGTCCGCCGCCAGTCTTGCAAATCAGGGAGGAAGCCCCGTCAAAACCAGATTCAGGATTAGGCGCAGTATTTGGCGAAATCAACAAGGGCAGTGATGTTACGAAGGGGTTGCGCAAGGTTGACAAGTCACAAATGACACACAAGAACCCGTCATTAAGAGCAGGGTCAACAGTTTCCGACCCAGATTCCTCCGTTAGAGGGAAGAGCGCACCTGGGAAGAAGCCTAAGCCTGAAAGTATGCGGGTTAAGAAGCCGCCTAAGAAGGAGCTTGATGGCAATAAATGGACAATCGTGAGAACAAGTCTTTATCATCATGAGTTAGAAAATCGGCGAAGCTGACGGTAGAGCATAGGAAAACTACGAAAAGCACGCTGAGCCCATCGAAATCGAGGTGTCCATGTCACAATCGGTACTAATCAGCAAGTGTAACCATACGACCATTATTCTCAAGGGTAAAGCAAATGCGGTGACGATCGAGAACACGCAACGTTTATCGCTCGTTATTGACAGCCTCGTCTCTACCGTCGATGTCGTCAAGTCGTCAAACTTTGCTTTGCAGGTTCTCGGTCACCTACCTACTGTCTTGTTAGACCAGCTGGACGGTGCGCAAGTTTACCTGAGCAAGGAAAGTATCTCAACTAGGATTTTCACCAGCAAGTCCTCGAGCGTCAATGTCAACGTGATTGCTGGTGACGATGATGACTATGTGGAGATCCCTCTACCGTACCAGATCTGCTCTCAGTACGACGAGAAGAAGCGCGAGATGGTCAACGAGATTGTAGAACATGCTGGCTAAAAAGAAACTCTACTGCGGCATCAATTATCAAAACAAATACATCTCATCGATGCTCACTACGGCGGGCCAAACGGGGCGATAGAAAGTTGCGGATGTTGAGTGTTGGACGAAGCCCCGTAGAAACGAGGAGGTACGACAAAAGCGCCCAGTGCTCAATACGGACTTCTTCCTTCGGTGCGTTAGTGTGCTAGGGAAATGCCTGCTGAAGTGTACACATAGGCACGGCCGAATGACGCCGAAACCCTTGTTTTGTTATTGTCACTTGTCTTAAATACTTGTATTCCTTAGGTAGCATCTACATGTTCGTATCAATTGAAGCATTTACAACACTCGGACACTCGGGCCACCTCCATCGTCCCGGTATGTCGTAACACGGGCAGTTCTTGGGACAACAAAGAGATCTTAACATCTCAAGCAATTAGGTATAAGAATAGGACCTCGAGGGCCAAATAATGATTTGTTATAAACGGACTCATAAAGTGGATCATATATACAATATAGCGCATCAATCCAACATGCGATGCCCACCGATCAAATTCCCAGCTCTTAATCCGTCTAGTCTATTGGGCATATACGCATGGTTACGTGCCTATATATAGAAAGCGTGAGCAAGTCTATCTTGAGGACACCTAGCTTCTAACTTAGAGACCCTTTTTAGAATTTATAGCTGAGCCTTAGGCGCTTCAAGTGTCGGTAGTAACAAGTCGCGGAGATCGCCTGCTGCCTCATTGATGTAGTGGCTCATCTTCTGGCTGCCGATCCCCTTGGAGACGATGTTGAAGTTGAGGCTGTAGAGTTGCAGTTCCCAATTAGCGAGTTGCTTCTCTCTGATTATCATAGATATAATAGGGGACAGGTCGCAAGGAGATAGAAACACAGAGAGCAAAGGGGGGTACGGGGGAAAATGAGTAATAACTTACCTATTCTCGTTAATCATATATGCAATACCGAAACCGGCATCGATAACTTGGCTCCATCCGTAGCCATTGAAAAACTCGGAGCTCAGCTGGCTCGTGGATAGGAACCACGAAGAGCTATAACCATAGGCAGGGTCCTTGTAAATAGCCGGAACCTCCTCGCCGGGTTCTAACAGCTTCTTCAGCCCAAAGAGGTGGCGGTCAACACCCTTGCCATCAGATGCAGCACTGATGTATTCGATGTGCGCGGCAATGGCTTTGCGGAAGAGGTTGACACGATCCTCGCCCGAGACGTCTGGGTCTGCCATAGCGTTGCAAAATGCCACGCTGTCGTCCGACACTGTACGGCATGTCTCCGTGCGACCTAGCTGGAACCGCCGCGTCGCTGCCGACTCATACGTAGGCCTATTCTTGCCGTACATCTTATGGTATGCCAGCTGAATAATCATCTGTACGTACGCGTCGGGTGAGCACTTGAACTTCTTGATAAGGCCCTTACCGTAACCCTGGTAAGCCTGAACTGCGAGCTCGTGCTGCCCAATAACAGTAGCGAAGTCTTTGGTAGCGCGGTCGATCTCAGCCTGCACCTCGGGCGTAATCTCAAACTTCACGGCCACGGGGTCTGGCAGGTTCGACCGCACAGCCGGGTTGCTAAAGTCTAACTTGTTGCCAAAGATGAGATCGTTGACGTAGTCGTTGAGCCGGTGTGTAGGCGTTCCATCCATCATACTATGCTCACCCATGAAGCCCGATGTCCCGTTATCGTTCACGATAAACTGTAGCGGCTTGTCATACCAACGATTTTGGCCATCGCCATGCCAGTACTGGTGTGCGCGCTCCTCGAGAGTTACAGGGGATGCGTCGTCCAAGCAGACAACAAACGAGGCAGACTCAATGGCCTCGAGCGCTGCTGCGTTATTGGGAGAGGCATCGAGCAGGATCTTGCGAGCGTCTGTCCAGACATCTCTATTCTCACTAGTAAGCGCACCAACGGCGGGTACCCGCTGGGCAAGCTCGTAGACCTTGGCGAATTGTATCTCAAGCTCTCTGGTGTTCAGCTGCTGCCCGTCAATCTCGTGTGGAATTTTGAAGAATTGGTTCTTGCGTATGGCAATAATGTGTTTGTGGTCCTTGGTATCGAACTTGACAGGATAATCTGCGGGCTTAGCGGCAACTCTGCTAGCATTAAACATCCACTTATAGCTGTCCATGCAGATAGGAAGCTTCTTCATATACTCGGGTTCCAGCGTGCCATTGTCGACGTGCTTCTTGAACTCGAGCGTAGCAGTTGTAATGGCGGCAGCGCGCTTAATGGGGCTGCGCCGCCGGCGGTCATCCCGGTGTGAGTAGAAGTAGCTGACGTAGGGAACGACAGGGTCGCGGTATGATAGATAGGCGGCATCGTTCCACCACTCGTAGATCCAGTTCTTGGTGTTCGGATCCTCCCGCTTCGTAATTAGCTTCCTTTGTAACTTCTCGCCGGCACCACCCGGCCTGATAAACTCTTCGACGGCCTTTTTGCTTGCGGCAAACTCGACGGGGCTTAGCAATGGGTGTATGCTCTTAACGTAGCGGGCCACGGTCTCTTCGAGGGTTGGAACAGGTAAACGAGGTAGGGACTCCTGGAATCGGAGAGTAGGTCCTTTAGACTTGTCTTCTATGTAGCCTGTACCTTTCCGTAAGCAATTGGCGCTTCAGAAATTGTGAGTTGAGTGACTAGCGATCAACTAACCTGGAGGAAGCGAGCTGTTGCTTCGTTTCGAAACAGGCGCCATGATAGGATTCTACGCGAAAGCCGGTCAATACACACGAGTTTATATTATCTAGTATTGGTAGCCAAGGTCGATGATATAATAGTGTACCTTTATAGTTATACCTTGCCTTATTAATGATCGGACACCGGTACCCTGTGACCGACTCTTTGCCAGGGAGGTCAACATCACAACTTATGATCTTAAGAAAGAAGGAGGGGGGGGAAGGGAAGAGAAGGGGAGATGTCGAAGAGGTGTGGACTCGTTCTACTAGTAATGGATTGTGTCAGGGAAGTGTGTATGGGTCGCTCGACGATGGATCGATGGATGGATGGGAAAAGAGCCGCGGCGGTATGGAGAGATCCCTCTCATCAGACCTAGTTTCGGTATTATCATATGTCTGCTGTACCGGATGTGTACTTGGTATACATGTGCTGCCGTGTAGTGGGGGGACTGTGGCGCTCTAACCCGTAACGTGTATATATATATATATATCTCTCTCTCTTAGATACCTAGGTAAATGTCTAATGTCTGTCCGTTGGGTACCCCAGGGCCTAGGTTGAGTCCGGCTTGTTTACAGTCGTAGGAAGAAAAAGAGGTATATTATGCCCTCTTGGCTCTCTTGGTTCTCTTGTTCTTGTGGATGGTGGTATGGTTGGTATGCATGCATGTATACGGATACCTACCTGGGCCCTACCTACCTAACCTAGGTACCTTGGTGTGGGTACCTCCTAGGCATGAGTCGGCAGGTCGGAGGTCCCACCTGGGCCCCTTGAGCTCGGAATCCCAGGCAGTGCCCAGGTTAACCTGCCTTACGTAGCCGAGCCCTGGCGATGCCGAGGTAAAATAAAATGCTCCATGCTTCATAGGTAGGTAGTTAGTCCACTGGGCCTGGGCGTTTTAGCCGCGCTAGCCAGCTACTACTAGTACCTAGGTATGTACTACTACTGCCTCGAACCCCAGAAAAAGAATCCTAGACAGACTCCTGCCAGACTTCCAAGGTTTTGCCCAGACCGTCCGGGGCAACGGGAGGATCGAGAGGTTGAGGGAGTTGAGCTGCCCGTGCCCTTGGCCCTTGGTCATTCACATGTCATCTGCTGTTACATCATCATCATCGTCATCATCTGCACCCCCCGAATCACGCGCGGAGAAAGGTTCTAGAAGCCCAACGGCATCTTACGGACCAGGTAAACGCACTAACCTAGTAACTATTCGGAGTCATGGAAGCTCGTCCGAATTCTGTCGGCGTCGAGAAACACGACGCTTGCTCGCGCGCGAGTTTCGGAAATGCTACCCGTGGGCCTGGCACGCCCTATCCGTCATTTAGGTTGCCTGCACGGACAATCTCTTTGTTCGGCACCTTTGGTAAAGGAGTATTTCGTAATTGCTTGTTTTCTTCTTCTTCCTTTTTTAGCTATTCTTTTGAAGTTGACGACAATCGTAGATGACGTTATGTAGAAGCTCAATAGCCCCGGCAGTTGCTACGTATCCTGCTCCCTTATGACAAACCGCATAAGATGTCTCACTTATGCGGGTATAGATTATCGCTATCGTGAAGTCTTATTAGCATTCCTTGCTATGTTGTTTGCGTGCCGTAGTCGGCATTTCGACGTCGTCACGGTGGTAGCGCCTATCCTGGCGACTACAGCTATTCAAATACAACCTTCAGCACCTCGTTCGGTCTTCGTTTCTGAATGCGTGCTGCAAAGAGAGCTCTGTTGTTTTGCTGTCACAAACCTAGTACCTTATTGACCGAAAGGTCGCCCTTTCGTTCGCTCATCTTCTAGTCGCTCCTTGATATCCTTTTGTTGTTTATCCCTTATTTCCCGACCTTTCGCTATGGCGTATTCCCTGTCAACACACTATGCTGGCCAGGGTCTTCTTAACGGTTTTAGTTTTTTCACGGGCGAAGACCCAAGTGATGGGTTCGTTGAGTAAGCCGTTCCCTAAAAATACCTGATGATAATAGCTTGCTAATGGTAAGTTAGTTACCAGAGTAGAGAAGCCGCCTTGGCCAGTAATATCGTCTCTATCGACGAGCTCAACCGAGTGAAGCTCGGGGTTGATTCGATCAACACATACTCACCTAGCGGCAAAGGCAGACCAAGTGTTCGAATCACTAGCAATGATGGGTTCACTTATGGCCTCTTCATCGCCGACTTTTCCCATATGCCCAGTTCTACTTGTGGGACGTGGCCAGCGTGTAAACTCACCGTCTTCTTCTGTCCTAGGGATTCAACTTGAACTAATCTTTTTCAAGTCTGGGCGTTTAATAACGGAGGAGACTGGCCTATAGGAGGAGAAGTCGATGTAATTGAAGGTGCTAACACCGCACAGAGAAACTTATTCTCTGCTCATACGTGAGTATCTCACAAGTGAACCAACCTACGGTAAAGTGAGATTCTGAGTGAGAATAGCACGTCAGGATGCCAGGCTCCAGGGACGGGATTCACTGGAGTTCAGGGCCCTACTGATTGTTCAATAACTGTAGGTGTTGGGCACCACTCCACGTGTAGAATGTTGAATTGATACAAATCTAATAGCCCGAAAACGTTGGCTGCAATTACGCAGCACCAACATCCGATAGAGCTACATATGGTGACGCTTTTAACGCCGAAGGGGGTGGTGTTTACGCGCTGGAGTGGGACTCACAAGACATAAAGATATGGCATTTCCCTCGCAGAGCTATTCCAGATGACATTAATCTCGCACCCCTAGTCACACCGGATCCAACCACCGTAGGTGATCCTCGAAGCCATTCTCTTCTTATTTGGGTACCTTAGGAGTATAACCACCTCGCTGTTTCGAAGCTCTAGACCCCCATAGCCATACAAAGACACTCAAAATGACGATAACTAACCTGAAATCTTTTAGTGGGGACCGCCGCAAGCTCTTTTCGGGGGTTCGAGGTGTCAAGCAGATTCTCACTTTTTCAACATGAGTCTTGTCATCAATACTGTGAGTGAGGATTTAAGTGTCGCTGAGCCTCAGCAGTCCACTGACATGGCATGGATAGAACTTTTGCGGCGCATACGCCGGTAATATCTGGGGGGTCGCGGACCAATGCAACGAACTAGCGCCCACTTGCGAAGAATACGTTGCTGGGAATCCTAGCAGTTTTAGTAATGCCTTCTGGCAAATAAACTACATTGACGTATACGAAAAGCCAGGTCTAGGCAGCACCTTACCACCTTCTTTGCCGAACAATACTACTTTACCAACTAGTACTATGAGCTCTCCAGTCTTCAGCAACAATACCGTGGTGCCAAGCAAGACGCGAACCATCACGCAGACAATCTCGACAGCCAAGCCAACCCAAACAGGGGGTGGGCTAGCCGATCCCACTACGATAAACGGATGGACGCTGCTGGGCTGCTTCGGTTCTCTCGCAGGCTACACTTCATTCACCCAGTTCGCCTCTTTCGCAACAATGGACAACGAAGCCTGTGTAGCCAGCTGTGCAGGGCGCAAATATGCCGGCGTGTCTGGCGAGTTGCGTAGCCCCCTGCCATTCCGTAATCGAGCGACATGAACACTGACACATGTCATAGAACCTGTTATTGCGCCGACATCCTCGGCGATGCCACCGCGGTGGTAAACGACCTGTGTAATATCCCATGTCCAGGGAACGCGCACGAGATTTGTGGCGGCGTATTATCAGCGGGGGATGAGGCCACCTCGCCCTTCGCTGCTCTAGGCATCCCGCGGACGAACTCAACAACACAGCGGAACTCTAGATTGCTAGGGAGTACATCATCAAGTCCTCGCGTAGACCCTCTCCTGCCGCGGGCAGCCCCACCCACGATCCTTCTTACTGTTTACGGCAACGTTAACGGAGATGTCCCAGCCAGTGGGCCAGGCCTGGGCGGAACCACTAACATAGTGACGACGACGAGCGCCGTAACGCCAACAAGTGCTGTGACCGCGAAGAGTACTATAACAGCGACAAGTGCTGTGACTGTGACGTTCACAACCATATGCCCCACGGATGCCGCAAAGCTAATCACGCTAGAATACTGCGCTACGTTGACGGCGCAGGCGTGCGCCGGGTGCACAGTGGCGCCCGCTATACCCATGACGACGTACGCCCAAGCCTGCAACGCGTGCGGCCCAGGCGGCGCGAACAGCGTCACGCTAACCGTGCCCCAGGCCGTTGCGGCGGGAACAGGGAGCGGCCAGGTCGTGGCCATCGCCGTACACACCGTCGTTCCCGTGCTCGCGCACAACACATCGTCGTCCGCGAATGCCAGCCTCGCGAGCCCCAGTGTGTCGAGCATATCGGTACCCGTCGTAGCGGCAGGCACGAGCCGGCCGGTGGGCTTCGTGGGAACGCTCGGCTACGGGCTTGTTCTCTGGTTCGTCGTCTTCTGGATTGGCATTGTCTTGTGATGAGGGAGCTATGAAACCTATAATTATAGAGCTCGTTAGTTCCTGAGTGACTTCGAGGAGACTATGAAGGTGATAGGAGAGGACGGAACGGTGACCGCGAAATGTAAATTATTGGCTACTATGAATGTTCTCTAGTCTCTTCAACGTCGGCTCTAATATACCGGTTCGATCGAGCACTTTAGGTGGCTAAGGTGAGTAGTGGCTTTTCTTGGACTTCGATTTTGATCAACATGTTGATCGATGTTAAGATCCAAAACTAGATTTTTATGTAGTTTTCCTCCTTCTCCTTCTAGTGGGGTTTGGGCCTGAACTATCAATCTTGCCTCCCAATACTACGTCTACGTTCATCGAGCGTCCGAGGTTTTCTGCCTAATATCCCAAAGCACTATTTCGATCAACGCCCGCACAAGAATTAAAAGCATTATTCGGGTCACAGACTCATTGACTACACACATCCCACCCAGGCCCTTCCCATGCTTCAATCTGTCAAACTCATGACACTTGACACCAGCTCATCAATCACTGCTTCCCCCACCGTGTCGAAGGTCGCTTGTATCGAGGCGGAGTCCCACCCCCTTTGTGGTATAGCTTGCGATATAAGTTTTCGGCCAATCTGTATAGTGATACCCATGCTCTGTTGCCTGAGCCAGAACCTGTGGAATATATAAGTAATGACCAAATAAGATAACGATTTGTACTGCGGACTTTACATCTGCTCCGGAGTGCCGATGATGCCTGTAGAGAGCTTCCTCTCTTCATTTTTTAGAGCGACAAGTACGATCCTCTCTCCAGTCTCAGGTGTAGGAGGAACAGTCTCTTTCATGGCATCAGGCCCTAGTGTTTCTTCAAGAAGCCGCTTCCGAATTCTGTACCTCGTAGCCCTCTCCTTCTGGAGACCTGGGCTATCTATTTGCCCTAGAGCATATCTGACGATGAACTGTGTCCCTAGGTGTAAATATTCCGCGAAAAGGATCGTTAGTAATAAGCCGACGACATTCACATTTGACGGATCGCCGCCTGGCCCTTCGCTGTTGCCGCCGAAGAGGAACACGAGGGCCGAGCTGACGAGACATCCCATCCAAGATAAGAACCCTAAAGCGTTCAGCCAAGGACCAATTGAATCAGACCTCCAGGGAATTGGACGTTGACTGCTCATAGCAATCTTCATCGCATCGGATCGAAGCTCGATCCAGTTGTTAATCAAGAACGATAACGGTGTTAGTGGCCAGATAGAGGAGAAGAGAGACAGGTAGCCGAACTGAACCACCATTTCACGATAGTCGACAGCAACGTCGTAGACATCAAGTCTTGCTTCTTCACGGACCCTCTGTAAGAACTCGTGCTCTGCTGGCGCATCCGGAATTGTCTTGGGATCCAGGCTTGCGCGCTTCTCTTGAAATTTGTCCACTACCACGCGCTTTAAGTATGGAATCACAACTTCCACAGCAACGTTGACAACCTGAGCAGTGACGGCGAAGTAAACCATCTGGCTCTTCAGTCGATCAGGGTTGATTTGGAAGTCTAGGGCAGTTATCGACTTCTCGGTAGAGAGTTTCCGCGCTGTACTTGCAATGATGTGGAGATATGGCAACATCAAATTCCCAAACGGCATATAAACAAAGGCGGATAAGAATAAAGGCGTGTAGGAGGTAATGAAGTTGATGATGAAAATCTTCGTAATGAGGGAGGCTTGGTGGGCTATAACAGGTTCTTAGTAAAGCGTCACAAAACCATCTAATCCGGGCTCTATACCATCGTTTGTTTGATAATTTTCATGCTCCGTAAGCGTTTTTGCAAATTTCGTCAGAATGGTCGAAAGGATTGGCAGTATACTACTCAGGATAATAGTGGGCGTGAAAGTCTTGGATATTGTTAGATCACATCCACCATTTTTTAACGTGAACTAATTGATTACGCACCAGATAAGACTTGAACGGCCCGTCGTATACTTCAGTTAGGAATACTTCGATGCTGAAACAGAAGATGTAGAGGGCTCCCAACGCGAGGACACAAGAGATGGCGAACGGAATCTGAAGCAGTTGTGTCCTTAGTCTCTTCATAGGTGGGTAGTACTTCACAGGTTCGCCGGTTACGGGATCCGAAACCTCATAGTCCCACTGGAACTGGGTTCGGGGGTGCTCAATACGCGAGACGTTACGGACGCCCCATTGCACAGCTAGATCGACCTCCTTCTTCTTCCACCACTCGAAGAAAACGACAGACCAGAGCGAAGTGACGATAGAATAAAGCCATGAGTAGCGCCCGAGGATGAGCCAGGCAGCGAATCCAAATGCTGCAGGGAATAATTGAAAGGCGAAATACGACTGCATGAAGGCAAAGTAGAAGGCTACGCTCTCGCCAAACTTGTCCCGAATGCGGTCAAGGTCCTCTTCATCTAAGAAGTATTTCGTGCTCCACGCCTTGATCCAAGAGCTGTTGAAAGCATTATCATGAAGAGGGAAAATTGAAGTGACATACTTCCACCGTCCTTTCTTGGGTGTTATACCGGCTCCGCCTTCGTTCTTAGGCTTCGTGATGAGCAGGTAAACTAAACGAAGGCGTTCGGCCTCAGTGACAGGCTCATTTTCGAAGGACTTGGCGATGTCTTTGTCTGGTGCGGATGCTCGCACGCTGAAGAGCCAGTCTTGGAGGCGTTCCCGATATATTTGAGAGGCAAGGTACTCGTTCGATGCAACCTTGACAAACACCAACAGAGAAGACTCGTCGCCGTAGCGCACTTCGGAGGCAAGACCAACCTTGGTAAGAACTTCGATGAGCTGTACGAAGCCAGCCTCGGCCTCAGGCTTGGCCTTGTTCGAAGGTATATTGTAGTGTATCACATAATCGACATTCATATTTGTCTTGAGTTCTGCGAGATCGGCGCCATCAGACACCGTGGAGAGTGTCTTACGAATGTTACTCATCGTTTGAGACGAGGAAGGGACGATAAGTAAGACTGCTTAGATAATGCTTAAAAAAATAAAGGGAAAAAAAAACACACGGACAATGCCAGGATCAAGAGGGGATGTGATTGTAGGACTCAGTGCCCTGTAAACCCCCCAGCAAAAGGGGGCCTGGGATGGGAACGTAACGGATGGGCTGGACTTATTTATATTCTCACAAGTTTTCGATTCAGCTTCGACGCTAGCCGCAGCTGAAGGAGTGAGGAGCGAGGAGCTGAGGGAAGCAAGAGATCAATAGCACACAGGACAGCACGCAGTATGATCCCCACGAAGACGAAGATGAAGATGGGGCTGCAACGGGGAAGAAAGAAGGAAAATTAATTACATAACTACCTCTGTCATAGGTACCTAAGTTAGCCTAAGCTACTAAGCTACTAAGCTACCTAGAGGTAGTACTCGCAGTACATATACACTACATCTAAGAGGCGTAAACTAGCCCAAAGATGCAGTTATGTCGCACAGTCGTAGAAATTCAGGTGGTAAGTGACGACCAATGGCAGCGGAAAACGTCATAGTTAAACACAGGTAAGTACCTAGGTGGAATCCTGTTCAGGGCTTGGCTGGCTCGTGCATGCCTTGTACAGAAGCCCTATAAACCCTGCAAACCCGAAATCTTACCTGCTAAACAGTTTTGTCTTTGCCGTTTTCGGTTAATGTCTCGGGCAGAACTGGGGTGTTTCGGGTCTCGGCCATGTCTGTTGTTGCTGTTACGGCTATTACGGCTGCCGTACTAGTAGGCAGGGACGTCTGGACAAGAGATAGATAGGTATCTGGAGATAGGGAGATAGGGAGATAGGGAGAGACCCACCACTTACGTACCTACGTACCTACGTACCTACCTAAGGTTAGGTAGTTAGGCAGAGGCATCACCACTCGTAAAGGTGTCTGTCTACTGTCTACAGTTGTTGTAGGTACCTGGAGGTTAAATACCTAGATAGCCTCTAATTGCAATGTTGTCAGGCGAACATGGACAAAATTTATTTTTGAACAACCTATGATCATCACCAGGGCCTCATCTTAATAGTTTACAGATTCCGGGTTTCTTTTTCCAACCGCCCTTTTCCCACGCGGCGTCGCGATCCGAGACACAGAAATTACAAGTCGCTACGTCATTGGGCACTTATAATAACCATGGGGCTTTTGGCTAATCTCGGCCTCTGTCGGCGCCTCGTATGGGAGCCCCGCACACTGCTCGACTGGTTACTAGAGGCCCCTCTGCAAGGCACCATATATTTTCTGTATGTTATCATTGTGTGGTTGCGGGGGAATCCCGTGAAGCCACCCAAGAATAGGCCCCCTATCAAAATTGTCTTTCTTTCGGACACGCATGATTCCATCGTCCCGAACGTCCCAGACGGCGACCTGCTCATCCACTGCGGCGACATGACAAACGATGGAACGGTGTCATCCATACAAAAACAGATTGACTGGCTCGCCTCGCTGCCTCACCGGCATAAGGTAGTTGTGTGTGGCAATCATGACAGTTGGTTCGACTTGAAGTCTCGCACCGAGGAGGACACTCTTGGACACCGCTCTGTCGACCTGAAGACCCTCCACTATCTTGAGCGCAACTCTGTCACTCTATCATTCAAGGGTGGCCGGAAACTCAACATCTATGGAGCCCCTGACATACCTGAAGTAAGCAGTTCTCGGGGATATTTTCCTTGCGTGGGTGACCTTTGGGATAATGAGGTTGCTTTCCAACCCATGTTCATTTTCCAGAACCTTTCCACAATTTCCAAATACTCGTAGAACAGGCTCAAAATGGCAAGAACTGACCCTGGTTGCGATAGTGCGGAGGCTCTGAGATGGCGTTAGTTATTCCAAGTTAACTATATCGACTAAGATTATAAGTAAATAGAGAGGGACAGAACACTAACCATATAATACCGATCTAGGTTTCAATACACCATCGATCAACATCCGTGGAAGGGTACGATACCTCTTGATACCGATTTACTAATTACCCACACACCGCCGGTACGCTAAGCTGTCACTTATGCCCGGTCTATAAGCTTTCAGTTAATAGAATTTCCTAGATTTTTCACCGAGACCTCTTTGTCGGCTGTCCCGGCTTATTGGGTGAGATTTGGAGAGTGAAACCTAAGGTCCATGTCTTCGGCCATGTCCACTGGGGCCGTGGAATCGAGCCTATCTATTGGGATGACTGTCAGAAGGCATATGAGAGTCTCATGTGTCGGCGGAAGCGAGGACTAATCTACGACATGATCCCTAATGCTGGATGGATCGATGCACTGAAGGTGCTTTATCACGCCGCTAAAGCTATTCTCTGGCAGTGGTTTTGGCTGGGCGGTGCGAGCGGTGGCAGTGGCAGTGTCCTGATCAACGCTGCCATGCAAGCTGGAACCTCTGGAAAGCTGACAAACGAACCTCCCATCACAATCGAAATGTAAAAAAACTGCGATTGAGTCGCAGGTTAGAGCCTGCGATACCCGAAGGCGGGAGTGAGGTTATCGATCGAATACAGAGGCGAGATAAAGCTGCTGTTAGCTAAGACCATCTTCCCTCTGATGAGAAGCGATATATTCCTTTCCCTGTTTCTCAAGGTTTCGCGTGCAAGTGGTTGTAGGCCCCAAGATAGTTTTCTTTCCTTTCTACAAGAGAAACGGAAAAGACGAATGTAATAAAGAAGACTTAATTGAGTACAAAGGCTATATAAGCTAAATCATCCAAAAATTCTAGTTGCTCAGAAAAGGGAAATGGTACGTCCTCACCAAAGGCATTGCCGATACAACATACTAGTGCACAAGAACACCATCCCGAAAAAACCTTGGCTGCCTTTTTTGAAGGGGTATTCAACGCAATTAACGACTTTTGTCCCCCATCTCACCCTTTTTCTCTGTTCCCCATTAGACTGAGCCACCTGAACGAAAACTGCACCTAGCACTGCCTCCAGACATAACTCCAGCTCTCAGCCGTCGCCGTGTTGGAATCCTTTCCGAAGTACCCGTACTGTTTACCAGGGGCATCGAGCGAGACGCGGAAGTTGACGTTGAGAATCCCAAGGAAACCGTCGCCCCTGGCGCAGGGGGACCAGGCCACGGCGCCGGCTGTGGCCGACCTGGCGATGTCCTGGTCGAGACGCGATGAGCCCGTGTTGGAAATGGTGCCGGAGATTGTATTCTAGAACCCACACATCTGTCAGTCGTATATTCACTGTGAACTAGGAATGGAATATATAGATGTTATGAAGTAGAAGAGGAGGGGTAGAAAAGAACGGTTTCGTCGTACCGTCACGGCAGCATTCTCACTCCAATAGCTCGTCAGGTACCAGGTAATGCTGGCGCTAGGGTCGAGCACGAGGTGTCCCTTGATGGTGGCGCTCTGGATGCCCACCTGCCAGCCTGACGTGCATCCCGTGGCCTGCAAGTGGACCTGGCAGTTGGTGTTTGAATTCTCGATCCCGGGGAGGCTCGCCTCAAAGCTATTCAGCCGGAATCCGATGTCGCTAAATCCGGCCCCCGTACGCTCGACTGCCGGCGATGACGACGGGCACCCATTTCCGCTGTAGGAGAGGGATGTGATCTGTGGTTGCGTAGCGGGGTCGCGTGTTGATAGTGGTATTGAGGCGGCTATCGCGATGGATGTGAATGGGGCGAAGAATGTGACTAAGGAGGTGAAGCTTGGTAGATGCATTGTGACGAAGATGGGATCTTAGGAGTTTCTGTTGACTATGCTCTAAATGTTGTAGGGTATTGAAGGGACTAGGGAATGGTCCGATGGCTCCCGTGTTTGTTGCGTGTCTGCCTTACTCTCATCTAATAGCTATGTCGCGAAGAGGGTTATCCGGTCTTTATAGACAATCCGCGGTTGTTCTCAATGCCTCCGTTAGCTTCGTACAGCCTCCATTATCTGCCCTGATGCAGATAGATTTTCGGAGGCAACACTCAGATCACCATCACGTCGCATCCAGTCATCGCACGACAGAAAGCTATGATCTAGTCTAGCCCAGGCCCCCTTGCTCGTTTCTATCTCCTGATGCACTGCACAGATTGTATCTAAGCGAGTCCTTAAAGGTTAGCAAAACATAATCTCAACTGTAAACCGAATCCGTTGTTGCCACTAGTGATGGTTGTTAGAATTGCGAGCTAGGCGTAAAGGCTAATATGGATAAAGTGGTAACCACCTTGCGGCCGGTTCCCGGGAAAACCAAATCTCCCAGGGCTTCCACGTCCGGCCCAAGGAACGTGAATCAAAAATAGCAAGCGAAAGCTTCTAGTCTTATCTTTCATAGATAGATGAACCGGCTAATGCAACCTAGGTCCGCCTTGGTGCTAGGATATACGTAGGTCTGGACTCAAAAACGCAGTCCAGGCCTCAGCCCTAATAAACAGCCAGAAGACAAAATGTGGCACTTTCTTATAATCCCTCGTTTGAGATAGGATCGGTCAGGTCATAGTTGATATGTTCGGGTAGTTGTGATCGTTTGAGGTAATTGTCAATCCATCCTCAGAACACGATGCAGCGGAACTAAGCTGATTCTTCGATCGTTCTCGATCATGCATTGAGAGCTATTTTGAGAACAGCATACTCTATTCCGTAATCCCCTGTTCGGGGATAATGGAGTACCGGCCATCTAGGCTAGCCGAAATGTGGCTGTAGCCCTGTCACACCTTCGTAGCCTTATTCTAAGGGTGGTAGTGAAAGGTGGGATTAATCAGACCCGGAACGGTAACAGGTTCGTTCCAGTCGTTGGAAGACGTTCCCACAGATTATCCCAATACAATGGTAGGCATACGCTATCCCCTACGCTGGGTGGCCCCCGGTCGGTAGGGATTAGGTAATTTGTGAGCTCGGCGGAGATTCTAAAGACTCTTAGACCATGATCCGTCTTAATCCCTCAGTGCCACCAAGCACGCGTCGTCCTGTAACAGCACATCGGCCTTTGCCGTTCTCCCATTTTCCTGCTTTATCGGTCATAAACTCTTCTTGTCGAGGGTGTATTCCCTCGAGCCATTTGTGTATACAAGCGTAACAGTATACAAACCCAGTCTGACAAGCTGTGGCGGTTGTGATCTCGTCTTCACATATAGGACATAGCTCCGAGTCCTCTGGAGGCGACACGGTGAGAATAGGTAAGAGTGACGGTGTGGCGATAGGTGCATCCTCGGCTGACGGCAGTTCATCGCCGCTTTTCTGCTTATCGTTGTCCTTAGTAGCTTCGTCGTCTTGACTCCGCCTAGCGCCGAGTGCTGATAGTCCCGATACGATAGGGGGTGGTAATTCAAGATTCTCTGCGGCTTTCCTTGATAATTGTTTCGCGAAATCCGAGGCGTACCACCACTCTAGGAATTTCAGAGCAAATATGCTCGTTGGTAGCAGTACTGACAGGCTCCCTAGCAATTTCGGGCCCATCGTCCTGGGATTGAAAATGCTTGTTAGACTAGGGGAGTTGGCCAGTTTCGGCTTGCTCAATGCTTCGATTGCCTGGAAATCAGCCGCATTCATGCGGCGACTTCTAGTGCTGATAAGCCATAGAAAGGGATTGTGGAACTTGGTATTATCGAAGAGGTAGGCAAGGTTGAAGGCAATGATGCTGAAGTAGTAGGCGGCATGTACACTGGGATAAATGTTCCGTATGAACCACTTATAATAATGCATGATTCTTTGTTTTATAGTCGGGTTTGAAGGCATGCGTGTGTAATTTGTGCCGAGGAGGGCTCGTGGAGCTTCGATTTCGTGGCTCTCGTCGAGCTTGCGCTTCAAATACGGAATAGCGACTATGACAGCGAGGTTCTTCCAGACATCCTTTTCGCGCAGCTTAAGCGTGTTCCGTACAATGCCGGGAACTGTGGCGGCAGCACGCGGGATCTCGGCTCGCAGTGCTTTCTCTCGTTTCAAACCGTAGAAATGCTCTGTAAAGCTGCCACCGCGGGTGAGTAGGTAATGGCGCTCAACGGCGAGCATGGCGAGGGCGTATAACTCATCGAAGGAGTTCAAGGCGCGAAGCAGGTATCGCGGATAGCGTTGGGTAGCGACGGTCAGAAGGTAGCGAAGTGTTGGCGGCAAAAGGGAGTTCAACTGTTGCTCAGAGAGCAGCTCAAACAGTGACGGCTTCTGATCGTCAAAATTGCCCCGAAGGGCGGTGACAAATTCCATCTCGGGACCCAGATGGCGTCCTCTTCACTCCATTATTGGCACTTATGCAAATCAGTGTAATTTCATAAAGAGGCCATCTCCTGATGTGTAAGGTAAGAAAAAACAACAACCGTCGCGTCGCAGCAGCAGTCGCTAAGTATTAACTAACACACCTAACTGACAGGTACCTAAGGTACCTAGGTAGAGGTACACACCATCTACCTGACTAACCTAACCTAGACAACTTCCTGCCGAGGTATCGGGAGCTTGGGCCAGACATATGCCAATCCCGAATTGGCTACCGAGTTCACATACAAAGTACCTAGGTTGGGTAGCTCATGACCAGCCCTCGCACTTTTCCTTCAGTTAAAATCAATGGTTTTTTTTGTTTTTTTTTTCATGGTAGGAGGGATCTATACTATATGTACACCTTGCGATGAAAATTCGCCTTGCCCCCCCCCCCCCCCCTAACATACCTAGGTAGGTACCTAGGTAGATAGGTTGGTATCTATAATACGTATTCTCTTGTTGGAGTGATGGAAGGCCTGGGTAGCTTAAACGGTGTTCACGGCGAAGACCGTGGACTCGCTTCTTGTGCAAGTTTACGGAGACATGATAGGTAACTAATAATGTATTCATTACAATGCAAACAGGGTCTTTTATCTTTTCTTGTACCCGGCCTAAATACAGCGCAAAGTCCAAGAGCATCTCGCGTCTCCGAAGCATTGCGCCATCTTACCTGATATCTGCTTGTGGTGAACCTCGATGTTGTTCTTGTGTGATGGATCGGCTTCATTATCGTGCCCCGGTGCACAAGTAAACCAATCTCGAATCTAGTATGAGAATCTGCTGCTCCTGGAGTTGTCATCTGTCTAGTATGACCTAATTTAGCTGTTCAGATAGTTTCGAATAGCACCTTGTAGCCGCGTGGCTCCTTCGCCAAGTGCACTCGTCAGATTGTCCAAGTCGTCACCAGCGGTAATCCCGAATTTGCGGATAAAATCCTTAGCCGCAGTTTCAAGATCTCCATACTCTTCTGCTGGATCTTCCTCCTCAGGCCGACCAAAGTACGCATTAGAAGAGATGGCGGTTGCACCTTCGAAACCTTGCAGTCGCGACTTTGCCTCTGACTGGGCGTTAGGGTCATACGCCCCTTTCCCAAAGAACTCATCAGAAGAGATACCCTTCTGGTTCCCAAATTTGGTTCGCGCATAGCGTTCTTCATCCGCTATATACAGATTAGCTTGATTCGACGGAGTGAGTACTACAAATAACACCTACCTTCAGGGGTGGCCTTGACAGGGCCGACTGAACCGAAGCCACCAGTATTCTTCTTGGCAGCGCCAACAGCAGCGGCAGGTTTGTTGCCCCCAACTTGACCAAAACCAAGCCTTCCGAAGCCCATACCGAGTCGCTCTACTTCGGCAGCGGACTTCTGGCGAGTATGGCTTGAAGTGTAACTACTTGTGCTTGTGGAAGTCGGCGAAACAACGTTAGATGCCTCTCCCTTGGATGCCATTGCGGCCGTAGTCTTGGCTTCGGCCGCCTCGGCCTCAGGGTCGTAGCCGAGCTTCTCAATCCGTTCGGCCTCCTCTTTCGCCCGCTTTTCGGCTTCATCGAAGTCAATGACGTCTGCAACTTTCTTTGCGCCGAGTTTCGTGGTAGTCTTCTTTGCACCAAGAATATTGGCTTTGCGGGGCCCTGTATTAGTCGTCTTTCGGAGTGCGGCAGATGTGGTGATTTTGCTGATGGCGGGCACGGCCTCGGACGTCGAATCGGACTTGGTAAGAGGCGAGGCGGACCTAGTAATATCTTTGCCATTGGCGGTAGCGTTTATGAAGGGAGAGGGCGTTCGACCGACGACCGGGGGAGTTCCGGTTCGCGACACCGGGGGTGTGGGCTTCTTGATAGAGGGTTTATCCCATGAAGAGAAGAAGTCGTCGGCTGGTTCGCTAGAGGGTGTTGCTGAGTTCCCGGCGCCATCACTTGAAACATCCGTGATAACAACCTCATTGGGGTGCCTAATAACCGGCCCATGTTAGCTACACCTTGACAGCGTGAGAGATCTTGAACCCACTCGATAGCATCCCGGGCAGCTCGCTTCTTCAGCTCTTCTTTATACTTGGTAGCCGCAGGTGATTGATACTTCGTCTTTGGGTCCTTGCTCGCAAGCGCCGCGCTACCACCGTTGGAACGGAAAAACTTGGTCGCAGACTCATTGCCTCCGACTTTCATGACACGAAGTTGATCCCATTGCCACTCTATAAATCCATCAGTTTCACACGATAGTAGCATGCAAGCAGCAGGGTGGGCCGCTCTAAATGTACATACGGTCAAGGTTTGTAGAACGCACGAAGGAGATATGCACACCAAGGTTCCGATGGTTAGACGAGCAATCAAGACACAGGTAGATACCGAAAGGGACGGAAGTCCAGGTCGGATTGTTCTGACCACAATCAAAGCATATCTGATGGCGCACAGCTATTAGTCGGAAACGATGCCGGGACGCTAAGTTGCGCATGTAAATTGTGGCTCACTTTGTTGGCTTGCTTTGTCTTCAACTTCTCGAATATCTTCTGCGACTGCTGTTTCGTCGCCAGCCCACTCATTTTGTTCGAACGGTCCGCACGTGTCGGACGTCAATCCACAGTCTTTGGATTCACGTTATGGCTAGTTCGAGTTAGCGTGTCCCGGCGCGTAGGAGGTGTTGGTAATACTGAGGTTGGGAGAGGAAAAAAAGAGAAAAAAGGAGTGAATAGTTGAAAGCTGGCGGTCCTTTGAGATAACTCAGGAGTTGGGCCAGATTTCAAGATGTTGCAGCAGCCCGGTCACCACAAGGCCAAAGGCCACTGCAAAGAATGGCCCCACTAGGTTATCCCACTACCTTGTGACCTAGACCACAATAGGGCTAGTTGTGGGTCACTGACAGTTCTCCACAATTGATCACTATCAGCTCAGTACCTAGGTACTAGTAGACAGGTTAGGTACTTATAGGTAGGCTGGCTATAAGGTTCGATATCTTCATTTCAAAGCCTCAACCAACGCCTGAACTGAGCATAACCTCAGGTACCTATAATCGCATCAGTCAAACCCCCTTCTTCTGAGCCAAATTACCAAAATAATAGGAGAGAGAAGTCGTCTAGCCTGGCAGTTCGTTGTCAAGAATACGCTACTGCTCCTCGATTATGTGTTCCATCCAACGCTGTACTTATGGACCCCCTGTAACCATGAAGCTTCTACTCCGGCCGATTACTGCTTCAAGCATCATCCTGCCGCTGCGACCTCTTCTCGCCCGGCGAAGCTACGCCACACATCACGATTCGGGGAAAAACTCAACCGGATCTCGTCGAAGGGGTGTGTATTAGAACCTCCCGTTCCCGGTCTCCTAGCCTCTTCTTTTCGTACAATCTGACGAGCTCTAAGACTGAACCTAGAGATCTTAACTAACACGTCTCTATGCACATAGCTGTCACACCTTTCAATGATGATGGGTTTGTACCCTGGCGTGACCTCTCCGCGGTTGAAAAAGCGTCGCGCGCTACCCAGCAGTCTTTCAACTTTGGGCTTGTTGTCGTCGGCCTTGTATTAACGGTATGCTCAAACAATTACTGACATGCCCATGACTTCATATGGAGCTTATGTTTACTTCCTTAGGGTGGTGTTGGCTACTTCCTCTACCAAGATGTCTTCTCACCAGACAGCAAAACGGCGTACTTCAACCGAGCCGTCGACCGGATCAAGAAAGATCCCACCTGCTTAGCAGTGCTAGGCGAGGCCAAGAAAATCACCGCACACGGGGACGAGACGACCAACAAATGGCGACGAGCCCGGCCACTTGTGTGAGGCGTGATTGTATCCGTAACTCAAGACTACAGCTAACCATAATAGGTCAACACTGAAGACCGATGCACAAGGCAATGACCACTTAGTCATGCATTTCTACGTATGCCCATTGCCTCTACTCCCATCAAGACATCTAACATGATCCAGGTTGAAGGGCCGTTGAATAATGGCGTCGTTAACGTACATCTAATCAAGCGCGCGGGGCACAATGAATTCGAGTACAAATATCTATTTATAGATGTAAAGGGACATCAACGGATCTACCTCGAAAACACCGACACAAAAGCCGCAGGCAGGGATTCCAAGAAGTTCAAGCTATTTGGAGTTAATTGGAACTAGAGGTCCATACTGCGGGTACCGCCCAACGTTTGTAGTCAAGAAACCATTTTTCATTCAAAACGAAAGCTAATTTTGACACCGTCCCTAGATATGGCAGCATTAGGCTTTAGCGGGTGCGAAGGGCAGCCAACTAGATTTTATAGTCTTTTGGGGATGATTCAAGCCTCACAGAAACACGGAGATGCCTCATCGTAAACTCAAATTAGACGACAGCTTTTCTCAACCACTAGTATAAACAAAAGAGGAAATCAAAGAAGCAAGGTATACTTCAGAGCCGCAATTCATGCGCCACCAACTACCCGGGCAAGCGCTTGGTGGGTTCTTGTATTGCCCAACTTGTATCATTAATTTCCAATCGAAAATTTCGCCCTTCAACTAACTAATATAATAACTGCGAGTACCAAGTGATAGCATGCAATTAGTTCTAGAATAGTCTATCAGATGGGCAAGGCCCCTCTCTTTTTAGCAACTACTAAATGCTAGGGGATTTCCCTTTTCAACTTCACCGCGTTTTTGTGGCCGTATGCTAAAGGAAGCCGCTCACAGGCTTATATCCTTCAGCCACCAACCACAACTACATAGGGTCGGGTTGTGTCTTTGCACATCAAAGACCTCTTACGCCTAATAGTGCCACTCACTCCACTGACTTTGAGCCGAAGAATAAGGACACGCCTTCAAGTGAGGATTTGACCATTGGGGGGGCTGCTAGTCTGGACTTTCTCTTAACAGCACTGGACGATATATCTCACACTACACCAATAGAAGCCTTAACTAACACGCCGAGTGTATTATTCCACAGTTTCAAATGCACTTCGAGTAGTATCCCTTCATATCGTTTGGTTAAATGATAATAATACTAAGAACTTACAGATGAACTTTGAATAAAAAAAAAAATAACCAAATCATATTATCATGTCAGATAGAATGTCTCGGATTCGATACTCAGTGTTTGTCCTAACACGTTAAAGATAGGTGGGCGGCATTTTCTCGATTATTCCACCTGCTATCTAATTACTGGGCGAACAAGAGGTGATACTCCGGGACCGCACGAACTCTAGTGATTTTCCGAATTACCGTCTCAGATCTTCCTATTCCTAATAGCTATTGGCATACGAATCCTTATACTTACCAACTTAAAGAAGCAGAATCTTCTTCAAGGCAACACATTTAATTTAAGTTTTTATCAACAGCCGATTCAGGCGTGAGTAGCTATCATATATCTAGGTGCAAAATACGCAGATAGAGTAGAGACAATTCTATATAGAGGCGTTTCCTGTTTTAGATAGAGGTAGGCTTAATGGAGGTATAGAATAAGCAGACCTTCGGAACTCAGTGACCCAACTATCCAGAGCGTAGGTACACCATACTTACAGAAACGTCATGGGTCGACTTTACGTACTGCGGTTTAACGGCGTTAAAATAAAGTAGACAAGTCTCAATATTTTATGTTCACGAAATGCTTATTCTTAAAAATTATTGAGGCCATGTGGCATTAAGAAATAGTCATGTTTTCGGGATGAAAGAAGTGCCGGTTGCCCACGCGCGGAAAATATTCCCAGAGGTTCACACAGTACTCAGGCCGCCCTGATTAAAATTACAGCTCCCTTCATAACTGTCAGTCTGGTAAGGCAAACAGCGTCGCCTAATACGTGGCTGAGCACGTATTCTATTCCCTCGTAACGGGTAGATAAGTGATACCGGGATGGGACACGCCGTTGATTTGGGTATTACAGTTGAAAGGGGAAAGAATGAATCTTGTTACTAATTTGGATTTCTATTACTCATTCCTTTTACCATTAAATAAATACGCTTTCTAGTCAACTTTACTGGAATGAAACTGAATGTACCTATTTGGAATTGACTCTACCACTCCGGCCATATCTACAAACGAAGGTTGATTCTCCGAGGGGGTTCAGTTCCCAGCACTTATACATAATAGAGGACCAAGTAAAGCATCTGCAAAGAACCGAGCGTCGTGTGCAGGGCATTGGGCCTCTCTAGGCAATGTTGATTATGACGGGTTGCGGCATCAACGTTATGGGCGGGATCGGTTCGTGGCAGCGATGCTGGGCTGAGTAGACAGGCTACTTGGCCCCCCCATGGATGGCTATGGCCGGGATATGATCGGGTGAGAGGCACTAGCCCTTGATTTTGGGTCGCCATCAGTTGATGTGCGATCTTTCGCGTTGCCAAGAACAAGGAGTGAGGCCATCGAGATTATCTGGAAGCCGGATTACAAGTCGATCTCACTCAAACTCGATACCGATATAACAGGAACCACATGACTACGCGGTTGCCAACAAGGCGGTCAAAATGGCACGCCTATAGCGTTACCTACCTAGCTAAGTAAGGCTGGCCTTCTCCCCTTTATGCTGCAAACTTGCAACAGCAGGGTAGTAGGCCGCTCGAATATGAAGGACGCAAGGGATACATGGTAGGAGGGGACTCCGAATGCCCACCTAAGTACAGATCACAGAATAACTCTCATTGATGTTCTAGGTTCTATAGCTAAGATTTGTATGATCAGTTATTATCGCAATGATATATACTTGAAGCTGTCAGGGTCCGGGCAGCGTATCGGAAAAAGCTCGTTGCCGAGACTTTGCACGTACAAACTCACAGCAAAACGATTAACTTACGCGCAACATGTCACTTTAACTGCCTCTCGTCTGTAATTCCGTTCCCTGATCTATAGATACATGAAAGAGACTAAACAATTAGAATTGATTCGATCTAAATGACTAGTAAATCTATATGTGTGTGCTCCAGTCAATGCTATACAAAGGCTTTCCTTGAACAGATCGTGCGGGCTCACGAGCTTTCGCCTTGGCAGGATCAATCAAACGCGTAGGTGGTGGTGAGATTACAATCCTCGACTAACAACTAACTTGGGTACACTGAGTAGTAATCAAGGAATGAGCTAGTCCACTCTTTGATTCATCGCCCGAGCAATACGGGCACCACTCCGTGAGTTTAAGGGCATGGTCTAGTCCAGACTCCCTTAGCTTCGGGATTGCTTGACCGCTCCCTCAAAAGGCATGTGAAAGTATCCTGAGGCTACATGTTTGCCTGCCTAGGTTTATGAAACAAGAGTTCCCGACTAGAGCCCCGCGTCAAGAGTTGATGGGCAAGGAGAGGCCCAACCAGCATTGTAGGCTCGCACTAGTCTTGAAAGTCAATATTTGCACATCTTATGACCAATCCGATCTCTAAATGAAACGAACACTGCTAGTTTTCTCGTTTGAAGGAAAGGGTGGTCGTAGAACAAGCAAATCGTACGCTAGATGGCTCCCGGCCCAATTACTTACCTAGCAATGGCGGGAGTGAACGAGATTTCATTGGCAATACTGTGGCTAAATGGATCATGGCGTGTTGGGCGGGTTTTCGTCCCTCACGATCGGTACCTCCCATGCTGCGTTGGAATAGGAGGTATTCTGATAGAATGAATGGCTTATCGGTGGCGACAGGACTTGCGGTACCACGTTACAATCGAACAGGGTGCTAAATGGCCAGAGGGGGTTTCGGCATTTGAAAGCTTTGTGTACACAGGCTAGGAGGCCTGACGAGACCCCCTACAGCCACCTGCTCTGCATTTACTGAAGCCTGTATTTTTGATAGCTTCTAGGGATTCAACCACGTATCGCATGTGAGTCGTCTCAGTTCTAAACGCTCGCTACGTCAGGCAACATGATTCCTAGAGAGAAAAAAAAAAGGGGGGGGGGCTGGTAGTCGGTGCGTGAGATTAGCCGACTCTCCTGCGGACTATAGGGAAGTTAGATAGATGCAAGTGGCCACAACGGAGGCCAGAGGTACAAGATAACAATAACCCTATTCTAGGGGCAGAATGAGCGGTTAAGTAACCGTATTACACAAGTTCGTGGCCGGATGAGGAAATGACAAGCGAACAAAAGCGGAGGCTCTGCGCTCTTTATGACGATTTAGCCAAGATGTAAATAGAGCACTCATGCAACATGCAAAAGCCCTAACTACTAGGCCCGGGGCAGGCGTCGCGGGGAAATGACTATGTCTGGACGCGGAATCCATTCTCACTGTCTACAGGTCACTTAGAAGCAAACTCGGACCCGAGAACCTGGGTCAGGCTAGGAGTGTCATCTCCCTGCGATGCAGATGTCGATGGCTAAGCTAGTAGAGAAGGCGATTTGTCACGAAATACTTTGTTGGACACGTACATCTCAGTCCTAGAGCTCACCTAGCATCAGGCTGTTGAAAGGACCTTACATGATCTTTGGTGGCTAGTCCTAAATGCCTTGCGACCCTTGCTGGCGATCGACGAGGGCGCGATCGACGAGGGCGCGCTCGCTTTGCTGCTAAGCAGCCCGAAGGAGATCAAAGACGTATCATTTTTCCAAGGCGCCCTCCCACCACAGTAGTATACGTAACAGCAAACTAGGGATTGCCACGGCAGCTACCTAGCACGGGTAGGTAGTCATCTCTGCATTACGCTGGAGAGGGGGCATACCTCCCTCGGGTAGGGCCCTCTCTGTACGACGGCTTGCCCAATGGACCACGCCACTTCTTCGGCCACTGGGCCGAAATCAGGTCATTCTACGTATGTCCGTCTCTTCTAACGGCCGAAACGACAATGCGAATTTGTCCTCGGCGAAACACTGCGGGCCCGTAATATTCCCTACCGGCAGCAGGTTGACGTAATATAGCCTTTAGCCCTCAGGAGTAGATCAAAAGGCCAACAGCACTGGAAATAGAGTAGAATCAGAGCCTTCAATACGTTTTATCACGGTGAAGATCCAATACCTACTTTAACCTCTTGCGTTTCCCCTTTCAGGGCAATTATTTATATCTCGAGCCATTGTACATTTCAAGTCTGTTTTCAAATTTGCAGCCCAGGCTAGACCGTAAGGATGTATTTATTATCTAAATGGAGCTAGTAAACAAATAACAGATAATATTCGTTTCGTGGCCATTTATACGACCGCTATGCAAGAGAGAGAGTCGACCCAAGTAGGAAGCCTAGTATGCCTTATGGATATAGCTGGCACTACCCATAATAAACCATCAGAACAAAAATCGGCCTCCAATTTGCTGCCCACCTTTTACGATAGTGGGTAGGGTGAGAGGGAGGTACCTATCTAGCCCCAGGCGGATTTACATACCCCAAGACCTCATTTCGTTATGTCCTTCGTACCCCTTTTGGTTTATACAACATATGCAAAATAGACCTTTTCCAGAAGGAGTAATAATTGAAGTGTGGCGAGGCCTAATTTATTCTATTCAAATCCCGAGAAACTGTGGTATATTGAGAGGTTTGGGCGGCCTGCGGTAATCACATCAGCTACTCAAACTATGCCCCTTTTACCCTAGAGAAACTTGAGCCATGCGTTCATGTTGATTCCCGAGAAACGTTATTAGCGTTCGAGCCAGCACTATTTTCGAGGCGGAGGGTTATAGAGTGATCACCTCTTTTTATCGGAAGGTATCAACAATTTGTGGTAAACTTATATATATACGTTTCCCTTTTACGCATAGGCCGAGGGAGTATATGAAAAATCACGGCTTCAAGAGTATACTTAGCCCAGTAAATAAAAATTGCTATTGATCTTATCAAGATGAGACATTCCATCCTGGATCTCATTGTTCTCTGGCCACTAGAGTCTTGGGATTTTTAATTGGATAGTCGGAATAGCTTCATCTCCCTCCGGCACTGGGCTTATAATTACCCTGTCACACAGTCCGAGGTGGAGTTATTTTCCGAGCTGGTACCCCAAACCACATACATACTCTATAGGTAGGTACCTAAAGTACTGTAAATACTTCTTTCATACAAGACGTGCCGGGGGATGAAGGCCTAGCCTCCCGGTGCAGACGTGGGCGCAAACCACGGCAAGAGTCAGCGAGATTTTAGCTCAATTTCACTTTACGCCGCCTACGGCTAGTAGATCTTGATCGTCCCTCTCTATCGAGGGTATACACACGTCTTTGCATATGGTTGATCGTATTACAGCTATCTTAGGCCCAACTCTGCTATTTTAGCTACACAAATCCCAGTGTTATATGGGGATATACCCATACACTCCCATACATTATCATGGGAACGAGAAAGACTGCAATATCTGCGGTATTATCATTCGTTATTCTTTTATTGACCGTAATATGGTGTATGGATGCGGTTAGTCGTCGTAGCCGGTTGGAAATAGCATCATATTGATACGGTACGATATATTTCTGAAGGAACCCGCTGAGATTTCCTAGACAGTGATCTTGCATATGATAACTATTAAGCGGCACTTGCTCTATTAAGGATTCCTTTTGATTCAATCACGAGCACACGCAACTAAAGAGAGTTAGTCACGTAGATTAAAGAAATCTCTTCCCTTTCCTAATTCGTGCGCAGCTCTATCGTTAGCAACAAGACAAACCGGTTCACTCACAGCCCTCTCGATCCGTATTCCAAGATGTTTCCGGGTTTGACCGAAGTCGGTTGGGTGGTTGGGCGGTTAGGTAGTTTGGGCGGCTGTGTGTTTGACCAGTAGTTTTCTCCCCCGCCCCTCTAAATAAGAATTCCAAGGCGGCGTGACATGCAGTCTCTCACCGGTCCAAGTCCAGCAAGCAGACAGTGCGCTACACTATCTTGCTACACTATATTCCAATGATGCCTGTAAATTCCGCGTCGTTCCAAATTGTACTAGTAGTAACTCGTTACACGTTAACTCTTGCTGCCACTAGCATGACCAGCATGACCAAACAAACCTGTTAATGGCCACCCCCAGCGTCCAAGGGGTGGGAGACTAGTGCTGGGGGCAGAGGGAAATAGAACGGCGAGCCCAGTAGCTCTACGCCAACACCTGATTGTTGAATCTAAACGAACAGGTGGGACTTGGGCTGTCACCAAATATGCTTACCCCAGACCCTCTTGCCTTGGTCAAGTGCGTTTTGTTTGTGTGTTTTCCGCTACCATGTGTCACCCCTGCGTACAGTGGGTAGTATGCATACTCTGCCTCTTGATCATGCTATTAATCTGGCATGCGATCGTATTTCTACTTTCAGATAGACCTCCAGGATAGAAACAATAAGTTCAGAGGCGTAGACGGCGATATCTCACCTTACACAAGATCTCCAATCCTGCAAGTAATGGCGGCTTGCACAACATCCTACCCCCATAGAACAGGCTGGCTCGGACCGGGGTTTGTTAATATGCACCTACTGACCTTCTAGCTAGGCCCAGGCGTGGTACAAGTATTTGATAGTTATAACATGAATCATCGTTAAACAGTATCAGGCCTAGCAAGTATGATTTCTACCAGTGAAGCACCTCGGGCCGACCCGACATGGAACTTTGTCAACGAACTGCACTGTGGCATCCGGTTGACAGCCGGCTCGTGGAGTAGAGAAGACTGCAGGGTCCACCACGGCTTCTAGAGTCTTAGAGGTGTGTTGGAGCCATGCCACTTTACGTACCTAGCAAGTCAAACACTAGCCATCTTTGCGCCCATATAATTTGAAGCTTCTGTACAGCATCGCTGCTTCTCTTACGGAGAAAAATGAAGCCATAATATAAGCAGGAGGCTTTAGAGTGGGCTTGCCCAACGGTTCAAGTGTTGTGGTCTGAAACATGACAACTACGTCTCACTGTGGGGACGCTTCAAGTTATTGGGTCGACGGAAGCCTGCACAAACGACTGTATCGCCGAGACAGACTTAGTAGGCCAGAATAGTAGGCGGGTGCGAAGTACTTTGACCGGTGGCCTACAAACCCATATGAATGTAATTACTACCACTGTACGAGAGAGACACTGTACATTGTCCCCCCAAGTAGCTACCGGTTCTTTTCGACCGCGGTCGCAATATTCTATTTTAATCTTCAAATCCCGTGGTATTTTCCTAGCTAGGCCCTGTAATCGATGGATTCGGGTATCGGGGGGGTATGATTGGCTGGTCAAGCCATGTCAAACATCGCGGCCTCAAATACTAAGCCAAACCGCTCCTTAATCCCATCACTAATTCTGTTACATTCCAGACAAGAAAGCTGCCAGGAAAACTCAAAAGGACTCGCCGCGTTCGCTTTCGGACTCGGCAAACAAAAAGGACCGAAAACTAGCTAACTACCTGGGGTACCAAAAAGTCTATCCATACGCTCGGGATTCTAGTTTGTTTTTTTTTTTTTTTTTTAAAAATTTCCCCTAGGCCTAGCCGCCTTTGGCATGTTAGGTTTTCTTTGTAGAGGATAACTGGAAAACCAAGGGTAGGGTGTCAATTTGATTAAATTACGCCATGCTGATGGGTCTGGCTTGAGTTGGAAGGTTTACCCCCCGGCCTGACGTGTTGACGGCCTTGAATATGGTGACTCGGAAGTCTAATATCGTGGGAGACTAAGACATTCAAACACCAGTGGCTTTAGCTGATCCGCTACTATGTGTGGAACCGAGCCGGTAGCTGGTTTGGCTTAGCCTACGAGTCCTAGGAGGGATGTAATCCCAGCCTTGCCGTTCTCGGTCGGTCGTTACCGAAAGCATGAGAGAGAGAGAGTGTGTGTGTGTGACCAGCAGCGTACATACATTGACAAAGGGTACAAGCCTCCTTTAGTACTGCGTTTGCTGGTATTCACTTAGCATGAACCAAGTATTTAATTTGCAACGTGGTAGACTAGAGTTTGCTATATTCATTCTAGTTTAGGCCTGAACTTGTTATAGCATCAAATAAGTTTACTTGTTCCATTTGGCTTGGATATTGTATCTATTCTCCTTGTCTCTCAATCAGCCTGGCTATCTTGTAATCCCCCAAGGCTTTTCTTATCCTTTAATAAAAGGGAGGGACAAATCATGGTTTAATTATATCAGCACCAAAGTAGGTGCAAAAACCATGTATGACCACCAATTAGGGCCCATTTGGTCGAATGACGGGCGGGAACAGCAGCATCGACGGGGCACTTGTAAGCAAATTATGCAAGTTTCCGTCAATTGAGATACACTTGGCCAGGTAGATTCCCTGCCAATTACCAGCGGATTTATGTGGCGTCTCGTAGATGTACTGAGGGGAGGATAGCTGCATACCTACTTTTGATAATACATGCTGGGCACGGAGTTCTCTCTTGTCCGGAACGTTTCTACCACGAGACCGAAAGGACCTTAGGTTTGGTTGAATCCTATGTACTTGACTTGTATTTCACATGTTGTTATTATATCATGACACCTTATGAGTTGCCGGGCCAAAAGAATGCAGGAGCCCTGTTCCCATAGCTCCAATCAAATATCGACATATCTACCTACAAGGATCATGTGTGATACTAAATCCTTAGGAGGAGGAGAAGGTACCAGGCCTGAAGTATAAGGTCTAGCACCGAGCAAGTTAGGTACCTTGGCCAGGTACCTACAGATGGCCGATATGTTGGATTTCTTGGATTTCTAACTGTAGAACCAGATTTATAGAGCGTGACCCTCTACATGAAGTACATGCTTGGAGCATTAATTGTCCTAGGCAGAAAGTGTAAGGTCAGAGTTGCAGGGTATTGGGCCATGCAAGACGTCTATCCTACTAGACACTGTATTATTCGGTTCACTCCTTTCTCGTCTTCGACGCCCTGCTAGTTCCTAAGATGCTTCATTGCCCTATACCGCCTACCTTTTTATCGATTCCTATCTAGGCAGCTGACGTCTCCGATGAGTGTTTAGGACCACCCCCATCATCAACCTTGCATGCCCAGTCTTCGCCTCCCTGTTCTCTATTATAGACTCATACTAGCGAATCTCTATCTCTCTGCCATAGAGGTCGGGTGAGCTCGGGTTCTTGATGATAAAAGAGACCGAGTGTGCCTCTAGCTCTCTGGCCTCCTTCATATGGAAACTGCCAATAGCTTTGTCTTAAACTACCAACATTGCACAACCACCGTCAGATTATTTACTAGGGGTGGTTCCAAAGAAGGTATAGGGCTTTCCCCCATGATTTGTTTTCAACCCTATCGAGGCTTCATTATCTTGCTCTCGAACTATCAAGCTCCGGAGTCTGGCCGACTCCTGACCTCACTGCCCCTGGTATGAAGAGGCCCCAACGTCACTCACGCGCGCGTTGATTTGTACAACTTGTCACCTGTGCCTTCTTAAGCCTCTTGTGTTCTTAACCAACGCTCACTCCCCGCCTCTCCCTCTCTCTTACGATCGCCGCCATAAGCAAATTCTTGGACGTCGATACATCGTCCTTGCTCTTGGAAATATATAGTTGCTCCTAGCTCCACCATACTGTGCCCTTATCACTGCGCGACTGGTGTTGACCCCCGAACGACCTATCTGCCAAATTATTACATTACCGGGCCAATCTACGGTCGCTCCAATCCTACGAAGCGGACCTTTCTACGCCGATGTCACCGTCTTCGAACCTTTTGCCTTGAACCTTGTAGTGGTTATCTGCGGCCTCGGGATCGTTTCAGTGAGACTAAAAGTCTGTACCGGAGGACAATTCAGAGTCCACCTTGCCGAGTGGACAAAAAAGGTAGCAGTATGTTCCCTCCCATCTACTTGCACATAAATTCGGGTGCTTTAGTGGCATTTGAAACACTACGCCTAATATGGTCCCATTCGACGCGGCTACTGTCGTGAATGAGTTGGGTTGCGCCGCCAATGTGCCCTGTTTAGCGAGGTCACCATCATTGCCGTGGGAGACCAGGCCGTATGAGAGCCAGAAATGGCCTGGCGCTTCTCGGCAGCATGGGCCGGCCCTCTCTTTCATTGGAAATGCGCCGTTGCTGCAAAGGCTCGGGGTTGTATTTGAGGTGCCATGCTGACTTGTTTCCTAGCTTCAGAAGCTGCCCGGCGTAAGCTACGTGTAAGTGCCCCTTTCCGATGGGGGGCGGGTGGGATCACATCGGGTATACTATACTCGGGAAGGTTGTGCAGGCGCCACTTTGACCTAGCAGACTTGGCTAAACAGCCGATCGAGGTTCGGGTACCGGAACAGTGTACATGCGAGCCTCACCCGCGTGCCGCTCGATAACCTCACTGTCCATGTACCCGGCTGACTATCTTGCCCGCCTCAACTCGAACTTTGAAATTCGAGAAGATGGACGACGGAGGAGTCGCTCGGACGGTGTTTTGTACCGATCATAGCCGTCTCCGACAAACTCTCGGTGCCATCCTCGTCGCCACCGCTGTCGTCACAATTCTCGTGGGGGAAAGTGGTGACATCGAAAGCTGGTGGTCTTGGTCGTATCAGTGTTTTGCCTGCACAAACCGTTCTTGAATTCCTTTACCTATTTCCTTCCGTCACTGGTGTCAGCGGCTTGAGTTCTACAGTGTTGATTGGGATGCGAGCTAACGGCGGGATTGAATTGGTCAGAGAACAACCAGGGGCCTGTCAGTCGGTACGTGACAGTGCAATTGGGGATCGCCCTCTTGGCAACCATCTCTGTAATGGTGACAGCGGGCTCTGGATCTTCAAAGGTCGGTGTAATCCGTGAGCTTGTCTTTGTTGGCTCTTCTCGCCATATCTAACTACTCTCTCTATGCCTGCCCACCCACCGTTGTGCTTTTTTTATTTTATTTTTGGGTTTTTGGTTTTCTTTTTCTCCCGCTTTGCTGTTAGATGGCTTGGATGCTTCTCATTCATAATTTACTAGTACCCCCCCAATCGTCTCCTTGCCTTCAAACCCTGGTTCTGTCTAGTTGCTAGAACACGCGAGGCTTGGATCCGTTGCATCGATATCCCTTAACTTGTCCCCTGTCTGCATACCCTGTCGCGGCACCTGCAAAATCCGATCTGATCCCTAGCCCGTTTTTGTTTCTCCCACCCGTTCACACCCCCCATACACTACATAGTACATACCCCCATACCCCCGTCTCCATAGGGCTGCTTGCTGGGTTCGTAGCTACCTATTAGCGGCCCCTTCATCATGATACTGCACGCTAAAACTCCTACTCGACGTATTCTACGACGAGTTGAGTTGGGGCGAGTAATGGTTCTCAGTCACTTCTCGTCTGCCTTTTATTCATATAGAAGCAGCTGGCTATCGATTGGGAAACGACTAGGGTTGTTGTTATTAAGCATTGAGTTGAGCGCGGGAGCTAGAGTTGGATTTGGAGCTGAAGCTGATCATGATCCTCATTCAGATACGGTATCGGCAACCGTTACTCTCTAATCCACTCTCGATTGAACCGTCAGCACCGTTACTACATCCTATCCTACCACCAACACCACCGTCTTTTTCACAGCGGAACGAAAGTGACGTGCACCTCTGGCCTCTTGGTCTGGAGGCTCGCCGGATGAATCAACAACCCCTCAATAAGGTATATATACATTTTTCGCTTGGCATAAGCCTGTCGCCAAAACATCCACCTTTCCCTTTCTTTATGATCTTTCTACTTTCCTAGTTATCGAATGTATAGTTTCTTTTCAACTGGTTTTGTACTTTGCGATGCCATTGTAGGCTTTTTATTTCCAGGTGGGATTATTTCGATTAGTAGCCAGAAGGTGGAGTAACAGTTTCGCCCAACCGGTCTGCAAGGACGCAGGCATTTTAATTAATCGGCGGCCAATTGGATCAAAGAGACGCACCGGTGATGCTGAAAGGGAAGCGCGGCAGCAGCGAAAACAACAAGTAGATGGAAACCAAACGGAAGGATTCCAATAGCTGCCCACAGGGTTAGCAGGTATTTCGAATTGGTAGTCAACAATGACTACCTACAGCTACAGCAGTCGCCGGAATGTGTGCTGTCGACACAGAGAATGAGGTAAAGGTCAGTGTGATAAGTTGATTTTCGTTTCTTTTCCCGTTGAGCTCTCTCACCACCATCACAAGTCTCCCCCCCTTGTCAAGTATACATGTACTGGGTACCATTCATGGAACGCACTTACATTTTGCACAACCTTGGGCTGCAGGGTATATCTACAGCACCAGGCACCTACTTGATGAAGGGTCTAGAGCCGGTTTTCATTCGTCGTTCAGTGATGCTTTTTGATACCGGTGTCGTCACTTTTCTTTTTCCCTCTCTTATTTTCCTTTATCTCGGGAAAACAACAACAACAACAAGATCCTTTTTTTTATTAAAAAAAAAAGTCGAAGCCGTATGGACCAAAGTATTCGATTTCAAATCTCATTTGACCAACACCAAAATTGATATTTCATGTGCCCTATGAACGCTAGAGTCAGAGCGCGAGAGGGCGATAGAGATAGAGAGAGAGTGAAGATTGAAGATTCTTACGAGATGTCCAGGGGCACGAGGACCAATAGCGATGATATTCTCTTAGCCCGTCCCGGTGAATCAACCTTCAGTACTACGAGACGTTATATGTCAATGTTTTCTTTCCCCCTTTCTCTCAGATTATTAATATTCTGGCACCTACACAAAATTTTTTTTTTTTTTTCCTTTTACACAGTACACTAAGTACGTACAAACTTACATGCCCATACATACAACTCTATATGCATGGTTTCTTTCCCTTGACACTACTTCCCCATATTTCGATTTATTATACCCAGTATGCAGTTATCTTATTCCAAGCGTCCCGATTTTTTTTCCCGTCCACTTTCTTGAGGCTTCAGGGCTTGCAGGTCTTTACCTGAGTGGGTACTCACTATGCATGCCTAAGGTAGCTAACACCCAAGTGTACCTGCCTCTCGGTGCTGCAGTCGAGAATGGCGCTCACACCCCCCCCCCCCCCCTTGTCTGCCTGCTTACCTATGTACCCTACCTCCCACCCACTACCTACACTACACTACACTACACTACACCACATGTAGATGTACCGTGCCACTGCTGTACATCCTCTCCTCCCCCCCAAATTCCCCCATCGAAGTACCTGTCTATACCGACCTGTCCTTCTGTCTGTCCTCCTACCTAGGTAGGTATATATACACCTGGATAGTATATACAGTACCTACCTAGGTAGGTATATATGTACCTGATCCTGGAGCTTGCTCCTTTGGCGCGCAAATTCTCCAGTTCTCTGGTCCTCTACTCTCCCATACCCAAAATCGCGTGGGCTGCGCCATGCTTGACGTTGTATCACAACGCCGTGTACTGGCCATGTACCTTTTACGCTTCGAGTTCTCTTTGCACACTGCCTGCCTGCCTGCCTCTCGGCCTCTCTGCCTCTGCATCTGCCTCTATCTGCCCATTGCTCTGGGAGACGAGAGAGACGAAGGGGAAACATCCCACCAAAAAAACGCAAACACTCCTCGGGCTTATAATCCCATTCACTCATTCGCTGCTGCTGATTCATACATTCCCTGTCGACATACTTACAATCATTTCAATTCTACTTTACTACCTCTACTACTAATCCTCGACGTAGACCCTAGACCCTAGAAGCCCATCTATCTTATGCTCCTTTCTACTTCCTGACACGCCTCAAGTCTTCCTCCTATACTCACTCACACGTTCAACACACCGCATACATCCTCACTACGTGTGCCTCGATACCTCCGGAGAACCTCTGCTGACCTATTCCTGACTCCAGCCGCTGCAGGTCCTCACCCTACAAGCCGCTGATACTCTGCTTCTTCAGTTCTTGGCCACCAATGCCGTAGCCTGGTAGAGGTTGCACCTTGCACGGGGAAGACGGAGAAAAAGGGTGTTGACAGTACTAGCAAGGAGAAACGAGTCGACAAAAAGGCGGTACTAGCCTGCATCAACAACTTCATCTATTACTGCCAACACTCGCCCACAACCCCAGCATTGCCACTATCACTCGTCATTTGAACTTGTAGTTTTTTTTTTTCTTTTCTTCTTGCATTTTATTTCACGATAGGGCCATGAACTGACGATATCCGCCCTCTGTCTCTAACAGGACTTTGAGCCTTCGCCGCCCACTTGCAACGGGCTAGAACCATATATCGAAATCCCGGCTATAGCTGACATGCGGTATGTTGTTTCTCTCCGTTCTCTAAGAATTGCGATGCCATTCAGTATACACAAGGCGAAGGCAGAAAGTAGAAAGGTTCCTTGATTCCTGTAGTCAACAAGACACTCCCCTAAGTCCTTGGACAAAATCTTTCACAACTTTCTGTCTGCTCGTGTATTACTAGGGTTCGTTCCCAAATTGGGCACACATCGTGTTGTACTGATTAGGCTCTTCCCGTACCCTTTTTCTTCTGATTCTCGTTGGTACTCCCGCTGGCCACAATATGCTGCTATAGTTGGTGGTGGTGCTGCGGCGACTGTGGACAAGGTGCAAGGGTGTGGCTGCCCTTGCCGGGCAGAGACTGCAACACAATTAATACCTACTTGTCGTTGTGGCTCTCCCGGCCCTTGCTGCCCCCCCAGGCCCTGAATGCTGGGCTCTAGTCTCCTGGGCTCTGGTACTCCGGGCTATGGGTTGTGGGCTAGGAGTGCTTGTGACTCGCTGTTCCCGATCCTGACCCGCCATCCTGTTTCCCTTGTATGACGGCAACGTCGTTATTAGTATCACTACTGCCTCGTCGCACTTAGACAGTTGGCATTGTGGTGTGTTGTGTGTTGTGTGGGAGCACGATACAGCTTCGTCGCGCAAGCTGCCTCGCGCTGCTGCACACGAGTTACCATTCTCCTGCTCGCGGGCCCCTGCTGATCCTTTTGCGTCAGATACAACCAGGAACCCTCTATCACATCGCTGAGCATAGAAACCCAATCCCAGCCGCCGTCGGTGCTGAGCGGTTTCCCTGCGCCCCTACTTAACGCTACGACGGGGTATTCCTCGGACAACGGGCACTACTGTTCTCCTCCCACTTCACAGTTGTACCCCGCTGGTGCGGTCGATCCTAGGTCACGTCTAGGCTCTACGTAAGTCACGCTTCTGCAATCCTCGCTACCCCCTAAACGTGTGCTCTTATGCTTGAATGCGCACCTGGTTAGCCTTCACTGCTCACCAAGCCATCGACAGCACCTCCTCTACGGGCATGGCACATGCCCCTCGCACAACTGCGTTGCCAAATCCAGGATATAACGCCAGAGAGGTCTACGCTGGTTCGCGGCCGTCGTTCGTGAGATCGACGGATCACATATCTAGATCCCCATCTTCATTTGCGACTCCTCTACGCGGACGCCATCCCCTATCGCCAACACCGAGCCCAAGTATTGGGTTCACCAGTCCCGTAAGGATGGAGGGGGCTCACCCGTATGGGAAGAATCCGGCGGGAAACACTCCCCCACTCTCGCCCTTGGTTGTTCACGGCCAGCTGGTATACAGCGATGCGACAACGCCAGGTTCTAGTACACATGTTAAGGTCGACATTCAGGGCGTTATTGACAAGGGGTTTTTCCTCTCAGATGGAGAGTGGACATGTTATCGCCGCAATTATTTCTCTTGTATTTGCTCGTATGGACTTACCCCCCATTTCCCCAATGCGACGATGCAGTATTTCCCAACGGGGTCAACGACATCTTACCAGGCACTTGGGTTTGCGATGAGTATCTCGGCTGTAGTGTCTGAGAGTGACTCTCAGAACATCGATCTGGTGCAGCACACGCCCAAGAGAGATAAGGGGCCAACGGCGAAGCCGGAGAAAGTGAGAATGCTGCCTAAGCCTCACCAACAGGCGTCGAACCCGCTGGGCCTGTACCCAGATCATCATAGTATGGCGGGTGCATCCAGGGCAATCTACGAGAGCGGGTATGGCCAAAGCGGACAAGGACCCTACGCAACAGAGCACACTTTCGAACGAATCCAGTTTAAACAGGCCACGGCCAATAACGGCAAGCGAAGAGCTGCACAGCAGTACTATCACTTGGTGATAGAACTCTATGTGGATGTCGGCACGCAAAACCCGGGCGAACAATTCATCAAAGTCGCAGAACGAAAATCGGCGAAGATGATTGTCCGCGGCCGTTCCCCAGGACATTATCAAACTGAACGGCGGGGCAGTACAAGCAGTGGCCCTGGAGGGTCGAGTGGCATGGGCAGCTACTCAAGCTCCCACGTACTCGGGGGTGACTACCCAACCGGCTCTTCCAGCATTCTTTCCGGTCCATACTCAGGAACTTACGAGGCCCGGTCTGGGCACTACGGCACATCCCGCCATCCCGACATCGTCATGGAACCCATGATCCCCGCGGAGGAGGCTAAAGCGATCGATATGGCCAAGGAATACCAATACTACCCCTCAACCATATACGAGGGTGTTGAGGCACGCCACGGAATTGAAATGTTCTCTCACCGACACGAGCAAGATACTATAATGACCGCGACAACTTCTGCAGTCGATTCAGCGATTTCGAAAGTCAAGCATGAGTATGACAACACTCTTCCAAGTATTGTATACCAGCCCGGGCCTGCGTTCTACCCTAGAAGCTGCACTCGATTCGAGGGTAGGGCGACGTCGGCCGGCTATTACCCGACACCACTTTCTCAGTCGACCGGGTGAATGTATCTTTCGGGCGCTGCCAAGGCGTATGCGAAAAAGAGTAAAAGAAAGCTGAAGTCTCTCGAGAGATGATTCAAGCTATATCTGATGCCATATGATTTATAGCATCCTAGCCTCGTACTTCCTCCATCTTTGCATCAAATCAGCCACATCGGAGAGAAAAAGCATATTGGAATTTGTTTCATTCGGACTTGGCCCAGCCGCTGAAGCTGGGTACGACGGCGTACGGAAATGAACACGGAAAGATCAGAGGTCTGGAGTTTAAAGCTGCATGGGTTTTCTCGTCATACAAGATGTGAAGCATACGGCGAAACTGATATCGCATTATTATGTAATGGTTTCGGGTATACTAAACAAATGAGGTTTACGAAAGAGTGTGAGTAAAAGGGACTGTGGAGTACGGCAAGGATACCCGGACACGAATGTTTTATTATGGAACAGTTCTCGCCAGATCAGTGACCAGAAACACCTCCACTGGTCTCTGATCCTCATGATGTATGAGAGAGTCACATGGGGAAACATTCATCGGTGGCGTTTGGCAAAGACGGGTGGATTTGCCGGCAGCATGACATTTTTTGACATTTCTTTCCTATCTTCTCTTTGTTTTGATTGGGAGGCTGTGGCGAATGATTTACTTGTTGCCCTAACTGCTCCTGGTGAGAACAACTCGTTACAAGTCGCCATCTTCGTCTTGACTTTGGCTCGGGAACTTTTGGGCGGAACAGTTGTTTACGAGCTTCCGCAAGGGCGCAGCCGCTGGTTGCCGAAAGCTCCAGGACAACCTTCAGTGTCAAAGAGATGGCCAATCCGGCAGGCAAGCTCAGATACACGGTACCTTGCGGATGCTCGAGTTCTTCTTAGCATAGCTGATTACGCTCGCAATTGCAACAAGTTCTTCAAGATGATTCCGATTGGTGTCATATGGTAGCAGTGGGCCATAACTTATTTGCATGACAGATGCGCCCGTACCGTTAGCCATGTAAGTGTGGGTGATGGACAGTGGATGGGCAGGCGAATTGTGATTCACTACCTAGACTACCTGATAGGCACTGTAGAGTCAGAAGCATCCATCCATTGATGATACTACTAACTGCCAAGCAACTTAGTCTACTGAGTAAGTACTTTTGTACTGTGGTAGTGCAGCTGCCCAGCCAGCCTCACCAAGGGTCCCACAGCGGGAACTAGAGGCGCTAGGAAGGCATGTCGAAGGAAATCGAAAAAAAAAAATTAAAAAATTAGACAAGCAGAAATACCAAATTATACAGTGGGGTCAAACCCCAGGTCATTTTGTTTTTGCTGTTTGTTTTATGTACTTGGAGTGTACAAACTGTTGGTAACTTGGCCTAAAATTGGAGCCGCACTCCTGTTCAGTGTCTTGTCCGCATACCTACTCTCTCATACTACATACACTACGTATACACGTCAGTAGCTCTCGAGGTGAATAAATCCCAGGAACCAGCCTAAACCTCAGTACTTTTATATCTATGTACCTAGTAGGTAGGTGGATATTGGGTACTCGGCAGGTTCATTAGCAACAGCTTCAATAAGCCTTCAAAGCTCTATTTAACCATTCCCTATACAATACTAATACTGTACGGTTCTCTATGCTCATGAGATATCGTGAGTTCGGCCCCTCATTGTGTATGGACAAGGCACTACCAACATAAACTACTATATAGGATAACCTATTCCAGTAGCAGAGCTACATGATGCAACCAGCTCTCCTTACATACCCGCCGTACATGTACCAACCACCAGCAATATCGGCAGATTATTGTTACTGGGGGAGTGTAATGATACCATCCTTGCCCCAGACGCATGGGACCAAATAACGTGCGCAATTCATCCCCTGACCAAAGATCGACAACACATTAGGCACCCAAGCAAAGTACAATATCTACCGAAACAATGTTGCTTAGTATACAACAAAAGCAGGCATAACCTATCAAGGTGTATGTAAATCAAGTACACATACCTAGGTATTTTAAGTGTAAGTAGTTAATAAAGCACTGTTCAGTTTATGTAAATAAAATGAACTTTAATATTTAATTTTTCGTAGTTAATTAGTTATATTAAATATATCTTAGATATCTACCTAAGTAGGTAGGTGTGTAAGACATTTAGATGTGGGCAGAGCAAACAGGCCTGGGGAGGGTGTGCTCAGTGATTAGGTACCTATACACCTGCCGAGCTTTACACTACCTAGCCTAGGTACCTACCTACCAGGTAGGTAGGTGACAGTTAGTGAGAGGTACCGACCTTCCAGTGTACACTACCTACCTAGGTAGGCACCTACCTACCTACCTACCTAGTATAGGTACAGCCAGCTGCAGGCGGTAGGTAGGTACATACTGTGTATTTACGGAAAGGGATGACCCCACAGCACCAGGAAACGGGATCCAAACGGTGCGTGGAGTACCTAGGTAGTGGAACAGGCCACGGCCGAGAACACGGAACACCGGAATAACGGCCGAGTTGTGAGGCAGTTTCTCGAACTCTAATCATTGGGATGACAGGTGACGGGAGTTTGATTGTTTGTGCATCTAGTGTGGCGGGTGTGCTTGTAGACAGGTGAACGAACAGGTTACAATTTCGCCGCTGTCCGGAGGGGACCGTGTGATGGCAATGGTGATGGTGATGGTGATGATGATGACGGGTACGTAGGTACGTAGGTAATGCATGAGAGCGCGGGGAGGTTTTGAAGAAAACCCCCTCTCCCCCCCAATTCCACTGCACCGCATTGGATAGATAACGGCATCAAATAGAGTGAAGTAGGTACCCTGGAAATCCGGGCATCAACAAGTCGTAACTTTTACCGAAACATCGGCCCTTTTTTCTCTACACAGCAATCTAACTTAAACAGGCCTAGGTACCTACAAGACTACCTACCTAAGGCAGAACCTCAGAACCTAGGTAGCTCTGTATAAAGGCAAACCTACCTAGGTAGGGAGGGACCTGTTGAAGTTACTTGTTTAGCCACAGATTATTGACGATCTTCTCGCTCTCTTCCGCCAATTCCGCCAATTGACAGCTGTCTAAGCACTAAATATACCCCCATATACCTTGAGTGTTCTACGTGTAGAGATAGGTCCTCCTAGGTCCTCCTAGGTCTAGGTAGGCCTAGGTAGGTCACTGCCAAGTTATGTACTTACGTAGTGTACATAAAATCGCCCCCGAAAATGCAGTTAAGCATCCCTGTCTCTTTTCTTCTTCTTCACCGTTGCATGTCGATGTACAGTAGCGAATCTCCATCCCGCAGGCTTGTGGCACAGGAAGGCACACCATTGGCTTTTTAATTTGAGTAATGAGCTCCAGGACGGCCCAATCACATCATCTGTTATTTCGATATCTTGAAACACCATGAAGTCATTCGAGTGAACCCGACCCCGTCCCGCCTACTGCCGCCTGTCATGGCACCTTGGTGGTTGCAGTGCCTTTTCCCGTGATCGCCGCTCCGGCAGGCATTAATCAGGAGCCCAGATCCATAGCCTCACCATCATGACGTTAGTGGACAGGCGTATCTGATCTGGACTGATGCTCAACTGTGGTGTCGATCTCTTTTCGGGCGTCGGAGGACACTGTAAAGGGCGTTGAGTATAGCGCGCATACTGTACACACCCAATTCTTCGGCGCAAGTGCAGCAGCAGGACTCCGACATAGCGTGGCGGCCAAGTCACAGTCCTAGTCTACTACCCAACGTAGTCCTATACAGATGTACTCTAGCCGCGACTCGGAGTACTAGTGTATGACCCTCAGTAGTTTTGCCCATGGGTCGAATCAGCCCTTTTCTAGATACTAGCAGGATACTAGTACACTACACACTGGATAGGCTGGTCCCTCATCGTAAGCCAATCCCAACCCCTGCTCCCCCCCAGAAGGCATTGCCGGCCGAAGCCACGAAGCTACTCTACTCTAAGTGCAAAACCAAGGACCTGAAAAGCCTGCCGGCTGAGCTTTGCTTTGCAACCCAGTAGCCCGTCGCTCACCGAGATGGTATTTTTCGAGAACCCGATCTGGCCCCCACGGTTAATCGTACAGAGTACATGATCAAAGTACTGTAGTGTAGCTGCCTAGCTTCCCAGCCATTCCATATTCCTCTTGCATGACCTACCAATTTAGAAGTATACAAATAGGGCACAAGATGAACTAGTTGTATCACAACATGGAGCATAAGAGCTGTATGTATACAATCGTCACCGGGTACGAGTATGAGCGCCCGACTGCTCCGGTTGGCGTTGTCTAATTAAGCTTTTGTGGAGCTTGAATCAGCAATGCCTAGCTAGCTCGAGGTCGTCGCTGATGAAGTATAAGTAGGTAGGCTGGTTTACGATGCGACTTGACAGCTCCCCAGAGGGTGTCTTGACACTGGCCGTACTGCTCCCCCTTGAGCAGCTGAGTAGGGTGTCATTTCACTATGACATCAAACATCGCCCCTTGCCATCGATGCAGACCTCCAGTACTCACTCAGACCTCGCAGAGAAGATGGTTGACGGGTTTCGAATATTGATCACCGAGCATTGTGCCAAGAGAAGCGAGGTGCACTGTAGCCGGATTTCGGACCCGAGAGGCCTAAAGGACACGAAAGACATCTGACTATCAATCTCGGAGTAGCCATCTGCTCAATGCACGAATTGCGCGTTCATTCAGCTGCCAGGATCTACTCCGTTACTTTGGTCGATGGCACTCACCTCTCCCATGCCTACTGCATTGCCTGTCTGCATTGTCCAGGGGAGCCGGGATAATATCGTCATGATACTCCAGATGCGAGACTGGCGGTTTAAGTGCGAGTTACAAATCTAGGTAATGGATGAGCGGCCCTACTGCGGCAGCCTTTTGAGACAGGTCAGCTGAAAAAACACGAATGTTATCCTTTCGAATAGCTTCTTCTCGGACGACTCGGCACCCCAGTGACATCCACTCAGTGTTTTGTACCATCTCTCACCTACCTAGCGCAACATGCTTCCGTCTTACCCAAGGGGGGGCACATCTAGTATTCTAATAGTTGAGCCCGATCATGTAGACTCCGTCATTCGCTACGTTTTGGCCTTTACTGATAGCGGCGCGTTATCTATTAAGGCAATGGTATACGGCATATTGCTTTCATCACAGATTACCGAGTTCCTCATGCAAATCGCTAGACTAGTTCGGCATTCCTTCGCTAAACTAAGGTCTTCTCTGCAAGTTTTGTCAAAGCAAGTTAAGCCGACACCACTAGATACCCGTCCACCCCTGTCGCTCACGGAACAGCAATGACACCTACAAGTTCTTTACTCATAAATTTGTGGCTTGTATCGGTGAAGCGTTGGATTTGATAGCTGGGATAGCTGGAATAGAGGAAAGTGGGTAATCCCTGGTCCAATCTCGCAAAGACCTACCCTTACAGCGGAACACTTAGTTCACCACTCCTGCACCTTAAGCCACCTATCGCGACCCCGGAACCTGCTGGGTGTCTCCAGTTCTCTCTTCATCTTACGTTCTTTATACAGTAATGTGTCAGACCGGCGCGGCCATCGACCCCTCTCCGGTCTTGCCTACCCGCAGACCTACCCGTAACTCACCATTTCGTGTATCTCCTCTAAACATCTTGGCAACGTTGACTGCTACTCTGACATGCGCCGCCAGAAAACCCCCCTTTGTTACACGACTTTCCGACTCTCTTCAGCCCTACGCAAAACTTTGTATCACTACCGCCAGCTTACGGAATGGCTGGAATTATGCGTCCGGAAACATCCCGAAAGCTCACCAGACTGATGCTGACTGCGGACTAGTAATGAGTCTGCCATCCTGAGCTGGCACCTTTACGACTAATCACATGGATTGATGGTTACTGCCCACGAGCACGTTGCCACGAAGGGTATGACCTGCATACTGCCTGCATAAACCAGTAAACTCCAATTGAGCAAGCTGTGCCGCTGGCCCGCCGCCGCCTCACGCCACCTCGTCAGTTACACAGGCTAATCCTCGCAACTGGGCAAGTATGAGGAGCGTAGTACAGCGGCGATGTAACTTTTTAGGTGGTGCAGGAATCTCAATGTCGCTTAATTTGCGGCGCGGTCCGCGGGAATTACTCAGTTAGGGTCATGTCGGAAGTCGGAAGCGATAGCTCGGCTAACGACCGAGACAAATTCTGCTCGGGTGAAGCACTGGAGCTGCACAATTCCTTCCTTACAACCTTAGGAGGACATCTCGACAGCGTGACCTCGCCCTCTCTCAATCTAGTTGACGCAAATTGGCACCGGATTAAGCATAGTCAAGATCGATCCTGCAGGTGTAACAAACTAAGCGCCGATTCAGCCTACAGTGTACCCTTGTGTGTAAACTAATCCTCACTCAAGCGCGCTGTACGACGCGCGGCTCGTGGGGGGTTTAAATGCCAAATTTGTGCTTTTTAATGCGATATGGTCGGGGTCTACTGTAGGGCGACGTTAGAAAAGAGCCGAACTTTCGGGTAGAGTGGTTAGCTTCGACGTCAGAGGCAGGCTTGGGCTTGGCCTCGGTGTCCAGGCCTACATAGTAGATTCCTCTCGCAGAATCAGTGCTAGTTACGGACATGTCATGCTAATAGCCACACACTCTTGAGAGCCATTTACACGATTCGTAGGCATAGCTATCTGACACCTCCGAGTAATCTGAACTGACCGACTGAGAAGTACTGTCGCGGCATGTTTCTTCTTTGGGCTTCGGAGTGTATCAGATCCTGCTAATTTTTACTTTTCTTACTCAGCCCCACGTGGACTTTCTACTCATACGGCTAAGACACCCTAGCAACTAACCCAGGGAAAGGGGGAGGGGTGGAATAAAACCCCTAACTGCCCAGTGCAGATGTGGGTACAAGGCGAAGGGCAAGGCAAACAGTCCTGCAGTGCCGCGAACTAGTTACCCAGTCTTTCAGCACCAAAACGTGGAATACTCGGATATGGTCGTACGGATTTTCACGCTTGGCTGCGGGTACGAGGCTTTCCGTCTTGGCGGGTTTACAACTAAGTAAGATTGAGCTGGCTGGGCTAAAAAGGGGGCTCTCTGTAGAGAGTGGTGCAAGAAAAAAAATAAGGATCGTTTTGGCGTTGAGATGGGGGATGTTATGCTGCTAGCCGGAAGTTCCCCCCGGACCCTAGACGGGGATCTAGTGTGTAGCAGAAGCCGCGTGGTTAGTCACCATGAAGGCACTGTCGAGTCTCTGGCTTTAGTGGTAGATGTGTCTTATTCGGTTGTTGCTAGAATCGCGAGGCTGATTTGTCTGCTGAGGACGAGGTTCTATCTATGGGTATGGTTAGGTAGCCTTGTCGATCTTGCGGTGCTTCCACTTATTGGCGTCTTGTGATGCTATTTTCCAGCCTAAGATAAATAACAAAATAGCCACCGAGAATCCGTTTATAACTCGCACGTGTATCTGAAACAAGTTTTACGAGTTTGGTGAGGCCTATGCCCCCCTCCACCGCAAGGGAGAATTAGTCTTGACGAGCATAGACTTAGAGCTAAGACGCCCCTTACGCGTGCGTCTTAGTACCCGGACGTTTATTCGCTCTACATTGTGAATGCTACTGCCCCGTGAATGCTACCGATGGTGGTCGCCCTACTGTCTAGCTACATACATAGAGGCATGCGATTTACGCCTCGTTGGCAGTTGTTGAAAGTACGGAAAGGTACGCATGTATATGCCGGCCTAATATATAAAACCTTCACCGCTCCTTTAGTTCAAGTAGCATTCAGCTTCAGGACATAAACCGTAACACAATATCATAACAACCATTTGGAGCCGTGAGGCTCAAACATCATTGTAATCTGTCAATCCTGTCTGTTCCAGCCACCTAGCATAGACTCAGTACCGGAAAATCGCATCTGCCATTTTGACGGTCTGCGCCATCTCTAACACGTCATGGACGCGCACAATATCGGCACCGCCCTGAACCGCGGCCGTGACGGTAGCTGCGGTGCCGTAGATGCGATCCCCGGGCTTGGTTACACCTGTGATCTTGCCGACGAAGCTTTTGCGGCTCGAGCCTAAAAGCCACGGGAGGCCCTCTAGACCAGGCCACCGCCTTAGCTCGGGCATATGCCGTAGAATCTCGAGGTTCTGATCACCAACCTTGGCAAAACCCATACCGGGGTCTAAGACGATACGCCAGCGCCGGATACCGGCTTGCTCAGCTGCATCGACGCGTTCGCGTAGCTCCTCGGCGAGCGTGGGAATAAGCCCTTCCGGGTACTCGTTTAGGCTGTTCATCGTTGCCGGTGTACCGCGCATGTGCATGAGACACACAGTGCAACCCAGGCGAGCAACTGTCGGTAGCATCTCATCGTCAAGAAGTCCCGCTGAAACGTCATTCACAATGTCCGCTCCCGCGGCTACGGCAGCTTCAGCTACGGCAGCTCTGTACGTGTCTACACTTATCGATACGTGCGCAGCCTCCGGCATACTACGGATCAGGGAGATAGCAGGAAGCACGCGGGAGAGTTCTTCCGACACGCTTACTTCGGGGGCCCCTGGCGCGGTGGACTGCCCCCCGACGTCGATCATTGTTGCGCCGCTGGCGATGAATCGCTGGATCGTCGAGCGCAGAGTTGAAAGGTACACTGAGGATGGCGGAGACGATGACAAGGGCCGGCCGTCACTTTCAATGTCTTGTCTTTCCACCGTGTAGCTTTGGGCTTCTGACGGAGGCAGGTGTAACCCACCATCACTGAACGAGTCCGGTGTCACGTTAAGAATGGCCATTACCTGTGTTGCCCTGGCTGAGCGTAGCGCATGCAAAGGGGCTACAGACGCACGGAGCGGTGTGAGAGTGGATAGAGGCTCTACGTGCCCGGTTGCAGGCGGCGATAGCTCATTCAAGTAGTCTTGGATCAGCTTCCAGGGACGCGTAGAGTCGAGAGCGCGATGAGGAATTAGCTCTGCTAGGGGCCGGAGCACAAACTCTCGCTCGGCGATTAGGCGGTGAGGGACCTGCAGTCGGGGATGAACCACCGTCTCATTCTCGTATAGGAGGATGTCTAAATCAATGTTGCGCGGCCCTTTGTCGATGATCTTTTGCCGTCCCATCGACCTTTCTATGTCTTGCAGGGCATCCAGAAGAGGTAAAGGTTCCAGCCCTGTTTCTACCTGTAAATGATTTAGTGTAAATACCCAGGTAAGTACGAAGAAGGGGAGTATAGGATAGGATCCAAGGAGATGGGATAATTCCCACATGATATAAAAATTGAGAGTATAAAAGAGGGACATATCATATGAGTATATCAAGTATAGGAAACTATGTATAACGAGAAAGGTATTACACACCTCACAAGCACCATTTACAAACCGGTCCTGATCCAGCACATACATTGGTTCGGTCTCCCACAGACTGCTTGCCCGCTTTACTTTGATGCCGCGGGCATCCATTTCATTGCATGCCATCTCAATCATGGCCACGCGGTCGCCGAGGTTGCTGCCCAGTGCAATATAAGCAGTTCGCATCCTGGGGACTCCTGCATTTGACTCGCCATTGCGAAACAGCAAATCGTTCCTCGATTGCGACTTGATATCGTTCACAAGTGATTGGTCCATGGTGTACCGCTTGAAGCTGGCGTAGGTACGCCGGGCTGGTACAGAGAGTGAAGTGGGCGAATGTTCGGGGATCCCAGTGATGAACGTGTGGTGATTATAACTCAGTGTCGTTCTGCGAATGGTTCTGTGGATGGGTCTGTGAGTGGTAGTTGGAGCGCAGAGAGCTGGAGTGGATGACGACAATGGCCGAGCATGGTGTGAATAAAGGCTCCATGCTCGAAAAGACGGCCACAACAAACTCATTGGAGTTTTTTCCATTCAAAATGTGTTCCAAGTCATTCTATTTTTTCTTTCCTATTGATGCACCTGCAAGTGGCACCCGAAAAGTAGTGCTGAAGATCGTAGCGAATCGGAAAAATTATCAGCTCCCTCAAACACACTACCAGGTAGGTAGGTACTTACCTGGCAGATATCTACTGGTACTTCTAGGTAGGGGTACGTAGGTACCTAGGTATTGATGATTAGGTAAACAGCGGGGTCTGTAGGCACAGGAGAGGTACCAAGAGTTGATGGTACGTATCTCCTACTAGTACATACCTACCTACCTAGGTAGGCAGGGGTACAACTGGTTAGGTAGGCACTATACTTGAAGACATTAGGTAGTCGATGTTTCATTCCTGACCGTACTAAACAAACTACCTTATCACTAATTGTGCTATCCAGGCCCTTGGTGCCTTTGACTGTGTCCCCACGAGGAGAGAGTCACATATGCAGAGCGCTTTGTTACAAGGAAAAATCAAGTGAAATACCTGAGTATGGTACGGAATATGTTTTCTTCCTACAAGGCAAGCGCCTCTACTAATAAGCCTCTCAATGCTGATTAGCCAATCTTGTTTTCGATGCCGTAGTTGTAGGTTGGATAGAGCAAAAGCATCCGACATCCGCCATGAGGGGTCCTTATACCTACCTGGTTTATAGCTAGAGGTACATGTAGGTAGGTAGTTAGGTAAGTATATACACATCGGATAGACGTACCGAGTCACATGTGCCCAAGGACAGGTATTGAATGTCTACTGATTGATTTCTCTCCTAATTATGTACCTACGTATAGTCAACAAGCCTCGGCTGAACTGAATGAGGGCTAGTTCATCTGAACCCCAGATATCAGATATCACCAATCCACAGGAGGCTAGGCTTCTGGACGTTCGCCAAGAAATGGTGCCTCGGTTCTCAAAGAAGTGACCCGCATCCATCCCAAAACACCGCGAACTGCCGTTATCCTTTCTTAACTCCATCGTCTTGCTCATTTATCTTGACGTCCACATGTTTCTTTCCCTCGACATTTCTCCGTTGTGCTTGATTCCTTATTTCGGTCGCGCCTATAGTATACTTGCTACACAACACCCCTCTTGCTTCCCATCATATCGATTACGCCCCCCGGGACAAAATGGCGTCGCCACGTAGGTCGCGCTCCAGCTCATCCGAGAACGAGGAAGTAAAGAGGCATCCGCGCTAACACTATTTCTCCTCCAACAGAGAAGATTCGCACTCCTATCACCGACCTTTTCGGTATTAAACACCCCATCCTACTAGCCGGTATGAACGTCGCCGCCGGTCCAAAACTAGCCGCTGCTGTCACCAATGCTGGCGGCCTGGGCGTTATCGGTGGAATGTCCTACAGTCCCGATATGTTAAGGGAACAAATTGATGAAATGAAGTCGTACCTTGACGACAAGAGCGCACCATTCGGTATCGATCTCCTCCTTCCCCAGGTTGGTGGCAACGCCCGGAAGACAAAGTAAGTCAGCCTTCTCTGAGTAATCCCAAGGTCGCATTGCTAACGGTTGCCGGCTCCTAGTTACGATTACACAAAGGGCAAGCTGAACGAGTTGGTCGACATCATCATTGAGTCGGGTGCTAAGCTTTTTGTTTCTGCCGTTGGCGTGCCACCCAAAGCCGTGGTCGAAAAGCTACACAAGCATGGTGTGCTATATATGAACATGGTTGGACACCCCAAGCATGTCCAGAAGGCCCTGGACATTGGCTGTGATATCATTTGCGCCCAGGGTGGCGAGGGTGGTGGCCACACTGGAGATGTTCCCACAACTGTACTTATCCCCGCTTGCGTTCAGATTTGCAAGGGGCAAAAAAGCCCCCTAACAGGCAAACAAGTGGAAGTTATCGCTGCCGGTGGCATCCACGATGGTCGGATGCTCGCTGCATCGCTTATGATGGGTGCAGGTGCGGTATGGGTTGGCACCCGATTCATTCTGGTCGATGAGGCTGGTGCCCCCGAATCACACAAGGACTCCGTGCGGACTGCTAGCTTCGACGACACAATTCGTACTCTTATCTTCACCGGAAGGCCCCTACGAGTGCGCACCAATGCCTACATCGAGAACTGGGAGAACGAGCGCCAAGCCGAACTAAAGGAGCTTACCTCCAAGGGAATATTACCTTATGAGGCTGACTTGGAGAAGATTACCAATGGGACTGCCGAAGGAAGTGGTTCTTCGGACGATGGCGCAAACGAAGAGGATGTGGACGACCTGATGGATCAATTCCGCCCCTACTTAATGGGCAAGTGTGCGGCGCTGGTCAACGAGCAAAAGAGTGCCAAAGATGTTGTCGACGAATTCGTCAACGATGCCACAGCAGCATTGAAGGCGGGCAACCAGATGACGGCTAAACTATGATCGTTTACCTATTTCGCTTGCTCATGATGATTCCCAAATATTATTAACGACCAGTTGACAGCGCGAAGTATAGAGTAAAGACCAATGCCCCAAGTGGATATAGCGTGAGTAGCATCGGAAGCAATGTATCAATGTATAAGATGACAAATATATTCCCATGAATCAGTGATAGATATCTATCAAGTAAAGCGCAGTTTGAGGACCTCAGAAAGTGGGATCAAAGAACACATCATCATCCAGGCAGAAACACTTATACGACAAGGTGAGAAGCCGGGCTTGACCCACTTGTCGCCGGAGCCGTAATAAGCCAACTTAACCTAAGTTCTTTCCCGGGCTCTTCGCCCGGTGCCCTTGTCGCACGTGGATGCAGGTATAATTGACGTCACCATTTAATAAGTCATCGAGCCACAGAGTACCATATATCGTCATAGCCATCTACAATGGTTAAAAAGTGAATACCTTCGCCCTTTTGAGGCTCGCATCATAGTAGGTCAATTCAACTATAGAATTCTCTAAGTAAACCTCCCAATTATCAATCTCGAGTACACAGCGACCATACCAGGCCTTACAATGTCGGAAACTCGGGAGTTTTCAGCGGAAAATCTCTTCAATGTGAAGGGCTTTGTGGCCGTTGTGACGGGCGGTGGCACGGGCATCGGTCTAATGGCAACGCAAGCCCTCGCGGCTAATGGCGCCAAGGTCTACATCACAGGGAGGCGAATGGAAGCTCTCGAGAATGCCGCTAAGAAGCACCAACCCTCCAGCGGCGGAGGGCAGATCATCCCGGCCGGACCTTGTGATGTAACGAAGAAAGAGGACTTGCTACGTCTCGCAGAGGAGGTTGGCAAGAAGGAAAAGTCCATCCAGCTGCTTGTGTGTAACGCCGGGGTCTCAGGGCCCAAGGCTGAGCCCGAACACACCGACGCCGAGAGTCTGCGCTCGCACCTCTGGGACAACGAGAGCGTCGAAGACTGGCAGGGCAACTACCAGACGAACGTCACGGCCGTGTATTTTACAACAGTAGCTTTCTTGCCCCTCCTGCAAGCCGCGATGAGACCGAAGGGACAACTCGAGCCATATTCGGCGTCGGTGCTGACAATCTCTAGTATGTCGGGCATCATGCGGCATGCACAAGGGCATTTCAGCTATAACACCGCAAAGGGCGCCACGGTCCATCTGACGAAGCTCATGTCCGCCGAATTCCAGAAGGCCGGCATCCGCGTTAACTCCATCGCGCCGGGATACTTCCCTAGCGAAATGACGGCCAAGGAGAGCGACGAGCGGCAGAAGAGCCACGTGCATGAAGAGAAGATCCAGGAGAAGGGCCACGTACCCCTTGCGCGGCCTGGGAGGGAAATCGAGATGGGCATGTCAGTTTTGTACCTGGTGAAGAACCAGTATGTCAATGGAGAGATCATTGCCGTAGATGGAGGTGTGTTGAATGTCCTCGCTGGACGATAAAACGGTGACTCGGGGGGTATTAGAACATCCTCTATTGGTCTTCAGGAATCGAGGTTAGGATTCTTCACCATGTTAGCTTCATGCGCTTGCAGGCTATGCCACGATCAGCGCCGCGCCGAGAAGCAAGATCAATCGGAATATTGCAATATGTACTTAGATAGCTGCATCCAACGGGAGCATGACGGTGACAAAACTGGGGGTCCCAAACCTTCGGCCTCTTTGACAAGGAAGTGGTATTCCGGAATCCAATCCAATGTTGACCCGATATTAGCTACCTAACACTACCCTGTGCCACGCCATCGCACGACTCAGAGCAATCGGCGTCGTGCTAGTACAAATCATAATATGCCAGCCATCCTTGCTAATGTATTAGTTAATGTTTTTGCAATGCTGCGAGCATGCTCTTTTCAAGAAGTGTATATAGCATCTCTTCCGCCGTATCCTTCACTAAGTATTGCAACCACATCTTGCGAGCTAGCAACGTGGCTATAAGAAAGCAGAAGAGACTTGGTATAAGCATTTATCTACCTCATATTAAACCCACCGAAGATGCCACACAGACCATACATTAAGCACCAAGAGGACGTGCATCTATCCCCAGTCCAGTATGTATTCCTAGATATTTCGTTTTCCATTCTAGTGGAATCCTTGCCCCCTACGTGCTCCTAAGATCCCTCGAGATGAGGTTAAATATCTGTTCATGGCAGAAGGAAAGTCTAGGAGCTAAATCCTTTTAGGGCGGATTTCGTCGCCGCGACGAGCGAGTTTGTCGGCACATTTTGGTTCCTGTTTTTCGCGTATGCTGGCCAGCTCATGGTGCTTGATCAGGCCGCGACGACGACGGCGAATGCTCTGGGCCCTTCGGTGACTATGTATGTTTCGTTTGCATGGTAAGTAACAACTAGATGCATCCGTAGCGGGACAAGTTAATGATTGTTTAGTATGTGATTTTCAAGTCTGTTGCCATCCATTATTTGGCCGATTGCTGCTCTATTCCGTTTCGCTTGGACATCCGATAAGAGAGCGCAGTGGTTTTGTTAAATTTCTAACTAACTTGGCATCAGACGGCTTCTCTCTGCTTGTAACTGTGTGGGCGATGTATAGGATTAGTGGCGGGTTCTTCAATCCAGCCGTATGTCGCTTCAACTTATCGTTCATTCGATAGACACCTTGTCGCCGCTGACCAACACGGCTCCCTTCGGGGAGAACATTAGGTCACTTTCGGGTTAGCTCTATCTGGCCGCCTGCCCTGGCTAAGGACAGGTATCTTCATTGTTTCGCAGCTGATCGCATGTATGTGCGCTGGTGCGGTTGTGAAGGTCCTCTTCCCTGGTGACATCTCATCGTTAAACACGACATTGGCGCCAGGTGTCAACGTCGCGCAAGGACTCTTTGCCGAGATGTTCTTCACGTCATACCTTGTATTCATTGTGTTGATCCTGGCGGTCGAGAAGTCGCGCGGTACTTTCATCGCCCCCGTTGGAATCGGGCTTGCACTATTCGTAGCTGAGATTCCGGGTTCGCATGCGCCATACAGTTGTTTTGCGGATAACAAGTTGACTAGATGACAGGCGTATACTTTACCGGAGGTTCTTTGAATCCAGCACGTAGCTTCGGATGCGCTGTTGCAGGGCCGCAATTTCCTGGGTAGTGAGTACCTAGTTTTTGGTGTTATTTCCTCCTTGATTTGGCGATTCCTTGGGGTGATATGACTTATTTCCAAGTCAAATCACATCTCGAAAGCCTTTCACCGTGTCGAAAAAGCCCACGAATCTCGCCCACAATAGCAATTACTAACCTCCTAACATTATAGTCATTGGATATATTGGCTTGGGCCAGCCCTAGGTGCTGCTTTGGCCTCTGGCTACTATCGATTCGTAAAGACGTGCCATTACGAGGAGGCGAATCCAGGTCAGGATGCATCCACTTCTGAAATGGCGACGGCAAGGATGAACGGGGTGGATAGGGTAAATGGCGTATAAGCAGGGTTGTGAGCTGGTAATTTACATGAGAAATCGGGCGTTGTGTCTGCAAATATGCATACCCGAGTTACAGGTCAGTAGTGGTTCAGAAGATGGATTGCTCGCCAGATGGCGAAGATTCAAAAGTTTCCTGTTTCTTCCTGCTTCCCGAATATCGCTACTTTTATTCTTTGAAAGTCTAGGAGGTGAGAAAATGGAGGTTGCGATCAGTCAAGAATATTGCATACAAAAAAGCCAAAGAACCTGCCAAAGAGCAATGAGCGGAGACGCACGGACCAGCTCAACAACCATGGAGGACGATATTGAGTCATCAATTGGATGACTCAATTAGATCGAATAATCATTCTCACAATTTCGGCATGTATTAAAGTAGGTATTAAAACATCAATACAGCACCTCTTTTCTTTTGCGCCTGATTTTTGCAATATCTGCGATTTCTTTCGCAAGAGAGCCAGAGGTAGATGTCGCCTATCGTCACCTGTTATGCCTAAGAAACGACATCAACCTAAGTACTCTAAGCCTCCGTCAGTTGCACCGGCGTCGCTACGTCTGTCGTCCCCAAGACAATCAACCTCAGGTGAGACATCTCCATTCCCTCGTCCTCACCGCCCTTCGCATAGAATACCTCGCAAGATCATACGCATTCTTCTTCATAAACCCTGCCGTAATATAAGGCTGTTTCTTTTGTCCCGAGCTTCATATCAGAACAGCCAACTGATTATAATTCCGGTTTCTAGAACATCATGACCGATCAGTTAACGAACTGCTGGCAAACCTGCGCCGGGGCACCCTGAACACCCAACCCGGCCAGGCCAGCTCCAGCTCCATCTTCTCCGTCGCGACAACACCCAGTGTACCCCCGGCGCTTCGTCAGATTCTCCAGCTTCCCGACCCTCCCGTCCCAGTTCCCCGCCGCCCTCAGAGAAGGGATGCAAGCGGCCGTCGGCCTCCGCCCGGTCCGCCGCCACCTCGTAGTTGGATTACCTTAGCGCAATCACAACGCACAACGTCTTCTAGCCTTCGACGCGGTGGCACGCACGGTTACATTAAATTCTGGCCCATGCCGGGAGTTTATGCGCCAGCTGAGGGAAGCCTAGTGGACATGATTCTACAGCACATAGCCTTCGACTGGGCCCAACAGCGTGATTGGAATCGTTTCTATCTATACACATTGCCAAGCCGATTGCGGTCGGCATTACTTGCCCGTGTCTCTGAGCTATACAGCGATGGAGTGTCACTAATGGATCTACAGCTCGTTTTATCGGGCCCATCAGCTAGTGAGCTTAGAGAATATGGATTAGAGCCACCTGATGTGAACTCGTTAAATTCTGATTTCTTTCATTTAGACCTAACAGGCTCACTTGGCAGGTCGTTGACTATGAAAGAATTACACGAGTTGTTTTTCGGGCCCAAGAATATGATTGTTCACCCCGACGACGCTGTGCAGGACTCATGGGATGCTCCAGAACCAATAGCGGGGCCTGTCAAACTACTACCGAATTTGACACACTTGTCGCTTGCAATAGATCCAGGCTCAACGCTATCGGTGTCTTGGAAACAGCTTCTATCACTCACTGGGAAGCTTACCCAACTTACACAACTGAGCCTAGCCGGCTGGCCGGAACCGTCACTCACGCCAAACGCTAAATTGGCCAAAATTACGTCGCCAACAACCGGGCGTAGCGTTCAATATAGTGGCACCGGGCCGTATAGCCATGTTCTCGATGGGGACTGGGCCGAGGCGATTCTCATTTTGAAACGTTTAAGCCGAGTCCTCTACAGTCTCGAATATCTAGACCTTACCGGGTGTAGTGACTGGATTCGTGCCTTGCGGGAAAACTCCGACGGCGAGTTCAGATTGGATTTTGTAGACTGGGTAAAAGACTGGGGCAAAGTTACAACGTTGCGACTTAACTCAGGGTACGGCCTAGCAGGCGATTCATCCGATGCCGAAGTGCTCCGGTTTTCTGGCTGGGTCGACGAGGCAATTGCAGTAGAAAAGCATATTCGGACACAGCGCGCCGGCCGGGGCCGATGGATCACAGTTGAACGAGATACTCTCTCAGAAACAGCCCAGACGATAGTAGACCGTGAAAGATTAGCCCGCTTTCATCTCGGAGATTAGTTGTACGTAGCGAAGGTTGACGTTAGATACAGACTATATCGTGTACTACGTAGTGTAGGAGGATATTCGTGTCTTAGAAATAAAATTGAAAGCGGAGCGACGCCCGCCTTCGGTTAAGATCGTCTAGAACGATATAGGTATCACACAACGCGTTGCTAAATTGGAGTAGATACAGTGTGTAGCACGTTCATAAGTCAGACTGGAGAATAAGCAAAGGTGTCGTAGTTTCGTATATCTAGATGGCCTGTGTTTCACATTTCGCGATGCTGTGGATTAGATGAGGCGTGTCGCTCTAGTTTATCCCTGTTCCGGGCGCTTAAGCCTCAACGTCTAGCCTACGCGGCAGGTTGACTGGATGCCATCGCCTTGTGGAAATCAGGAAATTACTAGTAGGTCCCTGTGGAATTGACTACATATGTACCTAGGTAGGTACCTAGGTACTCAAGTACCTACCTATGACGCAACACTTATTAACACCCAATCAGTGCCGTTGCTGCTATCCAAAACAGGCATACTTGAGTTAGTTGTACTGAGTACTCCGTAGATGTATTTATGAATGCTGTGCATAGGTAGTACAGCACCAATCCCTCCGACATTGAGGGGAGCGAGAATTATTTTTTTTCTGTTCTTTATTCACATTACAACCCTTTGGCGCTATAAAACTATCTAATGTGAACGTATTTATTTATAGGTGGCTGTCGGTTGAGACGCCAGGGTCTAGGTTAGGCCCTTTCGGCGGTAAATAGGCGCCAGGTAGATCGACTAGACTAGGTAGGCTTGACTTGCATACCTAGTAGGTAGTAGTTGTTTATTCCAGGATCTCCGATTTGAGCCCTTGGTATTCTGAACTATCAAGCGAAGCCTGTCATTGTATACATTCAGGCTGGTACAGTAACATGTTTGTTGCAATGTGAGGAGCTGATTGTCCAATCATGCCAGCCTTGTAGTTTTTTTAGTTATGTCATATAGTATTCCCTTTCTTTGTTGCCCATTTTCACACCCGTATACATTAGGTATCATCATCCTTCTCAACCCTCTGCTATCTAGCTATATATCTTCTTTTCCACCCTATCCAGGCCATTCCACCATTTATTTCACGGCATTCTTCTGACAACTGGTTGTGAGAAGCACCGCCATTTTAATCATATCTTTTCTTTTCTTCGATCATTCAGAGATAGTTAAGATGTTCGCTCCACGACAGCCATCGGTGGGCTTGTTGCTACCGCCGGTTCTTGTGTCTTTTATTGCCTTCATACTAGTAATGATCGCACTCCTAGCCGGAACAGGACCACAGCAAGAATCTCTAGAGCCTTACCATATCATCGCAGTATGTGAGAGTATTCGAGTTCATACTCGTACAATACGCATATCACTAACGTATCTCCCGTAGGTCAACCTATCCCACTTTGGTCAGGATCTCGTTGCGACGCCGACATCGTCCGATGTTAAGCCGTCGGAGACAACCGGCAGCAGTTTGTGGGACCAGCTCGCGGACGACGCTCGCGGCCTTGGCGGAGACATTACCGATGGCATCAATAACATCACCAATGAAGTTGCCGACAAAGTCACCGAGGAGCTCGGTATCTCGCAGTGGTATAGCTTACACGTCATGGCCTTTTGTGAAGGAATGTTTTCGCCAAATGCATCAGACCCCAGCGCATGGTATAACTTAACCAACTGCACAACACAAAAGCCAGGACGTATGTACTATTCTTGATAGCCGTTTGAGCAGATATGGTACTAACCCCATCATCTATAGTCAGGCTCAACCTCACTGAAATTCTCGACCACGAAATCAAGGCTGGACCTCTACACTTGAATGTTAACCAGATAAAAATCCCCAAAGCAGTTCAAAATGCCATTGATACAGTCAACGACGCGCTCCTTGCCCTGCTTGTCATCTATGCGCTAGCGAGTGGCCTCTCCGGGCTATCCTTCCTAATTAGCTTGGCAGTCTTAGTCCTCATCCGAAAGAAAGTCAACATGCTAATCATCTGGGCCAACGTCGCCATTTCGGGTCTCGATACTCTGGTACTCCTAATCGGGAGCGCGATCCTCACCTACGTCAACAATAAAGGTGTCCAGGCGATCAATGACGCCGGCAAGGATGTGGGAATATCTGGTATTCGAGGGACCAAGTTCATTACGCTCTCTTGGGTTTCTTTCGGCCTCATGCTCTTCACGGCACTTTACTGGGCGCTGCCGACGCTAAAATATACAAAGAGATGGATCATCATTGCAGACAATTCCCGTCATCGCGGCGAAAAGACATTGCCGTACGCGCATAGTTTCAATTCGTAGAGGCGGCGACTTTTGCCATGTGGTTTTTTGTTCACGGCCGCGATCATTCTGGAGGCAAAGGAGAAATGGATTAAAAGCGACTTGCCATTCATTACCTATGCTAAGATGTTGACCTCAGGGTACCAATCACCTAACCTAAGTACCTAGGTAGGTGGTTGGTTTTTAGGTACTTGGCAAGATGGCTAGCTCTATAGACTGGGATGAACAGTTTGGCAGGCACAACTCTTCTCCTTTCAGCGGGAAAACACGCACCAAAAGAGGTAGCGAATAGATTCCAATGCCTTAGGTAGGTACCTATAATAATACATTAATATTTGTATATTTGTATATTTGTATACCTCTACCTGCGTGCTGTGTAAAGTACCTACCTAGCTAGGTACAAAGGTAGGTAGGTACTCTTTGTCGCACAGATGCTCTCTTGTCTACCTAAGTGTCGCAGGTCGGATGCCGTGCAGTAGATTACCTACCTTAAATGGATCATCACACACAGACAGGTACAAGGAAAGCAACAAATGCAACAGGCGCAGGGGTGATATCATGCATCCATTTCATTGCAGATTCCGTTGTTATAACTTGCAATAACTAAGATAAAGGAAGGCGTGATTGTCGTCTCCCCACCTCTAGCTCGATTTGTCCCCGCGACGATCCTCTTGATCCTCTCATTCGCTTCTTCCTCTTGATCTCCTCTTGATATCTTCCCGATATAGTCGGTAATCCACTGCACTCTGAAAAGCCTAATCCGACCAACTCTCTCTTTTTTTTTTTCGACAATCCAACTGGTCCCTTCATAACATCGCTTTTTTTCTCTCCCACACGCTTCCACCATGCCTCTCCTCTACGGCTCATCGTCAGGAGCTCACGATGACGAGCAACGCAGCTTGCTCGAGCAGGGCGAAGAACGAGCAAAGCGCATGTTCGCGGGTTTTATTGACTTTGCTTTCTCCGGCAACATTCTTGAAATTGCATTTGGCTTGATGTCAGTTACCTAAAACTTTTTCCTCTTTTATCAGATCTCAGCTTGTCCGGAATCTTTTTGATAGTCCTAGTCCCGTCCCCTGCCACAGACCCCTGTTCACACCTCCATGACTCCATGATGTCCCAGCCTACCCAAATGAGCTATGGGCTGCGACCTACGCCACTGGGATCAACTTCATGCTGACAGCAACGACACAATTGAATAGTCTAGCCAATGCCTTCACGACCGTCACAAATTCTTTTGTCAATGACATTCTCCTTCCGCCCTTGTCTGTTCTCCTCCCTTTGAATCGCAACATGGACGAGAAATTCTTCGTTCTCAAACCAGGCCCCAACTACGAAGAGCAGCAGGGGTACAACACAATCAGCCTGGCGCATGAGGATGGTGCTGTGATTCTAGCCTATGGGTAGGTTTATACCAGTAATCAAGCGCCAAGACTTTAATACCAACTACCTGTCACGACAGTGGATTCATCCGTCACGTTGTCAGCTTTCTCTGTCTCGGAATCATGCTTTACGCTCTCGCCTGCCTCTACCAGTGCTTCTCGAAAGATAACATTATCAAATACACAGTCAAATGCCGCTATTGCAAGAAACGCGTCAGCGCGAAGGTCCGTGACTACCATTGATGCGTTGGTTTGGGGTATTACTGACTCGTTTAGGCTATCCGCTGCGTCAACTGCACTAGCTGGCTCGACGGCCGTGAAGAACGCATGCGCTAAAACTTCATTCTTACCTGCGACTACACTCACTACATACACAGGCTCTAGAAACATGTGTATCTCCTTATGTTCAGTCAGTGAGCATGATTTATAGATTTTTTGCCCCGATTGATTCTATACTCATGATGATTTTGGACTCGGCATGGTTTTACGATTAACAGCGGGCTGGATTTAACCTCTTTCTGCCGACTTTCTGCATGGATATACCCAAGACAGCAAACGTGTATATATACAAACGCCAACCTCGAAACAACAGAGAAAATGGTTTACCCACTACCGACATCGCGCTTCTTTTTCATACACGGCCCCCAAAACTTAGTCGGCGTACCCGTGGGCAGAGGTGGAAACCCACCACCCCCCGGGAAGCCAGGCCCCGGTGGCACCCCGGTCGGGAACCCGCCTGGGGGAATGGTGAAGTTCCACCTAGGCGAAGTATCGACACCTCCTTCCTTGTAGTACCAGGCACCCGCCGAGACCATGGCATTATGGTCAGCAGTACCATTGATACCAATCGTGGCCCACATAAGCAACCCATCATTAGGATCCTCGCTTAACATGACATAGTCCAGAAAGGGGTCATAGTCGCGGCTCGCCTGCTGTGCCGTTAAGAAGTCCTCAGTGTTGTGAATCAATCGGGCCGTATTTCGTATATAGGGATTCATTCCCTCAATGGCATTGATCAGCTCCTGATCGAAATACAGCTGTCCAACTGCGACAATCGGAGTCAGGAATCGCCATTTCGAGCAGGCTTTCTAAGCGCTGGGATTACTTACTATGGTTGACCGTCCCGCCCGTATACGTCCCGTTATCGAGGAGCTTAGCGCCGCGGTTGGTGGTGACATGGATGTGATTCACACGCCCTTGGTAATGCCCCGGGAATAAAGTCTCGAAGTTGGCTACGCCCTCAAGATCCGAAATCTGTACTCCGCGTAGATATGTTGTATTAAGGCCTGCGCCATTCACCACTCCTGAGTATATACCTGTTGCGTTCGCATGCCATAAATCAACTAGCATGTTGGGGACTGGAGCGCAGGTTGAAATATCGACTATGATAGTGTGAAGTTAACGGCTTTTTCTCCGGAATTAAAGAAAGAGAGAGGTGCAAAGACTTACCAAACTGAAGGTCCAAGTGAATTGGGATTCCCTCCTCAGTCTCGACGATGTTAGAACGAATGAATTCGCCACCAACCCAATACGGCCCAATAATAGTCTCAGGCGCGAGTCCGATAGTGGAGTTAGAAGCGAATATTGTGCTGTGAGGTGTCGACTTTGACCAGTCGCTGTGTATATCTGTCTGATCGTGACACGTCTGTAGGTACTCATCTAGGATATCTTGGTTCTGTCTAGCCTTCATGCGTGCTAATTTCATAGTCAGTGCCTTCGAACCCCTCCTATAGTCATTCCTGCCCCTGCCGTCTTGTGATGGGCCCAAAGTACGCCTAGTTATTGCGAGTTAAGGTGGCATAACCTACTATGTTCAATATCTCGCTTCTCACGCAACTCTGCCGCCTTAGCAGCACGCCGTAAAGCGGCCCTTCGTGCCATTATCTGCCCATTCGCGCTACTCTTGCACTTGGCCAGAGCTGCCTCGGCATTTCGAATTCCGAGTTCATTATGATGAAGGTCCCGCCGGCGTTTAAGGTGCTCACCCGGGTGTGCAAGGCTCGCACCACAAAGAGCTACGAGCGATAGAATCCGAAAACCCACCATTGTGACCGTTGAGTCAGGCCGGGCGATGTGTATATGGTTGCAATCTACGGCTCCAAGGTGGTAAGACGCTCTTTCATCTTTAATATTCCGGCATTTTGGCAGTGACTCTTGAGACTTGATATACATATCAGCTTTCTACAGTCTCCTTAGAACAGTGTTATTATTTATCAATCGGCAATAATTCCCAGCCAATCCCCGTCTCTGCATATCAGCTTAGCCGAGACTTAGGGATTACGTGGACTTTACAGATTACCACACCTCTAACTGGCTGATTGATATTGGCCTAAGATTTTCAGTGGGCTGCTTTCCAAAGGTGGCATGACTTCATTTGGTTACGACTTTACGACCGTCTCCCCATCTGCCGACCCTTTGCTAGTTCCTGCAATTATTTTTACGCTGGGAATCCGTGTTGCCAAGAGTCAGACACCAGCTTGCGCGTAAATATTTATTCGTAACTTGATATGGGTAGAAGCCTTTATGAGATGAGCGGCTGAATTGCGAAAACCCCGTATACCGTATTTACCCCAGATTGACTGCGGCGCTGATCAATGTCGGTAGCACTCGATTTCAAGGCTTTTATTTCTCCGCTACCCTAAGTAAGTACTCCAGATCTACTTTCCTTGAGCTTGCCAAGGCGGCCAGCTAGGGATGCCATCGGATGTTCCTTGGGGGAAGTGATAATGCAATCATGAAGAGCTGGTTGTGGTATATGTCTCAGTCCGACAGTGGCTCAAGTAGGTTGCATTGTTTATAGCATTGGTTTTCGTAGCCGTATTTGTACATCCCTTCATTTGTGGTCATCAAAATACTCGTTCTATACTAGATTGGCCTACGTCAATTCTATGTACCCTAGGAGAGTAAGCACAATACTGCATCAGTACTTCTACCCACCACATAGAAGAATTACTGCCATCTGTCCTTGGCATCGGTAGACGTAGTCAAAGTTTCACTAGTCCAAATGATTTGATACCAAATTTTCATACCACTTCGAAGAGCCGATAATTATATCTTGAAATGTTAAAACGGGAGATGACTTGGGATAGATCTTATCGCATGGTTGTCGTTTCACCAGGCATGAGGCGTCAAACTATATCAGACTGCTAAGCAATCGGACGAATAAGGAACATTGTGGGAGTAATAAAAGGTCCGATGATGAGAATCCACCGTGAGTGGTCTTGATATACACGGCTTCTTCGCATCTTCCTTTGAAGCTTGGTGTTTTCTTGCTTTCCCACGAAAGTTTCGAGTATTTGTGCTAGCAAAACCGACGAATCTGAGGCTACAAACATTACTGCCTTACATTCTCCAGCGGGCGTGCGGGAATCTAAGGGAAGGTAACGAGGCCCTACAGCACGACAGTACAAGAAATTTGAGGAGGCCCCCGTGGAAAGAGTCGATGCTCCGGACACGGCGCGTGTATGTACTTCTATACCTTGCTCCAAGACTTTGCATATTTATTCACTCTTAATCCGTTCCGGTCGCTGAAATTTTAAGATACGGTGTCCCGCTTAACCCCCCTTTCCCAGGAATTATCATTGACATCTCGTTCAATGTATATCAAATAAAGATGATTTTTTGGGATCATTAGCCTAACTGGGCTAGCGAGCGTCATGGAACAGAAGTTGCCTATTTTCCAACAAATCTCGGGCAGGTATTGTATGTGTCTCGAGCTAGGGATGCTACGTCGAAATGAAGCTAGATATGGTGCTATTCCGTAGTAAGGATGAGGCTTGATGATTACGTTGTCAAGCATCAGCCCCTCTCTCAGCTTGAGCTCGATGCTGCGTATCACCCAACACCGATCGAAAGTAAGGGGACCAAAAGAAAAATCATGAAACTTGACAGTACTGTAAAAGGAAAAACAGTCACAAGAGAGTAACATTAGCTTAAACAGATCATGAGAGTAATATCCAGTCGTAGTCCTTTCTCTTTGAAAGTCAATTATACATTCATCTTACATAGAATTCGCCGAACAGTAGGTATCATGAAAGCCGTTACCAGTCCAATGAGGGCATCAACGTCACGAGAGAGATCGGGCGTGAGGAGTAAGACGGAGATTAGGAAGACTTATGAGGGTGACGCCCTTTCGGTCTAACATGTTCGTAAGGTCGCCAAAGAACAGTCCAAATAAATCTCAAGTCAAACTGGTCATGGTATTTGTCATAATCTCTGTATAGGGGCGTAGTAAACACTCGTTGTTACGCAGAGAGCCTATACTACCTATTCTGAGTGCTGATTCCTAATATACGGAATATATCTTTGTTTAAGAGATGTGACACTAGTTATGAGTTTTCCACTGCCATAAATCACTAGGAATATTCTAGAATAGTTAGGGTAAAAACGTGGCCTAGAAAGTGTTTAAGGAGTGTTTTCTCTAGATCACGGACATAATGTTTAGAATGGCCTCTTGCGGGTACCGTCACGGCCTCCACCAAGATAAGCAGCTCTCATGAGCCAACGGGCGGGAAACGACTGGGTGAGCGTTATGGCCAGGAGCTTCGCTACGCATTAATGATATAGCCTACTCCAGATCTTGAACCAAGGATGGCTGCTCGGGTTGTTTAAATATTATATAGGTGTTGGGGATTCTGTGGTGCCTGAGTGAGCTCATATCGTACTCTTGGAAGAGCTCTAATAAATCGTGTCGGGGCGCGAGCCGTTTTTCTCTGCCCGTGTTTCAACTCTAGGGAGGAATTCAGGGGCTTATATTCTTACCTTAACCTGTTACTTTACCGGGTGACTCCTATGGCCGCCAGCGAAACCTACGAATTAGATGTACGGAATAGAACCAATAGTCTTATGATTGAATATGAGGGGCGAAGAACGGCCAAAGCGCCAGGCATTAGCAAGGGCGTAGCCAAGCACTCAAATATGACGGTCGTGTAGCAGCCTTAATAGATGCGAAATCTTGCACATAAACTCATTCATTCAAGTTTCCCTTAGTGAGAATAGTAGTCTAAAAGGGGGGGGAGGGGAGTGTTGTTGACGGTTCCCTTGATTGTCTGGCCCTCGTGGTTAGGCTAGGGAAATCACTCTCAAGATAAATAACCGTGACTAGCCCATGGATCCCGCTTGTATAATACGTGTTATTAGATCTACATATGTAAGACGTTTATGGCTAATCTCAAGTCGTAAGCTTAAGCGTATTCGCTATGTAGACCTTTTAAGGTAACTCACTGTCTTGGGTTACGTGTGTTGTATTGGGCGTCCTCTTAATGTATGAACGAATATTGTTCTGCGAGGCCTTTTATTCCGTCAAGCGGCCCGATCATCCATTACTCCTCACAATCTAAATAAATTTCCGCCAGCTTTTAATGAGGTGCATGCAATCGGGCCCAACGCATATTAGATAGAGCCATATAGGCGTTAGTTGATGGATGTTCTGTCGAGCCTACCAACGTGTTCGTAAGTTGCAGTTTCGCTCGTGAGTCGTGGTGTAATACAAAGTAGACTAAAGCCGACACAGTAAAGGTTCTAGTGACGGAATTTTCAATTCGGCTTCACAAGATCACCCAAGGATGGATATCAAAATGTGCGGGCCAGCGGCACGACAGTCCTGGGTGAATCTGTGTAATCGGGGGGGTTCATAACGTCACAAGGCCGGGGTGTGAGTAAAAGCCGGTGGCAGATGGATAACCTACACATGAACGCCAAAAATAAATTAAAACGAAAAAAACAAAACAAAACAAAAAAACACATTGTCTCCATTGAGGCCAATATACATACAACATGAGAATCAGCCTCTATCTAAGTACCTGCCTACATACCTAGGTACCTAACCTACATGTAGGTAGGTACAATAAACAGTACCTAGGTACCTACCTAGACTACCTACAGGTAGGTAGGTTAGGTAGGTAGCTTGACCCACCCTTAGCTGGCCTGCTTTTTCCCGTATTGTTTGCTTGTGGCGCCATGCAAGGAAGGGAAGGTAGCTGTGCCACAAGAGGCTTAGTTATTCTTCTTCTTAGGTATTAGGTATTATTATTATACCCAGGTACTTTAAAGCTCGCCTCGCAGTGCGCGTCAGTCCAAACATCATCTCACAAGCATCCACCATCACCACAGAGTACAAACTACAAACTACAAACTGTGGCGTTTCCCTCTCTACTGTCTGGACGTACATATATGATGCCGCAACATTGACTTTGCCTTCTTGATACTGATCTGGCCACTAACGATAATGCGCACCAAGTTTTCCTGCCAGTCTTGGACTAAAGGTATTATTGGCGTTGAATACTCCAAAGGGACCCCCCGATACTAGAAGAGAAATTCCACCTTAATTGCATTATCTCTAGACGTAGCCACGGCTGCCACCGCAACATTCGCCGGCCTTAGACCGAGTGAGGTCGCCATGCCGTCGACCGTTAATCATGATGACTGGGACTTGCCTCGGCTAAGAGCCTCGATAGGCTTCGAGGTGAGGTTATGATGCAGCCCAATCTTCTACTATTGCCTTCAATCCGTGGCTGACTAGTTATCTATTGCCTTCCTAGGATGATTACCAGTATTTATCACCAGATGATCAAGATACAGGTAAGAAGTCGCCTGCAGCATGACGCTTAATGCGCTAACACTGACGGGAGAATTCTTTGACGTCAAATTTTATCCATATGCGGATGACACGCATGACCCTATCTTTGCCGCTGTCAGTAAGAAACACGTTCGTCTTCCCGCTCCGTCATGGCGAAAGCCCTATCTGATGGTGATTAGGTCGTCGTATATCGACTTTCAAATAGAATAAGCCCCCCGTACGAGCTTATACAATTGATTAGGGACGATGATGTAGGTCACCCGAGAATTCTCCCAATTGACCATCTCAGTAATTGTTGGTAGCAAGATGCATTGAATTGCAGCTGTACCTGGTCCAAAGAGCCAGAGACAGAGGCTCCTTGGTTATGTGTTGCGGGTCGAGACTCGAAAATAAAAGTATACGATGTCACAAAGGGCACGTTAGTGAAGGTAAACTGTCGTTATGCATCAAAATAGCGTACGTAGCCTATGCTAACGAAAGATACGGTCATATCTAGGTCCTTGTTGGCCACGGGGGGGTAAGCCTGCAAGATTCCAATCGATTGAATACTGCTCAACCATAATTAGGAAATAAACGATCTCGCCACATGTCCCGCTGACAGTCTTTTGATTGCATCAGCATCCGACGATACGACTGTTCGCATTTGGAGCCTTGACCCAGCTTGGGCAAAGCAACCTTGTGTATGCCTGCTTGCGGGAGAAGGTCATTCGGCGCATCTCTTGACCGTCGTAAGTTGCTGGTTGCTTGTAGTTTGGTGTCTGCCTTGGTTGAAGGATATGGCTGATGGCTCAAAGGCTTTTCATAGTAGCGGGAAATATGTTCTCTCAGCCGGCCACGACAACGTCGTCTGCTTAGTAAGTACGACTAAGGCACAGAAAGTTCGGTATGTTAACGTGGCGTAGTGGACACTACCTGATCTGCCACCTCAGCAGAGCGGGAGGAATCCGCCAGAGCCCGTTGTAATTCACTACCCGCACTTCTTTACTTCCGAGGTACACAGTGGTATCGTCGACTGGTATGTGTTATCATGGATCTCTGACTACGGGTTTTGGTCTATTAACGTTTCGTCAAGCGTGGCTTTCTTTGGAGACCTTATATTATCTCGAGCTTGTCACGAAGATATCATCGTGCTTTGGCGCATTGAAGGTTTCTCATCTCAAGATCCACCTCCCACCACAACTGAAGCTCCAACAACAAGCGACCCAGAGCGACTTACTCGTTCTGCATTCGCACCAGCGACAGCTTCGTCGTGCCCACCGCAATACACCCGGCTGCTTCAATTCTACACACCCAACTGTGGTCATCAGTTCTATCTTCGTTTCAAGCTATATCATAGAAAGGGAAAGCATCCGGTTCTGGCGTTCGGGAATGCCCATTCGACCATATTCTTTTGGGATCTTGCACGCCTGCTGGGTTTTCACGACTTTATAAATGAGTTAAGAGATCCGGCTCGGGATCAGTTACAACCAATCCATCGTCCAGGATGGCTAGTACCAATCCAACATAGGCCCAAGGGGGATGCCGTTAACAAACTAAAAGAGTCTGCAAGCGACAGGGACTCGGTATTCTCAGGCCGCACGAGTAGCGTAGATGCCGAAACTCATGTCGATCTTAGTGCTAACTACGGACAAGAAACTCTTGACTCATGGGAAGGGAAGTATGACTTGACTCGGGTTGAACAACCGGTCAGAGCCCATGCACAAAGCAACATCACTGTTAAGGACTTTGTTGGGCGCCAAGTTGCGTGGAGTGCTCATGGTGACTGGTGTGTAGTCGTAGGGAGCAAGAACCTCGCTATCGTTCTACAACGCTGGGCTAAGAAAGACACTGTGAGTAACACCCACTAAGCCAAGCCCTCACACAAAGTCAGATAACCAACCACTAGCAAGATGCCATAAGCGCGTGGCATATATAGCAAATAGCGGGCAGGGCAAGCAACATGTAAATAGGCGGAACCACCGACGGAGATGTTTTCGGGGCCCCCTTGCAACAGCAGGTCATTATCTAAGCCCATGGTTGACTTATACAACAAGGCCCTGATACGCCCACTACTACCCTCACTTTTACTAGATCAAGGCCCAGTTGCCGCACCGACAACGGCCTCCTAGCAAGTTTTGTAGTTATAGAGAAGATCTGTAGCTGATTCAATCAAAATTTCCAAACGCGAATATTGTACGAGTATTTTGTACTAGTTATTAGAGATTCACGAGTCGAATCAGTACTAATATCTGCTACTTTCGAATCGCTGCTCGAACTCGGGATTTCACCATTCTCGGTGAACACGAAACCGGAGGATACTTGTGGTCGTCAGCTTATATGATGACTGCAGTCTTATGATTTCCATTCAGCTAAGAGGCGTTCTTGGGCAGCCGATCGATCCATAGTAGCCGGATCTCCTAGGAAATCTGATTCGCCCCCACCTCCTATCGTCGGCCTAAAATCCTGGGGTTTGTAACAGCCGTGATTCAAACACGCAGGCCTTGTAGCTAGGTGTTTTGGATAATCGCATAGCCATCCCACATCCTATTACGTACTCTAGTGCCGACCGGCTCGTCGTATAGAGCGTGCCGAGGATCATGGTGGCGCTGCTGTGGCAGCTGTAATATCTTCACCTGCGGGGAGCATCTCCGGGCACTTGAGGATCACGGACGCCTTTCGAATCTCACGTGTATTATACACCAAATTTTATTTGGTAATGAACGGCTTGGACCTAGAACTCGTTTTGTGCCACGACCGAAAGGACCTGATCCTTGTGAGACAATATTTGGAGTTCGTGTTGCTGCCCGCTATATAGGTCAAGTGATGCGGATCTCACAGCGCTAGTGAGCTATGGCTTAGAATATAGAACACAGTCCTGAACATCACCACTGGTGGGTGAGTCCGTACGGTCGTCATCATATTTGGGGCTTGTCGTACGATCAGCATGATTCAACGAATGCTCACAGCCCTACGCAACCTCCCGAAGCGAGTCAAGATGTGCATTTAGAATGATGGTGTGCGGCGAGTCCTACGCCGTGGGCAGGTAGGAAGGAGGTCCCGTGATTGAACACCGCCGGAGTCAACACTGGGGGGATCTGAGATGAGGTTTATAGCGACTGTTGTATTCATGGGTATAAAGACCCGGCTTGTCACCCAGTCTACGGATTGCAACATTCCAAATCTTCATCGCAACATCATTGCAAGGCAGATTCGACAGATCACTATTCTATACCAACGCTTGACACAATATTCCTTCCACGTTTCCAGCCCACACAATGAAGTTCTTTACTGTCGCCGCCCTCGTTGCTACGGCCCTAGCCGCCTCAACTAGCTTGGACTCCCGCGGAGCGCAGTGCACGCCCCCCTCCTATACATGCAAAGCTGATGTCTCGGGATGGCTTGTGTGCAATGTCGATGGAACATGGCTGGTTCGTCAATCATTCGTTTAGTTGAATAGTTATTCACGTTTCTTACCGCACTTCCCTCCACTACACATTCCCCTCTTCCAGGATAAGAATAGCAACGCGATGTCCCTCTGTGTCAGTGTGTCCCGAAGCTAATGTCCGTGCCTTATCTACTAGGATGGCGGCTCGTGTCCCAAGAACACCAAGTGTAAGCCCATCAACAACCTGCCATACTGCGTTTAAAATCCCCAAGCTTGCGGAACGTTTGTCGGTTAGGGATTTAGTTTAGGATATGGCGGAGGATTCAGTCCGTATGCGCTTAGGGAATTGGGCCGGTCATTTCATTCAGGGCAACGCCGTGTTATATGTCAATACTCACTCTCGTTAATGACACAAACAATCATCAACATTACCCCCGGCGAGGCCAGGAGTGTGCCGAAGTAGGTCCCCGTAAGCCTTTATTATTACCGTGTAACGGTATATTGATCTCAAACTCTGCGAAATTGACCTAGGATGTAGGAGACTTACGTATTACTAATACAGCCCTTTGAAATCGATAGCCTTGACAAACCAAGTGATGTTCAATTGCTAAAAACCAGAGACGATATTTCCAGTTAGAATTATAGGTAGCTTGAAGAATAAATTTTGACGAACATTTTTCATGCATCACAGAATGCCGTTTTTCTCGGTAACATCTCACTATCACATTAGGTGTATCAATGTCATTATATCGGAAGTTGTTCAGAGACATAGGCTAAGCTTGAATAAACGTTCAATTATGTAACCTATTTCAGGTAAAATGCTAGAATTGAATACTAAGAGGGAAATAAACGCGAGCTATACCCAGCGAAGCGGTATAATGGTGAATTAAGCGCCGGTTTCAAGCCCACACAGCTGGTGTGTTAATTTGCACGTATGTAATGAGTTTGAATCCATATCCGTTATATAAGTGAAATCTTTTATGATATTAGATTTCCTTATTTGAAATGGCACTGCCTTTATGGCACTCTCCTCGTATATACTCTAGAGTACAGGGCCTAGCCTTATATACTGTTAATCCGTACAATGGATCAGCAGCGTTGTTTTCCCCGTCACTATTATAGTTGGTGACGATCTGTGTTATGCAGCCTTACATTTACGTGAATGTAAGCCGTTACTAACATGCATATCGGCATATGAACGGGTGCCAGACTCATGGAGCTAATCGTTTGGTGACAAACCCCAGGTGACTTTTCACAAATAATAGAGTTTCGGGATGGTATTTTATAAAGTCAAGTCTTCGCTAGCTCATTTAGTCCATGGCGACCCAGAGGTATTCGGATAGTCCTGTTACACTATTAATAACGCCGCTCTCTAGTAGCTATAACTGAATTTTGCCGATGCCATTTTAAACTAAACGAATTGAGTCTTCAGGGGTCGAGTGTCGTATGTAGATTTTCCAATCTCTCCTACGACCGCCCGCCTAAGCTGATAATATTGTCTTCTTTGGATGAACATATGGGACTCGACCCCGGCCTTTTCCCACCACCCGAGCCCTGGCGTGGCCCCTTGAGAAACAAAACGGGGAGAGATATATTATGAGACCTTGTGTTACGGTCCCATATATAAGTGCCTGCAAACCGTCAAGTGCCCAACTTGACAACGTTCTACTTTTGGTAGTGTTGTGGCATAGTGTTGCAGTTCTATTCCATGACACCTTGGCTTATGATGGCTATAAGCCGAGGATAGTGACTACAAGCTCCGCTAATTCCTAGGAAGGGCAGATCGTTTCTCAGTTGCCCAAGGAGTTCAAAACTTACGCGGCGGTTGCGGTACACGAAAGAATCTGAAAGCCATTGGAAGCGGTCAGTTCGGACGAGACCGCTTCTAGGTCCGCCCCTAAAAAGCCCAGCGGAGGAATTGCTCGACACATTGGGGGGGGTTCGAAACTGTCTTAGCCACTGTCTACACTCTTGTTATCATCGCCTAGATCTTAATGAGTCCTCTTTCTTTATGGAATGATCTAGGGAACTGCTGGGCTATCTGAAAGCGTCGAGACCGTCAAATTCCTTTTCCGACCTCTTTAGCATTAGGCAGTCCAAGCAGAAGATCTTTACACCACCACAATTAACCAGTAGACATTTTGGTAACAAAGTGTTCAATACTATTAGTTATTTTTAAAAAATTTCTATGCCAAAGCCACCTATTTTTCTTCTCCTCGACAAGCGGTAAAGACATTAAGATAAAATTCAGGTTAGATGAATGAAATAATTTAGTAACTTTCAACAACCCGGTCAAGTTTCCAGTCGACATAAACTACTTTGTAACCATAATCTTTGGAAGAAAAATGACTTATAACGGAACGAAAACACTGATAAATGCCAAACGTGTCTTAATCCTCTAGCGAACTGGCTCGCTAGATTTCATCTACCGCGTTGCTTGGTTGTTGCTTGTGAGATAAAGCGAAGAATGAAGTGGTTGTCGTCAGGTCATTCGATAATTTCGAATTGCTTAGTTCGCTTTATTCTGTTTATCTCACGTTATACCAAGTTTGAAAGCGAGACATGTTACTAATTGGATGCTAGACAGTGGCTCTCTTCGGGATCTCAAGCCACCCACCGCCTTTTTCCCTCTGTGTCTACTGGGTATTGTCGTCGCAATCGCCGAGCTCCCGGGCTACATGAACTTTTGATCGCATAGGCTGCCGGTTAACGAGCCCAGTATGTGGGTTTCGGCGACAGGGCAGGCATCTTTTCCTTGAACCTAGACTACCTAGTGGTTGGTCTGGTCGCCGTTCGGAGTCCGCCGTTCGAAGCCGACTTTAGCGGTATTATTAGGGACATGAAGAAGGGAATCAAACTTGGTCAACGGTGACACGAAAGCTGCAGGCGGGAACGCAGCAAGCAGTACGCTAAGTGTGGTAGGAGAATGCTCTTTTGCCTTTGAATGTAAAGCGCAAGAAAGACGAGTAAAGGTCTGGAGACAAGAGAAAGCTTTCGTAGGCGCTAGCGTTTATTTGGGAGTTTATAGAAAGAATTTTATCAACCCTCATAGTGTGGAATCAAGTTTATACACCCACCGAGCCGAGGTTGTTTTCTCCTTTCTACGCTATATGTTTGACGTCACGGCATAATATTACCCCTCCGTGGGTCTAACAGCAAACTAGGCACAGCCAGCTCACTTGTTTCCTTTTGTTACAATTTGACGATATGTAAACATAGGCCGCCTGTTGGTGTTTGGTAGATAGGAGCTCCTTTAGTGAACTTCAGTAGAGTTTCGAGATTATGGGTGCCCAATAGAAATTTCACGCATCCGTGATACTACTTGCGCTCGTCCCTCGTACGAGTTTCAGTCTTGTATAAGGCCTACTACGGGGAATGCACACATCGTACCCGACCTAGAGAACTTACCAAGCGTTACAACCAACTTCAAACCCTAGATCAAGCGGATGACGGCTAGGTATCACAACACTACCAAAAGTAAATTGTAGTCAAGTCGGGCACTTGACCATCTGCGGCTTATGGTATACGCACAGAGCCCTAGTAGAGAACGTGACTCTACAAACATCCTACCCCCCAACCTGAGTGTCATGTGACCACTGCCTAGAACAAAGAAGGTTTGCCTATATCTTGCTAGCAGATCGGCAATACCTGCGCCGTCCGCTCTACAACGTCGATATCTCCCCCAGCCATTACGTGATAGCACTGAATTCTTGCAGAACAATGTACAATAACCATAATACGCCCGTGTTGGCAGGGCTTCAAGTTGGCCTCCAAGCCCCCTAGGCTCCTGACAACCATGTTTCTACTCGAACGATTGGGGCCGGTGGCACCATGGACAGCAAAGCCTGGTACTGTACTATGTCAATAGCTCAGAGGAGCGACTATAGTAAGTCTCGCAGTTGCCTCACACAGCCAATGCCGTGTCGGTGTAGCGTTGCTATGCAGCGCGTTAGGTCGCCCTCGATTACGAAAAGGCCGTTCCGTGTGATAGAACATAACTATATCATCAAAGGTTGAATTCGATTTAACCCCGACACCTAGCCACCGTCGCTGGAACTTGAATTAGAAGATGGGTGCCGCCGCCCCAATCAAACGAGGAGGGAGCATGGTTTCAGCCGTAAGGGTAAGCCAGTATTGGCCGCAGATAGCCAAGTGCCTGGCTTAACAAGGTTCTATTTAACTAGTAGCGCGCCGATATAGCCTTTGCTTACCCGATTTGGTATTCTGTCTGTAGATGTCACCGGATGACACAAGCAGTAGTAACTGTTCAGATGAAATGGGCCGATCTTGGCAACCTCGCATCCGGCCGTACCGACTTCTAGTGAAAGAAATTACTAACGCTGTGACTACTGTGTACTACAGTGCAGTGCCCTACGGGCTTGCTGGCACCAACGCGCGCGCGAGAGAGAAGGCCGTTGTTTGGCTGGGCATTATTCGAATAGAAGGAGGGGCAGAGAGTGAGGTCATCTGCTCAACTCATCCGGATTTTTCTCCGAAAGGACACATCTCGTCCTCTTCTCTGTACTACCGCCGCGTTGCCTAATTAATAGAGGATACTGATACGTGTGCCCTCTTGTCTCTACCCCCCCCCCCCCCCCCCTCCCCATAATTGAGAGTAATTATAATCGCAGTGACCACCATGCATTTGACGTGTTACACTGCAGAGTACCATACGGAGAGCATGTTACGTGGAAGTTGCGGCCAGGGAGTTAGTGAGTGTGCTACTGTCAGGCGGTGCCGAATTCGAAATACGAGAATGGTGCTTTTACTTTACCGAAACGATGTCTCCATAGTGTAGGTAGCCCAGAACGGTAGCCCGTCAAAGCATGCCCGGCGCGATCTATACGGATGTGTGCCATCTGGGTCGATATATAGGAAACTAAAGCAGCGTCGAATTTTGTTCAGGGAACGTATCTGCCTTTCATACGCACACTGCCAGCGTGTGTGTAACTCGGAACATCTTAGTCTACGGCTTATTATATCACGGTAAGACCTCATCATAGGAAAATATATTTTCAGATAGTCTACTTTCCCGCAAAGTTTTGCGCATCTTCCTTATCGCACCCTCGTTCACGTACGGCCGAGTCTACCCCCGCCCTAGAACGAGGCATCCTTATACACTAGTTTAGAGTACTAAAAGACGATTTTCAATAAATAAGGAGATGGTAGGAACTTGAGCGTGGATTCTGATACGGGCCTTGACCGGTCGCGCTTTTAGAAGCCAGCGAGCTCCGGCGAATAGAGTATCAAGAATGTTCGAATTGGCGATGGTGGCTATTGATATGGGTTATTCATGGCAATAACCTCGAGTCTATTGAATGCGTACTGGTTTGGTCCTCTACGCGGTTATCTGGGTATCATTGTGTAATGACTTCTAATACGTCCTAAAATCTGAAGTTCTAGGTTGGAGCTCTTATATGTTTGTTTTTATAGTATTATAATTGCATTCACCTCGAGTGCAGGGAGAAATAGGTAAAGCTAATTCAATTGATTTTTTCGTGGAATTTCGTTACTAATGCTATCATCATTCCGTTCAATCACAATGATCTCTCAATATGGGAAGGGCTGGAAGAGGCACGGTTATGGTCTATCAGTATTATATACTATAATATTACATACCTCATCGCTTACCCCAACGGCAATTCGCCGTTCACAATGAGAGCGGACATGTTCCTCGGAAGGATTATGAGCGACCCTTGTAGCCTGATTTCATTTATTATATAATAATCTTTGCCTTGAGCCATGTTTTCGGGGCGCCTAGAGACCACGAGGAAATAATTAGCATGCTAAAGATGGAGAGCAGCACCGAAGCTGTTTCTTAGGAGATTCCATTTTCGCGTGAATCGTGTAGTATTTAAGTTACCTCCCCGCTCATTACGGCTCAGCAGTTCAACAGCATCGGTAGGTACGGGCTGATAGCTTACATACGCCTTGGCCTCATGGCTTTGGGTTCTTCACATTTCCTAGTATAATCATATTTCTCCACTCTCTCAAAAACCCCCTCGGGTGATAAGGCGCAGCCCTTCCAACATGCTTACATCTCTTAAAAAAATGCAATCGCCTTTATGCAAATAACATAAATGGTAGCCAGACGTGGCGGCAACATTCAGAAACGAGATACAGAGCACGGCTGACATGTCGTTGATTTATTAATTATAGGCGGAGAGATTCCTAGTTGAGTCCTTAGATCCATTTGGCGTCAGTGAAACTGAAGTTTGGCACGCAAAAAGGCAATACGAAAAGACTAGACTCCTTTAATGAATCGTTCATATATGTCTCTATATGTGAGTTTCAAGATTCTCGTACGGCTTGGTCGTATTAGCCCCTAAACCCGTTAACCTAATGTCCTGTATGCCGACAGACTTGCGATTTTCCGGAAGATTACGGGGATAGCATGATCGGATTCTATACACTTCAGACCTCGAATTTCAACTTTAAACTAATTAGCGCGGTCAAGATAAGTTGACTCGACAATTCATGGTTCGTGACGAGACTGAAGAGGCAGACCACCCGTTCGTATCAAAAAACAAAGGGGGATACTATACTGCTTTATCACTGTCGCGCCTAGTAACCCGACAGTCCAAACGGTAGTTCGTTTATAGAAAAAGCCTATGAACCTATTTTTATTTTATTACTTTATTTTATTTTATTTTTTATTTTTTTGGAACATATTTCAATTGTTTCATGCTCATCATTATTTCTCCCACAGCTATATTTACACGATTGCGTTGCGCTTACCATTAGTGGCCACCGATGCTCGTATTCGTATCAAATTATAAATTATACATACTAAGTATCAAGAACAGCCGCTTTACCCAAGAAAGGTAGGTCCCATCCGGTATGCTCGGTCGGCCATGGCAGCTCGTCGGAATAAGCGTGTCTCCGACGCTTTGTTGGAGATAGGATTTCAGGTCCACTCAGCCCGTCTCGTCAATTCTGTCTTGAGAATCTCATTCTCATTCAGACCGCAACAGTAATCGCACTGCGATGGATGGCCTCACCGGAATACAGCAGGCCGGATGGGCCGCAGCTGTACTGTTTGCACTCAGCGTCGCATACGTATGGCGGCTTAACAAATGGATGAGCGGGACGCCGCCAGAGGCCATCAATGCATCTCCATACCGCTGGGCGGATTCTGAAATTCATGCGACGTATAAGCGCATCAAGGCGAAACCGATCGACTGGACAAAACACCTCCCGCCCAAGGCCAACCGACGATATGTCGTTACCGGCGGCTCTGGTGGTGTCGGGGGCCAGATTATTCTCCACCTGCTCTTGCGCGGCGAGTCACCCGAAAGCATCCGGATTGTTGACTTCAGGAAGGTAGAGAGGTCCGATATGAAGAGCGGCGTAGCAGCCAATGTAGGCTTCGCGCAGGCCGATATCACATCTCCAGGTGCCACACAAGCTGCGTTTGACAAGCCATGGCCCTCAAGTGTAGCCAAGTTGCCGCTTACCGTGTTCCATACTGCTGCCCTCATTATACCAGGTGATAACTTCAACGCCGTTCGACAATGCCCAACTAACGCTAAGCACAGGTGAACGTACTCTTGGCACCTTTGAGCGCATTAAGAAGGTCAATGTCGACGGCACGCAGAACGTGATGGACGCGGCGAAGGCCGCGGGTGCGAACATCTTCATTATCACCTCTTCTGCCTCTGTAGCTAACCGACCAGCTACCTACTGGGGAAACCCATTCCGACGCTGGCCCAAGAATTACTTCCAATTTATTGATGAGTCGGATTTCGAGCAGCCTTTGGTTTCCCATGATCAATTCTTCGCCAACTATGCGCACACTAAGGCTATCTCGGAGAGAATGGTCTGCGAGGCAAACAGCCCAAACTTCCGGACCGGTGCCATTCGTCCATGCAACGCCATCTATGGGAGCAGTAATAATGACCAGGTAGTCGGTGAGTCTTGCCTCTCTCCCTTTTTTTTGCATCATCGCAGCCATTGAGCCCCGGACCCAGCTCACAGTCAATAGGCATGGTGTTACGTACTGGAGGCGCTCAAAGCTGGATGCCCAATATTGTCCAGAACTTCGTGCATAGTGCCCACATCTCACTTGGACAATTGCAATTTGAGGCAGCCCTGCTACGCAAGGAGATGCCCAAGTGCGCCGGGAGGCCGTTTATCATCACCGATGATGGGCCACCGCCTACGTATGGCGACATGTACCACCTATGCAAGATAACGGCCGAGACACCAGTGAAGCTGACTTTCCTCCCGCCGGCACTTCTCCTCATTCTCTCTCACATCGTCGAGCTAGTCTCTATCGCGAGCAGAACGCCCATATTGAAGTGGATCTTTTCCGAACCCAAGGGCACGCTTGCAATCCTACAGCCTGGCGTTTTTCACGCTGGCTTGAATTACGTGGGAACGGACAAGGCTGCGCAGCGGAGTGTCGAGCAAGGAGGACTCGGTTTCCGACATGCCCACACTACTATGGAGGGGATGTGCCAGCAGGTATTGGAATGGAATAATGAGCACAGAGCGTCAAGCTCTTGAATATTATTAAGCGGATAAATGACCGTTTGGCCACGCAGAGGCAAACCTTTTGAGGCCATGACATTACGATTCGCGAGTTCGGGTGTCTGTGCACGGCGTTGAACACGGCAAGAGCGACATATCACGTACATTATAAATTATACTTCGTGGGAAAACGTTACCTAGCGTGCTGATAGATTATAGACGCATTGATAGACGACACCTCATTGAAGCTTAACGCAAAACCTAGTCTTTGGCGAGGTTTTAGTGTTTGCGACATGAGGTTGGTTCTATAACCTATTACCTCGACCTTGCGAATGACTCTTCGTTCCCTGTCGTAGATGGTTTTAGAAAAGCGGATGGAAAAGGGGGTGTTAAGTTATTGTTAGGTGAAGACTGACTCGGCGACTGATGCTAATTCGATAGAGGTTCTTTTAGGCCTTGCATCAATACATATTCTCGATGAGGACCCAAGCAATCCACGTTTGACCCGAATAGTACAGTCTAGGCTCTGATGTATACGAGTATACATCTACATACTTGATCGAGGATATGCCTCCTACGGCATAGGCCTTCGTAGCTATATGTCCGAATGATGTAGTAGGCGTTGGCGTGTTCGAAAAGCCCACGACTTGCCATTTTATGCCGATCTCATGATAACGGGGAGTGAAGCTCATGATGCTCTCCGTCCATTTAGTCACATGCCTTTTCATTCTATTGGCCAAAAGACGACCCTAAATCCCGCGTTAAAAGTCGCAAGCCGAAAAAAGCAAAATGTAGATCAGATCTCCCCGAATTGAGATATCAATCGCATATTGTGGCAGTGATGACGTGCTCCAAGCTAAAGACGCGATCCCCAATGACAGACGAGGGACCCCTCATTCCACCATAATCGCCATCCCCTAGGAAGATTGGGGGTGTTCATCGATGATGCGCCTTGCCGCTTTCCATCCTGCTTTCGTGAGAAAGTGTATAAATAAAGCAGCGAGGGCGTAGCACGATGTTATAAGCTGCAATAACAATCAATCCCCGTCTATATCTCCCGGGTTACGTTATCCCCATCCGAGTACATCCTCACTCCTCTTAGTCAGCTGTCTAAATACAACACAGATATTAGCATCATGGCGTCTGAAATCCAGAAGAACCTCGTCGAGAAGAACGCTGAGTACGCTAGCACGTTCGACCAGGGCCACCTAGCTCTCCCGCCAGCGAAAAAGTATCTTGTTGGTAAGAGGCCCCCCCATCATCCCCTCTCCTGATCATATAATACTGGGGAAGGCGCCAGGCCCGAATAATTTCCAGACAATCTTCCTAACAGCTTCTAGTTACGTGTATGGACGCGCGTATCGACCCTGCAGCGGCCTTTGGTATCTCGCTAGGTGATGCCCACGTTATACGAAACGCAGGTGCCAGTGCGAAGGACGCGCAGCGTTCCATCATAATCTCCGAGCAGCTCCTGGGAACGCGTGAGAGTGAGTAATATTCAAAACGCATTCTTTGTCACCCTTTTTCTGTCTCAGCACTCTTGAGTGGTGGAGGAAGAGGAGAGTGCTTTGTCTGAGCCACTTCTGTTCACAGTCTGGTGCAGTTTTCCTAGAGGGCAATCAACTAATCCCAGGCCTTTTTTTTTAAGTCATATTGGTTAAGCACACGGGATGCGGCATGTTGACGTTTACGAACGACGACGCGCACGCCGTTGTCAAGCAGAATCTTGGTCCCACGGCCGCGACTGAGATAGGAACCCTTGATTTCCTACCCTTTCCCGAGCTTGACGGCGCTGTTAGGAAGGATGTAGAGTTTTTGAAGAAGACTGCTACAGTCCCGGAAGATGTGAAGATCAGTGGGTGGGTTTACGAGGTTGAGACGGGCAAGGTGAGACAGGTCGTTTGAGGTCACTGAGTTCAGGGTTGTAACGGGGTCCACGAGGACGAGAAATTTATGAAACGCCGTCGGATTTAATAGATCATGAGCGTCGCTATCTATGTCTATTATAAGCCCTAACCCGGAAACGCCCCCGGTGCAACGGGTGAATCAAACTTTTCTAATGAGAGGAACGTCGCCCCGAGTAACCTCATCGATAAAAGTAGGATCCGGGTCGTATAACATGACATGGAAATGTTCAACTGCTTTAACTGACTTTAGAGAACGCCAGTTTTTGAACCAGATGTACTGTTCAGCCTGGTGTGAGTATGAAGACTTAGTAGAGCGATGTGGATTGTCTTACGTGGTCACTTGGTACTCTTGAGCCAAAAGTCTTCAGAACGAATGCATCAATCTCGGCCCGAGCCTTTCCCGTAAGGTCATCCGTCTCAGGGTCATCTTCCAAGCTAAACTTTGTCCAGACGACGATGTGGACTATCTTCTTGTCCAGGCCGTAGGGCCAGTCATTCCACAAAATCATGATATCCTCCTCACACTCGAACGGTTTGCCCTTCGGCACTATGGGCGTATCCCAATGCAGCCTCTGTGTGAGGATAAAATTCATGACGCTGCCATAATCCTGTTTCAACTTCCATGTGTATTCCAGATATCTCCGCAGCTCAGACGGCACGCGCTGAAACAGATCGAGGCGATTATCCAGAATGAGCTTCCGCACCTCAGGCCAAGAGCTCGGGCGATACTCTGCATCTGGGGTGCTAACGATGCCCTTGTCCTTCACGTTTATTGCGCGCAAGAAGTCGGGACACTCCTCTGTCCTCTCGTCCTCTGGGACGTTGACCTGCCAGTACGGCAACTCTGTACTAAAACTTCCCATAGGGAAGATCGTAGGTAGAACCCGAGACGCGCGATTTAGAGCACAAACAAGACATCCAATCTTGAGACAGAATTTCCACCCAAGTCACAAAATGAATCAAGTAAAGCCCAACATATCTATATATCCTCGTGTATATACCAAGGAATCTATCGAAAGCAGTCGGCTTGGTTGAATACGGTACCTCCGCCAGGCGTGCTATTCGGTGGGGCAGAGAGCCGCCCTCGTTCAGTGGTCTGACCCGTCTAGGGCTGGAAGCACAACTGAAAATGCGCCCCTCCTTCGGGCCGGGGTTAGGCTCGTCGAAAATGTCCGAGCGAGTCATCTATAACGGTAGCGTAGTGAGATGCATTCTACGAGATATACGAATACAACGGTCTGATCCAACAAGTATATAGAGTCATCGCATCACATCTAAGTTCTAGGTAAAAGGAAGGCGCTGGGAGTCTACTACCCTAGGTTAGCATGTATCTTAGATCCATGAGAACATCTCTCGAACGCTACGTTGCACTACTTAGGTACTATAGGCGTTAGTTGTTGAAAAGTAAACGCAGCTGAAAATCTAGAACTCAACCCCCCCCCCTCCTCTCTCCTCTTAGCGCATCTACCTAAGGTAGGTAGCTCGTATACGGGCAGTGTACGGGCAGTGTACGGGAACGGAAGTGCTAGAGTGTGATGGAGAAAAGGGGCCGATAGAAATGGCGGTGTTCACCGCCGCCGTGGTGGATATCGCTTGACCGTTTTGTCTACTATGTCCATGTAAGACACGAGATTTGAAATTCTCAAGCTCGTGTCTTCATCCCACGTGGCCAGCACCCCACTATCTATTTGCTGGATAAGTACGTATCATATTGGTTGGTACAGTGCCTCTCATCAACAGGAGGACGAGAGGTAGTAGCTATACTACGGCTTCTGCACGGGTAGGGAGCTATACTAAGTACACCACTGCCTACTACTTATAGTAGTAGTATTTTGCTTTATACAGTGAGTGCCCTAAACTTGGGCGATTTTTAGCGGAGGCAATATTGACTTTGCTTGCTTCCGCTCTTCTTTCAATATATTCATACAGGACAGGTATACTTTGTAGATGTCGGTAGCGAGAAACATACTTGCGCTAATTGGATCCGAGCTCCTATTGTAAAACAGGCAGAGGCGCTTCCTGCGAAATTCCCCAAAACACTACCTATCATGCTTGCATCAATAAGCAGGTTACCATATACAGGTAGTAGAGCAAAGTCTTAAAGTCTTGGCAAATAACACGGGACATCATAGCTATTGAATCAATTATTGAAACGCGGCTGAACAGAGCGCCGCGTTGGCCGCCACGCAAGATGCTGGTCCAGAGCTTTCGGATCCTGGCATATCCAGCCTTTTAAGTTAGGTAGGTACTGCATTTCCGAACCCCCCTTGTGTGAGCTCCTGTACAGATTACGTAGTGTACCCTCAGATTAATTTCTGCTGTTGAGATGAGCTTGATCCGTCCACACCACGTCGATGTTGGAATGAGGCTACGCAGTCCATGGATTCGCCGTGAGTGTTCGTATGTATCAAAACCGGCGGCTATAGACAGACAATCATAACATATGCGTGGTTCGGGACGGTTTGGCACGATAGCAGATGGAGACTCCCGCAGCGATCAAATATGTATGTATACGGCACACTCCGTCTAGACCTAGGTAGTTATCTACCTCGAAATATGCGGAATTCCGGGGGTAAATTTTGGTTACTGCTCTGCGGCAACTGTGGGATCGCTGATCGAAAGACGAAGAGCCTTCGACAAGCGAAGCGCCACGATGTACTATGAGTATCAATGCAGACGCCACCGGTAACCGTCTCCCAGACGCTTGGCGAGCCGTTAACAGAACAAATCTGGACGGTAACGTATAGTAGCGTAGAGATCCGGAACACCCAGTCGCGGTAAGGTAGCCAGCCACAAGATACTATCAGCTCTCGCTCAGCCTTCGCTAGCACAGCATCGTTACGCAAGAGGCAAAGATGATAAAGGGGCAGGCAGCATCGCAGGGCTGCAAGTCAGATCACAGCTGATAGCGCAGAATGTGCCCCCCAAATCTAAGGCTTTTGAGATGTAAGACGAACTAATCTTTGCCAAGAACGGGACCTGCTGCGTCCTGATTCCCACCAAGTTGGCCGAATGGAACGCCATGAGAGAGACGGGCGTCGGGTCTAGCCCGAGATAGCTGGCTGTTCCCTATCGGGTTTCGATGACCGGTAATCGAGATTGATGATGGTAAATGGAAACAATCCTAATGATAGCCGTGGGGCAACTAATACACTACGAATTTACTCTCTATTTGCCGTAGCAACAGAGCCCCAGGTCACAATATCAGAACAACATAAAAGGGGCGATGCTCCTATCTACATTAGACCATGAGTCCATGAGCCCATCCATCCCGTCGTACTTCCTTTTCCTTCCATACATTGTCGAGATAACGTGTCCGTCCCATCTCTATCTAGCTAATCAAGACTCGCTGTTTGATATTTGCCGCATCAATCGGTTACAGGGTTCACGAGGTATGTTGCTGATCCCTTACTCTTCACAGTAAAGATGACGATCTCCGGAAGCGTTATTGCCCCCCCGCCCTTTGCCCCTCTCACATCTGTCTGTTTGTCCCGCTTTCCTTTCTTGAGCTCCGCGGGATAGTTGCAGAACAAACAGCCTACAATTTCAAGTTATTTCCCTCAAGAATATGACACCCACAGTGTGACTTGAAAGGAATAACGTGATGTAGTGTGTGCGGTGGGAACGGGTATGTTTGGAGGAGTGTGGGCGGACGGGAGTGGGCAAGTAGGAAAAGGATGCTACCTGGGCAGTACTAGGTACCTAGGTAGCCATTTGCCTTGACCAGGCAGGGATCACGCATTATCCACACGGCACTGCATTACGTCAACCGTACAAACACATGCTAATTTGTTGAGTAGTTAGTAGGTACTGAGTAGCCACGGAAGCGCACAAGCACATCAACCGAAGATCAACGATTCCGACCCGTGGAATTAACATACTCCTAAGCGACAAACGATAGAAAAAAGGTACCTACCTACCTACCTACCTACCTAGGTAGCTTAGGTACTTTTTCACCTAGAATGTGGCCCCCTATCTCCTTTTTACTTGGGCAGTACCTAAGCTACTAGGTTACATAGTGATGTGCCAAAGTCGGGCCAGTACCTAGGTAGTAGCCTGGCTCTAGCTAGCTCCCCGATTTGATTACCTAACATAGTACCTCTTGGGGCGGGAATAAGCTACCTAAACCTCTACCTACCTACAAGTACACTACCTAGATAGGTACCTACATGGTAGTAGAGTACCCCACCATCAAAACACCCCCAAACACTTCACTCCACTACAACCAGCGTTACCTACTGTACCAGCAGAACCCCATGGCACAATACCTACCTCCTACTTCTTAAGTAGGTAAGTACCTAGGTAGGAGGTACCTCGCTCAAAGCTCCTAACTAAACTACCTCTACCCTAACCACCTACCTACCTTTACCGTACCTACCTAGGTACTTACCTTAGGTACGCTTCCCCCCCAAAAGGTTCATCATCGATTTGCCCAGTCTTTAAATTGCTGGTTTTCAAGTTCCAAGGTTGCTTCCCCCCCTGCCCCTCATCTTGTCCGCCATTTACACATCACCAGGGAGCAAACGTTAAAACCTTGGCTTTTCCTCACCTACTTTTCCTCCCCTCCAAAGTCTTTTGTTTTTATTACCACCATCGAGCTTTGGCCCAACGCCGTTCTACTTGGACCGTAGAACTGTACACTACTGTACTCTAACAAAGCTTTAGACCAATTAGTCGTCGCTGTTTCGTTCCTCTATCACAATGGCTCAGGCGATCAAGAGTGCATTGCCTTCCCATCTCAAATCTCAGCTTGGAGGTAAAGACTCGGATGCCGAGTTTACGGGCAGACATCATGGCAAGACTCGATCACATATGGTGAGTACGACTTACTGTCTCCCCTCCCGCCCCAAATCGTTACTCCGGCTCCCTTCAATGTCTCTGCAATACCTGCAATGTCCCGCCCACCCTGTCTTTGTGCCTCGACGTGGAACCCACACACACACAAATAATTGTCAGGGTTACTTGGTACTCTTTTGCCCCTCCCATTATGGCTCCTCGGTGACACCGTCTGCTATCGAATGACCCAAATACACTTTCAGACGACACTCTCCTTGCGCCCGTGCGAACCGGAAGTATCAGCAACCTTCGATGCGAATCCAAGCTCAGATGCTCTTAAATAGCGCCATCTCGCCATCCCCCGCGGCATTGATCCTTTCGTTACACCCTCTCATAAAGATCCCTAGGTCTTGAATGCTATGATTATCATCAGCACGTCTCAAGGCCCCCCCCTCTCAAATGATCAATGATATCCTGCGCGAACTGACTTCACTGGGCTACATTCACACATACTTCTTACTTTTGTCTCTGTGGTTGCAATGAGCAAATTGCTAATTGTCATGAAAAAGGCTTTTGAAAACGCCTCGACTAATGTCGCTGCCGCACAAATGCGTAATTCGCTGACCGAGCTTGCTGAAACGGTCAAAGACCCGGAACAGAAGAAGGTAATTTACACTTCATTCTGTACTGCCGCTAGACTTGCGTCTTAACACTTTGCGATAGCTTTTCGAAACAGAAATGGACAACTTCTTCTCCCTGTTCCGACGATACCTCAACGATAAGGCTAAAGGAAATGCTGTGTGCGTGACCACTTGCGAATTTCGGCTCGATAGCGACCGCTGACATAGGTCAAAATAGTGACTGGGATCGCATTGCCCCGCCTGCCCAGGGCCAGGTTGTTGATTACGAAGACCTCGCTAACTCCGAATCTGTGGGCTTCCTAAATAAGCTGGCCGTTCTGAAGCTGAATGGTGGTCTGGGTACTTCGATGGGTTGCGTTGGTCCCAAGTCGGTCATCGAAGTTCGTGACGGCATGTCTTTCTTGGATATGTCCGTCCGCCAGGTCGAATATTTGAACCGAACCTATAACACGAATGTTCCCTTCATCCTGATGAACTCGTTCAACACAAACGACGACACCGCCGCCATTATCAAGAAGTACGAGGGCCACAACGTGGATATCTTGACCTTCAATCAGTCTCGATACCCCAGAATTTACAAGGACTCGCTCCTCCCTGTCCCCAAGAGTTTTGATTCTGCCATTTCCGAGTGGTATCCCCCGGGACACGGTGACGTGTTTGAGTCGCTCTATAACTCCGGTGTTCTGGACCAGCTTATCGAACGTGGTATCGAGATCATTTTCCTCTCCAACGTTGATAACCTAGGCGCTGTGGTGGATCTGCGTGTCCTTCAGCACATGGTTGAGACTGAGGCTGAGTACATTATGGAGTTGACCAACAAGACCAAGGCTGATGTTAAGGGTGGTACTATCATTGATTACGAAGGCTCTGTTCGATTGCTTGAAATCGCTCAAGTTCCCAAAGAGCACACTAACGAATTCAAATCCATTAAGAAGTTCAAGTACTTCAACACCAACAACATCTGGATGAACGTCAAAGCCATTAAGCGAGTCGTTGAGAACGACGAGCTAGAGATGGAGATCATCCCGAATGGCAAATCTATTCCCGGCGACAAGAAGGGCGAGTCGGATATTTCCATTCTTCAACTCGAAACCGCTGTTGGAGCAGCCATCCGCCACTTCAAGAATGCCCACGGTGTTAATGTGCCCCGTCGACGATTCTTGCCCGTTAAGACGTGCTCAGACCTGATGCTTGTGAAGTCTGACCTGTATGCCGTTAAGCATGGCCAACTGCAGTTGAACCCCAGCCGCTTTGGTGGTGCCCCGCTTATTAAGCTGGGCACTGATTTCAAGAAGGTGTCAGATTTCCAGAAGCGAATCCCCTCGATTCCCAAAATCATCGAACTTGACCATTTGACCATCACGGGTAATGTGAACCTTCACCGCGGCGTAACATTGAAGGGGACAGTGATTATTGTCGCTACGGAAGGTTCCACAATCGACATTCCTCCCGGATCGATCCTAGAAAATGTCGTCGTCCAGGGTAGCTTGCGTTTGTTGGAGCACTAGAGGAGTCCTAGTTGCTTGTCTCCTTGACTCTTGACGTTGCTCCGCGAAAAACGGCGTGTCTTGAGAGCTACGTATTTGAGTTTTAACTCACTTGTGCTTGTTAATGGTATATCCCCTAATAGAGGCGGTCATGTGTAATGAGAATACGGTTGCTCGGGATATTGAAAAAGAGAAATATTCGTTGACAGAAATTATAATTTGAGCAGAACCACGCTGCCGTAATGTGATTATCTACCCAGTATGACCTCACATCTTTATTAAAACTGGCCTTGTCCGTAGACTTGAGTTTATCAAAGGAGACGACACCATGTTTACCCATCTATAGATTCAGTCCAGGATTCCCAAACATCATCTGTTGTCCAACCTCCCTATCGCCTTTAGATCCATGGTCCATCTGCCTTTCCTAATCATGTGCGCACCTTTTAACCTAGCATAGGATATGTCACTAAATCAGACAAGCTGGTTTGTATTGCCTAAGCCCGGATGGTAAGAGAACCGCCGAGGCAACTCAAGCCCTTTCATCTCTATCCCAGACGGATCCGGGATGGCATATCGCAGCTCGATTTTGTCATGCCTCGCGAGATCCGACTGTCCTGGGTAGAATCTTGGATTCTCCGCCTACGCACTCCACTACACTTCGATATCTACTAGTTCGTCCAAGTACTAGAGGTCACAAGCGACGGAGCTCCATTCGCAATGATCCCTTAGCGCCCGGCCTTGCTATTTTCCGCCCTATGTTCGAAACCGGTAACTTAAGCGCTAACGCGTAGAGTGACCTCTTATGATTTCGTCACTATGTCTACTTGCCCTTCTTCTTCAAACCTTCGGCGCGCTCGACGCTGCATGTAGGGCAGTACCAACGGCCCTCAGGCTCAGATTTTAAACCAACGCAGCTCCAGTGGAACCACTCAAAAGGACAAGAGGGATTGTCACACGCCACCATATCGCCATACGATACCGCCTGACATAGACAGTACCTCTTGCCCTCCTCATCCTCATCGTCATCAATACCGGAGACGCCATCTGAGCCCGACACATCTTCGTCATCATCTCTATCTGCCATCTCCTCGTCCTTCTCAATATCTACGCTCCCTTTATTTTTGATGTGCACACTATGATTAGAGCCAGGCGTACCGCTTCCCGCACGGGAGCCGCGGTGAGATGACGGCGCGGATTCTGCGTCCGAAAGCTCGCTATCGGCTGTTGAAGCTGGTGACCCTTTAGACTGCCCTGCACGCTTGACACGAGATAGCGTCGATTTCGAATTAGGTGGCTTCTTACGTATAACCGCTCCAGGTGTGCCCTTTCGGCCGGTTCCAATGCTCGACGCCTTTGTCACTCCTTTAGGCCCGGCGCTTCCCGCTCGACTCGAAGCTCCTGGAGTTCCAGCCTTCGGCGTCCCGGGCCCGAGTGATGAATGTCGTGCTAGACCACTCGAGTTTGCTGGAAGGTTGCCGATACCAGAAGCTGTCCGTGGCCCCCTCTTAGGGACACCACTCCCAGGTCCAGCAGATGACTCACGGTGATTGCGATTGAGAATCATGCTCGCAGCGGGGGATGCTGGTGCAGATGAGGAGATATGAGCTTGCGATTGTGCGGCGCGGGCCTGAGAATTAGACAGCCTAGTCGCGGTAGGAGAGGCATTGTTCAGGATAGGGTTAAGGGGCGTTGAACTCGTGGTGACAGACAGCACCCTAACAGAGGTGTTACTATTGTTGGCGGCGCTCGGTCGTATCAAAGACGGTATCTCATCGGGATCGGTGAAACCAGGCTCACCCCTATCGCTCAACTGCTTGATTTGGAGGTCGAGATGCCGCAAATGTTTGTCGTATAGATGCTGGGCTCTTTGCGATAAGGCGACCTTCTCATCCGCAAGCTTCTCGGCCCGTATGTAATTGTCTCTTATCGTTTCACGCAGCTGCGCCTCGCGCGGGTTATTCTGATGACTTCCATTTGAACGTATCCAGCGCTGGATCTTGTTATCGCACTCTTCAATCGTCTTGGAGCATTCGTGGTACGAGCGGTCTTTATCGGCGATCTCGTCTTGAATGAAGCGAACCTCTTCGGGGAGGTTGGCCATGCGGTGGATGAATTCCTCGAGGATGACGGCGGGGTCTTGCGCCTCGATGGACGGCGCCATCTTCTTTACGAAGTCTATTGAGAGATCGTCTCTGGGCATTGGTGTTAACCTGGCCTCCTACGCGAGGCGTGCGCTCTATACTTGAAACAAGTGTGTAAAATCAGGTCCAACTAAGATGCGTACGCATGCAAACACAGCCCACGAAACTGCTCATTCAGTATTCCTTCTTCCTTTCTTTCCTTTTTTTCTCTTCACTCTTCTTCCTCTTGCAGGGCCTTTTTACTTGCCCCGGCTTTTTTTCTTTTCTTTTCTTTTCTTTTTCTTTTTCTTTTGCACGCGTGAGGAGGAAACGTAACACGAGATAAAGAGGAGTTTGCAGAACGAATGGCCACCAAAATGCAGCTGAAATGGCAGAGCAGCAGAAGGGTCAAATCATACAGCGGTGCTGGCTCACCTTCCTAGCTCAATGACACCAAATAATAACCCCGATAAAAGACCCGATCCAAGGCCTTGGGACATGCAGTAGCGTGCGTTGTGCGATAGCGAGAGCCGTCCCCTGCCCGCACTAAATACGTAGAGGCAAGAGAGAAAAACTGCGTCGCTACCAGGTAAAGTAGGTTTTACTTGCAATAAGTAGTAGTAGGTAAGTAGGTAAGTAAGTGAGTATTGGTCCGTCGGTATGAACAGAGGCTAGACTATATCGACGTGAGAAGAAGACGCTGCCCAGGTGCTGTCTATAGAGCCTTGGTCTGCCTAGGCAGAAGCCTACTAGTACCTAGTGTACCTAAGACACCTAAGACCTAAGACACAAGGGGAGCCAAGGAGGTGGGAACATCGGTCTGTACTGTAATGGTGTGCTACCTACCGTAGATACCTCACTATCGAGTACATGCCCCAGGTACCTACAGGTAGTAGTAGAATTAAGTCTTTCCTGGTGGTTGCGTCGCGTTGGTGGCTTCTGTGGTGGCTTCTGTGGTCTGCAAGTGGAACAAACGCAGGTGTCAAAAAAGAGAGAGAAGTCAGATGGAAAAGAGGCGAAAAGAGGAAAGAAGTGGATGCCAGCTTTGTCAGCAAAGCAGTCCTGCTTCGTTAAGTACCTAGTAAGTTACCTAAGGTAAGTAGGTACCCCGTATTCTGCCCGTACTTGTCCCCGTTACCGCCCTAGCTCTGTCCCGATTTTCTCAAGATGGTTTTATTCCTAATCTGGTCTAGAATCTCCACTCCCTCACTCCTTTTGGCGCCTTTTGGTGGCGCTAAGCTAAATCCACTATTGAATTGTTGTTTTGTGATGAATACGCATCTTCAATCTCTAATCTCTACGTAACCTATATTCATTTATTCTGCCTCTCACGCCTTGTTTTCCACTGCTCCTTGGCCATAGTCCGACTTCACTAGGTATCCAAACTTGGAATAGACCCAAATCCAAGCTATACACGCTTCTTATCACCGATTTACCTAGTGAAGACAGAAAAATTATAGTGGCCGACCCACCAACATCGACAGCCACTCTTTCAACCTTCTGCTCGCTATTGGTACTCGTCAAATCCATACATACATTCGACAACTTCATTGAGTCTGAGGTTACACCCCTTTGGCAGTCCATAAGGTGCATATTCTCATTAGCTAGCCATTATCCGCCAAACCGCAAACGCCGGGTCCCGGAAGGGCTCAAGCAGACTATAAAGCATTGTCACGGAGTAACGCATTGACAACGTTACCTCCAGTCTACCTAGACCGTGTTATTCGTGTCCTCAAGCAGCGCATGACACCGGAATTCGGGCTCGCTGGTGCTCATTATGGAAATAGACCCAGAAAACCCGTACTCGGTGCGGCTTCCGAAACCCAATTATCTTCCTCACAATGTAGACTATGATCAACCAGTTGTTAAGAAGTTCTTGAAGCCGTTAGATCGGCCTAGCGATATGGAAAATGCTGCCTATCTCAACAAGATCAAACGCTTTGCTCATGAGCACGGCATCACAAAACCGAAAGGCTATAACGTATCATTTCACTACAATCCCGAAATGGAGAAACATCACTTCGGCATGACACACCCGATGAAGCCCTGGCGCTTGACCCTCACTAAGAGCTTGGTATCTGCCTATGGCATGAACTTCGCAATGGACAACTACACGGCACGCGCGGCGACTTATGAAGAGTTGACCTCTTACCATGCTAGTGATTACATCGACCACCTCGCCACTGTCGCACCTCAGCCTCAGCCGCTTGACATGGAGAATCCGAATCCCGACCTGAGATTTAACTTAGGAGGGAGTGATTGTCCTTTATTCGAGGGGCTTTATAACTACTGTTCCCTTTCCGGTGGTGCTTCTCTCGATGCGGCAAGAAAGCTCTGCGCAGGCCAATCTGACATTGCGATTGCTTGGGGAGGGGGCCTCCATCACGCAAAGAAAGCCGAGGCATCCGGATTTTGCTATATCAACGACATTGTTCTCGGTATATTACAGTTACTACGCATTCACGCCCGAGTTCTCTATATTGATATTGACGTACATCATGGTGACGGTGTAGAGGAAGCGTTCTTTTCCACTGATCGAGTTATGACCGTTTCATTTCATAAATACGATCCCTTAAACTTTTTTCCTGGAACCGGTTCGCTTGAAGATAATGGCCCCAAAAGTGAACACAATCCCGGGGCGCACCATGCCATCAACGTGCCTCTCAACGACGGCATTAACGACGAACAATATAAGTGGCTATTCGAGAACATAATCCAGCGAGTCGTCGACAAGTTCAGACCAGGTGCCATAGCTCTACAGTGTGGCGCAGACTCACTAGCTGGTGATAGGTTAGGCAAATTCAACCTACTTGTCCAGGGCCACTCTTCGTGTGTAGAGTTCTGCAAGAAGCTAAAACTTCCCCTCATTATTTTCGGCGGTGGAGGCTACACGCCAAAAAATGTTGCTCGCGCGTGGGCTTACGAGACAGCGATTGCAATTGGCCATCAAGATGATATACCAACCCAAATTCCGATACATACGCCGTGGAGAGACAGGTTTAAGATCGACTCGCTCTTGCCCACAATTCAACAGATCCTAGGTGAACCTCGCCAGAATCGAAACACCCAGAAGAAGTTGACAGAGATCGTACAACATGTTACGGAACAGTTGCGGTTCGTCGGCGCTGCGCCGAGCGTCCAAATGTCCGTCATCCCACCCGACTTGGGTCCCATTAGAGACGAGGTGGAACAGCGGATCAAGGAGGAAATAGAAGAGAGAGACGACCAGGGGCGCAAGCTACGGGAAGAAGCAGTCGGCGATCGCATGGAATTATGTTGAGGGGTTCCACAACGCTATTTCATTATCACCCCGTCATGCCAGTTAGTGAAGTAGCTCCCATTGCCTATGTTGGTGGCATTAGAAAGACGTTAAAACGATAGAGGCTATGACTACTGCGACTGACAGCAGCTTCTCTACCTGACTGTATGAGAAGAAAGCATCTACAATAACAATACGTAGATAGTGTCTGAGGAGCAGATAGCCCTGTTTGTGTTATATTCAGAATCCTATATACAGTTTAAACACAGTGTATGTTTATATATCCTTTCGCCACTAAAAACGGTTATCGAAACGAAAGGTTTTACAGACAAATGGCTCCGGCCAGTCGACAGGTGCGGGCGTTCATCTTGTTCAACTAAGGCCATCTTCATGACAAATGGCTTTGGGGAGCTTTCTCAGACTTATAACCCACGCCCCTCGTATAGGAGGTCTAGATTCTGGTGTCGCCCCTCAACGAACACGACTTCTGCGTCGCGGCCGTCACGGCAGCACGCTTCCACTTGAGAAACTGGGAGCGGATGGCATTCTTGCTACGAGGATTTATAGAAGAGATCTTGCGTGGTGGCACGCCGTTGAGCGAGAGAGCAAACTCGGCGACCGCGTTAGCAGCAGCCTTGGCGTTGACGGTCAATGCGTCTAGGTTGACGTTGGAAAGTGTGTCACAGGCAATGTGGTAGCAGGGGTCAGTGGTGATGCTAGCGCCCGTGAAGATACCGGAGGATGGGATGCCGAGCTCGAGGAATCCGACATAATCAGAGCTCGTACCGAAATTGGCGTAGTAGGCATCCTTTCCCGCGGCCTTTAGCCACTGGACAAGCTTCGAGGCGCCGACCTCGTCTCCCTCGTTATCCCCGATGTAGACCTGATAATCGGGATATGGCGACCCAACCATGTCGAAATTGAAGTAGAAGCGAATCTTGTCAGCCTCCTCCGGGGTCAGATTCGAAGTATAGTACAGAGAACCAACAAGCCCACTCTCTTCAGCTCCCCACCATGCGAAACGGACCTTGTTCGGGTACCCCTCGTAGTAACGGAGCTCCGTCATAATCTCCATCAATAAGCTAGTCCCCGAGCCATCGTCATTAACACCAGGCCCAGCTTGGACCGAATCTAAGTGTGCACCCAACATAATGACATTGTTAGGATCACCCTGCTTAGTCTCAGCAATGATATTCCATGTCTTACGCTCCTCGAAGATGGCGTCAACGTATAGCTCAACCACCACTTCCTCGCCGGCTTCGAGACTCCCTTTCCAGGCTTCACCAACAGCTAATGGGATAGTGCCCACGGGGACCAGCTGCCCGTAACTCTCAGCGGTCAGGGTTGCTGAACTCGGAGTACTCGGAAGATTGTGATAAATGATAACACCCACGGCCCCATGGGCCTTAGCAAGTTTGATTTTATCCGTGAGCGCACAGTTGCCACGCTTAACTAGCGCCAGCTTTCCAGTAGCATCAATGCCCTCCCACTGATCCTCGAAGCAGGCCGATCCTATAGAAACAGTCTCGTTAGATACCAACAGTCCCAACATGGAACACGCGGGTTGTCATCCAGACCTACCTCTCTCACCATCAACGGGCGTGTCAATAAGTGGCGCTTTGATTGGGCCATCGTCGGTGCCAGGGTTGTAAATTAGCGGAATAACGTCAACTGATTCGCCATCTGGTCCAGTAACGGAGATCTCGCGAACCTCGTTGTACAAGTGATCGAAGTACTGCACAGTGGTATCGTACTCGGGGCCAAAACGTGTCTTCGCGCGTTCGAGGACATAATCCGAGGACGCCTCGTACCCTGGCGTTCCGAAGGCACGGTTACCACCATGTTCCTTACCAATACGGTCTAGATTCCAGAGGTTGCGTTCCAGCCTGGAAAAGGGAGTCAGCTTTGTACATACATAATAGTATTCACTGTAGATTGGCAGTCGCTGGATTAGTAGTAACTTACTCTTCCGTCTGGATCTTCGCGACGAGATCCTCTGGTGTCAGGACACGCCAAGTCGCGCTTCCTCGTCCCGCGAACAAGGCGCCGAGGGCAAAAACTTCAAGGCTCTTCATTGTAAAGAGTAGCTGGCCAGTCCGAATCGATGAGATAGAAGCAAGGGAAACATGCGGGGACAGACATTCGCTCACCGCTTTATATACAGATTTCTTATGTTATTTGAGGGGTCCAGAGTGAACTTGGCACGCGACTTGGCTCGGCGTCAGTCGGCAATCCTTCGATCGAGGCGATTCCCATCTATCGGTGCTCTCGCGCTAGCTTAGCAACATATTAACTAGGTTTGCAGAAATCAGCTATCTGTACCATTCCCCAATTATTTCTAGTCGCCGTGGTCATAGAAAATCTTGCCATTAGGAACTCCAGCTCGAAAGAATGAGTGAATGCGGAAGTTTTGCCAAGAATTGTTTCCTCGAATACCTTGCCGTCTCCCGAGGAAATCATGTCAGCACAGCAGACTACTAGAGGTAGCAACTAAGAGCCCAAGGTATCACGACATATCAGGACGCCATGAGATATGCGAACCCAGCAGTCAGGATGTGGTAATCCAGCCAGAACGACCCAGAGCAGATATAGTTCTCTTAGCAGTTGCCAAGCCGGCTTCGTTAGGCAGGTGCCAAGAGGTAAGCTGCCGCGGTCACTTGGCAGAGAGATATCGTGAGGCGATTTGCGATTGCTTAGTGCTTCTTGACCGTAATTTTCTTTGAACAGCACGCGGAGAAGAGGTCTCTACACTATGGCCTAGCATGCTCGCGCCATCATGGTCAGCGACGTCGAAATTGTCTTGGTATTTGTTCGCCCGGTTTGGAGTGCCCAGTGTGTGTGCCCTGGTGAATAAAAGGCACGGCCCAGAGATAAAAAGACAACGTCTTTAACAACCTGTAGGTTTCATATAGGATAAGAGCTATCTACCCAGTAGGTGTTTTGACCTATGTGTCGGAACTACGAGTCTCAAGATAGCGCCACCTGATTAGGTATTTGTCGTTCCGCTCGTAAGCGACGAGTGAATTGAAGCAATCCGTTGAGGATGTTACAGCAACGTCTCCCGAATCATTTTGAACTTGTTATATACTTAGCAAGGAACAAGAACATCAAGAGGAAGCAATATTACCTCCCTAGAGTGTTATCTCGACCTTCTTTGTTATCATTCTCTAAGGCACAACCATTGTGAGGAATCTCGTCTTCAGTAATCTTTTTTTAAACCCTTGCGTCTGGATTATGTTGAAAAGCCAAGTAGCGAGATAAAAATGACGATTTATCCTTCAACTCGGAGCCGACATATAGTACAATTTGGGGAGCCTAATCGAAGACGACGATGTTGTTGTTACTCGAAGATGAGCTCCTGGGCGTTTTTAATCGTCTTAAACTGTCCGTTCACTCTAGTCCCCAAATCGGTGAGTCGAGCAAGTAACAGGACATCTAGAGTCTGAAGACGAATGAAAGAGGCGGTTGAAAACGCAGGCCGCTTATTTTCCAAAATTATGGCGGTAAAATATAAGTACTAAATGAAGTTTTCAAACATTCCTTACTTATTATATGTAGTTAACAAGAAAGCAAGTGATGCCAACGTACGGCAAGTGGGGCGGAAAGCATCAATCCAAAACGTAATTCATATTCGGCGACCCAAGTGGGAAGGTCTGAATATGCACCGCGCTCGGGAGGTGCCACTAATACCAAGGCACGATCAACTTAAGAGGCATATCGCCACTTTTGCACTTTTGAGACGGAGCACCGTCCCAAGACCCTCGTCGACAAACACAACGATTGCCGCTTAACTCATCTCCCCGGCTCGGGAACTGCAATACATAGTCCTCATTCATATCCTATCATACGCATACGATATCACTTGTGTCACAATGGCAAGTTCAGACAAGGACGCCGTGCTCGTCGAAGTCATCGACAACGTGGAGGATTTCCCCGAGAGCTTTCGCTGCATAAGCGAAGCATTTGGCAGGCAAACTCACGATGCCATTTGGATAGGTTTCAACCCAGGCTGGGACACGCCCGAGGGGCAAGCCGCCGGAGTAGAGCGTATGATTCGTAGGTGGAAGTCGACGACAACAGACAATAAGGGGAACCCGAACGCCGTTTACCTCAAGGCGACTCTCGCGGACCCCGACCAGCCGGAGCGCCGCATTATCGCCGGGGTTGCAATCTGGGTCCAGGTCTCTAGCGTAGAGGGCTACGGGGCCACTAACGAGGGCGAACTGAGCGAGGGCGCGGCAGAAGCCCTGTATCCAGGCCTTGAGTCCGAGCAGCGGTTTATCCAGCAGATGTTTCGCTCGTTGCTCAAGGACCGCGTGGAGTACACCGCGAGCAAGGCCGCGGATAACCCTCCCGCCGTCATGTGTCTAGACTTATGCGCGACGCACCCAGTCTTCCAGCGCCGCGGCGTCGCGTCTAGGTTGGTGCAATGGGGCCTGGATGAAACACGCCGCCGCGGGATTCCCAACGCTACGACAGAAGCATCGACCATGGGGCGACACGTGTACCAACGCTTGGGTTTCCTGCCTCAGGGATCTGATACTGTGTACGAGATCGATGACGAGTTTTCGAATCGCGACTTGCCGCCGAATCTTTTCATGGTGTATTCTCGTGACGCCAAATGATAGGACACGTATTAACCAAAAAATGCCGGGCCTTCGGGGATAGTTCTAGCTATGGAAAGATATAGGTATGCCTAAACTACTAAAAACGAGCGTGCCGTATCAGTAGAATAAGTCTTCTGGAGCATTGTCATTGTCTAGGTGGTGGCCCGCGGATCTTTGTATAATGAATTAACATAGGGTAGTGAGATATGGCTCGGCCTTAGCATATATATACATCTAGACATGAGTGCCCCCGACAGTGAGGCTAGGAACTCCCATTGCCGCACATAGAAAGGTAGTTTTCATATAGGGCGGCTCGAATTGCCGGTTTTAAATGACGCGAACCGAACCTCTACGCTGTTGTGACGTGTTGACTCTTTACGCCCGCTACAAGCTCTCGTTGTTTATAGCCAATTAAGCTGACGCAGAAAAGGTAGTGGTGGTCGTAGAAGTCAACCAAACCCTCAAAACCAATGGTAATGCCACTTGCAAAACTCCTACACGTCAGAAGATTTATCGCCTTCTCTGTAACACCCTTCAAGCTCAAGATTAGCGTTTCTGAAGCCGCCACTTTGTAACTGACCGAGTTGCACCCCCCCCCCCCCCCCTTCTCTTCTCTCTCTCTCTCTCACCGATATATAATTAGAATATAAATAATACTGCACGATTTTTTGTCATTGGTAGGCAATATAAATAACTCTATAATTCACACTAGATAGAGTGCGATGACTGCTCACACACAGCTCCGAGCTCGGCGTTTACTAGTAGTGCCGAAATAGAGCGACTTCGAACGGGCTATCTTAGATTGATTTAAAGTATATTTGATCCTATTGTTCAACCTAACTCAGTCTGAGACGATCCAGTGTCTATTTTCGGGGGTAGTGTAATGTGCTCTCTCGATGTTGTGATTATTACTTCATCCTGAGAGCCTTAATGGATTACTATGCTGTTCACAGAGGGAACGTATTGCCCCCAAACACTCCGAAATTTGTCAACGGACGTGTTTACCCCAGTAACAAATAACGAACTGTCTTGATATATGGAAACTGCGGCTTAAGGCCAATTTTTCGATGAATTTATGACATATTCGAATCACGAACCACGTAGTGGGAATGTATGGACTAAGCTTCCATTTACTCTAAATTCCTAATATGTGGGCTCATGGGGACAGCATTTGCATAGGCGATGAGCATGCGTTGATAGTAGTTAATTTTTATGGCAGATTCGTCCTTCGTCTATATAAAACACTGATGATCCGTATCAGGTTTTTCGTGTACCCGTCGAAACAGTTATGAACATAGCCGCCCTGTTGCTTGTCTTCTGGCTGCCCTAGTCAACGCATTTAGAAGGCGGCTAGCCTTCCATCTATTAGGTATCATATTGCATGCCGCCAACATTATCACACCTCGCCCAAGGCGCTGGGTAATGGAAAGAAGGGTTCGTAATCCGGGGGAATCCTCTATAGCTGCTTAGCGACTAGTTCTTGGATGGCCGGAAGCTTAGCGCCCACGACCGTTCCGTCCCTCTCGCCGTTTTTGAAGGCGATGATAGTGGGCATTGCCGTAATACCGAGCTCCTGGCTGAGTTCGGGGAGGTCGTCGACGTCGATCTTGGCGAAGAAAACGTCCTTGAACTTCTCCTCCTCGGACATCCTTTCCGCACATTGCTGTTAGTATGTCTCTTTCCTAAAACGTGCGCATATGCGAGAGAAAGCGCATTGCCTCCCGTCATCGTGGCGGCTGTGTGGGCATGCCGTTTGGCATGATATAGCTAGGGCTGCTTACTTGGCGATTATAGGGGCAATAGCCTTGCAGGGACCGCACCAGGTGGCGAAAGCGTCAACGATGACAACTTGGTGTGCCTTCACGGCCTCGTGAAAGGCGTCCTTACTATGGACGACTGACTGTGAGTATTCGTTCGCGGTAGGAAGCGGGGTTAGGTGGGTAGTAGGAGGGATTATGCGACGGGAAGACGGGGATGGGCGAGAGGCGGCGAGAGGCAGACGGAGCGGACTTACGTGGCAATGTTGTGGACGGTCATGTTGGCTGGTGTTGTGTGAAACTGGCGCAAAGGCAAGGCGGAAAGGCGGTGATTGAAGGCTGAAGAAGCTAATCGTCTTGATGCGAGATGGGTTGCGGTTCGAAAAGACATGGAAAAGAGAATGCAGAATGCGGGATGCGGGAGAGGAGGGGCAGGTGTGGGTTTTGTACTTGTAGAGAGTGCTGTAGACACTGACTGCCTTACTAAGAGGCGATGAGAGGGAGTACTTAGGTTACGGTTACCTCTAGGGTACCTACGTGGGTTAGGGAGGTAGGTTAGGGAGGTAGGTTAGGGAAGTAGGTTAGGGAAGTAGGTAAGTAAGTAAGTAAGATAGGTAGGTAAAGTAGGTAGGTAAGTTAAGAGGTAGGTGAGGTACCTTGACGAGATGGGAGCTTTGTTAGGATAATAATCGTATCTACGGAGTACAAGAGGTTTAGACAAGGTATCTGACCTATAGCAGGTGCAGAGCGTCTAGGGCCCCCATGTCTGACGGAGGTGCGGCGGCGGGCGGAACAGGGCGGCAGATAAAAAACAGTGATGTCAGCTGGCTGTGCTGTGATTTGTCAGGACGCCTTTTTCCTTTCGTTCTTTTCCTTTTTTCTTTACCTACCTACTGTAACTTGATACCTGGGAGCTAGATGACGCGATCCCCTTGCATGATGCATCAACTCGCCTCGGCTGAGTGTGGCTGCCGCCGACAACCGCCCCGACCCATTCTCCTGCTTCCTTCTCCGCCATTCTTCAACGACGTTTCCACAAATAATTCCAGAAATGATTCCACATCAACGCTTAGTTTCTAATCCAGGCCGTACTTTCCAGGTATACCTACTTCCTATTTTTCCTATATTATATAGACAGCATTTTCATGTGATTCGTAATCAATCAACCTAGCACCTACCTATCAACGCCTAGAAATTTCCCTTGCCTACTAATGTAGCCTGTAGGAACGGGTCCTAGGAATTACTACTACCCGTCGACCCGTCGCATTACGAATACTATTTGATTTGATTGATGATATGAGAACTTCTTCACGGGAAGCCTACCTAACTTAGTGTACAATACCCCGATACCTTGTGAGATCCCGGAGATCGGTTAACAACATTCTCCAATATTGGTCGTACTAGAAACTCTCACCTGTCGCGGATTCGAATCGCGCGCTGAATATTTCAAGTGGAATTGAAGCCTACTCATTATCTTGGTCTTGTATACCTTCCCTATTCCGTTTCAAAAACTCGTCTCTTGCGTGGGGTACTGGAAACCTGATAGTGGGCTCGCAATCAACACTACGAGCCCTGTTCCAAGTTAATCGATGATTATTCTTCGGGAAATGTGCTAAGAAACACCAATATCACCCCTAGAGAAACTCGGAAGAGACATATTCTATACTCGACCAACTGGGGATTTGGCTAACAACAATTGTAAGTGATGGTGTGGGTTTTAGGTACCGACACGGGCGACCCGTCCTGGTTGCCGTCAATGATGCCACTAATAACGTGGCAGCACTGAGTATTGATAATAAACGAAGGCTTTGGAAACATAGCAGGACGCCTGGGAATTTTAAGAGTTGCGTAGGCGGCGGACGTACTAAAATTGTTCCAAATCAGAGGACTTCGGCAATGTCGTGTGTTCGGTAGAAAATAGAACTAGATGGCTTCTAGGACTCTAGTCGCTAGCGTCGTCTATCTATATGAGCGTGTCTAAGATCCAACGTATATGGCGGTGCTGGCTGGCCTATACAAGGACTTGAGGCAGCTAAGGCCTCTCGACGGGCTCACTGTAGTCAAAATTACCAAACAAAATATATTCTTTTTCCTAAAATCTGTTTCTCCTAAATGCCCTTCTATTTGACTCTGGCACAACACAGAGCCCCCAAAACACCAAACAAGGTGCCTCCTTAACCGCAAACTCAAAAAACGAAGATGGGTATTTAATCCGCCAGAAACCAGTTCCTACAGCTAGTCCAAATGATGCCCCATGTCGACATGTAGATTCGAATTCAATCATGAGTCAACTAAGGTGGAGTGTATAGGTCTCTTTTCCAGGCAAATCAGGACCTTAACTCCAAACTGCGGCATGGAAAGCGATTGGTATCAAATGAACCGCCGCACAAAAAAATAGTAGTATATCCGAGGTGAAGAGAAAAGTAACCCGCCCGTATCCCCCAACCAAAGGGCGGATAATGCGGAGGACATATCGTACATGCGCTGTGATCTATGTTATAAATCTGCGTCGAGTGACCGTGTAGGGCGGTCAAGGTCCGTTTGGTTCATGTAACGGCCGAGTGAAAGATCGATTCCGAGGTCGGTAGCGAAGTAGGATGCTATATTCGGATGCTTGAGTCTGAGTAGTCGGTGACGATTTTGAGTTAAGAAATTGCCAAGGTTTTTCTTGTTTGAAATTTTTTGGGGGACGGTTTGTGATGTAGGAATTAAGGAAAATACGAAATGAGCGAATTTGGTCGGTGTTAGACAGGGTGTTAGACAGAGTGTTAGACATAAGGAAAAGTCGAGGGACTGGATCGAGGTCGGGACTAAAACCAAAACCTCTAGTATTTTCGGGGGAAATAATGATATTTGGCCACTCTTATTCTTGAATCGTGCACCTACTTCTTTCTCAATTGTCAAGCATCCTAAATAGTCATCACCACAAAATTATTGGTTGCTTATCTTATGGTCGCCAGATGACCGAGGGGGAATCTCAAATAGTTTCGCGCTACCGGCACTGAAATTTCGAAGATGACCCTTGTTAAGTTTGACACTTGTCGCTCGTTGTGGTTCAACGGGACTTTGTCCATCCCCGTCGTCTTCGCTTTCATTGGCGTTGCTGAACTCTTTGTCGTCATCAAAAGATTGAAGAACCCCCTCTCGGCTTCGCATCGTCTCACTATGCTGTATGACAGTTGGTGTCTGTCCCACAGCGCCCCATTTTGGTGATGAATCATCTTCGTCACTGCTAGGACGTGCTTCACCAGTAGAATGCCGATGTAGGCCAGTAGGAACCACACTATTTAGATATTCGTCGTCGACGATGTTGTCGTCTTCAGTATGTTCAGAAGCTTGCCCTTCAGATCGACCGGAGAGGGCAGATACGGTCCGAGGAGGATATTGAAGAGAAGTCCGCATACCCGATGAAGTCCGTTTACGGCTGATTCGACCAGAAAGCCAAGATGCTTCAGAGTCGACGGATGCAAGGGACATAGAGTGTAGAGCCGGGGAAGGTTGTACCTCATCACGGTGTATAGAAATGGGAGTAGCTCGCATCGCTTCTTGATATTTGTGGCTTTCAATGGGTGTATCATAGCGCATGGCTACATCATCATCGGGTATGACCGGTAGGGGCTCGGCTAAGAATGGCTCAGCTTCAGGAGATGCCACACGTGAGTCTGGGGGTGAAATAGGTAATTCTGGTAGGTCTTCTCGGAACCGGGACATGGTCCGCTTGGGCACCCCGGAGCTTGCCTTTCGAGGAGGTATATGGTTCGTAGGCGCGGTTGGCTGACTACCTAGCATGGAATCTCGCGACGTATTAGAAAATGACGACGGGCCCGAGCCACGCCGATTCTTTCCCCACTTAAATAGTGACAACCAGGGCCGAGAAGATCTGCTATCAGAAGTCCGGCTTACAGACTCCGCATCATCCAGCTTGATAGAAGCTGTGGGAGGTGAGTGCACCGTCGTAGGTATTAGTTGCCCAGATTGTTCTGGCGAGGTCGAGCGCGACTTTTTAGACCGGATGAAGCCGAATAATCTGGGATTCGAGGGAGCCGTGATAGATTCAGCCTTTTTGGATGAAACAGCGGACTCAGCAACCTGAATGGGGGAGGCGGGCTCAGGTGGTGGTATACTGTCGGTCCTATAGAATTCATCTAGAGGTGATGGAGTCTTCCCACGATTTTCAAGATTTTCAATCTCGCTGGATTGCCTACTTGGCCTTCGAGAGTCGCCTGAAGATCTACGCCTTGATGAAGTAATGACCGCCGAGGTTCTATCACCGCTGGAGCCATGCATTTCGCGACCTAAGACTCCTCGTTCTAAATTTTCCGGTGGCGGTGTACCGCTCTTAGCAGCTGCTGCCTCCTCTGCTCGCTGTTTCTCTGATCTACGAGCCAATCGCCGCTGAGCGCGTTCTCTTTCCTTTTCTGCTTTACGTTCTCTACGTCTTTTGTCTCGCTCCATAAGTTCTCGTAGATCTGACGCGTCGAAATCGTCCGCCAGATCATGAATCCTCCGGTGGTCGTGCAGCGTTGATTCAGGAATTGTCATGGGCCCAATCTTCTTTCTGGTCGACTGCGATCGTATAAGCCCTGAACCAGGGGATGAGCTCGTAAATGGGTTGGACGAATATCGTAATGTGGGACGGGGAGAGAGAGCATCGAATGCGGAGACCTTCCACGAAATCTGCTCGGAGTCGGAAGACATAGCCGAATGTATGGATTCCGGTACGGGAAGGGAGATGTCAGAGGATGGCTGATCCACGCCGCCGGTTACGCTCGACCTGAACTGCCTACTCTCCCTCTTAATGGGGCGGCCGGCTGTCCAATGATCCGTAGCAGGCCGAGTCGGCATGAATTGGCTCATTGCCCTGATCTCAGCTTCACGGTCATGGTCCTCCTTGAGGCGTTTGCTCGACTTTTTGTGAAACAATGGCTGGCCTCTTCTCTTGTTCCTCGAGTTGTCGTGATATAGAGTCGGCATTCGCTGCGAGGCATCGACGGTAGGTAGCGACTCGCGTGCTTGCACGCTAGACCTTTTTCTTAATTTGGCCACACGAAGAGAATCTTGACGCCCTGGCGAATAGCTGTAAGCCCGGCTCCGGCGTTGCGGTAATTTATTGGCCCCGCCTGTATTGGTTGAATCGCGTATTATCGAAGCGGGCTCAGTTTTTGTCCGCGGTGTAAGTTGGTATCGGTGGCCGTCACCCGGTGTTTCGATGTCGGAACTGCCGATAGGGGCCGTACGAGAGCGTCGGCGCGAGCCCTTGCGGCGAAAGGGCCACATCGCCATGATCGTCGGTCGCCTAGTAGATGATTGTGACTAGGCTTTATGTTGGCTTGAACTGCTTGACGGCTATCGATTGATGCTGAGTGGTAGGTGTTGCTGAATCGTGGTCGCCATGTGCGCAGGTTAGGATTAATTGGATCCAGAACGAGGGAAACTCGTCGAGACTAATGATGCAGATTGAGCGAAATTCCTTCACAACCACTCAACGCCAGGACTTTGAGCTGTCGTGGAGTTGAGTCTGCCAAACCAGAAGACCGTCGTGATTAAAGGGTGGTGAGTCGCGCGACTCTCCAGGGTTGGTTGGCGCGTGGAATTGATGAGAATGTCTCGGTCGGCATTCGTCTATAAGGAGTGTTGTTGGACAAACGGTAGGAACTGGGATGTGGGTACGTGTCGACGCGAAAAGGTGAATCAAAAGAATGGAAAGGTAACAAGAGAGCGAAGACTTGAAAGGGATGAGACTACCTAGGTAGGTAATGAGTCGGAATGCTGTTGTGCGAGTGAGTTTCAGAAGTGGCGTGGGTGTGGACGAGTGGATAGGTGGATGGATGGGGATGGATGAATGGATGTATGGGCTGGTTGTTCAGTTGAGTTGTTGAAATGGCACCTATCCGGATAGGTAGCCTGCCTAACGTTTTTGCTCTCCCTTCTACGCCTTAGCGGGCAGAAAAACGGGCAGCACGAGCGGCGGACAGCGGGAGGGAGGGCGGCAAAAGGAAGGGTCTGGCGGGGGGGAGAGGGTGGGGGAGGGATCAGGACTTGTACCCTTTTCCGGTTACCTATACCTGTACATTACCTACAGTAGGTAGGTAGGTACATACTACGTACCTACCTACATTTATGTCCTGACTCTCTACTACCTCCTAAGTAGACAACCTTGGAACCTTGGCAGAGAAATACGGGGGTGGTAAGGAGACTATTTTCGGGTACGTCAGGATAACAGGGGGGTTCAATTAGTGTAAATGAAATTTTCAGAAAGAAAAAACGAGTAACAGCGAACAGAGATTGGTCTCTCTCTCTAACTTCCCTGCTAGTATACTACCTAGGTAGTAGTGTAGACGCACGCACTGCTGTAGGTACCTACTGTTCCTGGAGTGGAGCTTTGCCACCTACCTACCTAGTAGGTACCTATATAATCTTTCCCTGTACAGTACTAGGTACCCATCTACCTAAGGTACTACTTATACTACTAGTACGTATAGTCGTTAATGCCTCGGTACCTACGTACTAAGATGATACCTGCGAGGCACCATGTCTCTTGGTGTGAGTGCGGGTATTGCCCTAACCAATGTTAGTTTCGACCCAACACATGTTCTTTCAATATTGCTCAAATTGGGATAACTAGCTGTAGATCATTACAATCATTGCATTCACTGGTACGAGATGGAGAACTGGTGATGTAACATATTTACTAGTAGCTCTGGTCAGCGGGTGACCAGCGAACCATGTGACCTCACAACATACCTACTATGTATGTATCTTACTTAGTATGTACACTACGGCTGAGCCTGGAACTGAGTAGGTACGATTTTGTATCTTTGAACCACAAGTTGTGTTGCGATGGGAGTCTGACCCAATTTATGTGCGACCAAGGGGGATCAAACCGAAGTCATCCGCATCAACCTGAGCACACGTATACTATCGAGAGAGAGAGAGAGAGACGTGAATGATGCCTAGGCAGGTAATGTACAGTAGTGTAGTGCACCAAGCCACGACACACGCCTCGGAATAAGGCAAGGCAAGGTACCCAACCCCTTTATGGTCGTACGTTCTCTGTAGTGTGTACCTTGCCTATTCGCAGTCAGTTGTTACATAGTAGTTAGCATTGGTTAAGAAGGGGCAGGAGAACCAACCCTAGAGCGCATCACGTTCCAGTATATCGGCATATTGGCCGGTCTGGGTATAGGTAGTCTGGATCACACGTGTCGTACCCGCCAGGAATTTTCTATCCTAGTTACAGTAACCGGCGGTAGAATTCCTACACTAGGTATATTAAGTAACAAAAACCTAGCCCGTAATTTTCATCCTAGGAGAGTCCTAGGATACCTGCGTCAACTACCTACCATCGAGAGATGGCAGTACCAGTAGCCCGTTTGTAGGAGATGTAATAGGTGATCAAAGGCATATCAGAGGATGTCATTGTCTGACCTCACACACCCTCAAGTATCCTAGAGTAGCGTAAAAGTAGGAGGGGAAATAGCTAACCTAGGTTAGTTTAGTTGCAACGTGAGCAGGGAGTTATGTCTATCTTGTTTTTGAGAGTGAACCTCTACAGTGCGTTGACATCAGTGTATGCGAGGTTTATTTTGCACTGAAGACTCTTTTAAGCTCGTTGCCAACCGCCAATTTCGCTCCCTAGGCTAGTGATAAGTAATCAGCATCGAAATAGGTAGGCTAGGCCTTTGGGCCTTGCTTTGTCGTTCACAAATAATTAAGATATTTCCCGGTCAATCGTCTCAGCGTCTCAAGCGGAATTCTTTTGGCTAGACATGCCTAGGGTTTGATCTGTTGGAATCAATTCTATTGCGCGCAACCCATCCTAAGCAATATCTATCATTCCTCATGTCTTGCATTGGGGTCCAAGAAGTTACAGGGTAGTAGGCCTGTTCTGAGCTGGCATCCGGCGGCACCCGGCCCGCGGGTTGAACATGCCAATTGGCAAGGTATATGTGAGCATTCCAAAATACCTTGGTAGTAGACTAGTTTAAGACCCCTTTGCAGATGCTTTGCAAATAACAAATCGGTAAGCGGTTAGCGACAGAATTTTCCATCATGGCTCCGTCAAGGGTCCTTTCACATGCTGTCTAGGTAGTGTCCAGGATAGTTCTTGATCGATCACTCATAAGGAGACTTGGAGCAGTCCGCTGGGGCAATTCGCGCAAATGTAGGACGATAGCCGGTTTGCACGTCATTGTTGAGGGGCGAGTCGATCGGCTCTCACATTGTTCTTAAACGCCCACCACGATCTGACGTGTTAGTGAGATGACTTGGACCACTAGATAGTCTTGGCGGTCTTTTAGCTCAGGAACGCAAGTGGCTGGTCGAAATCCGGACATGTCCCAGCTGCATATATCGAGGACACCCAAAATGTCTGTGAGATTGACACGTTGAACACCCCACGAACAAGGCGGACGCACATGGTCAACTCTACATGCAAGACGATAGTCCGGAGGACTCTCAATGGACGGATGTTCGACAGCACCTACTGTACAATCGACTAGGTAGGGTGTGATTGCCACAAATCCGATCGCTGGACCTACCCACCGTAGCATATATTGTACCTAGGTAGTCACCCAGGCTGCCTACTGTAGGTTGTTAATGGCTCAGTGTTTGGGCGAGTAGTATTACTTACTGTATCTAAGCGATCTTCAATCCACGGTAGTTCATGCCTAGTAGGAAACGTAGAAAATCAAGAGAAACCCAGACCCAACCAAGTCGACCAGTTGTCCGCAGGTCTCTGCCCGTAATGACAAACCTACTACTAGTAGTATGCCTCGAGCTGCGAGAGCCGACGCCAGATCTCAAGTACTTTTAGGAGCCTGAGCCACTAAAACCATGTAGGTAAGCGATGAAATGTTTCAAGATCACAATTGGTGGTCAGCTTACCTATAACATAAAATCTTTATAGCTACAAGTACTAGTAGGATCCGACGGCTCTCAGGGTCTGGGTTGTATAGGATAGTATGGCCCGATATATATGTACCTACATGCACAGCCGTAATAGTCTACAACCAAAGCTCCCTAGGTATTGTTAATGGAACAACCCTTGCACAAGATCATGCATACTATTTATTTACTAGTACTGTTGTTCAGTGTGTGCTGATCCTTTTCCAATCAAGACTTTTTACCTTAGGTAGTAGTAGTGTCGGGTATGCTGGTATACATCGTTGGCGGGTGATATTTTTTATTAAAAATTATAGGAAAATAACATTCCTTACTGGTAAGTAGAGTTAAACATCTGTTGATAGACAATACCTAGGTATGTACCTAAGTCGTTTCTACCTACACAAAAAGTCATCCGGCCGTTCAATGCCAGTGCCGCTTATCGATAAGCCGGTTAGTAGGCTGGCCTATCAGAGTCTATATTTGATTCCATGTTTACTCGACTAAGATAGCCAGTTTCTAGGTACCTAGCAACCGTCATCAAAACAATTAATTCACTACCTAATCTAGGTGCTGTCACGAACCAACGAACCAAAACAACATCGCATTGGGAAACTCCAAATTACTATTGTTAGGAGGACGAAAATATAATTTCGGTGCTAAGTAAAACCGGAGAAATGGCATACAACCCGCGAATGTCGATAATACCGGCGTCGCAAACGCAGTCACGCACGCGTAAGAAAGAGGAGGAGGCGGATGCATTCATGCGGTTGCCAGACAAGGAGATCGTTGGATGTATAACAGACATCGGCATCCCTTTCACGGTCGCAGATCTTCAGAAGCCCAACCCACTACAAGTGCAGATGATATTTGAATGGTTCGCCGAATTGCTCCTGAACGCAACTCGCGAGACCGTCGAACCCGCTATGCGCGCCGCCGCCGAGGATGTTTGCGGTGAGTTTATCGACATCGTGCCTCCTGACACGCGCAATCTTATGGGCTTCTACGTATCTCTGCGTAAGCTTCTCCTCGAATGCGGCATCGCCGATTTCAATTTTTCCGATCTATACAAGCCCACACATCCCCGTCTTGTCAAAATATTCAGCTACCTGATCAATTTTGTGCGTTTTCGCGAGTCCCAAACCAACGTAATTGATACACACTTCAACAAGGCCGAGCAAACGAAAGCACGTATTGAGGCTCTATATGGCGAGAACCAGGATGCGGAGGCAAAACTACACGAAATGCGACACAATCGTAAAGCCATGGAAGCACAAGTTCGCGAAAAAACAGAGCGCAATGAGGAATTAAAAAAAACACTGTTGGAGCTACGGAGAAACCAGGAAAAGGTGGCCGATCGCTTGGAGGATGCAAAGGCAAAGAAGGGAGAGCTCGCGCAAACCCTGGAAAAGAAAACTACAGAGAAAATGCTGCTCAGACAGGAGAGCGCTAAGCTCCGACCATATACACTGCAGAGCCCGCAGGCATTACAGACCAGTCTAACTGAGCTGAATAACACTTTGAGCGCAGACAAAGCCCATATTGATTCTTTAGACCGCCGAGCGCGGGCGTTGCAAACTTCGACGGATTCTTTCGGGGTAGTATCGACCGACGTGGCGTCTTGCATCAAGCTCCTAGATGAGATCTCTGTGGAGTTGTCTAAGGAGGAAGAGGAGCATGCTAGAAATGCCAAGCAGCGCGATGCATTATCCGAGCGAGGGAATAACGTCCGAGAAGTCGAGCGTACAGAGGCACTGTTGCAGAGACAACTAGGCAAATGGAACGAACGCACAGAGAAACTCCGTGAGCAAAGCCGCGAGAAGGCACAGGAAGCTAAGGAGAAGATGGAGGAACTTAGGTCTTTGCATAAGAAGCTTACAGAGGAACGGGCGGCCAAGGGCACAGAGATCGAAAGACGACGGGTCCGCATTGAACAGACAGAGAAGAAGGTATGACTTATCCGGATCTGTACAGCGCACTTACAGAGCAAGCGTAGCTAACGATGGGACAGATGCTTGACCTCAAGGAGAACATTGAGAATGAAGTGCATAGCGCATACGACGAATATCTCAAGATGGAGTCGCACATCAAGCTGTACATCACCGAGATGGAACAGGCTATCTGAAACTAGGCGAAACTCATCGGCGTTGATTCGCCTTGCAGTTCTGTATATGTGTCATGAGGTTACGAAGGAGATTAATGATACCATTGTTGGCGTTCAAGGGGTTTAGGCATGGATTAAACAGTCGAGGGTTGTAGGGCAGCGGCTTTGTCTAGCTTTAAAATAGAAGTATTCAGCCGAGCCAGATATTGAGTGCTATACTTAGTCGTGACTGTCACTGATCCCCACTGCGCCCTCTGGAAGCGTGACCATCGGCCCAGAATCCTACCGATATTAACCGTCCGTCCAGTCCAAGCACCCTCCTCAGAGTCCAGCCCCAATCTCCGGGCTCCCCCGTTCAGTATAGGCACTGCCTCTTGTAGTAGTCCCTCCAATGCCGTATCATGCGAGCCGCTTCGGGGTTCGATAAGAAGAGTCTTCCAAGATAGGCGGTGCGCTGATTCCACCAGCGCAGAGGCTGTGTTGCTAAGACCTTGGGCGCTCCATTCGCTCGTGTCACGGTGCAGTTTAAGAAAGCCATATACGATAATATGCGGCTCGCGGTCTCCTGTCAAGGCGGGAGTTGGTGGAGCCGGAATCTTAGATTCATCTGGCGAGAAAATGGAGAGATAGGCGCGTAGGTGAGTCACTGTCGGCACATAGACGACGCGAATGTGACGAGATGTTGCGACTTGGTAAAGGGGAGAAGACAGAAGTGCATGCTTCACCTCCGCACCCTCTTCCACAGGATCATGGTGATGCGACGAGTCTCCTTCACATGGCTCTGGCTGATCTGTGCTGCGTGTCGTTTTGCGCAGTTGCCCTTGTAATTCCTCGGAGATCGATGTCAGAAAATCAGCTTGCGAGAAACATATAAGTAATGTGGTGGGATATCCATGGTGGTTGAGAATATATGAGAGGAGTTCAGATGGTAAGGCCGGGGATAGGAAAATGGGAGTTGCCATTGGTGGGACGGTTTTGATTTAGTGCTTCATAATACGTCCGTGGGTAATTCTCAAATACAAGAGATTTATTTATTGGCTCATCATGATTCGACATTGAACTACCCAGCCTTAGATGTACAACAGCACCCCGAAAGATTACCTACAGATTAACGGAAGCCTAGTCCGGTGAGAACCACGCACCGGTGCCGGCACCGCGGTCGATGGGCAGGCCTTGTGTGGGTCAGGTGGAGATGTGACTAAATGACAGCCCCGCCAATTACTGCCTCCAACAGCAACTACAGTACCCTAGGTAATCTATCTGTAGGCTGTAGCTGCATAGATCCGAGTCGACGTCACTTTCTTGATCCCCAAGCCAAGCGCACCCACCAGCACCCAGAACCTTAAGCATTTAGATAGCGGCTTTACACGCTGGCTGCTTGCGCGTACATCCGGAGGCCATGGAATCAATCTCCAGGATCTCCGACCTACTCGAGAGCGGTAAGAGCAGAAACATCGACACGGCGCCAGTATTTATTCGCTGACCTGCTCCTCCTAGCTCGGGAGCTCACCCTCGATGCCGCCCAGGCTGCCCGGAACACCCGTGTCACCTCGAGATCTTTACCGACAGCCCAACTCAAGAAACTCCTCGACAGTCGAAATGATCGCGAGATCCTGGACGGGTTGCGGCGCGTCATCGCGGTATTGTTTCCCGTCCACAACGACCGCATCTTCTATAGCAGTCCTACCTCCCCATTACTAACATGATACTACGCCAGATGATGTACCGCCAGCAGCGAACCCTCCCTTTCTTTTCTTCCGTCGTTAAAAATGTCGCCTCGCCGAACATAGAAATCAAGAAACTCGTCTATATATACCTAATTCATCATGCCGAGCAGGAGCCAGATCTAGCTCTACTGTCCATCAACACTATACAAAAGTCCTTATCAGATACGAATCCTCAAGTACGCGCCCTAGCCCTGCGCACCATGTCCGGCATCCGAGTCCCCGTCATCAGTCAAATCGTGTCCTTGGCGATTAAGAAGGGAGCCGGGGATATGTCGCCGCTAGTGCGCAAGGCTGCCGCCCTCGCTATTCCAAAATGCTACCGCCTCGAACCCACCACCCTTCCGCAACTCTTAGACTATCTGGCGGCACTTCTCGGTGACAAGCAGTACTTTGTCGCCGGCGCGGCTGTCAGCGCCTTTATAGAAATCTGTCCTGAGCGTATCGATCTAATTCACAAGCATTATAGAGGCCTGATTAAGAAAATTGTCGACATGGATGAGTGGAGCCAGTTGGCAACATTAAGGATGATGGCGTTATACGCACGAAAATGCTTCCCGCGACGGACAAGGAGCGCTAAGCTAAAGGACACTACTGTTGATCTTCAAGATTTCTATGGGGAGGGTGGAATACGGGCTGAAACGGAGGCCGAGGATGAACAGATTATAGTCCTTGATCCCGATCTCGTGCTTCTCCTCAACGGAATCAAACCTTTATTACAAAGTCGAAATTCAGGGGTTGTCATAGCCGTAGCGCGATGCTACGCAGAAATCGGTACACCGGAATATACGAAGGCGGCCGTCGGTCCCCTGGTTGCTTTGTTGCGAGGAGCTCAAGACATCGAACAAATTGCACTCTATAATATTGTATCTGTGTGCCTAGCGCACCCGGCTTCTTTCGTCAAACATGCGTCTCATTTTCTCATACGTGCTACTGACACAGCTCCCGTGTGGGAGCTCAAACTCGAGGTTCTTACCTTGATATTCCCTCATAGCCCGTTGCATACGAAAGGCCTTATTCTCAATGAGCTAGAACACTTCTCCCGGGGCACTAATAAGGCGTTGGTCCGCGAAGCTGTTCGCGCCATTGGCCGTTGCGCGCAGGGAGATCCAGCAACAGCGCCGCATTGCATGCGGTTGCTTTTGGGGCAGATAACAAGCCTTGACGGTACCCTTGCCGCAGAGTCGTTGACCGTTATTCGTCACCTAATTCAACAAGACCCCCAAGCGCACATAGGCACGGTTGTGAGACTAGCGAAGAATCTAGACTCTGCAACGGATCCTCAGGCCCGCGCAACTATCATCTGGCTCGTAGGCGAGTTTTCTGGGCTGAATGGCGAGGATAATATCGCAGCAGACGTCTTACGAATACTACTTAAGGATTTCGCCAACGAGTCAGAAGTTGCTAAGCGACAAATTGTTCTCCTTGCTGCGAAAGTATATCTTCATCACATAAATCGAGAAGCAGAGAAGAAGGCAGAGTCGGAAGCTAACCCAGGAAAAGATAGCGAAAATTCGGCCCCACTAGGCTTCACTCCATCAACAGACCACCCGGTAGCGAGGCTCTGGGACTATGTATTATTATTAGCCCGCTATGATACCTCATACGACCTCCGTGATCGTACTCGGCTTTACAAGGCTCTTCTCGCCGTTCCTCAGCTCGCCAGTCTCATGCTCCTCGCACCGAAGCCCGCACCGCAGGCACCAAGCCCCTCCGAGACGCGAAAAGGGTTCCTGCTAGGTTCATCCGCGCTTGTCCTCGCAGGCGGTGGCGGTATCCACGGTCTCCGCGGTTATGAACCCCTCCCAGACTGGGTCCAGGAAGGCCACGAGCCAGACCCCAAGCTGCGGGCCCAAGATGTTAGCGGAACAGAATACGCTCCAGAGGCACGCAGGGCGATCCCCGCAGCCGAAACTCTCGGAGACGCTGGGAGAGGGAAGAGCAATGGACATTTCGGCGCGGGCGCAGGTGCTGGGCTTGGGACCATGACACTAGACGAGTTCCTTGCTGAGGACGATGAGGAAGAGACAGAAGAAGAATCTGAAGAGGACGGGGATGACGAAGGAGGAGAAGAGGAAGAGGAGGATGGAAGTGAAGACGAGGAAGACGAAGAGGAAGACGAAGATACTGAGCATGAGGAAGACGACGAGAAAGCAGAGCTCGAAGGATTTCTTGGCTCTTGAATAGCCTTCTTTACCTAAGACTACCTATCTAGAGACCTTACTTCGCCCAATGAATATCTTAGTTGGCCTTGAATATGCTTTGTCTAGTATTTAGACGGTACGAGGACATTGGGAGGTAAAACTAGGGGTATTATATACCTAGACACATATATCATTGAGGTAGGTAGCTGGCAACTGGGTTATAAATCCGCCTGTTTATCTCGTACATAATGCAGAGATGGGATAAACTATAACTGGCCTCCTCAGGTGGCAAGCCTAGCACACTTCCTCGCTAATAGCATCTAACATGATAAAGGAGCAGACATTTCTAGAGCGATAGTCAACACTGCACACCACACGAAATCATCGTAGTTATAGCCTGAATCAAAGACTAATAGTCTCGTTACTACATAATGTGCAATAGTTGTGCTATTAGAATAGTGAATTGTAATGCGGGCAGGCCCGTGATTTCCTATTCTATATACGCGTGACGAGCATTTCTCTATTCCTCCCCACCAAGGAAGCGGTAAATAACGGAGAAATCTCTCCCTTTACAACTCTCAACTTGTTCAGCCTCCTCATAGACCTCACGTGCACGCGCGCCCAGCTCCAGCTTTGCGCCAGCTTCTTCAGCAGCCACAATAGCGAGCTTAAGGTCTTTCTTCATGAGGCCAATGCCGAATCCACCGGAGTAGTCACGACCAGCAGGTGCTGTCTCAACGACACCCTTGACGGGGTTGTTGACCTCCGAAGGCCAGCAACGGCCCGTGCTGACGTTTATGATGTTCGCGAGTGTCTTGGGTTCGAGGCCCCACCGAATGCCCAGGTTCATCGCCTCGGCCGTTGCGATGTTATTAATCGCCAGCAGGTAGTTGTTGGCGAGCTTAGCACTGAGGCCTGTACCCTGCACGCCGCAATGGAGAACACGCTTACCCATCCGCAGCAGGATTGGTTGTACCCTAGCTACTAACTCATCTGGAGAACCGAGCATGAAGGTCAATGTGCCGGCTGTAGCGCCCACGACTCCGCCCGACATTGGAGCGTCCACGAATTGTCCCTGCTTTTCGTCTGCAACGTATTTGGCAACCTCACGTGACGATGACGGGTCAATGGTGGAAGTATCAATGAAAACTCTACGTTTTGGCGGGATGCCAGCTTTGAGTATCTCCGAATAGACGCCCTTTACGTGTGATGGCTCAGGCAATACCGTTATCACCGTGTCCTAGAAGACCATGTCAGTTTGAAAACTTGTATTTTGTGATTCGATATAAACAGCATGGATTGTTTTCTTCAGAGGATTGGCTTTATGTATAAAACTTAATCACAATAAGGCCGGCAAGCCGGTCCCAACTTAGATCATAGATAGAACATGCTCATCACAGAAAATAAATAAAGGTCAAGTATGACAGTAAAGAGGTTAGACTTACAGCTTCCCTCGCAGCTTCGGCCACGCTATCCGCTAGCTCAACAAGGGCACCACCAGCTTGTGATGCCCGCATATCCTTAGCTAATCGGTGCATCGCATCTTTATTGATATCGAATAGATGGACTGTGTCGGAAGGGGATAGCTTGGATTGGAGATTCTTGGCCATTTGGTAGCCCTGCATAATAACACTAGTTAACCAGGTGCTAGGTCTTGGGGACGCAACGAAAACGTACCATTTGGCCGAGACCTATAAAGCCATAGCTATCGAGCCGTCTCGAAGAGGCCGAGAAGCCTCGTTGTTGAGTACGCAACGTACTCGATAGGAAGCGATGTACCCTCATATTGAGGATGGATAGAACACGACGTACGTAGCTCAAGACTGCCTTGCTACCCAGCTTGGTGCGTAACTAATGAAAGGCATCCCTTGTGACGGAACAGACGACAACAAGTCTCGCCCCGGAATGACAAGCTTTTCGTAGGTGGGCAGAGAGGATCAGCTAGGAATGCAGATCCCCCAGAGCTTTCCCCAGGTTGCGGGCTCGCGGGGTACGATTACCCGACAACGCTCCAGGTAAAACCGGGCATTGCCGACTCTAACCTAAGCACCTAGGTTAGGGGCTCCGAGCCACCGGTGTGCACTTGGCGGGTGCGCGTGACCGTCGGAAACACCTACCTAGGTATCTAGGCAGGATAGATAGTAAAATTCAAGACATATGTCAGCCTAATGAACTCGGCCTACATGGCTGAGGAATCGCACAAGTAGAGCTTGTGTATGTATGCTCCTGTGATGAAAGTGCAGATATTGGTGATGGGTTAAGGAAGAAAAAAACTGGAAAAAAACAACTGGGGTTTTTTATCTTCCCTAGATATGCTAGACTAGTCCTCTAACCTACCTAGGTAGGGGAGTTCGAGCTCGGGCCACCAAAGAACTCGCTTAAAAATGGACAACCAGATTTGGGCAATCGTCTTAACCTACCATACCTCCTTTGGCCGAGGCACCATCTACCTAGGTAGCGTGTGGTATTGGGCTATATAAAAGCCTATGACATGTTCGAGGCCGGTGCTACCTAGGTACTATCCAGTACCTCAATAACCGGCCTCGTTATTCTGCTTCATGATGAGCCATCGTATTACCCTTTCCCAAGGATACACCAGCTTCGAGCGTATTTTCGCTAACGCCGATGAGTGCAATTTGACCTCCCTTCGCGAACCTCTGGATCTCGTCTGCTGTAGTCCGAGTCAAGCTCGTAATCACTAGCACAATGTACTACCTAAGTAGGTAGTGTAGGTAGTGTGCTGATTACAACATCGGACATCCGAATAGCATGGTGTCTTGGCAAACACACATCTCCTTCGAGGGCAACTGCATATTTTACGGCTTCAGGAGGAGACGTAGTTAATTCTTCCGCCTCGCGATACGGCGCCCTGCGAGAATGGGACGACAAGGGCGAGAATAAATGGGTATATGAAACCTGAAACAGGCTGCCAAGCGAGAACGTCGGTTTCCATCCCAGGTTGTCGGAGAGCCTTCAACCGAACAGAATGAAGCAGCTAGAACTAAAACCTGGTTCATCTCCTTAACACACGCGGAAAAATCTAGTCAATAATTCCCCGTAGCCTTGGCAGTGAGGTTGAGTCCTCCAATGGCGTTGATCGTGTCTCCTATATTCAGGACTCTAGAAACGAAAATCGAACTTCTAGTACGCCGCCATTCATTTATAAATATCTAAGGCCCTTTGGATAATCTACACTCTGGGGATAGTAGCCGATGTTCCGTAGCTACTCTATATTTTCTCTTCGAGGTGAAGTCACCCAAAATGAGATCTATAGCGTCTCTTACGCTCGCGCTCGCCGCGGGGGCAACCGCGGTCGACTTCTCAAGGTCTCATGACACAAACAGCAGCGTGTGGTCGTCCGCTGCTGAACTCCCAGCCGCCGCATCTCACTCCCGCTCGCCGATCTCGCGGTTCTGGAACCGGCCATCCAAGCGTCAAGACGGCTGGAGTCCCCCCTCGGACCTTGCCACCGCACTGCAAGAGGTCTGGGACCACTGTATATCCACGTACTCGGACTTCTGGGTGTTCAAAAACTACGGATGGGACCAGATCCACGCAACAGAGGGTAAAATCAATGTCTGCGTGCGATGGGAGTCGGACAGCGCGGTCACGGAAGCTCAACGCGCGCAAGTCGCCTCCGTATACGCGGCGCAGTACCAGAAATGGTTTTCCTGGCTATACGATTACGATAATTTCCCGTACTCGAACATTGATGTCAACATTGTGGGCTGGGCTGTCAAAGACCAGAGTTTGCTGCAGGGCTCAACAAAGGGCATCACCGTCTACACAGACGCCGACGCGGATGGCGTGCCACAGTGCTCCGAGGCTTGCGGGCGTTTCTTCCACCAGGACGGCAATTATAACTCGTGCCCTGGTGGCGCCGACGCGCATTATGACCATTCCCTCTGGCTTACTGATGGCTTTAGCGGAGGTGCTGGCGGAGATTGGGGACAGAGAATCGGACGAGAGTACTTCATAGGTGCACTTGGATCCTCGGATGTGCATATCCTGCTCCACGAAATGGGTCATACTTTTGGCCTTGACGATTGTAAGTTTTCCTAAATTCAGCCTCTCTTTAGACGTGCATTTTACTAATGAGGTTAATAGTTTACGGTATGGCAACGTGCAATCCTCAATACAAAATTGCAAAATTGATTGACTAACGTTACTATTTCCTAGACTGGCTACCTACGGGACAAACAAATTTTATAATGAACGCCGGGTCCGCTACGGTAATTACGGATTTCGACGGGTGGATGTTACGCAACTGGTGGAATGGTTTATCTCGTTACCGTGGCTGGCAGTGACAGGATTTATGGATGACCACGTAGTCAGGTAGTAAGCCTTATAGGGCAGAAGGACTCGGTCGCACTAGCATTCTTTTTCTTTTCTCCCCGTGGTTAGCAGGATTCGTCCTCACAGTGGATTGTACAATACCTTCAAGTGAGGCTCCATATAGAATAAGACTTTAACTGCTATCGGAATCCAGGAGTATTACGGAGCCTAAGTCACATCACGAAGTATGGACATCCGATCAGTTTCTAGAGTGCATAACGAAAAGTGGTTCTGTTCTCACTCTGATCCACGATTTAAAAACTCGTGCTTCGGTTCTAGCGAGTTCCAATTTTGGCGCCCCTCGTGTTGTTACTTATATTGACGAGCTGTGCTTCACGCGGAATTTTGATACCAGGATAAGTGTGCTACGGTAGACGGAAGCGTCATGTAGTCAATCAGCCATCAATGGAAAGTAATACTATGAACCTTCAGGTTCTTCTTCTGAGAGTTTAGATATTTATACTGAAAACAAAGCAAATTGAATCCATGAGCATCACATTTAGACAGTAAAGCCCTCCAAAGAGCCAACTTCTATGTCCTATGAGGTATGTTCGTCTTAAGAGACCCACAACAATCCGGTGGTTGGTGGGAGGATTGTCGAAGTGTGAGCGCAGTTTCTCTAGTGCTAAGAAGCAAAAAAAGACTGTACCCGAAGATTGAAGCTGGAAACGCGCCAAGCCATCTATTCAATACTACCGTCTCACCTAGAAGCTCATGATACACCATAGACTTACCTCTGATATTATCTTGACTGGAAGCAATTGGTTCCCAGTATCGAACAGACCTCGCAGCCATTGAGTAAACGAGGCGAGCATGGCCACTCGCACAAGCGAGTGACGCTAAGAACAAAATCCTCATTTATTAGTAGCTTTTACGAAATCCCCAGTCCTAGCTTTATTTTACGAGAAATTCCGATCAGCTTATCCTCTCATCACGTAACATATCAAAGTCGGAAAATGCGAAGGCAGAGTGGACGTGAAATAAACCGACGGCTAAGACGTGTGGTGTAGGCGTTACATTCTGGCCACACTCACTAGGTCACCGAATATAGGAGCGCAGGGAGTGAACGAGCGATCATTACGTTTATTGCGAACCACCATCCGGCTCACCCAAACGAGCCTCCATAATTTAAGGGGCGTATACAAGTGCCGTTCCATCAAGAGGAGGGAAATTCATTTAAAACTAGTAACTGCGGTGCAGTTAACGGGGGTATGTGTATGAGTAACGGGAAACTGAACGACTAGAGTTGCCAGCCGATTAAGGAGCTGCTAATACGTGTGGCGTCTCCAAAACTGTACGACAGGCGTGATCAAATCAATCTTGAGAAATTATATAAGGGTGTAGAGGTAGTTTCTAGAAGACGCCCATAACGTAAGGGATCAACGCGCTGAGTACAGTTAGCAGCTGAATAGAAATCATCAACAGGGAGACACTTACCCAACAGCAAGGGTCGCACTAAGACCAACCAGTGCCCTGTTTCTGACGCGTTCTTTCCTCAACTGTAATTCCGTTTTCACCTTCTTAGATCTGGGCTCTTCGGATGACTCGCTCGCTTGCTCTTCTTCGTCAACAGCAATCTTCTCGGCCTTGCGCTTCGTCTTATTGTTCTCGCTGGGTAACTCGTCAATATTAGTATTCGCTGCAGATTCGGCAGCTGCAGCTGCGACCATCTCTTTTGCTTGCTCGATCATTTGTGCTGCCTCCTCTGCACTTGGCGGGCCATCTGCGACGGGAAGCTCGACTTCCACAGCAGTTTGCGTTGTCTCAACGCCCGAAGTAAACTGGACTTCCTGGCCGACTTTAATATGTATCTTGGGTTCTTCTTCAACTGGCGCAAAGACGACTTCGTGTTCTTTCTCGACAGTCCTCATTGTGATGTCCTCCGTGGGAGCTGTAGATGCAGTGTCTTCCGTCTTCGCACTATTTGTATCAGGTTCAGTTTCCTCTGGCACAGGCGCAGCTTCGGCGGGGCTAATCTGCGAAGCCGATACTTTGGTAGATCGCTTGCGTGGCGAAGCCAAAGCTCTCTTCTTCGTAGGACTGGCAGAACGACGACTACGAGTGCTTCGAGGCAACGAGGAAGGGGTGGGCGGCGCTAGAGTGGGCTGCGACAGGCCCGCAAAATCGAACTTAGGCGGCGCAGCAATCTTCTTCGGGGGGCTATCTGGCGCATTCGTCACAGAAATCTCCGCCGGGTCGAGCAGAGCAGAAATCCAAGGTGTGATACCGTACTCTTCTGCTAGCGCAATGGCCTGCTCAGGAGGAATCCACACGTTCCCAGCCGTCTCTTCGTGACTTGTCGTAGGTAGTGACTTCATATACTTACGCTCAGCTTCCTCATCAGCAGCTTCCGCATAAGGGAAAGTTGCCTTGAACATGCCAGTCGCGGAAACATAACCATCTTGACTTCGGCGCATGAGGAAGTACGAGCTCGGGGAGGACTTGAAAATGCCCGATGAAATACCTTTCGGTAAGGGAGCTCGAAGGTGCGCGTAGTCGAACACGCCCAGGGCTGAAGGGTCTACGTCACCAGCATCGCTAGCGGCGACCATCTTGGGCGTGAGCTGAGTCTGGCCCAAGCGCCGGCGCGACACAAGGTCAGCATCTGCAAAAGGTATTTTTAGTTATAGGTTAATAAGAAAAAAAAAGACTGACGCGATTGCTTACAGACTGGCAGGTCCTCCGTCATAAGGGGATTGGCTTTGTTGGGAAGGCGTCGCAAGACCACCATTTTGACAGATATATCGAAATTGTGACGCGACTTGAGTTATAATGTAGCTAATACGACTATGCGCAGTGGTTAATAATTAGGACGGAGGCGCAAATGCTGATTAAAAATGTGAATCTAAATGGAAACGACCTGATGCTAATAGAGCCGGTTAGCTGATGATGACGATGGCTGGGTCGCGCGATGTCGCGGATTCGAGGGTCGCCATGGAGGCGCGACGTGGAACACAACTCGAATTGTGCCGCTCGGCTGGGATAATGGATCTCACTCACGTTGGAGACGGGGGTCTAAATGGGGAAGATGAACAAGAGAAAAATAAAATAAACCCGCGATGGTGATATATTGTCAAGCACAAAGCGAAAACGATAATCTGGAGGAATATGGTAGGATTGAACTGGTGCAATGGCGAGTCAGTCCGGCTTGAGAAACGAGAATGAGGTGAGAGAGACGGGGTTCTGTCTGTAACACCCGGCGCAAGACACTGATTTTTTTTCCTGTTCAGTTGGAGGGAACTTAAGAGGTGGGTTCCAGGTCTTTCAGATGGGATGGGAGACCAAGCGGTAGGTAAGCTGGGGGGGGGGAGGCGAGGGAGATGAAAATGGGAGCTTTTGGTTGGAGGAAGGAGCCAGCCAAGTACCCCTGTGTCTGCTCAGAGACTGCTCAGATAGGTTTAAAGCCAAGGAAGAAACCTACATCGGTGTTAGCTGGTATTAGCTGGTAATAGCTTGGAGGAAGGACGCTTTTCCGATTCGGGGACGCAATTTTTGACAGTTAGTTAGGTGTCTTGCGCGTAAAAATCCTGGTAGGTATATATGTAAGTATTTATACTAGCCCTGTGCCGACCGCGTAGATTGCTAGCAGATGTGACACTTGATTGGTCCAGATATGTTGAAGAGGCGACCCCGCAACTCCCTTGGTAATAACCTACAGTACTGTACTGTACCTAGGTAGGTAAATAAAAGTGAGAGATGAAGCCCGCGGATTTACTGTACTCAAACACTATACGTACTGTATTTAACACTGTCCCACTACTTACCACCTACCTAAGGTAGTAGTTTAGCTCAATGTACCTAGGTACCTACCTGTCTGGTGGCACATTTATTTCTTCTCTGGCGGCTTGGTACTTACCTGTTGTTTACATATAGGAAACCACCATCTCTCACAGGTATTCTTAGGTATGCCTCACCATTTCATCCCTCGGCAAGCACCCGAGATAAGATCGGTTATACAGACAGGGAAGTCCAGGCGTTAGTATTCTAGTATACTCTAGTGCCACTATACTGGCGTAGTTGGTAAACCAAACCACATGTGTCGGTGGAGACAACATGGACTCGACCCAAATTGCCAAGCTGATCACACCAAGTGTAGATATTAAAATTGAAGCCGTATTGTATTTGCGCGCCCAAGGGTATACTTGATATCCAAGGCATCTGGAGCAATTCCTGATCTCTGATCCCTAAAATACGGTCCAAACTAGGAATAGGTAGGCAAGACAAGGCATAAGATAGGTAGGTACTTAGGCGCACCCCCTCCGAAATTTTAACACCCGGGGTAGTCAGAACTACTCGAACACTACAAAAGATTGTATGTTGTACACGGTACACGGCGAAGCTCTCTAATAATCTCTCATTTGGTAGGTAAGCTTACCTATCCTTCTACCTAGGTAGTCTCCGAGCACCCTGCGATTGCGCTGAAACAAACATGCCGTGGCCAAATAGCTGATAGTGTATACGCATAATATAAAAAGATAACTACTAGTATAAAAAAAGGCGACGATTTGGCGTATGTATATTTATATATGTATTTCCTGCACATTGTGATTAGAAAAGCACCACTAGATTAGTGAAGTTTTTCTCTGATCAAGCTGGAGGCTGCTGTTACGAAATCCACATGTCACAGTGGAACAGGTGCCTTAGGTACATATGTAGGTAGTGTGTTGGTCACCGTGAGATACCTAGGTAGGTACCTAGGTAGGTAATCTCTAGCTATACGTTACCACCACCGAAACAACTGAGACAACTAAGGCTCATGATCTTGAGGCTAATCGGTACCATAGTTAGTCACTTGGTCTGGGTCTGGTCGGGGTTTTGATCTGGGTTTTGATCTGGTCTGGTTCCTCGCAGAAAAGGGGCTCTGCCCCTCATCCAAACAACCAACCCCAATAGAGAGCCCCACCATTTGTCCCGCAGTACAAAACACTGATCAGCAGCTTTGCAACGTCCAATCATCCCGTCTCCTGTAACTTCATCTCACAAAACATCACCGCTAGTTTTATTTTCCCCTTTGCAATCGGATATTCAGTTTTCTTCCAGCACGATCTCTTTGTTAGTTAGGCTGTGTACATAAGTCTTCAAAGACATAAATATCAGTCGGGTCTATTGTTTGAACTCTCGCCCTTGTCGGTGCCTACATACCTAACCTAGATACCTTACCTACCCACCCCCTCCACTTCACGATGGCTTCTCACGAAGATAATGACCATCTCCCTGAGGAGACTCAGGGATACAAGCTTTCACAGCCAAAGCAAAGCTTGACCGAGTATCAGAACATGGGTATGTGCTAACTCTATTTTCGTCCTGTCCCTAAGTATCCTATTTGCACGTCTATTATTATGAGTGCTATTTTATCAAGAGGTTGAGAAAGGATGTACATTGGCCGTAACGCTGCCAGAACGCCCATGATGGTTTAACATCCTCTTCACACACATGAACCTTTAAAGACTGAGTGCAGCAGTTGTGGCCCCATGAAGTGAGATATGGGCATTCATGGGGGCTTGTTATCGTGGCAGAGAACCATATTTGCCCTTGTGGTTACAATAGGAAAGACAGAGGTCACATTCAACAAGCAGTATTTGACGAGGTGCTGCTTTATGTACCTACCTGCCATCAGAACTAAGTGGTCTCTTGCGCAAATAAGGACACAATGTTCCAAGGCGTTAACTCATGCCACCCGAGTTCTGCATTACATCAACACCATTATTTGGATTCCCATCTGCAGCCCGCACCGTTATAATACGAAAGGTGGCCTCCTTATTCCAACTTTCGATTGTCCGTTGAATAATGTAGATCCAACTCTCCAAATCCTCTTAAGAGTACGATCGATTTCACCCCATTATACACCCGCGGGTCCCTGACGCACCTTCGGGGCTACCCCCGGGCCTCGACGATGACTGATTATCACTATCTTCCGGGCACAACATCATATGGACCCGCGTACGGACCCGCATATCTTCTTCCTCGCTACCCCGTGAAGACTCCAAGAGAGTGGGATGCAACTCCCTCGCACCGCAAATACCCTTCAAAGCACCAAAGCCAGTCCGCTTCCACGCATATCAGTCAAGTAAACCAAGTGGAACACGAAAGCCTACCATTCTGGTTACCACGAGACACCATGAGTGGAGAGAATAAAGTGAACGCTTGGCTAAAGGACGAGGAACCCTATGCTCAAACCCCTCCCCTTGAGGAGATGTCTGCCCCAACTCCCTCTACTGCTAAGAACAGACTTTCTACACCACCTGCGCCAAGCGGACGCCCATTTGCGATCAAAAAAGCAAAATCAATTACAAATCTTCTTCGCGAAGCTGCCTCGAAGACTGCACTCCACATATCCCTACCACTCAAAAAGACCACATCTCGGAGTAGTTCCAGCGATAGCGGCCTTGACCCAGAGTTAACCTGCCGAGGTTTGCCCGATACCAATATGATGGTCAAGAAAGAATTGACTGTCACCTCAAGCAAGAAGCCCACCAAGAATCCCATGGATGACTCTTCCCATGAGGAAGATGAAGTCATTGCTGCTTTTCAAGAATCCGTGGTCATCACACCAGATGAAAATGTCAAGGTTACTAAATTTAAGGCAGATGCAAACGATGAATCGCTTCAACGATACAAGAAGTCACTAGGTCTTGGAGGTGGCAGCGACCTTTCCGACCCCAACGATCCTCGTGTCTGTATCATTCAGTCGCTTACGATGGAGTCTTCTGGCCGACCACCTGTCACTATCGATCTTTCCCAGCCCGGAAGTGAGAACACTCTCAAGGACAAGCCCTTCAAGATTAAGGAGGGAGCTAAGTTCACCATGGTGGCATCCTTCCGCGTACAGCACGAGATTCTCAGCGGTCTGCAATACGTCCAGACGGTGAAGCGTAAGGGTATCAGAGTCAGCAAGGACTCGGAGATGTTGGTAAGTGACTCGACTATTGCTGGCGCGTTATGCATCACGTGTCCATTTGTTTGCTAACATTTTTTGCAGGGAAGCTACGCCCCCAATACCGACAAGCAACCTATCTACAGCAAGCGCTGTAAGTAGCACGACCAAGCCAGGGAATGCTTTGAAAACTAATCTCTTGTTTTTTTCAGTTCAAGAAGAAGATGCCCCCTCTGGCATGCTCGCCCGCGGTCACTATAACGCTGTCTCCACCTTTGTCGACGACGACAAGAAGCAGCACTTGCAGTTCGAATGGAGTTTCGACATCTCTAAGGACTGGTAAGCTGATTGACGGTAAACCTTACTCTACGGAGGTGATTCCAAGGTGGTATCTCCCGTTCGCAAATCCGAGCGTAACACTATTCCTGATGGGTGTAACGGTTTGGACTAGGACCAGCCACCCTTGGAGGACTCTATCTGAAGTGGATGAGTAATGGCCTATGAAGGATAAGAACTCGATTGCAGCTTTGCATAATAACTCTGACGAGAAAGACGATGACGATGAAATGGTCCACAAAAAGAAAAAAGAGAAAAAAAAGAAAAAAGAAAGGGCAAGGAATCTCTTAGGAATTAGTTGTTGATCTCGCTAGGTAACTGATGCCCTCTGCACACTTCCACGGAAGAAGCAAAAAGAGACGTTTATACCAACCACTGTCGAAGCCCATGTGACATTTGAGGAAAATGCTGAGAGCACAAGGGAACTCGCATCCCTGAGCACAACTTCCCAAGCATTCATCGGACTTGTTTAAGTAGTTACGTCTTTCTTTAGTTGCTCGTGGATCGGCAATAAAAAACCGCCTTTCTTAAGAGATCGCTTTAACTAAATGAGATAAAAGAGTAACAAAAATGGCATGGTCTTTTTGATAGAGCACGTATAGGATATGGGTAAGAGACGAGTGACGCCTCTGCTGCTACGTGAGACAATACAGCAGAATTAGCCTTTACATCCCCCCAGATACGGCGCACGACAGCCTAGTCGGGTTACGGCTACAAAATACCTACATTTAGCGGAGGTCACTCGACGTCGTGGTGCGTAAAATGCGGCCGGTGCTCTTCAACAATGCTCTTTTCTAATATTTAGAGTCTTGCCACTATCGCTAGTTGCCTAAACAAAATAGCCCTTAAGCTTTCGCTTGTATATCATACTAAGACATCAAAATATACATAACCCACACTGCCGTGTATTTTGGCGCTTGGGATCGCCGTGTGACTAGTGAGTCTTCATGCCCCTTGGAGGCAGACGAGCACTCAAGATACAAGTTCACGCAGAGCGCGTCCATCTGGTGTCGTATCTTTTCCGCTTGGGATAATCAACTGCATCCCTATCGTTATCAATCAATGTCGTAAATCCGTGACCGTCCATATATCGTCCTCGTGGTTCTATCTATATTGACAAAGCCGTAGCTCGAGCACCTTCGGCCATTTCTTGAAAATTTCCTGGGATGAGATACCACCTAATTTTCATCCTATAAAAAATAATCCGGCAGAGAGCTACTATCGGCCGCCTTTTCGCCCTGCTGAAGATCCTTATGCTGATCATTCTCAGGTGCCGCCGCGAATACGTTGAAGTGGCGCTCGCCAGTATCGCTGACTTCCAACACGCTTGCCATGTTACCACAGCGGTAGCAGTAGTTGGGTGCGCTCCACACAGTGCTTAGATGATCGTCATACAGTACTAGATATCCCTCCTGGCATAACTGGTGCGCACGCAAGATGTGGTTCATGCCGTTGACTGCCAAGAACTTCTTTACAACGCGCGCCCCAAAAGTATAGCCAGCCCCCCTTGGTGATAGCGAGAACTCGTCACGCTCGGGATCTGGATCTGACCATACTAGATCGGCCATCGGACCCTCATGTGGTATCTCTCTGAAGCGATCGATGATCTTGATCTGATCAATACTATGTATTGACGGAGACAAGCCGCCATGGACGCAAAATATCTGGTCATTGATTACAACAGATAGAGTTAAGAAATCAAACATGTCTGTAAAATAGTGCCAGACATTTGCATTGCCGTATTTACGCGCGCACTCGGTGTAAAAGCCATACGACTGTGTCACGCCTCTCGACTCATGGTTCCCACGGATTAGGTGTACGCGGTTCGGGTATCGTAATTTCAAACACACAAGAAGCGATATTGTCTCGACACTAAACATACCGCGATCGACGTAGTCGCCTAACGAAAATGAAGCCAAGAGTCAGCTGGTACCCTCTGGTGAGGTGCATTGGATGGGAGTCGCTCCGACCTACCGAGAAAGAGGTAGTTTGTATCCGGACACCAACCCCCAATCTTAAAGATCTCGATCAGATCGTAGAACTGGCCATGTATGTCACCAACAACGGTGACTGGTGCGCGCACATGCACCACGTTGCTCTCGCGCATGAGCAGCTCCTTGGTCTTTGCACATATCGCCTCGATCACTGACTCGGCGAGAAGTTCCTTTTTATATAAGCGCGAGATGCATTCATCTAGGTCAACCGAAGCTACACAGCAACGACTAGTCAGCCCGATACACATAGTAGGTCCAAGCCGTCTGAAGCAGTTCAAAATATCGGGTTGTCGACATACCAGGCAGTCCAGGCATGGTAGTCTAGATAACGTAGCGGCCTGTTGCAACCTCGTCGGTCGCAAAGAGGCAGAAATCAAGGACTGGTCGTCGGTGTTGAATGCAGCGGTGCGGATAGCTTCCTTTTGCTCCGTGCAAATGCAAAGTCGAGTAGAGAAGAGCTAGGGGGATCCGCAAACATGTTCGACGAGGCAAGGTAAGCAACTGTCGCGATCTCTCACATGGAGCCGGCTTGATCGAGTTCAAATTATAGGCTTATATTGGCGACCGGCATATAAGGAGCAAGCACTGAGGCCTCGTAAGTTGAAGAAGAGGATACGATAATGGTAATACTGCGCGTCTGTCTAACCCACGTGGAGACAAGAAATAATGGCCTGCAGATGCTTTGTAAAAGTTGACCTTGGGTACTACTACGTATATTGAGATACGGTACTTACCTAGGTAGGTACCTCTAGGTAGGGAGGCTTACAAGTTGGTAGTGGTAGATATTGTGGGTACATACCTACCTTTGAGTAAGCGCGATACCTAGCTAAGTTACCTCGAGGCGCCGCCCAATCGTAGGAACCTACCTAGGTAGCCTGTAGGTACCTTTAACCTGGGTATGCTTATCACCCAGCTTTCTTCCCCACTAACCCCCGCCCGCCCCGGTTATCGTCTTATCGTGTTATCAAGTTATCAAGTTATCGTGTTATCTTCGCAGGCAAGTGCTTCAAAGCCGCAATTGCCGCGAATTATTATTGGTTCTAAGTTCAAGAGGAGGTCCCCCATTTCATTCATTAGTGGAATGGTGAGCTTGAAATATTCAACAACGTGACTTGCTTTACTCATCCCTCTACTTCGTCGTTCTTGCAATTCTTTCGGCAGAGTACCTGCCGAGGCCTTTTCAGTTCTCATATAGAGTCGAAGGTACTCATTTCATATGGTCTATTACTTATATTTTGCCATAAGGGAGAGGCTGCGTAGTGTTTAGTCAACATGGAAACCCTCCCTCTCGCTTTCCCTGTTCGCTTCTCTATCGAAAGGGCTGTCATCAACTCTAAGAAAGCACTTTCGACGCATGACGAACGTATAGGCCCTTTCTGTGTTTCTGATGCGAAATTTCCCCTTTTTTTAAATATTTAATTTTGTGCGTCGCCATCTCATCTTCTGGTTTATCACGTCCAATGTATAAGTAGTAAAGCAAATTCAAGAATCGGAATCCTGGGGTTTGAGGCAACCAACGATGGCTCAGTGAACTTTTCTTGGTTGGTATACTGTCTATTTCATCTAATACGCCATCGTTATCTAAAGTGTTGTTCCGGTTTGGCTCGGAAGGGGAGGCTCTTCTTTATTTATGATTGGTATCACATAATGGGAGCACTTTTCCCGGTTGATGATATTGGCTAGGAACCCCAATAGAGCTCTACCTACCTTCGAGGAGCCCCCCTTGTCTCATCAGTGACTATTGCCTTGTCTATCTATAATATTACTCCGTTACCATCCCCCCTCCCCTCGGGTTTTTGTTTATAGTGTTTTCCCATTCATCTTCCCAAGCTGGGCACGCCAAGGCCTGGCTGTCTCGTCTATTATCTAGGAATTTTCCTGTGTGATGAGATGACAGGACCTCGGCGGCGGATGCCTATACCTTCTACTACCCCCCGGGCATCCCGCACGGACCATTGTTTTACCGCGACCGATCGCCCATCTTGGCTTAGGGATCCACGGGGTTCGGGGATGCTTGGGCACCAGCGCCCAATTGGAGCCCGGGACTCGCTCAATCTTGTCCAGCTGGTGCGACCTTCATCTCATCTCAGCTTGTCTTCAATGTCGTTTACCTATCTCGTCTTCCAAGGACACGCGACCGCAACTTCTAACCGTGAGCGGCATCATCAGCGCTCCTTCATCCCTAAAGTAATATTCGCGACTAATATGCGACTTGGAATGGTCGGCCTTTCTAAACACTGTTCTATTAACTGCATTGCGGTTGAGGTAGTGGTGGTGGAAATGGGATGGTGGATCCTGGCCCGTACCCGATCTCTTATAACGACGAAGCCATCATCTTTATAGTCTACTGAGCACACTTATATCTTCGGAAGCGCTCGTCGAGTTCATTTCTACGAAATAAACCGCCCGAAATTGTCAACTTATTGTTATCAACACTGCCTAGTAATTTTCGCGGGTCTCCTTCACGAAGCAATCCCGTCCCATATTTCAGCCATGCTCTATTTCTTTTCGATATAAGCAATATTTCGCCCTACAAGAGACCCCTAGAGTTTTGGTTATTGGGACCCGAGTAAGTTCTTAGATGGCGTATGTGTTATCGGTAGGCGTCAGCAGTACAGCTGCACTTCTATATGTAACTCAGAAACCGTCCCTCCACATAAATTGCATACTCGTTATGGTTTTTTCCCCTGTCCATTCCATATCGTCGCATTCAATGCTTATTCAGAACTATCATGAACTTCAAATCAAACTATTATATGCCACCTCACATGTACCAGAGAATTATCATCCCCGTCTTGGCCTGTTTTGGAAACCTTCACTCACTTGTCTTCTCACAAAAGATACTGGGCCTCGTTAATCCTCTTTAACACGGAGCTATCCCGAGCCCCTTGGTAGCTTCACGAGGGCCCAGCTGTCCTAAACAAAAGAAAACGGTAACCCCATCTCTACCACGAGCAAGATGGCAGACCGCCCGCCTGGCTATGAGCAAGCCACCGAAGATCTCGTATGCTACAATTGCGGCATGAAAGGGCACATGTTCTTCGCTTGCCCGGAGGACACTAGGCGCGTACCCGCGTAAGCATTGTCTTCCTTATATGATTTTTTTTTTCTGTTTCACATCGATAAATCACCCTGGGAAACGAACTCCTTTTTGAATATGATTTAGACGATCATCTATAACATTCCTCAAGCCTCGGAAAATCAGAAAAAGGTCTATTGACACGCATTTAGTGGTTTGGAAGCCTCACGAAAGCGGCAGGCTTCGAGTAATGATTACCATGTACCAGCAAAGCGCAGTAAGGGCCCGATTGTCACTCATTATCCTCCTCCCCCTCCCCTGGGTCTACCACATATCCCGCCTCCACCCATAACATATGGTCCTCGCCCAGGCTATGAAGGATTTCATTCTGGCCCATCGCCAGGTGCCCCTACTGGCCCGCCGTACCATCAAACCCATCATCCAGGACAATACGACCAGTATCCAGCTCCTAGCGCAGGGCGAAGCATACCGCGGGGTTTGCCTTATGGTAACTCTCGAGACGTGCATGAACATCATTTCCAGGGACCCCCTCGAGCGCTACCCCCGGAAACGTCCTATCGACCAGCTCACTATGATCATCAATATGACCGCCTAGGCCCATCACTCGCCGCTCCCTATGGCCGTCCATATTCAGCTCCTCCCGATCGATATGATGAGCAACCTACTAGTCTACTTCAAGGCCCTCCCTATACTACCTCTCATCGAACTCCTCATCAAGCACACTTCGAGCATTATCCACCTGCCCCTGGCGTAGATAATTATTACCCTGGTCCGCCCCAGCCTTCCCCCCCTTCCCATGTGAATACTTACCGGAATACATCTCATTATGGATACGATGCGGCTTCCCCAGCTCGACTCTATACGTCAGGCCATGGATCACCACCTCCAGGAACATATTCTTATCCATCTCATCAATATCCCTCTTTAGATCCACCTCCATATCACGCCCGCTATGACGATCGATTTGCAGATCGGCCCTCGTATGAGTCACATAGAAGAGATCCCCATCTACAACACCCTGAGCGTCATTTTGGCGGGAGCCGACAAAGCCGTGAGCGCCATGGCCGTCGTACACGCCATGACTCACCTAAAATTCGCAGCCGCTCGGAACGTCGGTTTCCAGATCAGCCTGCCGGAGTTCCTAGCCCTATAAACTCCACCCCTCCGGCCCTGTCTGCGAAAGCCTCGCCGTTTCTAGAGGGTAGCAGGCCCCAGCAACAAGACCGTAGCGATACCGTGCTTGTAAATATGAAGGGTACGGAGAAGTACACTACTGAAGAATTCAGTTGGGAAGAAGAAATGATCTTCAAGGAGCTACCCGATAAAACCACTAGAGATCTCATTAGGGAACCCTTACCAGCCGAATGGACAGATGACCCTATAATGCCCCCAAAGTACGACAAAGAGACAATAACATCAAGATATATTAATCCTACTAACGTAGATGATTTCGCTCTGAACGTTCGCGAGACCAAGGCGTGGCAAGTAATGCAATACCACCCAGCGTTCTTACCTCCTACAGAGATTCGAATCGAGAAGTTATGGGAGTACGAGAAAGCCCTAAACCCGGGCCCGGTGTATAATAAACAAAGCCGACATAATATTACCGGCGGCGGTGGCAGTCGACAACGTGGGAAATCATGGGATTTAAGAACGCGAGAGGAGCGCCAAGCGCGATATTCACGGCACCGCAGGCAAAGCCATTCAAGCGATGATCAACTCGGCTACTTCCGGTTAGGGCTAACAAATAGGATCTGGGACCAACCCAGTTGCCGAGATGATGACGAACCTGCAGGAGAGAACGAAGTTTTGGATAGGAAATCGAAAATATCCTCTCCTGAACCGGGTGAAGTGTGCGAGAGTGACGATCAAGGTCCTACGGCTACGAAGAGCCCTAGCCCTCCACCGGAAAGAGAACATCATCACATTCGTCAGAAATATCGGCACCGTAGCATGGACACTTCACAGGATTCTAGAGGTCGCCTTCTAGAAGTTGTATTTGAGAGAGACAGACGTCGATCATCTCCACAAGCTCTTGTAACCCCCTCCCTTCCGCCTAGCCATATCTCCAGATCTCCGTCCCGTCCGCTTAGCACGCGAAGCTCCCAAGGTGGCCCCAGTAAACCTTCTAGTAGGCGTAACTCTAGGAGTAGTCTCAGTCCGTCATCTAGCAGGCGTGGCTCAATAGGCTCGGCAGGCTCCCCTTTGACGCCTAACGAACGAGAACTACTTGGTATGCGGCCTTATTCCAGCGATAGTGATACGGGACCCGATTCACCTATCCCTCAGTCAAACGGTACACCAGCCCGGTCGCGACAACGGCCCGCAAAGCTTCATGCGGCATATCAGTAAGTGGTATAAACCGACGCGTTAAAATATTGTGTTACTTACCAGCAATACAGGCGCCGCTGGTAAAAATATATCGTTCCGATTTCACGAATCGGGTGCGTGAACGAGGGGTGCCTGCCGGCTCAGGTTGTGACCAGCTGAGCTTGCTTCATACACCTGCCCACCTGCCCATTCGCTTCTAGTCCTACAACCTAGACATGCATCCCAAGTTATGGCCTGTTTTCTAAGGTCTAAACAAAATTTTGCACTGATTTAAAAAAAAAACTTTATGTTCCAACCTCGAAAAACCGTGGCTCTTAACGTTTTGCAAAGCCAGCCCTAGGTTATTCTATTCCTTGGATAATCGCTCGGTTATACGCGGCATTTCACACTATGCGTATTCTACAACGACTTGCGGGCTCGTACCTCGAGCAAGGTTTAGAGTCGAAGCTTCGTTGATTACAGCAATAGTTTCGTTGCCTGTTATTCTGCTTCTAGTTTACGAAGGATACCCAATAAAGCATGCCGAATGATGATGGCGTAAGCGGGCGTTCCGATTTGTTCATACTTTTGGTTTGTCACGATGACACTGGCAAAATAGAGGGCATGGTAGATGTTTTCCCGAGACATCGATTGTACGGCTTCATCATAATCGTGGAATAGACTCAACGCTGTAGTAATTCTTTGTATAGATTTCGGCTCTATTTTTGGACCTCTAATGATTTTGGTATCGTGGCTCTATCTATTCCTTGTTTCTCTTCAGCTACAAAGGAACTCACAGCGCGGTTTTGTGCTCACTTGTGAATCTAATTGTTTTAGCCTTCAGGTCCGTTTCTTTATTCCTTGAAAATTAATTGGACTAATATGGGCAGAATAAAGGTATTTGATGATAGACAGGTTAGGAGAAGAATGGGATAGAATAGTCTTGCCTAGCTATTTATATTACGCGGAGGGTAGCGTTATTGAAATACGATCTCGCCTTGCGATTTCACTTATTTTACATCCCTAGTTACTACTGGTTTTTTCCTTTCTCGTTTTACTCCTTCCCCCTTTTATTTCCCCCGGCTTTGCGCTTCCACCTCCCATTCCTTGCAACGGTCAACTGAAGCAGGTTCTTCAGGCTTTAACGAACTACTCAAAAACCGCGATATCTGGTCACGTCGTTGCCAATCTTAACTCACTTTCCCAACTACAGTCCACGGGCAAGATGTGTACCGGCATCATCCATGTATATCGGTGCTGCCGGTGCAATGCCGTCGTTTATAAATTAAAGGAAGCTGCAAAGGGCTACACGTGTCGCCAAGCCCGTAGTAACTGCCAACGTGGCATATGTAAGAAAGGCATTGAGTGGTCTCACTACGATCGCACCTCTGACGAGAATTGTCTCTTTTGCGAAATTTACCTGGGCGGCGAAACCTCAGAGCTAACAGCCAATAACTGCGACGAGGGAGGGGAGCCATGGGCGGAGGACAGAGAAGATGATGTTGGCGGAGGCACATCAGTCTATGAGGAGGGATATCCCGACAATTCTCCCTCAATTTATCTTGAAGCGAAGACCGAAGATAATATCGAGGACTACGGTAAGGGGGATGATGATAATGAGGAAGGTGGTGCCAAAATATAGGTATTTCTCCCAACCCCTCTTGATCTCGTAGCCCAATCTCAGGTGATTGATTGCGGTCTCGGGATTTAGTGGTGTGTAAATCGATTAGGATACGCTAAGTTTTTCTCCGCCATAGAACTAGACTTGGGAGTCTCTACCACCGAAATCGTTACTAACCTACCTAGGTAGGCATTTCGAATGGGTCCGCTCAGAGTTGGTTTTTTAGGTGAGTTGAGTAGATAAGTCTTGATGTAAAGGCAAAGACGATGCCGAATAGTAAAAATAGTAGTATTTAAAGAGAGCTAGATCTTTGGTAAAGTTAACCTGTGATACGAAGCGCCAATATACGAGACTAGTAGCTGCCATGAAACCTATATGTCAACAACTGCGTAATAGTGCCGTAAAAAACTACTCACGGGCTATCCGCAACCTGTTCGTCTCTAGTTTAGCCGCCTTTCTCGATAGTTTTTCGTCAACCGGGTTGAGGGTCGGCTGAATCTATATCTTGACTTTCGCGTGAGGCGGCTCTGGCCTCTAGGTTCCTTTACCAACTTTCTCATGGGGCTCGGAATAGGAGTGAAGTCCATCTTGATTCTAGGACTAGGGATCTTAATGGCCTAGGGGGATGGAGGCCTCTTCTCGACGCTAGGAGCCAGCTAGTTTGGTTTGAATAAAGTTTTATATTACAGGATTAGAGGATTGAAGGATTGGAGGATTACAGGAAGATGTACATATAAGTTTGCGGCTTGTAAAGGTGCCTTTCCTACCAGGTAGGTATAGGTACCTAACCTACATGTAGGTACTTGATTACTTACATACTCGAATGGATGAAAGCTGCGATAAGATAAAGCTACCCCGCCTCCCCTACACCTTGGACACATACCTACCTAGGCACCTAGGTGACATATAAGGATTACCTAGGTACCTAGGTAGGTACATACCTACCTAAAACACCCTAACTCGTTCGATTATATACGTGCTGACAAGCTGCCTGCATCAGGAAAACGGGCGCCGGGAGGCAAATCAGAAAGGCAACAGTGTGATGACATAAAGTTACAATATTTATTACCCAGGTAGGTATCTACCTACCTAGGTACATGCGCATCTGACACCTCCCTTTGATTGAACCTCAACCTCAATACCTCATCTAGGAACACTTTAAAATAGAATCATTCATTCGCAAGACTTTCATCATACCTATCAACCCAAGTGTTACGGGAAAAGAATACACAACTCCAATAAGTCTCCTTTCTCATTGATCACAATGACCACAAATCCGCTTCGCCCATCGGCTATTCTACAGTCGATGGCTGATGCACTATCCATACATGAGCCGAATGACACAACATCGGACCTTAGTAGTTCCCACGAGGCGTTAGCTCTATTCACACATGCCTGTATGATATCGCTTGGATTCCGGCTACTCGGCTTTGACGAAGACAAGACAAACGGTATGTTGCTTGGGGACGGACTTCGTCTGCCCATGCCAGCCAGCTAACCAGATGTGTAGAAGCAGAATGTCACGACTTGGCTCCACGTCTCCCTGCAAACTGGAACGCATCCTTCAACACATATGCGTTTGTGTATGCGCATCAGCAGTCCGCTCTCCGTTTTGTCATCAAGATTGATCGCATGGGCGGTAAAGCCGAGATCCGTGGGCTAGCCGTACATGACGAACGTATTGCGCGTGTCGAATTGACCATTAAAGACTTTGTGTCTAATGCTGCGCTTCCCATCCGAATTACTATGACACAGGCCGGTACAGAAGATCGTTCCGACTTGCGACTCAGATTCCAGAACGTGTTCATTTCCGAGACACGCATCACGGACCTCGCCGCTCTGATTAAGATTAATATCATCCAGAAGCTTCTGCCTGCGCTGCAAAAAGAAGGCTACGAAGAGTCCCCAGACGATGTAGCTGCGCGCGAAGACAGTCGGGAAGCTGCCCGCAGACCGCCCAGACAACCAGTGACGCCTGATCCCATGCCCCGGCCGGCGCATCCATATCTTTACGACGATCCCCTTCGCCCACGGCCCCAACAACCAGTTCCGACCGGAGATTTCCCGCCACCAGACTTTGAGGATCCCTATGATATCAACAGGCCCTCAGCACTCATTATGCCCGGCCGTACACCGTTTGGGGGTATCGGAGCGGATGATCTGAATCCACCTGGGCTAGGACCACATGATCCATTACGACCCGGGCTGGGGATGCCGGGTGGAGCTTTGCCTGGACTTGGAGGGGGAAGAGGCATGCATCCCACATTCGACGATCCTCTCTTTGGTGGCGATAGAGGCGTAGGAGGTGAATTCGATCCGCAGGTACCACCAGGGGCACGCTATGACCCACTTGGACCTGGCGGTATACCAAGACTGGGTGGTCGACGCCCAGGAGGCGGGAATGGCCCCTTTGGCGGCGGTGGCCGAGGCGGATTCGGAGGATTCGGAGGGTTTGATGGAGGCGACATAATTTAATTAACGGAGAACAGGGGCCCAAGTGGTTTTTTTTTAAAAAAAAAAATTCATAAGTGTTACGGACACAGAAACCCGATTGAGCGCTTGGCTACGCGTCTATAATGTGTTATGAGTTAAATGTAGGTAAAAAAAAAAAAAAATGGATGTGTAACATTAGGAACGAAATTGAACCAACCACATCGAAGGGTTATTTATAATAAAACTTACAATTTCTCAAACGAGGAAATTTTTAAGAAATAACGAGCTACATTTTAACTCTCGGACGATGCTCACTCATTGGATGACCTTGTCGACGGTAGTTCTAACTTGGCCCTACCCTCTTCGACCCAACATTCAAAGAACAATGGCCCAGCCTCTACAGCACGAAGAGCTGTTGTCTTGGCGCCGCCTACGTCCTCGCCAGCTTTTCGTTTGTCCCTGGAGGCAGTCTGAAGATTGGGCTGCGTCGGCACCCATGGTTGTGGATGCTAAATTAAGTTAGCTTGTCTACACAAACGAATTCACGGCATAAGGGTGTGATGGAACTGCACCTACTCCTATCGGCGCCTCGGTCTCATCTCGCAGTTCAACGGCAACAGTAAACGTGCAGCCCTCGGGAAGCGGTACCATCTTCTCGCCTGCATAGGCTAGCCGTCTGACGGCGGCACGCAGTTGTTCGTCGACGTTTGTCCAGTTGACTTTCGACTGCTCGCCGCTCGGGTCCGCTTCGACTACGGCGGCGTCACCACTGGAGTCCTCCTCGTCATCTTCGTGGCCCCACGCTTTCTCCTTCCCTTTCCCATCCCTCGGCAGGCCCTCCCACATGGGGAACTGCGCGATGTCGAACATCCAGCGCTCCATGGCTGTACCGCTAGCATCGTAGATAACGACCGCCAGACGCTTGACGGCGCCCTGAACGATCTGTGCGCGTACTGCGTCCACGGCATCCCGGATCCAGGAGCATACTGTTGGATGCCGTGACTGGTGGACTGGCAGGTTGTAGGCGCGGCTTGTGAGGAAGGTTGTGGCCGGGTAGAGACCCCTGTAAAACAGAATATTGTGGATACAAACTGTTAAAAAGTGCGTGAAGGTGGTTAGTAGCCGGGTTGCTTGAGGGATTGTGATGGACAGTCCCAGGGCTGGTGGCGGAGTCGTGTCTAATGCTAGCATACTGTGGCAATGGCACGGTACCCTCGAGCAAGCTTTCGGGAGCTCTACCTAGAGCTAAAGTTCATGCAGATAGTATTTAATTCGGCCTGCGAATGAGTTAGCCAACTGAGGGGACGCAGAACCACTCCCTCAAGAAGAAAAAAAAAAAAAAGAGCGCTGTTAGGAATCGAACTCAACTCACTACCTGATTAATTAGGTACCTACTTAGTACATACTTAAGGGGTATCCGGGCTTTTTTGGGGGTTGGGGGCCGCGAGGGAGGGTGGTTCTACAGGTGAAACAGGTTGTGTAAATACATAGGAGGTACCATGTAAACAATCTACCTACCTACCTACCTAGGTAGGTACCTAGGTAGGTTATGTAGAAAAGTCACATTACTGTACGTCCCAGGCAGTGTATTTACGTATTTACACTTAAACACGCGTTATCACGCTAACATCACATAGCCTCAACATTTACAGCTTGAAACCTGTATCCGTATCATAGGCCGTATATGCCTGCCTACCAACCTGTACCTAGATAAATATGTGAGTACCTACCTAGGGTAGGTAGGTAGGTAGCTATTCGGGTGGCAGGCGCCGCGTAGGAGGTAGGGGATTACCTCCTATAGATGCTCTGTACCCAGGGTACCACCCCGCCAACACCCCGCCGGCTTAGGCCCCGCCTGCTACCAAACAAGTCCACCACAACACAACACAACACACTCAGAAACACGTTGGAAAATATACATCTCGAGACAGCCCGCTATAGCAAGTCTTATCCTCCTCCTCGCAACCTCTCGTTACCCCGAACAGCCAGCGAAACTAAGCGGAACCGGCTCGATTACAGCACACGGTTTGGAGCCTCGCCAACAATGGAGGACCAGCTTGTCCAGGTTCTCGCCAACACGCAGTTGGCTGCCGAAGGCCCGAGGAAACAGGCCGAGCTCGACTTAAAGCGCGCCGCGACGGATCCCGCCTTTCCTCTCTCTCTTGCCAACATAGGCCGACATACGTCTATCTCGCCAGATATCCGACAGGCCGCTCTGTCTACACTCCGCAGATTTATTGAGAGCAATTGGAGCGGCGAGAACGATGATGGCCCCATCATCTCTATCCCTGACACCGTCAAAGACCAGATCAGGCCTCTAATGCTAGATCTTGCCCTAAGTTTCGATGTTGACCGGAAGATTAAGACAGCTGCAAGGTATAGGGCCTCACGTTTGCATGCGTCATCTTTGTCTTAGCCCCTCCCCCAATTCTCACCGCTTCCCACCCTCCACATGATTCATCATTCTTCCCGAGGCACGCATTCTTTTAGTTTCGATTATCGCGCGCTTTTACTCTTAGGTGCCTTTTCGCTAACAGTCAACGAAGCTTTGTTGTGGGCAAGATTGCCAACGTCGACTGGCCCGAGCAATGGCCTCTCCTCCTCCCTACGCTTCTTAACACGATCCCCACTGGCAATGAGAGCCAACTCCTCGGTGCTCTCAAGGTCCTGAGTGACTTGGTCGAGGAAAGCTTGAGCGATGACCAATTCTTCTCAATGGCTCAGGATATCGTCAAGGTCGTGTATGATACCGCTATAAATGAGAGTCGGAAGCCCCAGTTACGTGCGCTTGCGGTGTCTGTTTTCCGAGGTTGCTTCGATCTTATGGATACGGTCAAGGACGAACATCCCAAGGAAGTCTCCGCATTTGCCGAGGAATCTTTGAAAGGCTGGTTTCCTTTATGTCTTGAAATACTCAAACTGCAGTTGCCTAAGATCGAACCCCACCCCGATTCCCAGCACAGCAGTCAACCTGAGCCATGGAATGGTCTTATTGCTCTCAAGTTTCAGGTTGTCAAATGTCTGCTGAAAGTTCGATCTGTCTTCCCGGGCTTGCTGCTACCTCACACGCCCCATTTCTTCCAAGCTATCTGGCAGGAGCTGTCTGCTCTTGAACCATTGTATGAACAGATGTATCTTCAAAATGAAACTCAGGGACGGCTAGAAGATGCAGACGGCCTGCCTTATACGCTCGACTTTCTCGTACAAGAGGAGCTTGACTTTCTAAACCACTGCCTAAGAGCACCGCCAGTCCGCAAAGAACTTGAGGCTCAGCTGGCCGCTCACGCGGGTGCTCATGAAACGCCATGGTTACTAGATATTTCGAAGATTGCTACCTCCTACGGTCAAATCATCTTAGAAGAGCAACAGCTATGGGATATTGACGTATCCCTTTACTTAGCAGAGGAGCAGTCCGTTAGTGCAAACTACGCTCCTCGTACCGCCAGCGGTGATCTCTTCATTAAGCTGGGTGAATGGTTAGACCAGAAAGCATTGGAGGGTCTCTACACGTATACCAAATCTGTTTTTACGGAGAATACGTCTTGGAGAAGACAAGAAGCTGCTCTCTATCTGCTTAACATGCTGTTGAGAGACTATCTGGACTGCGGCAAGGCTGTTTCGCCAGAGCTAAGCCAAGCATACGTAGAGCTCGTCAATCATGCCATCAACCAACCCCAGGAACCCCTGCTCCGGGCTAGGGGCTACTTGATCGCCGGTATTCTGGCCCAATGCAATGGGACCGCTGCTGATCTAATAGACCGGACAATTGATACTCTAAACTCTAAGGAGTCGGAGCTCGTGCAGGCGGCCTGTATCAAGGCCACTGAAGCATTTATCAGTAGTGACATCAATGGTGTCAAGGGCAATACTCAGCTTCAGGCGAAGATAGTTAGTGCCATCAACGAATGGATTTCCACACAGGACATGACTGAAATCGAGGAAGCTGATGATTTGCTTGTCACCCTGGCTGAGACGCTGCGGGCCACAATCCAAATTGATAAGAGGGTATCGGTTTCCAACGACGTTCCTGCCCTCGACCTCCTATTTCTCATCGCGAAACACGGCGCAAATAACTGGCAGGTTACAATGCTTGTTTGCGAGACATTTGAGGACATCGTACAAACGATGTCTGACCCGTCCGCGTACCAAGCTTTGTGCCAAAAAGTGCTTCCTTCGTTAACAGGAGCCTTTAATGTTGCAGATGTCACATCAAATGATCCTCTGCTAGTTGTAAGTCGTTGAGCTGAGTCGTGGTGGGATGAATGACTTATTGTTTCTTCGTAACAGTTCGCGGCGGAATTGATGGCTTCACTCACACAATACGGCTCGGAACCGCTGCCACCCGGCTTCGTGGCGGCTACGCTACCTAAGCTGACACGGCTGCTAATGGAAAGCAACGAGGGCGAGATTTTACGACCAGGTGCCGAATCGGTCAAGTACCTGTTGGCTCATGACTATGAGCAGATGTTCAATTATCATGACGAAAACAACAGATCAGGTCTAGAAGTTTGCCTTCATATCATTGACCGCCTGCTAGGAACTGCTATTGAGGATAACGCGGCCTCTGAAGTTGGTGGTCTTGCTGCGGAACTCGTCGAGAAGGCCGGCCATGAACGTCTTGGCCCTTTCTTACCGCAGCTTTTGCAGGCTGTAGCTAATCGGTTGGCTACTGCTGAAACCGCTACTTTCATCCAATCCCTCATTTTAGTTTTTGCCAGACTCTCTCTAGTCGGTGCTCACGATGTTGTTGACTTCTTGACCACTATCCAAATCAACGGACAGACCGGTTTGCAAGTCGTTCTAGGCAAGTGGCTAGAGAATTCGGTCAACTTTGCGGGATATGATGAAATTAGGCAAAAGTAGGTCTGTTTTTCTGCTACTAGCTTGTTCTGCTAACACTGTATAGTGTCATTGCACTTATTAAGCTATACAGCTTAAATGATCCTCGCATAGCACAAACAATGGTACGAGGCGATATGATCATGCCCGTAAGTGATAGGATTATGACGCGCTCGCGGGCCAAGCAGAGTATGTTCCTTTTAATCTCTTATTTCACCGAACGGGCGTTGAACATGTTTTACAGATCCCGATCAATATACGATTATCCCCGCACCTCTGAAGATTCTCAAGGTGTTGATTGAGGAGCTTTTGTCAGCATCGGGCCTCGGAAGTGCTCCGAATGCTGCGGCGGCGGCGGCGGCAGCGGCTGAGTTTGCGGATGAGGACAACGACGATAACGACAGCTGGGAAGACGACCCAGATACTATCGATCTCAACCTTGGCTCAACCAAGGCCGATCTTATGACCTATTTAGATGCTAACAACATGCGATCCCGTGACGATGAAACGCAACAGTACCTTACCGACTTCTTTGTCGCTGCCGCAAGGGATAATGTTGCGGGCTTTGGGGAGTGGTACAACAACCTCTCAGACAAGGAAAAGGGAAAATTAAGTGAGATGGCGAATTCCCAACAATCTTAGGCTTAAGGTGCATTCTTGCCTTCGTATAGCAGTTTTAACAACTCTTCTACACATCTGCCTAGTTTGATACCTAGGTAGACGGGACTCGACGACGAGTTGCTGTATTGCTGGAAAAGAGTGTATACTGATACGTAACTACTACAGTGGAATGGGCGAACTACAAGCTCGAATAGGGAAGCTCGTGAGGGTAACTAGGACCCCCTCACTTATTTTTTTTAAGTGACAGATATTCATAGGGAGCATCTAGCTGTATATTAGAAAGCAGATGTGATCCATCTTCCGTGCTAGGGTGCATGCATCGTGGCTTTGAGCAGCGGTTAATTAGCACCTGCATGACCAACGACCTGGGGCTGATAAGTGCGCTGCACCACGTGGACGGGTATAAGTTCATAGATGGGTTAATGTTGAAAATAAAACAGGTCCAAACCCATCATCACAGTTCCCAGGTGCCATCTATCTACACAAGGCCAGTACAACGGGTAGAGATAGAGGGGAACTATTGTAGAAGAAATTTGGAAAGTCTATTTGATTCTGTTGTCATATCTCGTAGCCAGCGAAAGCCGTCGCGCAGCCAGCCGGCAGAACATCCATCACTCGTTAAAGGCATTAGGCGGGTAAAGCGAAAGCGGTCCGGTCGGGCTAGAACTCCCAGCAGTGTTTTATCACAGCAGAAATCAACCAGCTCCCGTAGCCACGCATCAGGTGCGATCCGTGCCTAAAAAGCCTATGTACAGATACCATTCCCGACACTGGTCTTTTTTTTACACAAGTCAAGTCAACGCCGGCGACTACGAGTCTTCGTGCTCTGTTCATAATCATGTTCGAGTTCAAGGTCATGACGCTTGCAAGTCGGCGGCCGATTCCAACGCCACCAATTCTGGCGTTCCAATTCCGCTTCCAAAGTAACCAGAACGCCAACCTTCCCAACCCGAGGACCCTCCCCATCCACAATGTCAACGCCGACTCGCAGGCATTCTCTCTCTAGGCGTCGCCTGCGACTGCGCCACCGCCTCTGATTAATGCGCGGAGGCTGATCATCTCTCTCCTGAGGCGCGCATTGTCCTTCTTTAGGCGCGCCGTCTCCTCACTACTGTCCTTGATGCATCCCACGAGCTCTTCTTTCTCTTCACGGCCTTTTCCCTTGAGAGCCTTCACGATTTTGCCTAGCTCGCTATTGAATTTCTCATACAGGAGCTCGTTTTCAGCCATCGTTTCCTTGTAGAGCTGGTCGACGGCTTTCGCCTTAGCTTCGGTGGCCTTCAAAGTGCTCTCTATCTCTTTTTGTAGTTGATCCTGGCGGTTGGTAAGCTGTCCTAGGATGCTAGGGAGACGCTCCTCTAGTGATTGTACGCTCGATGAGAGTTTTCTAATGTCGGCCGTTCCACCGCGTGAGAGATTGGAATTAACCCGAGCCATGTCCGCAGAGATTTTGGATAGCTCCGAACGTAGATCAGCATCCACCTCCTCCACGGCTTTCTTTTCCACTTGAAGGCGCTCTCGTAACTTGTGTGGTGACTGCAGCCGCAGCTTTCCTGTTCCTGACGTCTTCGTGGGACTAGTCGTCGGACGTGTGGGAGGGTCGGTCACGTTTGCTGCTAGATCCCGAGATGGCTTGAGTGTAGGGATATTAGAAGTTGATAGCATCTTAGAATGGGTCTTCCTGGGTGATTCATTTGGCGGAGAAACTGATTTGAATTGGTCGTCCATATTCTCTTTCTGTCTAGTCGAGCGGAAGGCGGGGCTGTTCAAATATTGGTACGCATTTGGACTCATAGGTATCTTGGATGGTGATGGAACACGCGGTGTTGAGTTAAACTTCTCAGAAGTTTCCTTCATATGCGACAGCGGCTGCATTGGTAGCTCATCATCGAGGCTAGCGGCTTCCATGAGACCCTTCAGATCTGACAACGAGCTGCGGCGTTTCTTCTTAGGTGCTTTAGCTGCAATTTCGTCGCCTGGCTCACCAATCGTCTCGAGCTTTTGTGAACTCGTTGGACGACTGAAAGCCTCGTCGAACGCGCCAGCAATGGGTGGCCTATCTTTAGACCCAGGCCGCCGCAGTCTGTGGGTTCCTGATGACATACCAACATCCACAGAATTTGTCCTCGTTACGGAAGCTCTTGAAAGGCTAGGAGACTCTCCAGTTGCCGGGTGCCGGGCATGCTTACTTAAGCTACGCCAGACAGAAGGCCGGGAGTCTGGATCCGTCTTGCTGTTTTGACGCATCAGCAGGTTGTCAAAACCGAACTTCCTTCTCAAAGAGGACGTGCTTGATGTTATCGAGCCGGTGTGAGACTTCCCACCGCGGGCTGGCACATTCATCAATTCAAACACTGATGCGCCCGCACCCATGTTGAAACTAAAATTCCCCGACCCATCCTCAAAAATTCGGTCACAATCTTCGACAAGCCTATCGAGAAGATTGATATAGTGGGGAGCACTGTCGTTGTCAACAAGAATTTCAGCAAACGCAAGTGTCAAGCCGCCCCTATCACTATCATTTCCACAACCATCAAGTAATTCGGCCAAGAGTTTGATGAGTGCTGTGAATGCCCTGCGATTTTGGGGCGCCATATCGGCAAAGAGGAAGTGAACGAAGTCGGCAAAGTCGCCCGGTAGTCTTTTGGAAGCTCGTGCTTGCAGTGCATCGAGAGCTTTGGTGGTAATTATCGGCCCCATCTGATTACGCCAGGCGATGCGAACAAATTTCTCGAATGCCACGAAGACGACATCGGCGGTTACGTCGGGGGCGATTTCGGTCTCGAACGGATTCTCAATAAGCCTGTTGTAGAGGTCATTCACAGACAGCTCATCAACGGCGGATCTGTTGAGCAGTGTTCGGCCCACGAAGCTTCCTTTGCGTTCAAGGAGGATAGCCATGTAGCCCGTGAACGTCTGCTCTAGCCTCAATATTGGGTTCTCAGGCTTGTCGTCGTCGGGACCGGCTCGAACCCCATCTCTGCTTTTGACTGAACCATAAAGAGAGGCAGCATCTCGAGTGCTATTTGAAAGGCTAACCTGGCCCGGAAGGAAAGTCGAGCTGGGGTTTGGGCTTTCCCCCGTTAGTGTTCGTTGGAGCTTGGGGGCACTGGCCGCATCTGAGAAACCAGATCCACTGAGGAAGCTCGATAGATACTTGACAGGAGACGAGCCCAAGAATGATCTCGTCTTCTCAGCCCTGTTTGAGACACTTAATCCACGAAGGATCTTAGTGTTGAAAGATACTAACGCAGGAGTTAGGCCTGGGTTCGCAACATTGAACTGCGTGCTAAGAAACTGGATAACTGTGCCTATGTTAGTCACGTATCCAAAACAAGTTATGCTTGATGTTTAGTCTCACTTCTCCTAGAAAGCGTTGGCAAGAAATCCTCCAGGGCGACTTCGTCGGTAGCACGTTTCCCGTGCAATCCAACAGTGACCATAACTACCTTTTGCAGATCCCCAGTCTTAACATCAGAGCAGATTTCCACACCGTAATGACCTACAGGGGATCCTTTAGTGCCTTTCTCGTGGTCGACGACGATGCGAATAGGGGCTGGCTCTTTGCGTCCTTCTATGAGCTGGTCAAGACCTTCCTGGAACACGGCAGTAAACAGACCCAATCCAGTATCAGGCATCCTTATAGATCGCAGAGTCCAGGAAGGGTCTTCGCGCTCTTTTTCCGGAAATCTGTTCTCTATTCTCGCTTTGACAATATCTTCACCCCACTTTGCAGATTTACCTTCATACGATTCATGTAGCGCGAAACACCTTGAAGTAATGGCTGTGTTCGTGACAAAATATCCCGCATAGGCACCTCTCATTTCCTTCGCAGATGTCATCCAGGTCATGCGACCGTCAGCCGACTCGGTGAACCGCACATCGGCAAGTTCGTGCCATCCCGCAAAGGCCAGATCATATGAACCTGGTCCACCAGCAGCGTTTGTCATAGATGCCAGTAAGCCCGCCGCCGATGGTTTGTCAATCTCGCGCAGGAGGTCGCGTGCTGTCATTGGAACGCCATAGAGCTTTTTCACGATGATGATACAATCCGAGAATACAAGGAACATACCGGCTCGCACATCAGGTTCGGTTTCTGTTGTATTCGTGCTTTGGTAAGGAGCAGGTATCTCGGAGAAATCAGCCGCGGTAATCAGGCGGCCATGCGGGTCCAGGTCGATAGGCCAATTTTCAATCATATTTCGGAGCCGTGTGCTCACATGCGGCTTATCCGCTAGAGGATCGTCCATTGAGCATATATTTGCTATGATGTCTCGTGCTTTCAGCATGAGCTGAAGTGCCGGGTGTGTAATTGGCAAACAGCCAACAATCTGGTCTATCATCAAACTGTAGCGCGGGAGGCGCTGAACGGGTTCGATTACTGTGGAGCGAAGGTGCTGTTCCCCCGTGAGGGCGACCCTGTCGGTAAAGGTTGACTGCTGGTTGACAAACGACGTGATGAGTTGCGGGAAGTTCTGGCTTGCTCGTATGTAGTCTTGATAGCAGTCGGTGAACTTGGGAAACCATTCCAACATGACCTTGGCCATCGCCACAGCACCGCTCGCATCCTTAGCCTTTCCCACCAAGCTACCTGATACGCCTACTCGTGACGATGAAATACCCGATTCTGCGTCCCTTTGTGCGCTTTCGTCCGTATTGTCTAGCACTTTGCGCAGCTCTTGCATAAATTCCGTATTGATTTGGAGTATCTGTTCCGATGACCTTGGGAACAGCTTCTCCACGTCCTCTGCTGAAGGGCTGAAACTATTCGGTTGCCGATCCTTAGCTTTCAGTTGATACTCGTGGGCGACGTGCTTCACCAATTCATCTAATTTCATGACATATCGTTCTTCAGTTTCCACCAATTCAGCCATCTTTCGCCTCAACTCTAATTTCTGATCTTTGGAAAACGACTTTGTCCGGTTAAGTGCACTAGGCTTAGAAGGGGCACGTCGCAATCGCGTCGTTGGCAGAAATATAGGCTCGCCAAAGAGCCTAACCAATGGTGTATACATTCCATATTGTCGCAATGTAGGGTCCAAAATATCATCTTCATCCTCAGGAACCTCCTCAAAATCCAAAGGTTGCAGGGGCGTGATGGAGCCGGGAGGTAAAACAAGATCGACATCAACGTTGCTGACATGCTGGGTCTGTAAAGCTGTTTGGAGCTTCTGGATCACATCAACGGTATTCTCGGCGCGCACCATAGACCTAGCAATATCGGCGGCATGTTGATCACCGAAGAGAGCTGGAGAAGAACCAGGCCGACGGCCCCTTGTTGTGGGGAATTGCAGTTTGATATGACTCGTGACAGACTCTGGTAGTTCATGGAAGTACTTGGACAGGCCGAAAGCGAGAGCACGGTATACCTCGTCGCCTTGGAATTCGCGGGGTAGGTGATGGACGACATTGTAGAAGGGGGAATTCGGTGATATGGTGAGCCGGGGAAAGGACTGGAAGCCTGCCGGAGTATAGATATGAACCTGGACCCTCGAGCTGTTGAAGGTATAGTTGGCCGTAGTGGAAGAACCGTGGAAGATTAGGATGGGGAGGTGGCCGAGCAGCGGGTCAGTAGTCTGGTAAAGAGTGACATGATCTGGCGACAAGGCCAGCTCCTCGGTAACGCGGACCATGGTCGCTCTAATGGGTCATGGTGGATCGATTGGGCGTAAAGCAAACGAGTGTGAAGAGGCGATAAATACGACCTCGAGAAGCTGGCAGGTGACCGAGTCGAGCGAGGTGTTCGACGAGAAGTGGTATGTTGCACACGCCCTCCAAGACCGCTCCTCGCATAAACAACCAAGTACGCGGTGCGGCTTATGCGATGCGATGTGGGCTAGGCGCTGGATAGATGCCCGAAGCTGGGTTGCCAGGGTGGTTGTATGCGCGTTGTAAGATGTGCCAGGGTTTGTTTACTTTTGGGATGGATCAACATAAACAAAGCTCCAACACCACGTTGTACAAACTATGATACTAATGTATGTACCACCCAGCCACAGTCCAAAACTTCACATGCGGTATAAAGAAGATCAACTTGATACAAAGACGTGAAGAAGCAATACAGCTAGACAGGGAGACAGGGAGCCCTATACTGTGTGATGTTGCAGCAAGGCGGTGGACTAGGATGGATTTGAGCAAGTGTATATGGATGTCCAAGACCTTGCAAGGCCCAGACCTTGTTTCGCTAGGCCGGGTTATATTTTTTGTTTGATTAAGGTAGGAAGCGGGTAGTGGGCGGGACACACAAGTCGTGTTATACGCATAACAATGCATAACAATGCATAACAATGCATACCAATGCATACCTAGGTAGAAGTAGATACCTATTATCTTCCATTGTATGGGTACCTAGTATTAAGCAGCCGCGTAAGTACTTTACTAAGTAGTAGGTACCTAGGTATGCATCTATTTAACTACCTAGTTACGTACCTACCTACCAAGTAACAGGTATAAGGTACCCTCTGTAAACCCCACCCGTAACCAATCCTCCTCGCATACCGGCTAGATCTGCTAACCTAGGTTAGTAAGGAGCCTAGGTACCAAAAGGTTATCTACCCATCTAACTTTAGGTACCTAACCTGACCTACCTTTTATCCGACTTCCCTGCGCTGCACCTGGTTGAGAATAGCCTTAACAAGATGTTAAGTCAAAATAACTCGGGAATCCCCGTATTTCATGCGCCCGACGGTACTGGTTACAGACTGATGGAACTACCGCCTGCGCTCCTTGAAGCTCTTGAATCGGCGGCACCTCCAGAGTCAGTACATCCCGACTCCCTTGACACACACCATGAGCGCCTTCTAATTCTGACTATTGTCTAAAACTAGGCTGAGGCTTGAGTCCACTACCACCTCAGCTGTCCTTAGATGTGGCTCACAGTCCTGGGGACTCCGTCAGAAAAACACCTCGAATGCCTTGATTCTGCTGAAGTCTAGTGATGTGACCACCGCATCAGCCCAGATACCCCAGACGGGCCTCAAAGCAGTCTCCACTATCCATGATACTATCGAACTGGTTCCTGAGTCTATAGGCAAGTCCATACCAGTTGCGAAAGGGAAATGGCACGAGAAGTTCGCCAAAGGCAGATGAGAGTCACTTGTTGTGCGCCTACTATTTGCCCCCGGCCGACAAAAAAAAAAAAAATACTTATATTTCACCCCAACACCTTGAAAACAACTCAACAAACGAGTTCAAGGAGATGCTAAGCGGCTACTACGGTCAACATACTACTACCCGTCATCTGCTTTAAATATCAACATGTCATCGATTTGGCGGCAAAGGGACGAAAGTAAATCCATCGCACTAATCTATCTACTCTTACGTCAGTATTGAGGCTCGACACTTAGCTAGAATAAAATGAGTTAGCTAGATGCTCACGACTGGGGGTTGATGCTAGGCCAAGGACGATGCAACCACCGCGAACAAGCAAGAATCAGAGTGCCTGACATTGCCAGGCTCCATAGCATGGTGAGTATATATAGGGTAAACATAAATAATAGCCCATGTTGGTGCCGAGCTGCAAGTCGAAGCTACATGAGGGATTGGATCCCTGAGCATTGCGTTGGTAAACCGGCCATTTCAGGCAATGAGGCGGACAAGCTCTGTGGTAACTACTCAACATATGATCTGGGAGAGCGGGGTAAAAGCTGAGACAGAAATATGTTGAATGTGACGCCTAATAGAAACAACAAACTCTTGGAAAGACTGGATCATCAGTCCGAGTTGAACGCATAACATACATAGGCCAACTGAGTGATTTATTTCGAGCCAAGGAGATATTGATGGCTACTACCACTTGGCCAAGAACTCAACGTAGGTAACGTTGATACACTGAATGTTGAGGCACGTAGCTACTACATGTCGGAGGTAGGTATATATAATACACTTCGCAACCGAATCTAAGACATCCACGTCTGTCTGCTACCTACCTAAGTATAGAGGTACCCCCACCCTAGTAGGTAGGTAGACAAGTGCCAAAAATACAATACTTATACTTTCAGCTGTTTTTTTCTTTGTCGAGGTAACCTCACCTAAACTACCGAGCTAGGTAGACTTTAATACCTTGTGTAGTGACGTACGTAAACAATGTACGTCAGTAAATGCCTACTTATTCAGCACGTGCATGTATACAGTACCTACTGATATATATATATATATAAGGCCGTCGAGGTAGAGGAAGGTAGAGATAGGTTGGTTGGCATGGTTGAGGTGCAGCCTTAAGTACACTACCTATATGTAGGTAGGGTAGGTAGGTTACCTACCTACTGGTAATCGCCCGTGTGACATTTTGCATTTTGCTGCACCAGTACTACATCCATCAGTACCATCGCTCACTACCTCCTAGGTAGTACCATCAGTACTTGCACCAACGGAGACCATCAATTGAACCTTGGCTTCATTTCAAGACCAATCTCAGTCTGCATTTCCTTCAGCAAGCACTTGGCCCACGCCAGCTGATTCTGCTTCTGCTTCTGCTTCTGCTTCTGCTTCAGCTCTGTCCCCCATTGCTCATTACCGCCGCTCCGCTCCGTTCATCAGCTTCGTTTTCTTCGCCTTCTCTACCTTCTGTCTGTACCTATAGTACACTGAATATTTTCGTTGTTACGTTCAGCACCTGTTTCTGACCCTCAACGCCCGGCCCCGCATGCGCATCAGCATCAGCATCAACATCAGCATCAGCGCCAGCGCCAGCACCCTCCCTCCCTTACTGCGCTGGCATTGCCGAATTCAGCTTCGGTGAAATGGGCTGCTCCTGAGGCGCAAATCTTGACAGATCACGGTTGCTCCACAAAGACTAAATCCATTGCAGTGTGAGTGGGCGATCCTCCTTCATCGATTGTTTATACGGCTCTTGTTGTGCCGCTAGTAGTGTACAAGCAGTTGCTCTCGGTGTCCGTATCCATCATACCCAGTTCTTGCAAGACAGCCACAGCACAGATAGCCTTACAGTTGACCACACGTGCGACTAAGACCATGTATTGCAAGCTGTCTGTGCCTTGTTCTACCATTTCCATTGTGCCCGATAAGCCACTTTTGATTTAAAGACGAGGGGTGCTGAATCTTGAATGGAAATAAACTAGTAGAGTTGGGGTCAAAGCTCTTGAGGGCCTAATCGTCGTGTTTTTTTATTCTTTTTTCATTCCCCCCTCCGCCTCCCCCCCTTTCCTGAGAAAAAATCGGCGTCTCTGCCCTGCTTGCTATATGAAAACTTCTCCAGGACAATGTTTATACGTTCCCATGTAGCCCACATTTTCATCCGCAAGTCACCTATACGCGTCTCCCACTTAAACACCTGAGTTCTTGATTCCATACCTCGTACCAGCACGCTCTGGCTGGTACTGCAGCCCTCTATCTATGTCATTAATTAACTAGCACGTTCTAGGCACTGTCGACACACAAAGTGCCTTGATATCTACTCAAGGGTAGCCAATTCAAATCGGCGTAGGAGCCAATACACTCCCGTCATTACCAGGCTACTCGTCGTATTCGTCAGGTACAAACGCATTAATGGATTGGAGTATAGGATGGGACTCGCATCATGGGTCTAGCCCCCATGGCTCGGACTTGCGAACACATCATGCTCATGAGCCTAATCGATCAATGGAGGATAACAAACAACCTAATGTTATTGTCCTGGATGGAGACGATCCGGTCCAAATGCAACCCGAACATGATGAAATATCTTGCAAAAATGATATCCTCCTCGTGTTTCCTGATATCTGCCAGGATTATCTTACGCAGCTTGTTCTCCAACACGACTTCAAATCCGGCGAAGCTATTTCTGCCATCCTAGACCAGCAGGAAAAGGGCGAAAACTACCCAATCCAAGCCTCCCCTGAGCTCTACTCTCGAAAGAGAAAACGTGCTGATGGGAGTAATGGGTCGGTGTACGATCTTGATAGTGACGGTGATGGAGAAGATGGAGAAAGGGACCTAGAATCTGTGCGCTCCGTCAAGCTTCTGATGGCGACCCACGAGTACGCAACCCACACGGCCTCGCCTGAATACGCTGCCCTAGCTAGGCTCCTAATTAGCCAAGATTTCCCACGTGTGCCCCAAATTGCTATACGCAATCTGCTACTTGAGAACAAAAAGTCTGTCTTTGAAACGTATACAGCGATGGACGAGAAACTACGCAACTGGGACGATGCTAACATACCCTGGAAGGAGAAGAAGACCTTGACCAAGACAAGATGTGAATTTACACCGGAAAGGATCTCAGACCTCGATATAAACACATATAAGATTGAGGAACGAGCCGCGTTCACTGAATTTCTTGCTGCCAGAGAGCTTCGCGCGGCGAAGAATGCTAAGATTGCAGTCGGGGTTGAGGAACAAAACAACTTTCTCCGGGCCCAGATAGAAGGCCAGACGGCGGACTGCGGAATATGCTTCGAGGAATGTGCTCTCAACCGCATGGTCCAATGCCAAGGCGAGACTCTGCATTGGTTCTGCCGGAATTGTCTGAGGTCTCAGGCGGAGGCACAAATAGGCATGGCCAAATACGAGCTAACCTGTATGTCATTGGATGGTTGTTCAGCCGGGTTCTCGCGGGCACAGAGAGCGCTTTTCTTGGACAGGAAATTGACCGTCGCCTTGGATCGTATAGAACAGGAGGCTGTTCTTCGGATGGCTGGTATTGAGAATCTCGAGACATGCCCATTTTGCCCGTATGCTGCTGAATACCCTCCCGTGGAGATCGACAAAGAATTCCGCTGCGATAATCTACATTGCCAACAAGTCAGCTGCCGCCTGTGCCGCAAAGAAACCCACATCCCTAAAACGTGTGCTGAAGCAGACGCTGACCGCGGCCGTGACGCTCGGCACATTCTAGAAGAGGCCATGTCTGAAGCCCTTATTAGAAGGTGTAATCAATGTGAGACTCAGGCTTAGCCCTCTGTGAGTTAACGATTGATATTGACCCTCACATAGGCCACAATCCATTTGTGAAGCAAGATGGATGCAATAAGATCAGATGCACCAAATGCGGAACGTTACAGTGCGATGTATGTCGTAAAACTATCAAAGACTATTCACACTTCGACGACCTTAGAAGAGGTGGGAAGACCGGGCAATGCCCCTTATTTGACGTGTCCCAAGAGAGATACGAAAAGGAGGTTTCCAACGCAGAGGCTGCAGTACGGAAGAAGGTTGTGGAGGAAAATCCGGACTTGGTAAGATCGTTGCCAACAAGTTTTCGGCTCTGAATATCCCAAGGCTTTTAATGTTTCTAATTCTAGCCCCGTTCTATCACAAATTCACCAATCTAATTTCTAACGGCACTTTAGGACGAAGCAGCACTACAGATTCCGACCTCTAAGAAAATGCAGCAAGAAGATAAAACGACAACTCTCCCCCACCGCGCACACCGGGCAGTACATGTAGACTTGCAAGGGCCTTTCATCAGGCAGTTCTTTGCTGATAGACCGAGATTGAGAATTGGGGCTCTCCCAGTCCAGGTTCCGCCACATAATTTGCAAATTCCACATGGTCCTAGTACGTTTTTCGCAAGCGTTCAGAGTGTTTTCGTTAACGCTGGCAGTAATAAACAATAACTTAAACCTGTCACCGCCGGCCCCCGTAATGGACGGTGCTGTCCAGCCCAATCAAGTCCCTCGCCAAATTCACAAACTCGACCTTGTTAAAGCCGCCGAAGATATGGTTCAGAAGGCCAGTAAGCAACTTTGGCGGTCATTTTCGTCTCGCGGGATACTTCGAGATTATGCCCAAGGAGGTGATAACTAACTCCAGGCGTTGCAGTGAAACACATAGAGCGCCCAGCGCCTTTGCGAATAAATGGCTTCGGTTCTCCTGCCCTGATACCCCCACTAGCTCCTCGCCCACGCGGCATAGAAAGTCTTAGAGCCAGGGTGGAAAATCTCAAGAAGAGAAGCGTAGAAGCTAGACGCCCCAATCATTTGGTCCCAGGTCCAGCCATCCCTGAACCAGGCTCTCCAATGGCACAGGTACCAGTGAATCCTTTTGATTTCCAGATGGATTTCCCACATCCTTTCCCAGATGTTCCTCGCCCTTTGAATGGGGCAGTCCCTTTGGTAAACCAAGGTCTTGCAGCTGCGCGCAGCCTGGAACAACCACAAAGAGTCTCCGCGTTTAACGAGTTTGTCATAGATCCGGACGATCTAGTCGGCCCATACCCAGGCCGGTTGCCTATGCCGAGCCCTTTCGTCCCTAGACAATCCTGAGAGCATAGCGTCATTGGAGGCTTCCGGGGGGTTCTGAGGTAGTTCGCTCAGTGCCTTGCTGTTGTAGGTCGGGTTTTTGGGTATCATTCTTAGAGAGGCATAGGACGGGAGTTACGGATATGGTATCGAAATGCTAGGAACGTTATGGTCGGTCGATCAGAGGAGTTTCTGACATACCCAGCACAGCGTTCGAGACGGTACTCACATCACATGTACGCTATGATTTCACGAGTTTAGCCAAGACTGCATGGTGACTTCTACGATTTGTCTATAGACTTATGCTCATTGTTTTTTTCATGTCCATGCGGACAATGACAGATGAGGACGATGCGTAGCTTTGTAGAATGTATTTCTCATCCGAATGGCTAGACATCATTCTCTCTCTCCCGTAGCAGCCCGCGTTTCTTTCTTACGGCTATTTAGTGAGTGATTTCCCAATCTAGATGACGGCACACACCAAAAGACGCCGTTTCTCGCTCTTATTCTTATGACATGACCTCTTCTAGAGCCTAAGTATTTCGCCCTGAATACGCCAGCGCCAGTAGCGCAAGGCTCATATTGATGAATCCATGCTGTCTAGGACACGCTTGGGGCTGTGTGGCGTGTTGTTAGACACATAACTCGCATACTCTCCTATTTAGAGGCTGTCTGTTGCTGCATTCTACCCCTCCTCCTCCCCCCGATCATACTTTTGCTTTGCCGTCGTCTCCTCCGCGTTTAACACCAGCAATACTTCTCGTTCGCAATCCAATCCACAGCTTCTTCCTTCTCATCCTCCGCCCCATCGGGCCCATTCCACATCATGCTAGGGATGCTGTCGACCTCGCGGTCCACAAACCTGTGTGTGACCCCGGACGCAGCGATCAGGCCCCGCACGGTGGCTGTCGGGTTCCAGAGGTTCACGGTACCGCAGTGCCATGTACGCGCCGCGTCCAGCGCGCTGTGTAGGATCGCGTCGAAGGCGAGTTGCAGGACCCCGGGTTCCGGCGGAGAATTGCCGTTGCCTTCGATCACGAGACGCAGGATGTAGAGGGTATTTTTTGACGCGTCGAAAGCCGCGTCTACACCATAGTTCCGCGTCCAGATCGCCCACATGCGCACCCTCCCTTCTGCGTCTGCTTTCGCGACCCCGTTCGTAGAAACGGAATTCGTCACGGTGGCGATCATACCCCGGACCTCGCTCACCTGGCGGCCGGAAAACACATGCGAGACGAGGAACTCCTCGCGCGCCCAGTGCCAGCGGAACACGTCGTACTCTGGCGCGAAGGCGAAAGCGGTGCGGCGGGTCTCGCGTGCGTGGTGGATGAGTTCCGCGCGGAGCTGAGCCTCGTCTTGGGCACAGAGCTCGGCCAGGTTGCTCGTATTGACAGGGGTGAGCGTCAGCGAGGTCTTGTGCGGCCGCGCAGACTGCTCGAGCAGCGAGGAGATGCCCGGCGGCGGCGAGGGAGACGAAGAGGGGAACTCGACGTGTTCACTTGCGAACGCCGGCCATCCCTTCGACGCGTAGAACTGCTTCCCAATATCCGACCATAACGCAGAGCAGACCGCTTCCTTGCCCTCGGCCTTCTGGAGCTTCGTCTGTCCGTTCGGTTGCTTCCCAGGTCTAGATGTGTCAGTAGCACCGTGGCCCTGGCCCCGGGTTTCTGAACGCTTCTTCTGCAGCTGTTCCTCCTTGGGCCACGTCTTCAGCGCCACGTCGAGCTCCCGCAGCATACGCGCCGCATACTTTTTCCCGCGGAACTCGGGATACGTGTACACGCTGCCGATACCGTATCCGAGGCCCTCTCTGACCTCGTCTCCACTCCGCGGTACGTATAGCACGCGCTTCCGGATAGTTTCGCAGGACGCGAGGACCCTGCGTTTCTCGTGCGGGCCGGTGGATTGAGCAGGTGGCGCATCAGTCAGGATCCAGTGTACCATGCCGCCGTCGGCGGTCAGTGGTGTCGAGGCGAGGAACGGCTCTCGTTTTAGATACGCGGATATATCCAACGGGCCACCCCATTCGCCGTGGTTCAGGCGCCAGGTCTGCTCCTTTTCAGCTGCGGTTGGGTGCGTCAGGACAAGTGCGTGATCCGACGCGTCGGGGTAGTGCGTGTCTACCGCCAATGAACCCATCGCGACTGCAAGTGTGGTCCGGGGGACGTTGGGTGATGTCACAATAGCCTTGTCCGTGGTATGTTTTCCGAGGACACCGCGAGCAGTAGTACTCGTATCCTATCTCTTCAAGATATTGAGCAAACCGCGCCGGAGAAGCCAAGATATACGCTGACGGAAAAATGATCCAAGAGTAGGTAGTTAGAACGGTGGTGTCAGGAATGTGTCGTCACCAGTGGATAAGACTAGGCCCCTGGAGTAGAACCGTTGTTGGTAACTAGTACCGCGAGACAAAGAAACACGGAAAAAAAAAAGGGAAAAAAAAAGAAAAGTCCTTATCCTAATTCAGGGCTCCATTAGCTATAGGTAAGACAAGGCGACAACAAAGGTGGTCGCCGCGCGGATCAAGTAGTGAAGAAGAATATACTTCAGCTAGCATGGGTGAAGAGGCAGTCACGGTATATAGGGTAGGTAATAATAAAAGGCTGTGTCGGGGTGTAAGCTCAAGTACGTAGAAGAATAAGCCCACTGACGTATGGAGCCGAATCTCGTGTTAGAGAAGGAAGAGTTGGGAATCAAATACGTAAAATGCATGCTACTATGTAAGTATGTACTATCTATACACCGAAGGAATCCGCGCGGCTCGGCCGTCTTACCTAGTGGGCTAGGGTTAGTTCCGTTCCTTGAGCGGCATTCCGTTCGGCGGTCCCCTGCTTGCCCCCTTCTTGCCCCTTCTACACCAGGAAAATTGCCCTGTAAGTGTAAGTGAAGAAGCATGATTCTACCGAAAAGGGAAGCTGGCTATCCGGTAGACGAGAGCAGCTTTATCTAGAGGGTTTCCTTTACACAAAAAACTAGAGTGTTGACACCTGGTTTCCCTTGTTTTTTTTTGTTTTTTTTTCCCCTCTTATTCCCTTCGTCGTTCACATGAGCCTCTTGACACAGCCAAGTCTTTATAGTAAGTAAATGGTTGTTGCCTGAGAGGATAATGCATGAGGCGGGAATACCCATGTGTACCTAGGTATCCATATGTATTGTATTGTCTTGGTCACGGGAACAGCATTACGGCAGTAAGAGACGTAATTCCGCTACAATAACGATCCCTACTTAGACGTTCATACGCAGTACCCTACGGGATGAATATCCGGGTACTGTCCGGGGTAACGTTAGGACGTCGGGAATGTTATTAATTATTTGTCCAGATGAACTCATCCAGTACTGCTCGTCTATCTCTCTTGTTCGCACTTAGACTAGTCAATACGCACTAACCTTGGCTGTGAGACCTCCGCACACTACTCCGTGTTCACGGGACCAGTGAAGCGTAATATAATGTGGGCCATGCCGACGCAAAGCGGCTAGAACCGGGCCACATCTTAGCTTCCATGACTTCTGCACGACCATTATCATAGAGCTTCTGACAGAGTATGGGGTCACGGATGCGTCGCCCGCAACCCCATAAGCAGATCAATCCGTATACAGCCAATCACTACCCTCTCATGCTCTAGCTATTTCTTTTTCTCCTCAGTCAGCCTGTATTCTCTACTAAGTATCTAGTCGTACCGTGTGGGACGCCACATGTAACCAAGCCGACTCGATCCGGCTTTTCCCTTATCAGTGGCCGTGGCCGTCATCCGGCTCGCCTTGCTCTTCCGGATCTAATTTGATCAGTGTATCAATACGCATGATGCTGATACATGCCTCGACCGCGCTCTTCAACTGCCGGACCTTGCTAATACTTGGCTCCAGCACGCCTGCCTTGATCTCATCTACCACCTTACCCTTCGTGAGGTCCAGGCCGTAGTTCTTGTAGTTCTTTTTGCGTGCTAATGTTTTTTCGTCCTCATTCCCGTCGCCATCCTGTACGCGCTGTGATAAGGCGTGCCGTGATCGGAGCTGTGCCGTAAGATCGCTCGCATCTTTAGCCGCATTTACCGCTAGGGTTTTGGGGATGACGAGAAGAGACTGTGCGAATTCGCCGATGGCAAGCTGTTCCCTTGAACCCACAGTGCCCGCGAATTCCTCCAGGTAAATATGTAGAGCAGTTTCGACGGCACCACCACCGGGCACAATGCTGCCGCTTTCTAGAGTACGCTTAACAGCACAGAGTGAGTCGTGAACAGACCGCTCCATCTCGTCCAGAGTGAAGTCGTTGGGCCCACGAAGCAAGATAGATGCAGACGAGTGCGCCTTTGTCCCCTTGACCAAGATGCATTCGTCGTCTGAGATTCGCTCTTGGACGACTTCTTCAGCGTAGCCAAGGTAGGAAGCCTCAAACTTTTCGTCGCCATTCAAATCCGATAGCGTGCTGAGCAATGTTGCACCCGTGGCCCTAGCAATTCGTCTTAAATCCTCCTTCTTGCACCGCCGAACGGCCATGGCACCTCGCTCGACAAAGAGTTTCAAGCACATATCATCGATACCCTTAGTAGTAAGAACGACATTGGCCCCAGCCTTCAGAATCATTTCGATTCTCTCAATGACCATGCCGGACTCCCTTGCACGGATCTGCTCTAATTGTTTCGGGTCGTCCACAGTAATTTGCACACCCAACTTCATCCGTTCTTTCTGGAAGTTCATGTCGAACACGGCAATCTTAGCGTCCTGTACCCTTGTCACCATAGCTTGTGAAGCAACAGTACAGTTTAATGCATAACCCTTGACGAGGACCGACTCGAGGACACCCTTGCCATGGGCTTTCAGTATGTTGACAGCTTTAACTGGATACTTGACTTCGTTGCGGTTGTTGGTAGTCTTCACGGCCTGCATGGCGTCAACGACCATGTTGGCAAAGAATTCAGAGTCGGCACCGATAATTTTGCTAGACATTGATGTTTTCGCAATGCTGATGAGTGACTCCCGTCCGAGATTTTCCACTTTTGTGCTGACGTTCTCGTTCATGTACTTAACAGCTTCCCTCAGGGCGAGACGATAGCCGGTTATGATAGTGGTTGGGTGTATTTTGTTTCGCATCAGCTCGTTTGCTCGTCGCAGGAGCTCGGCCGCTATTAGGACTACGGACGTTGTGCCATCTCCTACCTCCTTATCTTGTTGTTGTGCGAGATCGACGAGGATTTTGCCGGCGGGATGTTCAACATCTAATAAACTGAGGATGGTCGCTCCGTCGTTCGTAACTGTAACATCCTAAGGCAGGTCAGATTGTGCGAAGATAAGGCGGCAGTGTTGGTGCCCTGATTGTTAAGTAGAGGCTAAACCTACACCAATGTCATCCACCATCATCTTATCAAGGCCGCTTGGGCCGAAAGAAGTCCTCACGACATTTGCAATCGCTTGTGTAGCCAAAACTATCTTTTGTCAGCAATAGAACGGCTTGTTTTGTTGAACTAGAGCTCCTCACCATTTTGATCCCTGATATCGGCACCAGAAATCTTTTGCCCGCCCAAGAACAAGTGCCCGTCCCCGCCCTGCTCAAACATGGAAGTCATGGCTGAGATATGATAAAATACGAGCTTCTTTGCTGCACACACCTGTACGAATATATCGGGTGGGGAGACAAATAAACAGTGGATGTAATTCAGGCTGCCGCGACGCCGTTTTGTTGACTGATGGCCCAGCTGCTACCTATCTACAGCTTTGGGGGGTCAGGAACTTTTCTGCGGGAGGCTTGGTTAATCCCAGCCCCGGTTCTCTATAATTGTGCATCAGCCACATTGCCCCTCCAATCCAGCTCTTGTGGCTGTAGCTCGACAGATCAGCCTCCCGCTCTCCACTCTGAGTTCCCCACCACCTCCTATAGAGGGCGCTGCCATGAGTCAGGTAATTACCTAGGTAATTAATAGGTACCTAATTCTCATATTAGGACCTACCTAGGCACCTATAATCTCTACCTATAGCCTACCTAAGGTATGTATCTACCTAGGTACCTAGGTATCGGTACCTATAGGTTAGGTACCCAGGTAGTCTCCAGACTAACGGATCGGAAAGCAGCAATGACAACCCGCAAAAACCCCTGTACGGAGTACATATAGGTCTATTTCGCTAGATACCTGTTGTTAGAATTCGTATACGAGGAGGCAGGCCCTTCTCTCTCCCTCTCCTTCTTCTCTCTCTTTATATATAAATGAGCCAGCCCATTTCCCCTGCAAGCATTTTTCGTCTGAGGAGTTTCCCCTCAGCCGAAGCGCCGCCATTCTGTTTCCGCATTCCCTGATTCTGGAGGCTCCGGGCCAGGCAAGATCTCGCGCAGCATATCGTTTATATTCTTGCCCGACACGTTCCGTGCATCCTCCCATTGTTTCGGATATCCCAAGCTGCACTCTTCGAACCGGACGCCATCCTTCCAGTCTGTGCGACGTATATGTAGGTGCCCTGACACGACCACCTTAGCGTTGAACCGCTTGTGCCAGTCTTCGGTAAGTTTGGTGCCACACCAGAGACTGAAGCGCGGTATCCTTGGCAGAAATACAAGATCCTGCCGCAGCGGCCAGTGATTCGCGACAATGAGCGGGACACCCGGATTCCGAGCCACCGCCTGCTCAAGCTTCTTCTCGGCCTTGAGCACTAGCACCCGACACCAGTCATCCCGCGATGCATGCGGGTCTGGATGTAGAATGAACTCGTCCGTGGCGACTATATCGGCCTCTTCGGCCCACTTAAGTGCGTTCTCGCGTGACACCTCATCGGGGCGGAAGCTGTAGTCGTAGAGCGTGAAGATGGGAGCGACAAGCGCAGGCCCGCCCTCGCCATCCCAGAGGAAGAAGTCATCCTCGGGGGTGTGTACGCCGTATCTACGCGCTACCTCGACGCATTCTTCATACTTCTTTTCACCCCGAGGCTCTTTCCGCGGCGGCATTGTATACAGCTCATGATTTCCAGGACACCAAAACACTTCTTTAAACCTGTCCTTGGCGATCCCGAAGGCTAGAGCTAGGTGGTCGGGTTTCTCGCCCACATCCCCGCAGAGTATAAGTCCGTCCTCCGGGTGCGGCCGCAGATCCTCAAGAGCTCTCTTGTTAAACTCGTAGCCGAGGTGAATATCTCCGAGGGCGTAAAGCTTCATAATGAGGGTACTACTAGCATCGGCCTGTCTTGATAGTGTAATGATGAAGAGAGTGGATTTGTAGCGGCGGATTGCCGAGGGTAAGATGAGTGGATCCTTCGGGGGCGCTGCAACTCATGGTCTCAAGGGCGTACTGAAGGTCTGACAGGTCTTACTGTATTCACCAACCTGGTATCGATACGAGAAATTGGATCAGAATATAACCACGGCATCTTCATTCTACTTTTCTATACCAGAAGGCATAATGCTTCAACAGGGCCACGATTCCAACATGATATTCCATTTGCTGCTTATGGTTGAGCTAATGTGTAAATAGTGACTACTATCGACTCTGATACTCGATGGCAACGTCAGTCGATTGTACGGTTTGCACCAAGTGCCAGACAATGTAACAGGGCGATACACCACCAAAGCAGCAATGCAAATCCCCGTCATCTTTCGTGTGGTGATAGCCGCCTATAGGAGGTGACTGTTGGCTTATCCGCAACTCAATTCTAGCCCTAGCCGACATGCACTCAGATTCACTATTTTGATAGCATCAAACGAGAAGAATGCATAGATATTACCGTGACGAGCGACGAGACTAACATTGAGACTAATCTGGGATAGTGAGGAATAGAGCCACCAAATGTCTCAATGCGCCGCTTTATGAATAACATCCTTACCCATTTTGCTGGGCATTGTGATGTCTAAACAAGCTCAAGGATAATTAAACATCTTCAACTCGTGAGAGTCCGCAACTAGTCGATCGCATGCCACGGCATATGTTGTGTCATACATGACACGCGAGACACGCTAGAACCCGAGATTCGCTAGTCTTCGGTGCATAACCAAGGTGACCGAGACCTCATCCAGCTAACCTGGCCCCTTACGTGAGGTCCGAGACACAGTGGAATGAAGCAATTAAGGCAATAAAGATTAGGGAATATTAGGCGAACCGGAATAGTCGCCGACTTGGTGTATATAATCTGGCGCGGGCGCCATCTCAGATTCCCCCAGAAGAGTTGGGCAAGGACCTTTGGCACCTTAGAATATTATTGATAATGCGAATCATTCCAAGCCCTGCCGCTAACTCTTGTTCTATTTTGTATATATTTGCTTTTCCCATTTCATAGTAAAACCCCTCCCTCTACCTGTAGTGCTGGGATGGGAGGGACCGAAGTATGTTCCCCAACTAGCGAGAGAGTCTATTCCCCCTTTCATTACTCCCGAACATCCTCAATTCTAGCTACTGAGGAGTCGGCAAATTGACAACATGTTAGTAGTTGTGTCATCTCGCGGACATGGACCGCCCCCGTGTGATTCAGAGGGTAATGCATATACATATAGTATCCATGAAATCGACTCGACGAAAGTTTCTGAGTATAGAACACGGCATCGTGGCTCTAGAGAGTGTTATAGCTAGCATCTTATAGATAACTATCGTCCGTTTGCTGGGTCATATATTAGGTACTACTTAATACCCTGTGCCAACGTCCGGATGGGAACCCTTATTCATCTGAGGATCGACCGGGGCTTCCGACACCGTTTAATGCAAAGTATCCTAAGGATCTCGAATGGCGATGTCAATGTAGTCGCATGGACTTAACCTAGGGACGATGTAAGTTGAGACCACGCAATAGGTTATTTCAGTAGCTTCAAAAAACTTCGAGACTACTTTGTGATGTCCCCCATCATTGGGGGTGTCAAGGAGTTCGGCGAGTTAAGGGTTTATAAACGTTTCCGAGGGCCCATTAATCGTTTTAGAAGCAACAAGGCTATCTATTTCACGGCAAAGCGTCTCGACTTTGTCCACAAAGAGAGCCTCAACCCAGATGATGCCCCTAACAACGTCGAGAGCCTGCTGGCCGGATGTGATGTCCGCGCTCTTCATAAGGCTGACAATGGCCGAAATATGCCAGCTCCGTTGATAGCTTTCCTCTTCCAAGGCTGCGATAGTGTGAGCCCAGAGATTGAGCTCAGGTACGAGGGCCCAGTCCACGTGCGGAATCTGTGATATCTGTCGGAAATCGTTGAGGTGTCGTTTCAGTTCAACATTCGTCGCGCCAAACTTGGCCTTCAGCGACGCAAGAAATATGAGCGAACTCCTTCTGAAAGCTTCCCGAGCGGCGGTCCCTGAGTAACTCGGATCTGAGGGACTACTTGGTAGTGCGCGGCCCTCGAGGCTGAGCACCTCGTGGAGGGCCGGCGCTAAAAGTCGTGCAGCCGTCATATCGTCCGTCCAGAACTTGAAGGATTGGCAATGTTGGTTGACATAACTAGCGACAGCGGCCGTTCCTTTTAAGGCGCTGTGGATATCACCGAGATAAGGACAGCTTTTATTCCAAGAGTCTAAGAGCATTTTAAAGTAGATGTTGTCATTCTTCGTGTCTATATTGTTAAACGAACCCTTCGGGACCCCGAAATAGGGATGACTGTTCCGAAAGGATGCTCCGGTGAGGTCGTGCCTGTAGAGCCATGAGTTAACAGGTGGTCATATCACCTGGGCCAGGGAAATTGAATTAACCATGATATCATGAACCGTAGCGCTGGGTTGATGATCTCGTCAATGCCCCCTATGTCGTCAACGAGGCGCTTCAGACCCTGGAGGTGGATTTCTTGTCGAGTAAAGTTGCCAGTCGTGGTCTTCAAAAGATGTCAGAGAACGGGTTATCTAAATCCATCCAGTGTTTTTTCAGGGGGCATACATCGTGGCATATAAAGCCAGTAATGGCACCGATCAATCCCTCTTTTCTCTCCTCCGGATCTGCCAGGCGCTTAGAAACCGATTGCAGGGACAATGTGTACCACTTCATAGCCTCGTTGTCCGTGTTGAACTCGGGCTTTGCGTCATTTGGTTTCATGTTTCTGAGTAGCACAGCATTCGCTAATGTGATATACCATGCGGCCGCATCGGATAGCCCGATTGATAGCCAGGGGAAGCGGAAGGGCATGTACGAGCTGCGCGCTTCTGCGAATACTAAACTACCGTCAGCCTTCATCGAATCAGAATCGACAAGCATGTACGATTTGAATGTGCGATTTGACAACACGAGTTGTCTTACAGTACCGTGCGAGGTCCCGCCGCTCCTCATTCATCTCGATTGGGAATATGATTTCGCTCAACTTGCATTCCCCCAATGGGCTCGGCACCGGATCATGCTCATGCTGAGCTTGGCTACCCGAGCCAAGCCTAGGGGCGACTACTGGAGTTTTCGTTATAGTTGTCTCGCCGCGTTTATTCGGCTTCCGCCGAGACCTACCTATGTCTTTCATCACATGGCGACGGATCTTGCTAGACTGCTTCTTCTCTTCACCAGGTCGACCCACGTTGACGAATTCAAATTGCGGCATTCTCATTTACTCGGCGCTTGTAATAACGGCTTAACAAGAATGTACGCTAGACACTAGTGTCTTCAATACAAGCCGTGTCCAAGGTTTCCAAGGCTATTTCTATTTTCTCAAAATAGAGGAGTTTCGGCCTGACTCATCCACCTTGTCAGTGGGCAACGTGTATTAGGCCGACTGAATACTTACCTGATTTTCTATAATAAACGGTAGGATAGGATGGTACTTTACTAACCTACTACCTAGATACCTACCTAGTTCCCGTCCGGGGACACTGGGCGGGGAAATAGCTTTAATTAGTAAGCGCAAGTATATTTGTACCGGCGCTTTTCCGGGGTCCTCCGGCACTTTACTTGTACGACGAAATGTGAAAATAATTGAAAAGGGTAGCAGTCCAGACTTTGTTGAAGCGGTTAACATTGATGTTAAGTTAATTCGATTCTTGTCATATACGGCGTGTTCATTAAACCGCAAAACTCAACGTGTTCTGTACTCTCATACATACGTGCAATTTGCATACCTCTACCGCTTTATAGAATAGAATACTTAGGTAAATAGACATATATCATACCATGTCCCTCTCGGAGCATTAAAAAAAACATGGATTCTTCCCTCGCCACATCGGGGTAGATACCTTTAAACACCAAGCGCATTGTTAAACGCGTCGGCAGCGGCCTGTCCCGTCAGCCCGTCAGCAGCAGAAGCAGCGGCCTCGCAATCCTGGATCGTAGCGTCTGAGGCCTGGCACTTGCTGCTGAGCTGGCTGCAGATGAAATCAGCAATGACGCCGATAGCGAGGGCGGAGCCGTGATTGAAGTCGGCTGCGTCAGCGGGCGCGAAGGATTCTTCGTTCCTGTCGGCCTGGACACCGAAGGAGATGGCCGGCGAGCCGCAGGACCCGGTGTCGAGCGCACCCGAGTTGTTGCCGGCCTGTCGGGCTCGGAGACCGGCAATGCCGCGCTTCGAGACGTTCGCGTTGGCCTGGATGCACTCCTGTTGCTGCGCGTCGCAGTCCGCGACACTGATATCGCTGGACCCGCTGTTCGCGGCGTTGGCACATGCATTCTTCTGTACGTCACATGCGCGCTGGACGGCGGCGCCTGCGTTCTGAAATGTGGCTCCATTCACGCTGAAAGGTCGGTCGCCCGTAGGGTCATTGGCGATGGGGATGGGGTCCGCGCCCACGTTGCCGGAGAATGCGTTCACATCGGCTCCGGTAGCATTACCAGCATCACCAGCGTTATTAGCATCACCAGCATCACCGGCATCGTCAGCGTCACCAGTGCCATTGCCAACATTGACGGGTTCATCTACACATTCTTCTATAGCCATGTCAGTGGGAAATGTGCTCCAAAACTTAAGCCCTCTATTTCAAGAGGGGCCGGAAAACATACCGCCGCCTGCATCGGAGCCTGCGTCGCCTCCAGCAGAACCGCCAGCAGCCGCAACAGCATCATCGATCTCCTGGGCCGATGCATCCTCAACAAGGAGGTTTTGCGTGAAGATGCAGCCGACGGGGTCATCATCCTCGTCACAGGTATTACCCGCGCCAGTGGGGTCACCAATCTATATTCCCCTCTTGTTTAGTACGAGCGCGGGATGGAGTAACGGAGTAACCATCTTACCTCACCAGGCGCAAATGTGCCAGCCTTGAGAGCGAGTTGGGGGTCGGCGCCAACCGAAGCCAGTTGGACGGCCAGCTCGAGTGTGATCTGCTTGTTCAAGTCGGCGGCACCATCCGAGGCGGGGTCCTGATGCTGCTGAAGGGCGTCGATCTCGGGGTTGACAGCGGTCTCGGTGCAGAGAACCGAGGCCTGGCCAACGGCACCAGTATTTCGCTCCTATGCAAAGTTAGGCTTAAGTCCTTCTCTAAAGCATGCTCATATTGACGGGAGCACGTACCAACGCACGGAAAATGAGGGCGTTCGTCATCCCCTCAATATCGCCCGCGGCCTTGGCGTTTGTAAAAGCCTGATCTGCAACGTGCTGCTGCAAACAATCTAGGTCTTCGACATCTCCGGCACCAGCGGCGGCGGCGGCGTTTCCGAGGAGAGAAAAGACGGGATCTTGGATGTTTTCGACGTTGTTCAAGTTAAGAGCCTCACCGACACCGGTTAGAAACTGCTCATGAGAGTGTTCCTCTGTTGCCCACATCAGCATCAGCAACAGGCTAACGAGTCGCCGTCAGAGTAACTTACGAGGCACTTCTCGTCGAAGCTTCATCGAGCCTTGGGCCTTCCGTGAGAATCGGACGGCGTCTGGGCGAGCGGAAGCTACACCCACCATCACCAACACCGTGGTACTAGTCGTAAACTTCATCTTGAAGGTAGTATATATAACGACCGGGGATTCAACGTCGACAACAATACAACAATGCCCAAATATCGGTATAAGTTTATAATCGTGCAAGAGGTCCGGCCTAGTTGAACGTAAAGAGCGTCAGAAGCGAAAGAGAGTTCACAGAACTGAAAAGAAAAAGAACGTAAGAGGGCGTGCGTGTTTCGAAAGAGAGACACTAACGTTGATGATAAAAAGAGAGGAGACCAGTAACAATCTCGGGGGGCAAGTATGCCTTCTATATACAGGTTGTAGCAAAATGTACAGTAGCGCGTTTAATGTGGGAGCTATGGCCTGGTCGTATCTGAGGCATATCCCGCTCAGTCCTTATGGAGCACGCCGGTGCCGCTCGTCTTGTTTCTTCGACTGCTAGGGTCGACTTCAGATGACTCTAGCAGCAGATAGCTCTCGGCTATGATGAAGTGTCCCTTGTTTTGTAGATCTCGTCCGAAAATGAGTCTTGGATGCATGGATGGAGGTCATTTTGGCGCTTATTTCGAGAGACGATCATGGAGCCCTGCCGGCTTCCTGTCGAGCCGATGGAAAACTCCATCAAGGGGAACGTCGGGATGCACATTAGGAGTATCATGTGCTGAGAGTAAAATAACGAGGGCCCTCTCTATCTAACCTGTTTCGTCGAGCAATAGACGGGGAAGGATTGCAGCCTGCTCTCTATTCCAGGTTTGCATTTGCTATAGTAGCTCTTTGGAGAGCGAAAAGCTGTATTGTAACCTATCGTGGCAATGATACCTGAGGCCGGCGACCTTGGTTTGGGTTAGGCAGATGTAGTAAATGTAAAATTTAAGGTGCAATTGGTACCGCCCTGCACCGTAGCCGAATGCCCCGACTTCTTAGCGGGTGTCCCAAGTCTTGAGACTGAGGAGGTAGGGAGGCTGGGATGAGACGGTTAATCCAACTTGAAGTGTCTCAAGTCTGCTCGAGCCGCAACCTGCAGGTGCAGGGTACAGGCATCCCAACCGAATACCACGCTATGCTATATCGGAGCTTACCACATAAGAGACATAAGAGACCTACCAGGGGTTTATTTCCACCAAAGTCACCCATTACTGTGTTCGTCCGCTCATCGGTCTCCCACGATCTCACCCCAAATCCGGCAGTAACGTCTAACCTCCGAATGATGTGCTGCAATGAAAGACCTACCTAGCCTGACAGATTCTTTGGACGAGAAACCCTTCCCAGCACGTGTTCGGCATATGTACTCGGGTACCTAGTAGAAAGCCCCCCTAACCTAGTCCACCTTCCCCATAAGAGGTCCCTGTTGTAAATTGCGGGGACTCGGCACGGCATGATGTGTTGAAGATTCAACTCCCTGATACTATCTTGAACCAGCGGCTAGCAAGTACTAGTAAATAGTGGTCGCGTCGCTAACCTCTCACATGCTAGTTATGGGCTATCCCAACATTTTACCGATATCAAGGGCCCGCGGCCCTGCAGCGCCCGCGGCATCTCTTCAGATGCCTATACACATGAAGGTTAAACAGGCGTGATTGCTGAATGTCGGCTCAATCAAATAGGTACCTACTACTTACTGATGACGTGATACGTGAATTCTAATGCTTGGAGTATCGGCAGACGTTCCGAATTTGCGTTCTGAATACGGTTCCGATAAACGGCCACATAATCGTCTACGGGAGAAATGTGTTGGCGATATTCACTCGCACGGAATGCCTGCTATTATATAGGGCGATCGCCTTCCATGGATCGAAGTTTAAGGTTTCGAATATGATATGTGAAACCTGTCGCGTGAAGTCTCGTCTCTTCGAAAATTTGAAAAGTTCTGACTGAATAGAATTCGCAATACCCTAGTACTAGACTTCGGGAGTGCTTTGACCAACCTATTCGGTGTGGAGCGTAGATACTTACTCGTCGATTGCGCCAATCTTCGATATACATCGGAGAACCGCTCTAGTTAGATAATGTTGATATATCGACCCGTCTTACCTGGATCCCTCCAATACTGGGCTTGAGCTTGGCCATAACGTTGTGGTCGCCTCGGCCGGTCTCGAAACACACAATCCCTAACAGTGCTAATAGCTTTTAAAGATTAGGTGCAATGATCTTTGTTCCACTTGACATAATTTGTTTTGTACACTTTGGCAAATGCCAAGGAAAAGTCTAGAGAGTGCGTTGTGAACGTCCCCGTCTCGCCATGTCTATTCCATTTAAAAGACGATGAAGGATATGAACCCGCCGGTCTAGTATTCGTACAGCGCGCGTTTTAACCAATCACTAGCTTGTCCTCCTCGGGAAAGTCGTACGCGGGAATTTCGAGGTTCAGAGGAGCAGGTCCTCTCCTTATACGTCCAGAGATGTCGTAGTGAGAGCCGTGGCAAGGGCAGAACCAACCGCCAAAGTCGCCGGCCTCACCGATAGGTACACAACCTAGATGTGTGCAGACACCTGCATCAAGTAGAAAAGGTCAGTGGAATGTGTTCTAAGCGCCAAGCTAGTCGCACAGCGTATTCTACCGAACGGCATTGCGCCTAGAATAGAACGAGATTTATCATACCCAGCATGACCAGCCATTCGGGCTTTTGCACACGATCCTCGTCGGCCTGGGGGTCTCGCAGCGAGGCAACATTGACCTTATTGGCCTCATCGATCTCATCGGATGTTCGATGTCGGATAAAAACGGGCTTTCCTCTCCACTTGATAATTACGTTCTTGCCCTCTGGGATAGCGTTGAGATCAACTTCAACCTTGGCCATGGCAAGGACATCAGCAGAGGCGGACATGTTCTTTAGGAATTCTGGCATGGGTAGAATATTAGCACATCATTACTAATGACTACAAGTAATGACTACAAGATATGGCGTATCTGATTATGGTGACAGTGGTCGGCAATTGGCGATCTAATGTCCCGGGTGGCAAAGAGCAGCGACGTGGGCTATAGCCGTATAGTGGTTGTTGAGTACACACCTTGGACAGTGGACTTGGCACCAGCGGCGGTGATGGCACCCATTGTTCCGACCATGAAATATGAGAAGAGAAGGTTCGTGTTGGAGGTGCCCTTGTTGACGTAGTGACTGAAGTCGGGAATCTTGGTGGACTTGGACTCGCCCTTGAAGGGACTCGAGTAGGAACCGGCGGCGTCTTGAAGCTGTGCAGAGGTGGAAAGGGTGCGAGCGGCATTCAGACAGGTTGTCGATCTCGAAACTCCACGTGCAAGAGCACGAGAGGCGATGGTGAGAGAAGCCATGGCGGTGATGACGTTCAATGGGTCGGGATCGGAGGGTCGTCAAAGGGAGTCGGCGTTGGGAAGCTTGAGGTCTTTTTCCGGCACCAGTAAAATAGTTCGGGAATGTTTCCAGACGGAGACAGCAGAGCTGGGCTTAGCGGCGCAGCCTCAGGCAGCGACGCACCCTGTTGCACCCGAGTACTCTGAAACTCCTCCAATCTGATTGGCCAATATTCCCAAGCATTGACCACTCATCATTGACGTAAAACACATCTCCAAAAGGTCACGTGAAAGAGGGAATATATAGGTACCCATAACATCATACCCTTAGTCCCTCTGCCCACCTAGACTAGGTAGTCTAATTAATAGGTAGCTGCCTCCGACCAGACTTAGCACGCTGGAAGTACCTAGGTAGGTAGAGCTCCCTAAGTACCTAACCTAATAAACCTAGTCCATCCAATACCATTGCCCCTACAACATAAATAGTATCCAGTCCAAGTCTTCAGAAGCTCATGGCACGGTAACCGTATACGAATCGATACTATCGGCGAATAATGGTCTAGTAATAGTTGATGACATTATATAGAGTTAGGTGTTGTCACAACCTTAAGTGTCTTGGCTATCATATCAATGCATGCGTTTCAGCTCCTCAACCAGATTTCTCATCGCTTCCGCGTTAGGGCCTAATCCCTCACATATGGTTTCTTGTTTGTTTTCGTCAAGATCTAGAAACCGCTCTAGCAGCTCGCCATCAACAAAACGGAACGGCCCATCCGACTCGCGTTCCTCGTTCCGGAAGGATCTATACCGCGAAAATTCTATGGCGCCTGTAGTATCTACGACATCGGCGAGCTTGTTCTGGAATCGCATCAGCAGATCTTGGTACCTGGGTGAGATCATTCCAAAGAGATAGACACCTCCCTCAACCTAGATGAAAAGCAGTTAGTAAGAGAAATCGCGTTTGTTGTCGTAATTCTTGGAACTCACCGTGCCAACAAACGCTTTTGGTACGATGACGGCGCTGTCGCTCGCGTCAACGGTGACCTTGCGCATCTTGTTCACCATCTCTCCCAGGTTTATCTCGCTTGTGACCTCCATCCTTCGCTTATCTTCTATCGTAACACCAGTTGTGTTCTTGCGCAACACCATGAGATTGCCCTGCGTATCTGACTCCAGCCACTCATCTCCATCGACATGACACAACGCAGTGGCCCAGAACGATTGGTAATGCCTCGATACTTCCGTAAGTTTTGGTGGCTGCCCGTCCGCCGCGGGGGTAAACTCGACTAGGCTCATCGATTTCATTAGATCCGCAACAGCTATGATATTTCCCTCAACTACTAGGTCGATTGGGTATGTCGCCGGTCTATATGAAGCAAGCTTGCTTAATGCAGCAGAGGTGGTAGTCGCCTCCGAGTACGAATAGACAATGACGGTTTTGGCCAGTGCGGCAACAACCTTGTCGCCCATGACTGCGAGGGCCCGGCAGGCCCCCTTAAGCTGCCGACTGGTGATTAGATATGGTTCTCTCTCACTGTCGATTCCAAGTACTAAAATACGGCCCCGTTTGTCGCTGTGTGCAGTAACAATTGATCCGTCATCAAGATAGCTGGTCCCCACGATGAACCTCTCCGCTACAGATCCATAGGAATCAGGTAATTCTGCACGGATTACCGCCTCTACCATCTCGACCCTGGGAGAGCTGTCCAAAATGAAAGCCTGGCCAAGTTGCTTGAAGATGACTTCGTCTACTAGCTTGAATGAACTGATGATGATTTCTTCGTTTTCTCTCACTTCCCTCTGAAAACAACCTAGGCCGAAGGCCCGCTCCGCCCTCGAATACGCAATTCGCCGAACTGTTTCACCCATTGGAAGGGGATTGACGTGTGTTCGACGTTCAGTATCTATTACCGAGATCTTGATCTCTGTCTCAGTTGCCACTACAATAGAATTCGGGAACGCCTCGGCATCAAAAGGGCAAATGCAAACCGCATCGTCAGATGTTACAGCCGAGTAGACGATTCTACCTTCCGATCCATAAACGAGGCTAGGTATCTCACTTGTTGAAAATATATTATACATCCCATTAGGTCGAGGAAGAAGTTGCAATCTTGCGTGTCGCGTGCCTAAGACCACCATCTTGCGGCCAGACAGTGAAAAGTCTTTAGACACGTTGAAAGTGATCACAAATCCATCCTCCATGGAAACGAACAAGGTTGGTCCAGAAACATCGTTTGGAAGGACTTGTGCTAGAGCAATATCGCGTGGCACCGAAGCGTTGTCGTCCTTTCGCCTTAAATTTTCGCTATGCAGCGGCTGCAGGGTATTAATATCGATTATGGAAATAGAACCAAACTTCCATAATCCCACGACCCCAATGCTAGGGTACTGTGGGGGTAGGTGGATGCAGGCAACTTGATCTGAATCGCTAAGGTTGTTTTGTTCATTTTTAACAAGATCCTGGCCAATCCGGAGAGATATGAGAACCCTCCCATCAACTGAAAGCAGAACCCATTGATCATTTGCAGATACGTTGGTGATCTCTCCTTCCGCTGGCCGCCAGGTCGACATTGCTACGCTGCTCTCCAGGTCAATCAGTAGCACGCTGCTCGGAGTCACTTGGAGAACTCGATCATTCGAAAGATTTTGAGTTAGAAGTGTTGGTTCTGTGAATATCATTCCTTTGAAGTTATCCACTTCCTCGATGTCACCAGTCGGCCCGAATAGGAATATTCTTGTCTCCGTTAATAACGAGACAACTAAAGTGTCCGTCTTCGCCACTCCGTAAGATTTTAATGAGAATAATGAGCGAACATTTCCCATAGAATCAAGTATTCCTATGTCGTCAAGGCCAACGCCACTCCGCACACTCCGTAGACTGCCGTCTTTATGCACGCCACTCCCAGTGACAATTCTTGCCTGTCCTGACGAGTATTCATTCGATGTTTGGCCCTCGCCTTCTCGATTTCCCATGTCCATAATGGTAAGGTCAAGGATTGGCGCAATGTTGTGTAAAGTCTGTATCAACTCTATTGTGCCCTGGTCTATGTCGACATGGAAGACTTGTGAATCACCGTAATGGGATCCGACGAAAAGTGTGCTGTTTCCCATAAACACCAGGCAACTTGGCCGCGAAATGATGCTAATCTTTTTCATTTCCATGCCTGTAACAACAACGCCATCGAGGAGAATTTCTAGTATCCAGAGATTGCCATAGTCGTCTCCGACAAAATAATGTGAAACGTCATATTCAGCCCAGGCGACAAAAATCGATGCTTCTTGAAGAGCTGTCTCCACCTTCTTCTTAGCGGCATCGTCGTAATAGAGAAGTCTCGTCTCCCCAAGAACAATTAGGCCACCTAATTGGGCGCGCGCTGATGCAGCGTTCCGACTTAGATATCGCTTCTGATCTTCCTCGCCCTTTGAGACCGGGATCAACAAAGCGGAACCTGGGTCCTCAATCTCCATGCGGTCGATTTGGTCCCGGACCTCGAACCTCGACACTTCAGTGTTTTTATCGTCGGCGGTCAAGCGGTAAGAAACGAGATGGCAGTCGGGGTGCTCGGTTCGAGTCTGGTAGAGGAAGGCAATCTTAGGGTGCCCAGTTTCGACGTGAAGAAAGCTCGCGCACTTTATAAAAAGTTCGGATATTCGGACCTGGTCCATCCAGTTCAAATTTTGTCTCTTGCTCTTGACCGTATGCATGCGCAGGACATTGATGACTCCTTCCCAGAGCAATACCACCATGAACCTGCCCGTCGGATCGACGATACACTTGTCCTGGCTTTGCGAATCTCGCATATGCTTCTCGTTCACGTCATAAAACATTTCAACCGTATCAAGCCTCCCCTTGGCTGGATCCCAACCAACAGTGAAGTATTGGAATCTATCGGTACCAACGAATAGTAGGTCTGTGTCGGCATCTCGCGGTCGCAACCGTTGTAGCATAGAAATGGTGCCATTGACATACTGGGTATTCGTATGTGCTAGAGTCTCTGTATCATCAAGTTTCCATGTTTCTAGACGATTTGCCTTGCTATGCAATGCATGTCATGTTCAGTATAACGGCCACAGTCTAAGGCACAGGTGGAAATATAAGGGCTGGCTTACGCTACAACCAAGCACTCAGGCTCGTCCGGAAATAAGCCGAGGCGTATGGCATGGCGAACACTGTTTGGCCTGTGGATTGGCGCTATATATGCCATTCTGGAGCGTTTTGCATGGTTCGTCGAGTGACAAAACCCGCAGCAGTTAAAGCTTGAAGAGAACTGCTCCAACAAAGGAGCTTCGATGATGTATACTCTAATCGTAATGGGCCGGCGATAAGTAAACGCCGCCACCTCTCCAAGCCTACAGGGTGCTAGATCTGGAATTAGCGGGGCATTACACTGGGTACTACCTACCTGGCCAAGGTGCGCCCCGTAACCTTCCTAGCATTATTTAGGTTAGGTACCTTAGCCAAGTGACAACGGCCTATCTAGGTACCTCAATAGAGGAAGAACAACTACCTCAACGTCGACATTTAGCTATAACATGTGCCTCTATACGTGCCTATATTTCAAAGCGTCCTACTTTTATGGCCCGGCGCTCACACCTCAGCACCCCTAGCCAAGGTAGAAATGGAGACAGGGAACAAGTCGAGAAGCGAAGCTCTTATATCCAAAAAGGCTTTATCTCTCCGACTGCAGATAACCCATGCTTTCTGGTCGGCTAGGAAAGCATGTGAGACCGACTCGGCAGACGAGTGGAGCAATCACTAACAGCTTCTTTATCCATTGACCGAGAAGTGTCTGTCAACCAAGCAGGCCTTCGAAATAGGGTTCCTCGTCTAGTTAAGGAATTCGCTGTCCAACATGGCCTCCCAGCTAATGTCCATACCCCCTGCCAGGGTTCGTAGTCGGGACACCAGCTCGAATGCGCAACTCTTAGCTACGGGGGGTGTCTTACGAGAAGAGGTACAAGACGACGAGGACGAGGACGAGAATTGGACAGGCCTGCAACTGGCAGCGAAAGACGGTGACCTATCACGCGTCGAGGATCTCCTCTCGCAAGGCGCCGATGTGAACGCTCCGCCTCGAGGGTACTACGGCAATACGGCGCTCCAAGCCGCTTGTCTCTTCGGGCACGTAGACGTCGCTAGTAGACTCATCTCCGCCGGCGCGGAAGTTGATGCTGTCGGCGGAAACAACGGCAATCGAAGAGCTCTACACCAGGCGTGTGCCATTGGCCACACATCACTTGTCAAGCTCCTACTCAACTCCGGCGCAGACGTCAATTCCCCAGCTGGGCGGTATCATGGACGCACGGCGCTCCAAGCAGCCGCTGAAGCGGGCCACATGGCTGTGGTCCAGCTTCTACTCGATGCCGCTGCTAGCGTCAACGCGCCGCCTGGAGCTACAGCCGGGGTCACGGCGCTGGCGGCAGCAGCCTCAGGTGCATATCGAGATATAGTGGAGTTATTACTGGAAAACGGGGCATACGTAAACGCAAAACCAACGAGACACAAGGGGCTCACGGCTTTACAAGCTGCGGCGTTGAATGGCAGCCTCAAGGTCGTGGACAGACTAGTTGAAGCAGGAGCAGACGTCAACGCGAGTGGAAGCTCATTTAAAGGCGGAACCGCACTGCATGCTGCTTCCGAAAGGGGGCACATCGATATCGTCGAGCGACTTCTGGAATCAGGTGCTGACATCGAAGCGCAATCAGGCTGGGGTAATCAGACGCCTTTACAAAGTGCTGCTGTCTGCGGACAAGATGAGGTTGTGAATCTATTGATCAGCCGCGGCGCTTCAGGGATCACCAAAGGAGGCACAATACTGTTCTAAGCTGTCTTCATCTTAATGTTTTCCTGTGCGAGTTGAGCACAGCTGGAGAAATTTGCGATAGGCGCAGACATGGTTCCTGTGGCATGGTATATTATTAGGCCTTTCGAATAGATGAGGGAAGTGTAACATGAATCACTCGCAGTTATTGCCTTCATCTACGTATTATCGACCCTGGTGGATAGCCAACTAAATAGAAATGTACCCGGTCTAAAATGTTCCCACTAGTGGCCTTTTCACGTTTAAGGGACTTGAAAACTCATGGTTCTTATAGGTAGTGAAACATTGCGATTAATATAAATTAACGTTAGGGTTAACTCGAGAGCACCTCTCTCTCTGCAGTTGCGATTTGTCATTATGTAACCGCTTAATAAGAACGGGACGTAACCTCAACACTAGAATCGCACTCGCCATCATTTCCTCCTAGTATGCCCTTCCATGTGGCGGCACGAGCTGGAATAAGACGAATAACCGAGGGTAAACTGCCTCCGCAAAGTTTATCGCCTCATCGATGTACTGGTCTATAAGGCTCGGATCATATACACTACGCTTGATTTCGTCTACGCTCCGTGTCGTCAGGATTCGATGAGCGACAAATTCAACTTGATACTCGGCTCGGACTCTCTTGTATATCCGTTCCTCAAGAAAGTTCTCGTAGTAGCGCAATAGTATGTACGGCCAAGAGTTGACGGGGATCCGACGGTAATTCGTCAGTGGCCGAGGTAGTCTTCTCGCGCGGCGATATCGTGGTGGCGGGCTGCGGAGGCGGCGAATCGGGGGGAGGCCGTCGCATAAGTCGATGTCATCCCATGTGTTGTAATCATTGACGATATACGGTGGAGGCCGGCAATCATCGTTATAGCCCGGAAGCGGAGGCTCGTCGTCCGGGTCGTCTCGCTCCATTTCTGCGATCATCTGCGCCACTATCCGCTCATTGCGCGCAGCCACTGCCTCGGGCATACTGCGCAAGGCACTGAATGCCATGAAACCCAGTACGGACCATCTCAATCCAGTTAGCCATTTTGCGGCTTCGGTGTATATAGGGCTTGTTCCAACAGTAAACACAATGAACCATATTATCTCTTGTTTTATACCCCGTCTCCTTAGTAACGCCTTCAATGTGATTTGAACCGCTGCGTAAATAGTGTTACATACGTAGACGGACAACCATAGGACCCCTTCAAGTAACTTGAGTGACAATGCGCCTCGAGGGACCCCTGCCAGTCTAAGAAGCCCTCTGCTGAACCATGCAAGGAGACCTGTGATGAGAAAGGCGCGAAGAGAGCAATCCGCGAGAAGAAATATCTCTAAAATGCCATGCCATGCGGAGGAGGATACCTAGTCCAAGAAGGCGCACACGGAGGCAAATAAAATATAGATGAGGAAGGCAGGAGCAACAGCGAGATAGAACAAAGGAGCGAAATAAGCCCACCTGAAGATGGTGACGATGAGGCTCGGGGCATCTGCGGGCGGCCGCCAATTCTGGAGGCCTTGGGCAAGTCCAACTCGCCCATTGTAAATTTCCCATGATGCGTTGATACCCGCTTGAGGTTCAGCAAGTCGACTCGTGATTTCAGCGATGTATTGGTTCATATTGATCGTGATACCGATGGTTATAGCTACTTTACTTCCAGAAGCTGCAAAGTGAACGAGGTTAAGGGACGGATGGGATACTCTAGGCACCAAGGTAACAATATCTCCCATGAGACAAAAAAAATACTTCGGGCGCGTGAAATGTCTGGTGGTTGCCCGGTAACCTTCTCAATACATTGAATGACATACGAAATATATACGCGCCTATTGTCTGCCAATAAGGCTCCGCCATAAGAACATTCAGCTAGGAAGACACAATAGTGCACATCAGTCCATCCCGTACAATACAATAATACAGTTGGTACTTCCAAGCTACCCTCAGATTTATGAGCCGTAGAAAGCAGCGCCTTCGAATTGCAACCTCCACAAGACTTGTCCACCACACGCGGGGAGTTCCCGGGTGCGCCCAAAACATAAGCAAGAGCAACCCCTTATATAGAAAATATATTGTGTTAGAAATAGAGGGAATCATCTCTCTAGTCCATAAATCTGGTTGAAATGGTGGATATCCGGTATCTGTATTAAATCGAGTGCTGTGCCTCCTGAATTCCATACTTCCACTCCGTCCGTACATGCAGCGTAGACATTCGTAGTAGGGTCGCAAGTTACCGCGGCAGGGACGCCCGAGAAAGAAAAGGCAAAGAGAAATTTATTTATTAAAAAGGGCGAGGCTCGCTCCCGCCGGCTGATATCACATGCGTAGACAGTTACTGAGCTACATGTGTTGCACTATTCTTTTACCACGTTTCCTAGAGGGGGTGGAGAGCCACGCATACCTTATAGAAACTGCATTGTTACCTAGCTAAGCAGCTTTAGTGTCTATGATGTATAATGTATTTCCATTGGGACTCAAGGTGATCCCTCTAGGCCGCTTAAGTTCGGCCGCAACCACCTTACATGAAGCCCAAGGCAGCGAGGAATAAAGCAATCGAGGCAACTTTAGGCGAACCTGAATAGTTGCCGACTGGTGTATATAGTCAGGCGCGTGCACCATCTCAGAATCTCTCAGAAGGAAGAGTGGGTCAGGGACCTTTGGCAGCTTAGAAGATTATTGATAATTTGAAATACCCCGATCCCTATAATTAGCCCTGGTTATAGATGAAACGATTATACGTGATTTGGTAACTGTGCCGCCGGGCAAATCTTTCGTTCGAATCAGACATAGGAGTCTGAACCACAGAGCCCCATCTTTGTCCTCGATAACACTTTGAATGGAGTTGAAAACCTCACCGAAGGAGTTTGTAACAAGCGGGACTGGCCGCCTCCCTAGTGGTATGTAAAAAAGCCCACCGCTATTAGATTCGAGGGCACACTGTGAACAGTATAAAGTTAGAAAGCGAGCTGAGGAGCAAAGATGATAGATATTCCAGACTATCACCAAGCTACCTACTTGTCTTCAGGTTTATATAAACCTGCCTTCTTTATTTCTTTGTGTATAATACATGATGCATGGATACTTCTAGCTTTCTCAGGACTCTGTCAGACCAACCAAGTTATAGTACACCTTTGTTATAGTGGATTGCTCCAGAAGGCATGGGAATATTAGGGGGCGGACGAAGTTTCATCCATTCTATACTAGTCACGAGAGTGGATGGAGTCGTTGGTCTGCCGGAAGAGACCGAGTCTTGGGCTTGATAGAATGCGAGTCTAGAAACTAGAACCAGGAGCGATACGGAGTTGGTACTGGACAGAAAAAGTCTAAGGTGGCATAGAGCTCATCCGTGTGAGGAATATATGCGCACCCCTTCTGGAAGAATGGGTTCCGGGAAGAGTAGGCGGAGAGGAGTAGTGAAAAGGTATAGGTTTCGTCAATCACGGCACTGAAGCAAGGGTGGAATATTTTCATTGCAACCGATTCGAGATTGCTAGATAATAGTACTTTCGCTGTTATCTATTTAGTAACTGTAACTATTATTCCTGCCGTGTCTGTCGTTGAGAAGACAGACCTTTGATCCTTAGTCGTGCCTCTTGTAAGAGAGGTCTATGATCTATGATGGGACTCAGTACGACTGCCTTCCTTGTCAGATGTAATCTCACTTTGATCACTAATGACGAGGTGTACAAAACCCGTGTAGAACCATTGACTGGCAGTCGGCATCTCTGGTCTTACTCAATGCGTATTTTCTACCTACTCCGAAAGTGGAGTATGGGAGGTTATTGTGAATTCGAGTTCTCTGGCTCGCTTGGCGAGGCCTTACTCCGCTCAGACAAGCCCAAAAATGAAGTAGATAAATAGCACAAGCTCAGCACATATAACTACGACCTTCATATCACTGGGATGGACAATTCCAGAGAGATGGTCATCATATGGCAACAAGCCATCTTCGAAAGGACGAATTTCGACGAGCCGTAAGCGACCGAAATTGGATCAAATTTCGACTTTGAATTCAAAGATATTGTTGGTTGGGTCTTAATAAATTTAACGGCCTCAAATTACCTGCTTGGGGAAGAATGGGCCATCCTGATCTTGTCCGAGACGCTACGGTATGGCAGGGCACATTCTAGGTGATTGAGTAGGTGCCATGCGTTGTCGTCGAAATGGTGCTTGATTGTGAACTCTATATGTACAATGACCTGATTCTGATCAAACTGGCGCCCGCCTTTACAAATGCATCTAGTGCTTTGCCTTCTTCTCATCAGCGTCGGCTTGTTTCAAGAAGTTCCTATTCGAGTGTTAGTATTCGATTGATACCGATGTTTCGGGTCGCATACTGAATGAAGTCGGCCTCATCGGGAGTAGACGCGTTGATAGGAGGTGTCTGGGTAACCTTCTTGCTAGGACCGCTGAGAGCGAGATAACTGCCGCTGAATATGGCACCGAGAACGCCCATAGCAAGCTGTGGAGGAAGAACTTGTCAGTCGATCTAGTCACATACGGTGCAATACGACGGCCAGGGATTGCAAGCGAACGACTTACGTAGTGTGAGCCGACCTGGCGGCCGAAGACCTGGTACATAGCAACCATTTTGGCGGTAGTGAGGGATTAGATGTGAAACGAAGGGATTGGTTCGCTCGATGAGGTCGACAGGATGGTGATAGTGACTCGTCGTAAGGATTGAAGAGGCTGTCAAAATAGTGCTCATAGTTCCCATTGAAATTCCGATGGTTCTCAAGGTATTCTCGCATTGGGAAATATATGGCCTATAGAGTTTCTAGGTTATATGCATAACCTACTGTTAGAATAATTTCACTAGTTAGGTACCTTAGGTACTAGTAGCTACTATCCATAGCTTTACGGCTAACGACGTCACTAGATAAGCGGCTCTCCCCCAATCCCGTCTCATGATGCCGCATTGGGCTCTTGGTCTCCCACTGATAACAACTTGAAATACTGAACGTATATTACAACAAAACTGTGTTCCTCCAACCCTTTTCCTTGTACCTCCGATTGATTTTTATGCATTGGTCATACAAAATGTTTTGGAGCAAAGGTCCAGAGAAGAAGTCCGAGGATAAAGCTCCGGAAGCTTCCTCAGCGACCACTAAAATCGAACCGCGGAAAGATGCAACGGAGTTCGACCCTGATAAGCTGCCTGCGCGGCGTCAACTTCCGAAGGGGCTACAAAAGATCGTCGAAAAATCCGACAAGGATGAAAGTTTCTTCGACGACTTAAAAGAAGGATAGTTCGTTTATTCCCTTACCTCTCTACGATATGTTAATAAGTCGTTAACTTGGGCGCCTGCTAGTGTCCCTGATTCGACCGAGTCTAACGTGCGATATGCCGCGTACGCTAATCGGCTGCGGACGATCATGCTCTCTGCCCACCGCTACGTTGCTTACACATCCGACATAGGCGAGTCGTTTCGGCCAGTGGCCCACCCGTGGTTAGTTAGAGGCGCTTATGGTATATCGTGGGCGTACATCTTGGGGGACGTATCATACGAGGGTTACAAGGCCTACTGGCAGAATCAGCGAGCCCTGAACCCTCAGCTTGAACTATCAGAAAGACAGCAGAAGGCAACAGGTTTATCCGCGCCAGCCCCAACCAACGCCAAACCCGGGGTTGTATCTCCACTTGAAGACTATCGCACTGTTATGGTGCAACGAGGCATCTTCCAGACCATTGCAAGTATGGGTCTACCAGCTTTTACCATTCATAGCGTGGTCCGTTACTCCGGCCGAGCCATGAAAGATGTGAAAAATAAAACTTTAAGGGTATGGGGTCCGATTGGCCTCGGTTTAGCCGTAGTGCCATTTCTACCCAAACTTTTTGATGCACCTGTCGAAAACGCTACCGAGTGGATCTTCCATAAGGGTTTTGCGGCGTACGGTGGTCATGATTATGTGGGCAACTCCCCGACCATGGGACGCGAGGCAGCTTTACATCAGCGACCCAGGAAGGATCCCAAGGAGAAAGAACTATAAATGTAACGGGGATACGGGCGACGTGGCATTGTTAGAATTGAACCATGTCTGGTGGATTCCGTGCAATATCATATCCCTATTGAATGGAAGCTTTGCTAAACGGAGGGCTCAAAGGTATAGGGGTTGTAAATTCTGTGGCATGATATATCACTACTATATATTAAGATGCGTGAATGCCGTCGTTTGGTATCGCTTTCATTTGAATGTCCTAGATATCCGCTTCTTGCAATGCATATAAAACCACATCAACTCCGATGCAAATGCGATCCATGCCTATAGCTTCATTTCACCGTCATATCTCGTTTACATCTCGATTAAATCCGGAGGGGGTCCAATGCCTCGCAACAAGACGATCGTGTTTCCGCTAACCAGCGCGGACCCGACCTTCTCGTTGAACTCAAGGACCCTACCTCCTTCCACATGAAAGACCCGTAATTTGTCCCTCTCCTGCTCCGACTGATTGTTGACGTTCTCGACCTGTAGGCTCTTGGCTGCAGCGTCAAGCACTCTTCCTATTACCCAGTCCTTCGAGTAGAAGAACTCGCCTTTGTAATTCTTGGCGGTTGTCGTCTCGGCTTCAGCCTCCACGTATACATAAACCCGTTTTTCGGGGGGGAGTTTCGTATCACCCTTGGCGGTCTTCTTCAAATTGTTGACGGCGATCAGCCGCGTGGAGGCAGAAGTCGGCTTTGCCTTGGGCAGCGCTCGGCTCGCCTGATCCTTCTTGGCACTTCCCCATGCGCGCAACTTCGCAAACGCCAATTTCGTTTGTTCGGCGACATCGCGGGGGCGCGCGCCGATGGGAACTTTGTTATGACAGTCGTGCTCTTCGCGTAATCGATGTTTGAGACAGTAGTCGTGGTTACAGTTGGCGCAATGAACGCCGGGAACTAGAGATGTGCCTATCGTAGTCTTACAGTCGATAGCCGCACATGGTTTCTGGGAGACGTAGTCGCGCATCCGCTTCCCTTCACCGGCGGCAGGACGTGCTAACTGCGCCTGCCGTCGTCGCTCGGCCCAGCCGCCCTTGTTCTCACATTTGTGCGAATCTTCGGTCCGGTGGTCGAGGCAAAAGGTCTTCTTGCAGCTCTGGCAGAAGAAGGGTAAGAAGTCAAGTTGGTTACAGTAGTCGAGTTGGCAATGCTTGCCGATAAGGGTAGCGTCCGTATCCTTGTCCATTTTGACGTAGCTCGTATCAGGAGTGTCGGCGATCGGTGAAGCCGCCATCATGCCTACACGTGCGTATAGATGTCTCTTATGTATCGGGACGGTACACTAGGTGGGATGCGTGAGGGTAGGCAGCTGGTTGACTCGTAAGCCTACCACCTTCGCAGACGCGAGATAGCAAAGTTGATGATTAGGTAAAGGGCTAAGGAATGGTCTGGAAGCAGCTGGTGAAGAAGCACTAGCAGGACTAACGGCTGAAGCTGCTGAGGTCTCTTAAACCCCACTACAAACAGTTCTCAGCTCTCTTCTCCATAATACCCATAATACATAATACTACTAGGTAGTACAGTCGAGCCTGCACATCAACTGACATTAGCCCCCCTGGCTTACCTGACAATGGGGGGCGTCCAACGAGTGTTGCGACAACCTGACATAAGGCCCCCCAGCTTACCTGACAATATGGTGGGTCGGCAGCTGGCGGACAGCTGACGAATAGCTGGTACCAGCTGTAATGAGAGACTTAAAAGTACTTAGGTGATGTGGCGTAGGAGAGTGGCTGGTGCTGTGGCATAGGGGGAGGATAGATTGTAATTGTCAGGGCCTCCGGCCCCTGGCCAGAACCATCCCTCTAATTTAATCACGTTGACCGTAATACCCCTGCGCGTGCTATCAGTAGATAGCAAGCCTCGTAAGCCTGTAGGGCGAGCGGCGGACCAAAATAAAAGTATATTTTACTTTCTTTCTGGAGTAAGGGTTAGCGCGGAGCGCACGCCCCCAGAAGGTCAAGGCGTTTAAAAAGAAGTTAGATTGTACCTAGGTAGTTATCGCGGCGCAGCCGCGAAATACAGCACAACAGCTAGGGGACCTACCCCATTGTCAGTTAAGGTGTAGACTCCTCAATGTACACACGATTTTCAGAGCACCTCTAGTCACACTACACGTGCTGCCTGTGTCACCCACCATTATTGAATAATATTATATAAATAAATATCATAATATAAGAAATATATGTAGCATACCTAAGATATCGCAGGTAGCGCAGGCAGTGTGACTAGTAACCGTGCCACGCCCTCACTTTATTCAGGTTTCGCAAGCACAACCTACCTAAAGTAGGTGCTCTACAGCGGTTTAACCACTACACCAAAATAACCATTCTCTAAGCATAGCACCATATAAAAAATTTCATTTTATGTAAAAATTCAAATTTAAATTAATTAGAAAATTTATTGCATAGCTTATTATTAACTCTATTAAAATATACGTTTATAAAGCTATGCAACCGTAGGTTTCAATCTAAACTAGAAACTTAGAATTTGGCGTTTGTATGTAGTTTGTATGGGCTTACATAAGTGGTTATTTTGGTGAGGTGGTTAAACCGCTGTAGAGCACCTACTTTAGGTAGGTTGTGCTTGCGGAACCTGAATAAAGTGGGGGCGTGGCACGGTTAAGTACTCTGAAAATCATGTGTACATTGACGCCGTACTACGTAGATCAGCTAGCCGGCTTTTCACCCTAACACCATTTCGGAACAATTAAGGAGGCTTCGAGGTCACGGGTTTTCGCGTTTCGATGACGCAACACGTTTCGCATGCCCTCGCAAGTACTGAGAAACCGCGAATTGATATCCTTTGTGGCAGGCCCATCATTTGAGCTGCCGTCTGAGCCACTGATTTAGATTGATGTTGTTAAAAAGATGCCCCCTCATGTACCGCGCAAGGGGTTATTGCCATCAGATCGTAACGGGCACGTTGCAAAGCAGCCGAGAAAGGCAGCTGCTGAAACTCTTCCTTTAGGAAGCCCCGCTAGGAAATCCACGCTGTGGGATAGTTTAGATTCGGTATCCAAAAAGGGATTAACCGAAAAAACCAGAGCGGCTATACAACAAATGCAGGAGGATGAAGACGACAGCACTTCTCTCAGCTCTTTATCGGATACTCAGTTCGAGGATATCCCTGCCCCCAAGCGCCAGAAAATTAGCCATGACGCCGATGATTCTGACGATGAGGAGATTGAATTTGAGGATGTTCCGTCCCATGAACCACAAAATCAGCCAGAACCGGAGCTGGCGGATCTGGAGTTAACGCTATATCAAGACAATCGAGTTCTACCTCTCGCTAGCGAGCTTGGAAAGAAAGGGCCTTCGAAGAGAGAGAAAGCTATCCGCGTTGCCACTCATTGTATTCATGTTCAGTTTCTTCTATGGCACAACGCCATACGAAACTCGTGGCTATGCGATCAAGAAGTCCAAGCTATTTTGTTATCCCACCTGCCTCCACGATTGTGGGAAGAAGTCGACCGTTGGAAACGTAACAGTGGATTAGATGTTAGAGGATACTTCTCTGCGAGCGAAGCGGGGGCCAAGAAGAGTACCAAAGGGAAAGAAAAACAGACGCCTTCACGGGCAATCATAGATTGGAGCGTAGCAGCCGATCGCCTGGAAAGGGGGGCTCTCGATATGAGCCAGGGAGACCCTCTTTTCAGGTTGATGAAATATTTAGTAGCTTGGTGGAAGCAAAGATTTCGTATAACGGCGCCCGGGTTACGCAAATGGGGCTACATGAATGCGAGGAGGCTTGGAAAGTTAAGGGCTGCATTCGAAAAGGAGGAGCACGCTCCAGAGCGGTTTGGGGAGCGAGTTGAAAATATTGACAAATTCCGGCAACTAGCTCAAGACTGCACTGGCAGCCGAGATATCGGGGCGCAACTCTTCACCGCGCTTTTGCGGGGAATGGGGCTTGAAGCACGCTGTAAGTCCTTCTCGGTTTTCTTCCTACCGTTTTGATCACTGTTGGGATCACATATTCCTGCATAGGTTAATCTCGACTTTTACTAAACCCCAATATTTTAGTGGTTGCGAATATTCAATCTCTAGGGTTCGGTTGGAGCAAGGTTGAGGAAGCTGCCGAGATAAATGGGCAGCAGACAAATGATTACAAACCAGGCGAACCGACAGCGAAGACGAAAACGACTAAAAAAGGGGGGGCAGCAATCAAACCGGCCAGGCGTCAAACAAGGAAGTCCGATAAAGAAGCTCTCAGAATGGATCTAGATGATTCTGATGAATATGTAGAACCTTTCGGTGAGAGTGAGGATGATTCGTCTGTGGTGGATGTAACAGAGGATGTTCGTCCAAAACAACCCAAGTCGAAGCCCTATGATAAAGACTTAGAGTTTCCTCATTACTGGACGGAGATATTGTCACCGATAACGAATAAGTATATTGCGGTTGATCCTATTGTCAAGTCCATTGTTGGTACGAATCGCGACTTGATTGAGTCTCTGGAACCACGGGGCGGCAAGGCGAACAAAGCTAAGCAGATAATGGCCTACTGCGTGGGATTCTCGCAAGATGGCACTGCAAAGGACGTGACCGTTCGCTACCTTAGAAAGCAGATCTTTCCGGGCAAGACGAAAGGAGCCCGACTGCCTGAGGAAAAGGTCCCAGTTTACAACAAGCATGGAGAGATCCGGCAATATGACCAATTCAATTGGTTTAAATCAATTATTCGAGGGTACGCTAGGGGCGACAAGGGACGCCCTATTACCGCAGTCGATGAAATGGAAGAATCAACCGATTTGAAACCTGCCCAGCCTGAGAAGAAAGAAGTTAAGGAAGGAGAGGAGACATTGCAATACTACAAGACATCGAAAGAATACGCTTTACAGCGGCATTTGAAGAGAGAGGAAGCATTACTTCCTGATGCCGTTCCAGTCAAAGTGTTCCGTAATAAAGGTAAAGGAGGCAAGGTTGAGGAGGAAGATGTTTACCTCCGGAAAGACGTCGTATCGGTGAAAAGTGCCGAAACGTGGCACAAACAAGGCCGCGCTCCCATAGACGGCGTTCAACCATTGAAACATGCCCCATATCGAGCGGCGACGACTAATCGACGCAGAGAAATTGCTGAAGCCGAGGCCGCAACAGGCCAAAAAGTTTTACAACCACTTTACAGCTTCGATCAGACTGACTGGATTATTCCTGACCCCATCAAAGATGGTATTATCCCAAAGAATGAATATGGGTCTGTACCATTGCTCATATATTGTGATGGATACGGCTAACGCGTTGTAGTAATATTGATATGTTCGCCGAGCACATGTGCCCGCAGGGTAAGTTTCTCTAGTGCCAATTCAACGTTCGTACCTAACCTTAGCAGGTGCCGTTCATGTCCCATATCGCGGAGCTGTACGTGTATGCAAGCGACTTGGGATTGATTTTGCCGAAGCTGTTGTCGGGTTCGAATTTGGTCATCGTATGGCTGTTCCCGTCATTCAAGGAGTGGTGATAGCACAGGAGCACCATGGACACTTACTAGAGGAGCTCGAGAAAGACGAAGCAGAGCGGGCAAGAAAAGAAGATGAAAAGCGCAGAAAAGCTGCGTTGAGCACCTGGCGAAGGTTCCTTATGGGGTTACGGATCGCAGATCGAATACAGCAAGACTACGGGCACCTAGACGATTCTGTGGATATCTTTGGCCATGCAAGTGATAACCGGGAGGGCATTGCGGCCGATGTACATGATGACGATATGGGTGGGGGTTTCTTACCTGAGGGATACGAGGAAGAAGAAACTAAAAAGGAAGAACTACGCCAAACCTCGGGCTTCTTCAACGCGCCTGAAGCCTACGACGAAGATGGCGACGGTGATGATCCCTTTGAGGTAGAGTATCATAATGACACTGTAGATATTGAGCCTGCACCGACACCACTAAGCAATCCCATCAACTCAGAGCTTGAAGCCGAGTCGGAAGACGTTCCTGCCAAGACGGTCAAGAAGGCACCCATAAAACCTAAGTCAAGGCTGAGACGTTCAACTCGACGGCAAACGAGGAGAAAGCAAGTTGAGTCCTCGGACGAGGGCGAAGATGAGGAGAATTTCAGGCTATCTGGTGACGATGATTAGTCGGTAGTAGTCCATCATTGCCAAATCCGTTTAAACTTTACAGTCTGTTCCCCCCACATATCATGAACCTGTTGATTTATTAACAACTTCAAACACTTAAATAATCTTACTGTCATTCATTAATTCCCTAATCAGAGCAATTTGCTGTAAAACATGATATTAAGCCTCCATAAGTATGTTCTCTGTCCTGGTCTTAAATTGACTATTGCACCTCTTGCTTATTTTGCAGTCATTTTGAAGTCATTAACTCCACAGATCTAACCTTGGGGGCAAATACTAAATAAAGGAGCAAGCTGTAGGTTAACAGTTCACCAACGAAATGCTTGGTTCCTAAGACGATAAGAGTGACTGTATACTTCACACCCCGAAGCCTGATCCTATTCTCATCGCTATGTCAAAAGTCGCCCGGTGGCATTTAAGGTATCAGCAGCCTAATCTCCCCCCCATTTTCCTTATAACACCCTATGGTTGGAGAAATATAGGGTTAATGGTTCTTTATACAATCATCAGAAGTGCCCAGGCCACAGATACACATTTGCCGCATATTCCAAAAAGAATTATAAGCTGAGAGTGAGCGGTAAAACAGGGAAAGACCGGTGTTTTCCTCTTCTACCTGTGTCTTGGGCCACCTTTTAATCTTGGCCGGTTCGCTGGACCACCTACGTGTGATGAGGTATAATTTCTAGCCGGTTGGTGGTTCTTGTATTGGGTAACGCGACTCATTCAGTACCTGATAGGGTTCCGAACTGTGCCACACCACTAGCCACTTTACTGTCCCACAGTAGTAAGTATTTTACTATACCTGATTTGTATGCGCCACAGCGAGTGCCCAGAATCCGCTACCTACCTAGGGTACCTACCGAAGCTAGACAGGGCCTAGACAGAGCCTAGACTACCTAAGGCTATCGCTTCACAGTAGTACCTCTGCCTAGAGACCTGCCTACCTACCTCTGAACAAACAGTACTCCGGCATACGGCACTTCTGTGCACTCTTTTCTATCCAAGCTGATTGATGATAGTCTGTGCAGAAATGCTGTCTCTGCTGAGATTGTCCTTTGAACTTCACCAGTAAGATAGTGTGGTGCTCAGCTCTTCATTAGGGCTTCGTGCGCCTAAGCACGATCCATCACTCTCATCATGTCCACCAAGCCACCGTCGCGGGTTGTCTTTGTCGGAAACATACCCTATGGTACTTTGATGAGAAGCCTGTTCCCGTGCAAGCGTACATGGCTGACACGTCATTACAGGTCTTTCCGAAGAGCAAATCAGCGACATCTTTAGCACTGCTGGGAAAGTTCTCAACTTTCGCCTAGTGTATGATCGCGAGACCGGGCGCCCTAAAGGATTTGGCTTTGCCGAGTACCCAGATGCTGGTATGCCATGTCCATAGACTTGATTCTCCTACCAATACACCAACTTAGTTGAGCTTCTTGATACTAACTACGTTGCCTGACTAGACTCCGCTGCGTCGGCAGTCCGGAATTTGAACGACTACGAGATCATGGGTCGCAAGCTCCGCGTCGACTATAGTACAGAAGGCCGTGTCGATGGCGATGACAGCGCCAATGCTCCCACTAATTACGGTCAGGCTACCAATGGCGTTTCCCACCAGACAACTCAAGCACCATCTACAGGATCCCTCCCACCTCTGCCACCAGGAAAAGATCTTCCGCCCGGCATGACTGCCACAGATGCCATCTCGCGGACCCTCAATACCCTGCCCCCTTCTCAACTCCTCGATATCCTATCTCAAATGAAATCTCTTGCAACCACGGACCCAGCTCGTGCAACTGAGCTTCTTACACAAGCGCCACAGCTCTCTTATGCCATCTTCCAAGCTCTCCTGTTAATGGGTCTGGTTTCGCCGGAAGCAATTCAGTCAGTTCTGGATACAAGCGCTTCCGGCCCTCCTGTCGCTCAGCCAACTCCTATCTATCCCCCCACTATCCCCAACTACACAGCTCCAGCGACCTCAACACCTCCTGTGCCCGCAGCCTATGCGCCGCCCACTGCATCAGCTCCCCAGGCAGGATATGCACCACCCGCATCAAATCCGCCGACAGTCCAGCAAGACCCAGAGGCTCTTATGCATGCAGTTATGAACTTGCCACAAGAGACTATCGACCAATTGCCCGAGACTGATCGGCAGCAAATTCTCGCTCTAAGGGCGACCTTTATGGGACAACGACGTTGAAGCCAAGGCGGAAAGGTGCAAGAATAGAACCTTGACCATCTTGCTGACTGGAAACCTTTGTGATTCCAAGGCTCTATTAATAAACTATAGAACCGCTTTCTCAATGTTGCTCGGATTCACCGGCCCACTCAGCCTCTCGGATTACGTTTATGATGGACTGTGTATAATGTGTAGTACGGGTTGAACCTCGCCGCTAATATGAGGGCCGGCATTAGGTACTGGGCTAGGCTGGGTAGGGTATACACAAAATCATTTGGACGATTGGGCTACCGAAGGGAAAGATACAAGCAACACGAATATTGTTCGAGGGCTGTATATGGGGCACGGCCCTCTCGCGGGAGAAGAGGTTAGAAGTCATACCACGTTGTGGAGGCTCTACAAGTGTTGTACAAGTACGATATGCTCAATATGATTTATTCCGAACATGCATATGTCAGCAAGTACCTACATTAGGTAAGTACTACCTAGGTACTACCTACCTTGTAAAAGCATGAAACTGCGGTGCTGTGCTGTAGCTGTACCCTAGCGGGAACCTACCTAGGTAGGTATAAATACTGGGCATGCAGTAAATTCTGGGGTTGCATATGCTGAACATTCTTTTAAGCTGCGCCTCGCCTTTCTCGTCATCTTTGACCGCCCTTCACGTGACAGTCCCGCAGTCCCGCAGTTAGCTTCCAGATACTACCTAGGTAGTAGGTACTTAATGTATACCTAGGATACCTACTTTAGGGTAAGTGTGATGGTGTGAACAGTCTGTATTGATTATGTATATGGGATGGAGACCTATACTGTGGCTACTGTGTACTAGGTACTACTTATAGTGTGGGTCTCACAGTAAGCGTAGCTTTGCTCACGTTGCCACGACGTCACACATGAATCTCGCCCGGGCTCCCTGCGACTACAAACTCTTTTAACTTAGGTTGGTAATCGATTGTAGCTTTAAGCCTAATCACCATGTGATGGTAAATCAAATGCATTTTACCTTCTCTACCTCTTCTTCATCCGCTGGGTTTCTCATGAGATTTTGGCTTTTTTAATTACTACATCTACAATACTGAGAAAAGTTAACGTGTATTCCACCTTTGCACATAGATATATTACAACACAGCCATTCTCTACCTCGGTACGACCTCCATTCACTCATTTGTTGAATTCGATTCATAAATACAGGGAGACCGTTCCTTCATTGCCCGTACCACCATTGCCGCCACCACAGCGAAAGCAGGCAAGCAATACAGTCCAACCCACATGAGGTAGCTCGCTTTGCTTCGATATTGCCATATGAGCTCATCTCAACACCGACAGTTCGGCCGTCCTAAAGTAGCCGGACGGCTACCGTCGCTTCATGGCTACCAATCCGTATTCCATTCTCGACCCCTCCCCACGAGATTCGCCTTCTGCGCCCTCTGAGCTATTACAACCCTCTGTGCCAGGTAGTCAGACACCAAAAAAGAAGCACCGAGCAGGTCGAAAACATAAACGCCCAAGGCGTAAATCATTTGCTGCCCCTCCCGATGATTTTGCCGCTGGCCCAGCTTCAAAAGATGCCACCAATCGAGACGAATTCTACGCCCGAGGGAGGAACCTTAGCTATACAAGCATAGATAGTGAGGTCCTTTTAGATCATAGGTATGTATTAATTTTCCATGCCCAAGACATTCCTTCCATTCCCGTCCCCTGACAGGTAATCTAGGACTGTCCAGTATCCCCGACCAAGACGACCTTCCGCACTCGCGACGTCTTACTCAATGCCCCAGAATAATGCTGCCCGCCTCCGTGCTATGTCATCAAGACAAGCCGGCCAAGATGGTGAAACAGAGAACACACCCTTGCTATCAGGCTCAGCTAGACTAGAGCCTGAGTCGCCTCTAAGTTATGGATTTCGCGAGGGGCATCATAGGTGGGAGCAGCAGGCTCATAGCCGCCCTAGTTCTAGGACATCGAGTAATCGGCCACACACGGTCCTTCTGACGCCTAGCGACAGGCATAACGTCAACTACCCTCCCTCTATGCCTGGCTCGCCTACTCTGGGTCTGGGACCTAGGGATCGAACTGATATGAACTTCGGGGACGCCATGATGCGAGATAGTCTTTCCCTAAATAGGTCGCCTGCCAATAGCGTGAATGGCACCAATCTTGACCCGCTCGAGCAGTCCTCTTTTGAGAGGAGGCAGACGATAGCACTTCAGGCATCTGAAGATGTTTGTTTTCCCCAGGAAGGAATGTCTGAAGTAGCCGACGATGAGCTGCTGCAGGCCCGAGATAAATGCAGCATGCGGACACGGCGGCGACGCCGGAATAGGTGGCCCGACTTGGCTATCCTCGAAGAGTGGTCCCGCCTCGAGCAGGAGGGCAAGAGTGAGGTTAGACGTATGAAAAAAATCACAGAGCCACAGCTAGTGAATGGGCGATTGCGCCCTGTTCACCAGAAAGGGTGGTTCCAGATCGAGGAAGATGCCCCTTACCGGTTTACTTATTTTAATGAGGAGCTTCAAAGCACTATACATAGTCAGACGATTTCGGAGCTTGTTCAACCAGATGCTAGCTTCAGAGAACTTTTCATTCCAGACCCACTGGTCTTATCTGATTCATCATCCGACGAAGGTAGTATTCTAGGGGAAGCCACTAGCACAGGAAGAAATGGCGAAGGGTCCTCTAAAGCTCCGACGAGGCAACCCTCGGTGGCGACGACTCTGCTCCCCGAACCTCAATTAGATCTAAACCTTTCACCTAAGGAGAAATTCACGGCTTCCCTATCTCCTTCGAGAGAGACTTCCCATGGGTCAACGCCGAAGCGGGTAAAGTCACCTTTTCCTGGCATGAAATCCCCTTCGCCAGATAGTAACAAGAAGCCACGATATGGAGAACGCCCTGTCTGGTGGCTCGATGTTTTGAGCCCAACAGATGGGGAAATGAAAGCTCTTGCCAAAGCCTTTGGTATACATCCTCTGACTTCTGAGGATATCATGCTACAAGAACAGCGTGAGAAGGTTGAACTCTTTCGACATTACTACTTTGTGAACTACCGCTCTTTCGATCAAGACTCCAACTCCGAGAATCATCTCGAACCGGTCAACATGTATGTCGTGGTATTCCGTGAAGGTGTCCTCTCCTTCCACTTTAGCCAGACCCCGCATCCAGCCAACGTGCGTCGTAGGATACGGCAGCTCAAAGACTTCATGATGCTCAGCTCCGACTGGATAAGTTATGCCATCATTGATGACATCACAGACGTTTACCTTCCTCTCATCCAGAATATCGAAGACGAGGTGGACGATATCGACGACAAGATTTTGGAATTACACTCGTCTACCGATCCGGCCTCGTCATCAATAAAACAGAGACGGGGCAGTGCCGAAGAGAAGGCTACAGTAACCGAGGGAAACGTGGAAGCAAGTAAGGATATGCTGCGTCGCGTTGGCGACTGCAGGAAGAAAGTCATGATTTTATATCGACTCCTGGGGAATAAAGCAGACGTCATTAAGGGATTTGCTAAAAGATGTAACGAACATTGGGAGGTGGCGCCGCGCTCGGACATTGGATTGTATCTAGGTGACATTCAGGATCACATCGTGACAATGACGGCGAATCTCAGCCATTACGAAATGTAAGCTCCCTTGCCTTGCAAGGAATACACGGCTACGACGCACGGCAGCTAACTTTCTTGCAGGATCCTTGCGCGTTGTCATGCAAACTACATTGCTCAGATTAACATCCGGATGAATGAGCGAGCGGAGCAGACAGCCGATGTCTTGGGCAAGTTGACGGTCCTTGGCACTATTGTCCTCCCCATGAACATCATCACCGGTCTTTGGGGTATGAACGTCTGGGTACCCGGGCAGGACTATGAGGGAGACTTGACTTGGTTCTTCGCCATTACGGCTGGGTTGGTACTCTTTGGACTAACTTGCTTCTTCATTGCGAAGAGGGTGTATAAAATCGTTTAGACGATGACTAAGTTGAGCAAGGCGAATACAGATGGATTCATTCCCCCTATTTCCATACAGCATCGTTTGGTTGCCTTGGTGTTTTTTGTATACGTTTATGCATTCGCACGCTTGCATTTCGGCTAGGGGTTGGTGTATCGGGCAATGGGGCCGGAGAGCCAGCAAGGTTCGGGGGGCTTGATAGTGTAGAGTTGTGAGTGAGTTCATAGGGTACGGCTTACTCAAAACACCTGTTTTTTTTTTAAATACATCACCGGTTGGGTAGCACGAAGACTTGGATTGGAAGCGATATGGCGGGTTTAGACCGCTTTCCATTCCAGGCGGCTAGGTACCTACATAAAAACGAGCGAGGCAAAGCCCTTGCTGGGTAACTATCCATCTTGAGAGGTAGGGAGGTATCACCACGCCAAGCACTCGTTCTCATCCCCAATACAAAATGATATAATATTTTACCTTTGTGTGCTTTATTATCGTTGTCTACCACCTACCAATATGGGCAAATCTACGTGTATATATATCTGCACTTAATCGACGACGTTGGGGGCCAGCATGACAGATAACTGTTAACCGAACATGAGAAATTCGAGATAATGCCAAGGGATCAAGGGGAAAGAGCATTTCCTTCCTTTATATATCAGTGAATCTTTCTAATAGAGGAGGCTCGTTGCGCGTAAGTCATCGTCAATTTTTTAACGGCAAGTAAAGTCAAGACTTACACTTCCTATTCATATTTCTTTAATTGCTACGCTTTCCGTTCCAATATTTGAGCTCTTTTATAGCGGAGAGGAGCATTCCTATATATTCTCCGATCCACGTCGACGAACTTCCCGTCCTCATCTGTGAAACGGTTGATTTTAGAAGAGAACTTGCGGAATAGCATCAACGTGACAGCGGAGGGCTGCAGATGAGTCCATTCCGTTTCTGTAAATTGCTCGAGCCCGGAGGCGCCAATTATGTCGGGAATTTCTTCACCGCTAGAAACCGGTCCCGCCCAGAAGTCATAGTCTTGTCGCGTCTGACTATTGGGGGGCCTCGGGGGGGTACGGAACCAAGGCTGCGCATGACCACGCGCAACGCGCATCCCAGCGTCAAAACCCGCGCGCATCGCGGGTATCACACCGATTGTGGTGTAGCTAGGGCCGGCAACGGTAAGATGGCCTTGGAACACCGACATGATTTCGTAATGGGCGTCCCTCATGCGGGCACGATGGCCCACGAAGTGTTGTGGCAGACAATCGCGGCATAAACGTGCACCTGCAACCACTTTCTCCTTCTCGCTGATGCCGAGTTGGCGTCGTACAACCTCTTTTGCCATGGAAATTCCCAACTCCTCCGAGGGAAAATGCTCCCAGCCATCCCAATGATGCCCGCCAAGCATGACGGTGAGCTTGGTGCCGGGCATTTCGTCATCGCCGGTCCGCAGATCCGAATCAAAAAGTACGCCGAGGGCACCTTCGTCATTGTTTGGCGTAGATGATGGTATGAGGTACCCGAAACCACCTTCGCCTAAGAGGGTAGGGTTCGGATACCAGAGGTTGACCACCATAATCGTCACGGCGTGTGTCTCCGCGAGCGAAGGCAAGGAATTCCGGGGTTCGGTAATCTCGGCTAGTTTCTTGGAGAATAACGTACATATAACATGGTCGTATAGTTTCTTTGTATTTGGCGTCGTCACCTATAGATTCTAGTTAATCTAAGTGGTTTAAAGGAGGCTCATGGGCCCCCAAGTGAAAGGCTTACCAGAATCTGGTCATTTTCGTGTTTCAAGGACGTAACTGGTGTGTTGAATTTGAAAGTGACGTTTCTTCTCATCTTAAGATCTTCCTCTAGACCTTTAACCAGCGATATGAGGCCGTCTTCGAATGCCAACAACTTCCAATCGACGGCACTCTCTGCTAGCTCAATGATCTTGTACCTATTGATCCCGCTCAACATGTCATACAGGAGAAGCCATTCCTTCATATTAACCAAAGCCAAGGGTAGCCGTCCATCTAGGGGTTTTTTGTACCGATACCACAGACGATCTAATATTGTGTGCTTGGCACTCAGTTTGTTGATGTCGCCTCCATATATTCCATGCAGCATACCAGACACTACGTTCTTGGCTATTCTGTCATCCTTGGAAATCCGCGTTAGAAACTGCATTACCGACTCATCGTCCGGAATTTCGTTATTCACGATACCGGCGAGGGACGGATCCAAGGTTTTGTTATAGCTAACACAAACATTGTACAAAGTCTTAGTGAGCCCAGACCATATGGGCTCTGTTAGGTAACTTTGAACTATGCCGGAAATATTTTCCACACTTAACGTCGCAGATGGTAATTTAACAAGGTGATCGGGGTAGTATAGATATCGGTGATCTGACACGGCTTTCGGGTGTCGGATTTTGTCACCCATGTTCAGGCTAGCAAGCTACAATCAGGAGACCAAGGTGGTTAGCAACGCCATTGTATCTTCCCTTGTTGTTTAGGTTCATGTTAGCTCACCACATCATACAGGACAAGGTCGTCGTATTTATACGAGTCCCTGCCCGACCGGAGCATCCGCGGCCCATTTTGGAACAAGATATGGCCCTTTTGTCCCAAATCATCCTCTACCTCAACGCGATTTGCCTTGATCCACCCTCCTGGCGTGCTGCTGGCCTCATAGATGGTTATGTTGGCATTTTTGGCGTGGCGAGCCAGGTAATGGGCCGCCGTTAAGCCCGTTATTCCAGCTCCGAGGATAGCAATCTCACGCGGCTTTGTCTTATCGGTGTGGGTGGTGGCGTAAGATTGTTTCTGACCTCTACAAGCGACATCGGATCCCCCAGGTAGTGTTCGGCATCCAATTAATGGCCGGAGCCAGCTCCTCAAACCGGACAAGGTGCTAAGATGTCGCGCAGAGAGGGGTTTAGAGAACAACGTGGGACGACGGGCTGCCAACTGAAGACCTGAATGCTGGGTATTGTTATAGATAGACCTTAGAAGATTTATAAAGACATCTTCCGGGCGTTGAGAAATCATCGCATGTATGCAACGGCAGGACTCCAGCCTGACATATCGCGAATGAAAGGTGGAGGAAGTGAAGCTTGTCGGAAGCTTGTTACTATGTAGAAGCTCGTTCGAGACTCGCTGCTAACAGAGGTCGACGTGGGGAAAAGCTAGGCGCCCAGGTGGTTCGACAACGTCCAACACGCCAGGATGGAGGGCCCTAGATACTTAAGGGAGGTGGGCTACCTACCTAAACCTGGTACCTAAGTTACAACACTTCTGGATACCTACCTTGGTACCTACCTCCCTAATAACGTACCTAAGGTAGCCAATCCGCCTATAGCTATAGGTACCTAGGTAGCCCGTACACCCTGTACACGTACACACAATAGGTATCATTACAATCGTCATAAAACACTCATTCACCCCACCTAGGTAACCCATCTATACGCAAGTGTATTGTTGTCGGCCGCATCTATTGCTTCCACTAGGCACAGATCACGGATCATTGTTTTGAAGACTCGGAATATAACTAATTGATTAAACTGACACATCACAAAAAATCGCATTGGGTATATTGTATGCTGAGGTCCCGAAATTTGTCCTTATGACCAGATCTAACTCCTGATTATCACGTACATCCGAACTCCAAAATCCCGTCTTTCCGGCGTTGCTCTGCTGGGCGACACCTAGCCCAGCCATAATATACAATGCAACCCATCTTAGAATCATAAACCTCCATGCTGTTAGAGCAATAATGCCGTCTCGCCTTGACTCTCCTCATCTAGGGCAATATCATGGTGGTTATTTTTTCACACACCCCACGAGGGGATGATGCCTGTAGCTTATTGTATGCTCGCATCCATAGCAGCCGCGTCTTGGGCAGCATCCTCTTCCTCCCCAGGAATGATGAATTCCTCCGCCCCATTCTGATCAACAAACTGTCTCTCGCTCACATGGTTCTTTGCTCCATCTGCCGTCCAGACTTTGTCTGGGAACGTACCACGCTGGCCCTCTTCATGCTTGAAGGGACAGTACCGATTTTTGCAGGGTTTGAATTTGCACATCGTTTGTATATGGGTAAACTTGCATCCCTCCACATTGCAATCGCCTCCATTGCGGCAAGGGGGCATGTCGGGATGCTTAAAGGTACAATGGGGGTTTGTACAGTTAGGGTAGAATTTGCACTCCTGCTCATTCTGATGGGCACGCTTGGTTGCTGGAGATGGATGGCGACCAACACACTTCCAGTTCTTGCAAGCTGCACCAAAAGAGCAGACATCGGTGGCGTCCACAGTAGTGTTGGGAGGTGCAGCAGGAGACTGGTGAGCAAATTTGCATTCCTTGTTTGTGCAGGCCAGGTTAAATTTGCACATTGTTGTCTCAGGATTTGGTGGCTCAAGTTTGGCTTGTGACATATCGATATCTTCACCCTCAGCATTACTGTCTGTAGCCTTTGGTGAGCTAGTCCTATTCGAACTAGGGCCATTCAGATGATGGCCTCCTCTTCTACCACCCCGTGGGTTCTGGGTTCGGTCAAAGAGGGACCTTCCTGGACGACTATTGTTGCCTTGGGTTTGTTGAGAAAGCTGTTGTTGTAACTGAGCCATCATCTGGTTTTGTTGCTGAAGTAGATGAAAGATTTGCTCCTGCTGTGCACCACCCTGCATCATCCAGCTCATGTCATTCATGGCGTTCATGCCATTCATATTCGGCGGACCAGGCATGCCCGGCATGTTAGCCATCTGATTCAGCCCAGCGGTGATACCTACGGCGCGGTTGTTCATCGCACGGTTGTTGCCACGTCCGCCCCTAGGTCCTGTTGGAGGTCCTCGGCTATGTGCATTAATTCGCTCATTGCCATTTGCTCGGACACGATGCAACACCGAGTCGTGACTACGGTCCATAGCTTTTGCCATTTGGCCAAATAACCGCTTCTCCCGGCCACCCCTCATGTTTCCATTTCGCATGGATTTCGGTCCGGTGGGCCTGATCCTTGTTAGTGCTTGGTAAAGAATGGAGACTGGACGAACATACGCGTTGAGTTCTGGGCTATCTGTTGATGTACTCATCTCTGTATCTTGCTCCATTGGAACAGCATCACCTTGAGCTATACCCCCAGCAATACTACCTCCTTGCACAGTACCGCCGTTCAGTTGTGACTGTAGAGCATTGATCTGATCAAAGAGCCAGTGTGTAAAGTCCCGGGCGGCTGGATCATCGGGTCCGAGGTTCAGGAGGTCACCCGCAAGTTCTGCCGCAATTTGCTCTTGCGTTTTGCCGTTAACGAGCATCAGGATAATGTATTCCGACAGAGCTGCATCGTCATTTGATTGTGCCCAGCCCACTTCCATTAGTTTTGGCTGAATGACACCCGTGAGGGCATCTGCCAATGGTGTGTTAAGTGTGATCTCGATCGACATCTTGCTCGGATCCTTCGAACTTGTAATTTAGCTTTAAGTTGTCGACGGAGAGGACGAAGAGCGAAGATGCAAATTTTGCAAGGAAAATGAAGAAGCGCGACGGTTGTACTGGAGGGGCGTTGTCGCGCGTAGTGATATCGAGGATTTGCGGCAGGATTAGAGTGGCGACGTCGTAACGACGCGCAAGTTACAACGTGAGAAGAATCAATGTGGTGAAGAACGATGTACGAGTCGCGTATGTGCCGACGAAATATGTCCAAGACCTTTAGAAAGAGGCACAGGTTGTTGAGGTTATGAGATGAGGAGGAATGACGAGAGGTGGGCAAAGAGTAGGAGGTTAAAGAATCCTTGCGGCAGGTCTTGAATCTTGCAGGCTAAACCCCATTGTGTTGCTGCAAAGAAAAGACTAGTCAAGCCACCAGAGCCACATTTGTCAGCCCCGTAATGAGATACGGTAGGGTACCTAGGCAGCCTCATCAGAGGTATCTATCCGAGCTTCTGTCTGAGCTAACCTTATCTGTACCTAGGTACAGCGTATCTACTAACCTAAGGTAGTATGTTAGTTAGATGTAAACCGCCAATACATTTACCTACATAGGTACTGTCGTGTACGCTGGAGCCATTTTTATCCAAGTATACTTTGGAAGAATCATCGACAAATCGTCAACCAACCCCAGCCGTTATCGGCGAGCCCTGTTGTCGGGCAATGCATCCTCGAATGTGTCTCTTCTGGTGGATCTCACATCAGGAAAAAGAGAGGGAGGCGGAAGGTGAGGTGTTAGCATTAGACCTCCTATCCCAATCACACTACGTACTATATACACAGTGTGGCCTTCTTTCCTTATTTCTAAATGAGTGGCTATCCAAAAGTTCCAATCCGTTGCACGTTTCCCTCAAAGTAACCAAATATCCCAAGTGCGGGTCTCTAAAATACACGGTACCTCTTATATACAGCACATCCAATACCATGTTCTCATATCCCATATGCACAAGAATTCTACGGTACTGTATTTCATCCCATTCTTTTCAAGACTTCTTCGCTTGCCACAGCGCAACCTTGACGCCATCACCAGGCTGAATGACGATCTCAGACTTGAGCGTTGGCGTCCCGCCATCGACCTCCTTCATGAAGCTCTCGACACGCTCGAAGCGCTGGAACATGCGTGTAAGCACGTACGTCATCTCCGTGAGGGCGAACTGCTGCCCGATGCAGATGCGCGGGCCGCCATTGAACGGGATGTACTGCCAAGGGCGTGGCTGCCAGACGAACCAGCGGTCGGGGCAGTATTCCAAGGGATCGGGGAATTTCTCCGAGACGGGCGGGTATAGATCCTCACGTCGCTGCATGACAAGAGTTGAGTACCCGATGGGCGTGTCCTTGAGGACGGCGATGGGCTGGGTGCCGTCGGCTCCGCCACCCCGTGGCAGTGTTGTATCCTTGAGCGCTAGACGCACGTTGAACGGCACGACAGGGTATAGGCGCAATGTCTCATTGACAACGTACTGGAGGTATTTCATGTTCTTGAGATCCTCATACGTTGGTGCGAGGTCGAGGCCAACAGTGTTGATGATCTCATAGCGTAGCTTCTGCACAACTTCCGGGTGACGTCCCAGCTCGTACATTGTCCACTGCAACGCCCAGAATCAGCTATCACCATTTTGGCCGTGGCATACGCATATGAGTATGTTGAGAAAACCGGAAAGCTTTTCAAGGCCTTCGTGATCCGAAAAGGGGCCTCTCCACTCGAGTGGACAAACCGAGGAAATGACTCCGAAAATGACTTACTGACAACGTCGCGGCTGTGGTATCACGGCCAGCTAACAGGACTGCCACTAGCTGGTCTCGCAGTACCGTGCGATCACGTGTAAACTGCGCAAGCTCGTGCAAGAACGTGTAACCATGGTCAGACTTGGTCTTAGACGCCAGCTCCTCCTGGCTCAGTCGTAGTGCTTGGTCGATGTAGATGTCACAGAGTTCGTTAACCACCTTCAAGCCACGACGGAACGACGCAAGGGGTACAAGGAACTGTAGCGGGCCGGCACGCGCTCTGATGCCTTGGATTCGCTGTACCTCATTAAAGGCTTCGGCAAATGGCTCACGGGGGTTTCTGCGGGGTTATCGTTAGCTATGCGTCATGTAAGGTTAGGTACCATGCGACAGTAACTTACGTCAGCGACTGCACGTCTTTACCAAGCAGGAAGCTAGTCGACACATCCAAGGTATACCGAAAAAACAAGTCGCTAATCTCCAGTGGCTTGCCATTTCCGGCCTCGATATCGACATCCTGATAAGGACCGTCCAAAGCGCCACCATTGGCAATCGCCTTGAACAGGGTCTCGAGGTGAGCTTCGAAGGTGTGTAAGTGGCTAATACGCTCTCTCGAAAATTGTGGTCTAAGTAGCTGTCGGCTCGCGTGCCAGGCCTGGCCATCTGTGACGAAAATACTGTCGCCCAAAAATTCCTTCCACTCGCGGTGGAAGGGCTCACCCTTGCCATAGTCGGAGAACTGGGTGGCTAGAATGGCTTTAATGTTCTCAGGGTCGGCCGTGAAAATAATGCGCAGTCCCACTGTGTCACTTAGGGTCAGTTATTTATCATCAGGAGCATAGCCTTGGGGTGTTTCAGCGCCATGGGAAGCCCCTAGGATACAACGATGGTCCAGAGACGAGCCATAAAGGCAAGGGAATGTCATCGGGTGTTGCTTACGAATTCGGCTTTCCACATTGTAGTTGGGAGAGGGCTTCACGATGTTCAGAAATGTTTCCATCAGTTTATATTTCATCGTGGCTTCGACCTGCTTGGATATGATATCCAAACCTAAACATCGCCCTTGTGGTTAGAGATGCTCTCACGTCTTTACACCAAGCAAGAGAATGCATCCATCTCCCTCGAATCCTTACTTACCAAATGGAATTCGGCTCACGGCTTTGGGAGCCCGGGCCCCAAGCTTTCGGAGCCGGACCGACTACTTGTGAATCCGGAATTAGTAATTGCTAATGATTCTACACAATCTCGAGGTTCTCAGGAGCCCGTAGTAGTGAAGGTGTTAGAAGGCCCCCGGTTAGGCAACTTATACTCTCGAGATACGTCAAAAGGGGTATAAGAGACTCTAGCCCACTAACCTCATCGATATTTAAATAAATTCTCCATAATACAAAGACCACGGCCAGGCATAAAAGGACAGACCGGGCGGAAGAATGCTCCAACGCTTGCTCGACCAACCCCATTTTGAAGAATCCTTTTTTTTTTTTGGGTAATGTTAGGAATTGAATTATATTTTGGTTGAGGGGCCTCTATTGAAGCAATATGGTCAGTACCGGGTTTGAATTATCGATCAGCGGGAACCGCGTTCGCTGCATGGTCACTCGCTTAGTCGTTCTTCTTCGGCAGCGCTAGCACATACATTGGCCTATTCTATTCGCCTTTTTTCATAGCCAAAAAAAAAAAAAAAATTTGCACGCACAAGAAAACGCATCAATCTGCGCCTCAAGCCGCATAAATACAATATTATTATCCTCGCAGTCGTCACAAGGATTCGGGTTCCGCGGGGCTAACGGGCCCCATCGACCATTGGGGTCTCTCGGGCTAGGACGCGAGGAAAGCACGTGGGTTCAAGTGTGATGAGCGTGAAGAGTATGCAAAGCTGGCTCGCGGCAACGAGGTGTTTTTGCAGTTAGAGGGAGCTATCCGTCTAGCAAGTAGGACACGAAGAACACAAATGACACGGAGAGAGAGAACGTGTGTTCAATTACTAAGTTACTAGGCACGTTTATCTGCAAACCAGATTCATCTCTATCTTATTCTTTTCAACGTTCCCCGCTCTCCACAGATGGGCTCCTAGGATGGGGGTGAATGTCAGGCTAAGTACGGCTTAGCTCACTCCAAAGTTATACGGGTGGGAAATGTGCTATGTAACATAACCATTGGTTTGTAGAGGCTGCCAATCAGTTCCCTGACCGAGTAACACGCAACATCGATGATACAGGGTAAGAAGCCCTTTTTTCGTATTACGAAGTGAGGTTTCGAGGTAGTATTACACTGCGCATACACGTCCAATTCCCTTAGGCACTACTACCATGTATTATTACTATATAATAACCACATACACACACACACACAAAAGCATGTCATGTCAGCCACCACACCATCTTAAAAGCTAACATGTGCCGAGGCAGCTAAGAGAGGGGATGCGGAGGTTGGTTCAAAAGCTTTTTTTAGTTAGTGCAATCACCCAGTTCCCCCCAGACGGGATGATGAAATGATGAAATTCTCTTGGTTATGATTTGCCCGAGAGAAACAGTAGGTGGAAACAATGCTAACGGGAACCCAATTAATCCTAATTACCGAACCCGACCAGGGAGCAACTTAATATGCAGAGGAAAAGCCAGTGGTAGTTCGAATATCGAAGAGGGCGCAAGGGGTAAATAGGGGCATATAGGGGCGTATATAATAAGTTATCGTACCTATTAGTGTCAGCGCATTGTTGATATGCATCTAGCTGAGAGGGATGCATATGAGGTTGCGCAATGAGCATGCATCGGTCGCAATGTTACTGGCGGTGCCACGGTGGAATTCACAGCCCGATCGGACGAAATCAGACGAAATCAGACAGCTAGTGGCAAAAGATGATCAGGATGACCCGACATAACGCCCCCAATTATGAGGGGTAGGTGCTTTACTAGTAGGTACGTAGGCAGGTACCTACCAAAAACATCATACTGTTAACATCCAGATAGCAAGGGCTTGCACAGGCAGTCTAGTTTATGAAAGCATGGCTTGATAAAATATTATTTCCTCAATAATAGGGGATATATACACTATCCAGGTATACTCTACTGAATACAAGCACTAGTGGCCCGAGTGCTTTTGATGCGAACTACCGTTTACAAGTACTGGCAGGCGGTTGAGTTTAACCCCTGGGTACAGTATGGCATGTGGACCGTGCCAGATTTGATACCCCTCGCAATCATGCGCTCGCGGAATTCAGCTAGACGCGGAGCCGCCTCGAGCTGCGTGCGGCCTTTAGGGGAGGACCAGAGAACCTCACCTGCGGCGCTGGCTCGTGGCCATAGGATGTCGTCGATGGTAGCATCGTCAATAGACTCACTCCAGGCAGCGAGCTCGCCACCGAGCACAAGCTCAGCCTGTTCGTCGGTTAGGTTGGCACGCGGGTCGTACGAGTAGACCAAGCGCCAATTCTTGTAAGGGGAGCACCAATCTGGGAAGGGGTAGTAGGTTTCGAGGTCAGCTCCGCCGAAGTTGAGCCACTGGCCGCGACCGCAGTCGAGGTACTAAGGTCTGTCAGCATACTATATTCCCCCATCTCTGATTCCATAAAAGACCTACCCAGTAGTTGTAATTGCTGGTGATGACCTTGTGGCCCTTGGCGGTGAGCGCCGCAATTGCCTCATCTCCGAGCCAGGACTGAATGACGACGTCCTTCCCAATTGTGACGTTGTAGTCCGCCGGAATCTCCTCCCAAACCATTGGAACGAGTCCGGACTTTCGCACTCGCGCGTGGTGCTTGTCAATGAATTTCTGCAAAAGCGGCACAATGACAGATGAGTCGTTAGTTCCAACAGTAGGGTCAAGATTGTACATGTTGAAGTTGACCTCATCACCACCAGTATGGAAATACGCGGAATAAGGGGAGACTCGTGGCAAGATATCATTCATAAGCTTGTCTAAGAAAGGGTCGACCTTGGGCTCGTTGAGTCGGATCTGGCCACAGGGGGGTTCGGCGCAGTAGGCGGTCCAAGGCGCCGAGTCCCAGCCAGCAACAATCTCCGGGTGTGAGAGAGCAGCAATTCCGAAGTGACCGGGAGTATCAATCTCAATGATCGGCTCAATGCCGCGATTGACTGCATACTGTTGAATCTTGGCTAGGTCTGCTGGGCTGTAAGTCTTGCCTTGAGCATATGCACCTTTTTCATGAAGCTCTGGTAAGGCCGGGATCTCCAGTGGCCAGGACTGGGAGTCGGTAGCATGAATGTGGATGCGGTTCATCTTATTGTAAGCCATGGCATCAATGGTGCGCAAGATGGAATCCACGGGGAAGAAGCTCCGGGAGACATCGAACAGAACACCACGGTGGTCATATTCGGGCTTGTCGGTGATGCTAATTGGGGCGGACTTCGTATAGAAAAAAGGACCTTTCGAATGCTGGAAGAACAATTGGGAAAACGATTCCAACGCTCGCAGCACACCTGTCGAGGACACTGCCTTGATGGAAACTTTTCCATTCTTGTCCACACTCAAGGAGTACGACTCATCAACCTCGCCAGCTAGAGGCTTGAATGTCTTAGAGCTGTCAGTCCCACTCTGGGTGATGTCAAGGTGGTTGATATAAGTCTTGGACTTGAAAAGGCTAGGTTCAGTCGTCTCAAGCTCCATGCGATTGTATAGCATCCATGGCACAAAGTTGTTGTGCACGATGTTCTTCATAGCCCGAGCCACTCCGCCCTTGATAATCTCGCTACTAGAAAACTTAGAGCCCATCGGCTCATAACCATAAGTCCAAGGAAGCTGTTTCACACAATGTCATGGTCAGCAACTGATATTCGTCAGTGGTGGAATCTCTGCAAGAGCCGAACATACAATCTTTCCATTGTAGGTAACGGAGAGCCCGGATCCGATCCATAGCGTCGACTCTCCAGTGCTTATGGATGATGGAGCGGGCCAGATAGCCAGCACGGGCGACGAAGCAAGAAGCCAAAGCGAAAGAAGCATGCTGAACATGCTACGGCAATTTGGTAGGAACATGATGATAATCCGTACCCTAGGTGGGCCGCTACGACATCGAGGTGAGCGAAAGCAAGTCGATGCAAGACGGTTTGGTTCGCACAGTAAATCAGCACACTCCTCTTTTACTATAGCAGATGTGCTTGTCGATGTCGACTGGGGCAAAAGTCTAGACCGACACCTGAATAGAGCAGACGGGCAGACGGGCAGACGGGTAGCAGGGCAGCATACAGTAAATATGTCGCCGTCGACGGCTTGTCGCGTGGCGAATTTATTTGAGCTTAACGAAGCGCGTAAGGATTGGCTCCTAGCAGACGACGGTGCGGTGCCGACAGTGTTGCAGTAGCACCGCAACGTTACTTATTAGCTACTAGTGCTTTAGTATAAGTAGTGTACGTTGACGTCGGTACCGGTGTGGGCCGACGATGACAAGGTACCTAGTGGACTGGTAATAAAATTCCGGTAGTTGATACGGTCCTTGCTTAAATCAATCGGGCAGTTGACAAATTGTGGCGTTGGGTATCGTGCAGTCGGGCCTCTTGTTAGATGCAGGAGAGTTGGGAAGAGTCGATTTTGCGGGTTCGCCTATGCAGACTACCTTAAACCTTGCACTCGCTCGTGTACACTATAGTACATCCGAGAGACGTGTTATACGATATATCATGCAGGAGAGGAGAGATCTGAGGAGTGTTCCTGGGCCGTTCTTCGAGGGTATATCAATGAGTACCGTTGGTCGAGTATGGCTTCAGCCTGTTAGTCAATGGAGACTGTCTCACGATGATAATGAGGCAGCCTGGGTCCTCCCTACAGTCCTCCCGAATTTCTTTTTTGCCTTCTCCATCTCCTCTTTTGTACCATCTACCAACCACGTGTAGAATGCAGTACAGCTGCGTCAACTGCCTATACTAGTAGTACGTAGTATACAAGCAATTTGGGAGTAATAGCTTCATGCGGTTGGCTGCTGCTCTTTTAGTTTAGCATGGAATCTATCAAGAAGTGATCGTCAAAGCATGAAATGCTGGATGGGAGGGAGAGGGTTGGCTTGATTGCCCTCAACCCCCCGCCCCCCCTTGATAGCCCCCAACAAAACTTATCATCTCAGATGAAGATGTGTGAAGTTCGGATGAAATAGCACAGGCCAACCATTCTATTGCAAGGAGCTGGAGCTGTAACAAATGAAAGATAAACAGAGCGTGCATGTACCCAGGCAGGAGAAGTATACTTAGTAGGTAGGCAATGGTCATGTTACATGTACCTACCTACGCTGCTAGTAACTTCCTTACATATTGAGTTAGGTAGTTTCCATTGTTTGCCTACCTATCTAGGTAGGTAGGGGGTAGAAGTAGAAGTACCTACTGTAGATAAGTGCCTACAGGTACCCTAGGTAGGCAGACCTAGGCTACCTAAGGACCTAGGTAGATAAACGGGTCAGTAAACGGGTCACCCGGTGTACATAGGTAGTAAAAGGGGGCGTTCCCCTCCCAGACTGGTACCAGCGCTTCAACCACTTCAACCAGCCTCCACCCACGGCCAACTTCTCCGCACAGGCTTAGCGGCCAGCTCTGGCCAGCCACAAAGCCACCTCGGGGGCTTGGGGGCTTATACCGAGTACACCACCAAAATATTACCCATGCAATACTAGGTAGTACCTAGGTACTCAGTCCTGCCCATGGACAGCACCAGATACCTGCCGGATTTAGAGTCAATTAAAGATGCTGGTCACGATAGGCGATTGTAGTGTCCTAGTACAATCAGGCAGTTTTGGCCAGTCAATATTGACGTTTAGGTACCTAGTCTAGGCCTCTACTACGCACCCAGGCTTGGAGAAACAATGCTTCTGATTTTGCGGTGATAATAATCATAATATTACACTAGACGCCAACGCAAAGGGGCGCGTTCTCCTTTCATTGTCTTTGAAAGAACCCAACACAGCGCGTCCGAAAATGAATCATAAATCGGTGACATGCCATCTCAATGCAACGTGAGCTGCAGATATGCGAGCGCCCACACCCACTCCCTCGGTCTCATCAACAACCTAACCCAGCGCTCTCCCGATATCAGAGTTGGTATCTCTCAAAGACTAATTAATTAAAGAAGTTGCTTCTCAAAACTAGACAGAGAGATGGCTAGCAAGGTGGTTGCCTAACACCAACTTTCCTAGAGAGATTTTCCATCTCCGCCGCAGCTTTAAATGGTGGGAAACCTGAGGAAAACGATTCGATTGTTAGATTGCGCCACTAGTAGAATCTTAGCGCTCGATCACGATAGTATCGTGTACAGTAGAAGAAACAAGAGAGACAGATCAACCCATGTCCAGAAGGTAAGTCGACAAGTAGCTCAACCCCGGTGCTATTGGATAAGCAGGAAATAAATAGCCTTGGGGCCATTACTACGGCTTTAATAGCATATTTCTGCGATCACATACCGATGCCCAGATGCAAAACCGTCTAAAACCTTCAAGGAGCGAACAGAGTTCCTCTAATAGTCGTTAGCCAGTGCGCTTTGACTTTATCTATTTCTTTAATTTAAGTTAGCATCGAGCGCTGTCATGCTTCTACTACCGAACACAAATGCTGAAACTTTGTAGGTTGATATGCAGATGTTTTGTGCTAACGCTATTGATGGCTTGAATTTGAACAACCAGGTAGAACACGAATCGCATAGGTCAGTCGTGCCGTTATGGTCACGTATATGTACTCGAAAGCAACGGGTTGCTCTACCAGCCAACCTTATATAAGACCTATTCACAATTAGGAATTCATCCTTATCACATCAGATGGATAGCGGTCTCAAATTCATCGGCTGTGAATGCCTTCGGGGAATTTGATGGCTGTCGATGACCTCTCAGGGTTGGATACAATTGCTGCTGTACGGGGGCGGTGTCCTTGTCTCCTAGCGACGCCGCACTTCGGTATGATGGCGAAGTCAATCCCGGGCTTGGCTTAACTGCAGGAGCTGCCGCGGTCGGTTGGTTCCTGTGTATATTATCTAGAGTACCTAGGCCGGCTTCTCGAGACCATGTGTCTGCCCGGAATAATCAACCGCTTCATGTCTTCCTCGTGAGTCAAGCAATCTTCTGTATTTCTCATTATGTGACTATTACTGTAGCGCAGCAACTTGACAGGTTCTTCAGCTCTACAGCGCAAGATTCGCTAGTCCTCGGTGTATAACTAAGGGAGGCCGAGACTTCATTCAGTTGGCCTAGCCCCTTACATAAAGTTCGAGACACAGAGGAATGAAGCAATTAATTGAGGTAATATTAGGCGAGCCGGAATAGTCGCTAGCTGGTGTAGAAGCCCTCGAAATAGTTACTTAGTCAAGGACCTTTAGCACCTTAGAGGATTATTGATAATTCGAGTCATTCCAACCCCTATTATTAGCCCTTGTTATAATGCCCACCGCTGCGTGCACATTTCCACTCTGGCAGGACGGGAGGGCGTCTAGATTGCTTGGTGAACACAATACTGAGCATTCTCATCTCGCTCGGACTATGTCTCGGTTCGTTTACGCTTCTCCATTCTCACCGCTACTATTGCCAACGCCATCAGCCCTGCTCGCTCGGTTATGGAGCGCTGGACCAAGGAAACTATTCACAGTTCCGCACTCTAATATTACGGCGTGGACGAGCTTTGGAGGTGTCCCGCAATCGTTACGCGTTCCATCTCGGCCTGCATTCTTCTCGACAAGATGACGGCATCGGACGCACGTCACCACTCGTGTCCGCCTATCTTGCGCTTGCGCTGCTACGAGGTGGCCGCACCTTTATCCCTTACAATGATGTCAATTGCCGTCATTGCACACGCAGCTTTCATTCGAGAACGTGGGTATATCACCTGCTTGCGTCTCCCAACTCATCCGTTTCGCCTCAACTCACAACACTGATCGATATCCATGGGTCATCTCTTAAGGTAAAAATTACCGCAACTGAACGATGATGGCCCCGAAAATGCGGCTCCAGGGCTAGAGGGCACTGCCAGACTCTTCTCCCGACTTCCTTCTCCTATCGATGGCCTGTTATGGAGGGCTATCGAGCTAGGCCCCCGGAAATAAAGCGTTTTGATCCATTCAGCTACCACCAGCGATTCACCGTAGTCACCTCGCCTAATAATTCGCCCATTTTCTAGCAGATCTTCTACACTTTGAAATGGCATATCTTATATCAAGGAGCGTGGGCAGCCATGACAAGCGTTTTCGTCTTCGTACACTCGCTTCTCACCAAAGCCATGCTAAGAGTACTTGGGCTCAGGAAGGGATTCGGCCCGCAGTACCGCCTGCCTCTATTATTCAGCATACTTGTCGCCGGTGTAATTAGCTGGTTCACAACGCGGTTGGGCGGGCAACGGGATTACGTCAAAACTTCGAGGTCTTTTGGCCCGGGTACGTCAGAAGCTGCTATATAAGGCAATTCTAACGCCCGGCCACGATTTGACCCCAGATGAGGACCCAAATATGCACAATCAAACGATATCGCAGATGGTACATCCTCAGTTTGGTATCTGGAGACGTAGGCTCTGGTGGCAGCATAGGCAGCAATCTCTATCTAGTATGGGTCACATTTCCGACACAAATCACCATCGGCGTCTTTCTCCTGTGTGAAATACTAGCTTGGAGTGGAGCGCTGGGCTTATTACCTATGATAGCGTTGTTGCCTCTCAACGTTTGGATTTCTAGCACTTCGCCGTGATTCAAGACCATAGGCGCTCTCGGCCAGCGGCGGGCGGATTCAAGCTAGGAGCGACGCTATTTGCACGATGAGATCCATTAAATACTACGACTGGGTGCTGAACTTTACGACTACTACTGCCTCTCCTGCATCGGCCACCTTCGCTATGCTACAAATTCCCTTAAATAGATTAATCAACTCGATCGGTTTCCTCGTCCAAATTTATGCCTAGCTTCTTCGTATTGACCATTTCTTACAGGAGCGCGGAATTGTCAATTATTCGCAGGTCTCTAATTCATTAAATATCGGCCTCGAAAATACCACCTTGACGTGGCCCACTAGTCACAGCACGTCGAAGTTCTCGCTACAACACACATCACGCAGGGGGTATCTCACAGAACAAGGCATTTACCCTATCTCAACTGAGTGTTGGATTTCAACGCAGTACCATTAGCGCCGTGTGTAACCTAAGCGGCTCTGGGAAATGAACCCTTCTACTGGCTTTTCTTGGAGAAATACATCTCCGTGCCAGTCAACTTCGTCTCCCCCGTAGCGAAAGCTTGGACATGAGCGAAGACGAATCTTCAATCGAATCCGCAGCCACCGCGGCATACTGCCCTCGCGAGCCGTGGGCAATAAACCAAAGCATCAGATCCAACATTCTGCTTGGTATTTCATTCGACGGTAGCCTCTATGAAGGGGCATTGGGCGCTGTCCGGCTCGGCCCGGATCTCCACAGATGGAGACTGAACGCTTGTTGGCGATAAGGGAAGCTGCCTCTCTGGCCAAAAGCAACGAGTGGCTCTTGCGCAGGCCTTGCGCAGCCCGGGAAGGATCGTGAAGTCCCTTGGCCTACCATTCGATATTATCTCAATAACATGGACCACATTACGATATAGTATTCTAGGCTCTGGTTCTGTGTGGCTTTGCGGCTCAACAACTGGTTGCACTTAGAACAAATCTCTAGATTATGTGTTGGGCCTTACAATATGATAGGATAGGAGACAATATACTTACAGATACAATCGCTACAAACCCGAGACTGAATGACTGGTACTATTTAGCTATCTACGGGGCTCTTTCCTATGCGTACTCTTTGATAACCTTTACACGGGACATAAACTAGACTCTCGGGCTCCCTGAGGGCTTCACCGAGCGTGTATGAACAGCCTCCGGATTACGGTGTCTGTCGCCCAGGTTCTTGGTCTTGCCACCTAGGTTCTGCCTAATCTTATGCCCATAGCTACCCTAGTTGTGATCTGTCTCTCGTACCATTGTGTCCTCGTTCTATATATAAACGGCGCTAGCGATATGAAACGCATCGAGTGTTAGCGCGATTGCCCATCTACTAATAGATCGACGAAATCATTACGGGCTGCGTCAGTATCCGTAGTTAGAGGCAAGAAGTCATGTTCGTCGCTTCATACCGTGACCTCGTCGGTCGGTTGAATCAGCTGTTTCTGCTGCTTTTAACCCGCAAATACCTAGGTAGTGACTAACATCCCATACTAGCATACTTAGAAGTGCCATAACCTTTTTAACAGGCTTTCATCATTAGGGAGAAAGGATCGATCAACCCTGGTGTGGCTGGTTTCGTACTCACGTACGTATTAACTTTGACAGAGAACATGCTATGGTTCGCGCGAATCTATGACATCACCTAAGAGAATCTGACTTCACCCGAAAGAATTGTTGAGCACACAACAATTGAGAAAGAGGCTACTGCAATCCAATCCTTGGTTGGGAATCGACTGGAGCCGCTTGGGGATGGCTTGGGGATGCTTCGCACCCTATGCTGCAAGACTGGCTAAATACGGCTCACGTCCGCCGACTATAGCTTTGTAGTGATATTAGATGCTGGTCGGGTAATTGAGGAGGGCAGTGCTGCCAGTCTACCCGAGTACGACGACAAAGATGCTATCTTCGGTCAGTTGTGCGAAGAGTCAGGGGATTTAGAAGCCATTATACATGCAGCTCGATGGTGAATATCATCGAATTTGTTACCGACAGGATACTGGAAGCTATACGAAGAATACAAATACGCAAGAGCCATTTATGACTTCTTACACTTACCGTCTCGGGTTGGGAAGAGCCCATAATAAATTGATATACTGTCGTTTCCATTTTCAACCAGTCGACTCTGGCATGTAATCCTGATTTAGATTTGGAAACACCCAAAAAGAGAGAACTCCGTGCAGCCAAGCCATGGCGAAACCCAATCATCTTCTCGGGACTTTACTATAAACCAACGGTGACATGTGGCCTAGATATGTGGACACCCAGTCACCCGTTCCCGTCTAGAATCTAACTGAGCTCCCTAGTAGCACTAGGCCATTAGTCGACATCACCTGTATCGCATAAGATTACACAAAGAACATGTATCAACGACAACAATAAGAATTACAAGAGCAAGAGTGAGGGTTGGAGCGATTCAGCCTAATCCATCCACTCCTGTAGGTTGGCCCCTATGTATCCACCATACAGTAAGTCCCAACCTATTCCTATAGCTTCTGTCCCATGTTCACATGAATAGCTTTAGTCTGTGTATAAGCGGCTAGGCCCGCCTCGCCGAGCTCACGGCCGATACCGCTCTGCTTGACTCCGCCAAAGGGAACCCTAAAATCGGAGTCGTTGGACGAATTGATCCATACCATACCCGCCTCGATCCGAGCCGCGACGCGATGCGCGAGCTCAATGTTCTGGCTGAAGAGCGCGGCTCCCAAACCGTACGTGGTATCGTTGGCCATGCGAACAGCCTCGTCCTCCGTCTTAAATGACGCGACGACGACGAACGGCCCGAATACCTCTTCGCGATAGATCTTCATAGTGTCCTTGACGTTAGTGAAAACGGTGGGCTCGATGAAGTACCCCTTGCCGTTGAGCGGGCACGGTTTCCCTCCTGTGGTCAACGTGGCACCCTCGGACTGTCCGGATTCGACGAACCCGAGGACCCTGTCGTACTGCTCCTTCGTCACCTGTGGGCCTTGGAACGTATCCTCCGCAAATGGGTCGCCAACCTTGCTGGTGCTCTTAATCGCCTCGCGGAAGTGGGCGACAAAAGTGTCGTACACACTCTCGTGTACTAGGATGCGGCTCGTTGCTGTGCAAATCTGGCCTTGGTTACTCATGATACCGATGTGCGCCCACTTGGCGGCCTGCTCAACGTCTGCATCGGCGAACACGAGAAGCGGCGACTTCCCACCCGTCTCGAGCGTGATGTTCTTCATGTTGACGCTCGCTGTCTTCATGATGTGCTTCCCTGTTGCCGTGGATCCTGTGAATGCGACCTTGTCAACGCCGAGGTGGCTGGCTAGTGTTTGCCCAGCCACCCTGCCGAACCCATTGGTGATGTTGACCACACCAGGAGGAAAGCCGGCCTTGACGATGAGGGTCGCGAAGTAAAGGATTGACAGGGGCGTTTGTTCAGCGGGCTTGAGAACTACGGTGTTTCCGCAGGCAAGCGCGGGGCCCAATTTCCACGCCGCCATAGCAAGAGGATAATTCCACTATTAACACCAGAATAGGCGTCAGTTTAAAGGTGTAATCATCACGTTTCATAGGTTGCCTAGAGAGCAATAGGAAATAGAAGGCGAGAAAGAAAGCCGACTCACGGGAATGATCTGTCCACAGACGCCAATCGGTTGCTTGAGCGTATAAGCAAACTTCTGCGCCGTCGTAGGGATTGTCTGGCCGAATATCTTGTCGGCCCAGCCGGCGTAGTAGCGGAGGCAACTCACGACCTCGCCAAGATCGCCGAGCGAGTCACCGTACGGCTTACCATTGTCCCAGGTCTCGATGGTAGCCAGTACCTCTTTCTCCTGCTCCGCGAGATCTGCTAGTTTAAACATCAATTCTCCGCGCTCCGTAGCCGGAATATCGCGCCAGGACTCGTGGTGCAGCGCAGCTCGCGCCGCCGCCACCGCCTTGTCGATGTCCTCTGGCGATGCGGCCTCTACAGAACAGATCTCTTCTTCATTACTAAATAGTCCGTGTGTGTCAGCAGCGTGATTATATGCTACTAGGAGTTGTAAGGAATCCAGACGGTACGGAAGTCTCGGGCGGGGCAAATCAAGCAAGCGAGTGAATAACTCGGCGGTGACTTACGAAGGGTTAATGCTCGTAATCTTCTCACCCCCGCTCGCCTTCACAAACTCATTGTTAATAAAGAGGCCCGTAGGCAGAGTAAACTTCTTCCCATTCGGGGCTGTGAGGTCGACTTTGAAATCGGTCATATTGCACACGAGACTAGCGAATATATTCCTACTACAAGTACTTGTGACGATGGCACGAGGTAGGCGTACTCGCAGGGTTCGAAGAGGGGTTGGGATGAGAGTCCCGATCATGACCTCATGCCAGCATGGCCCTACAGTATTGCCTACGATAACCGAGGGAAACGCAACAACAGCCCGCGCTGCAAAAGCAGGCCAGTATAATTAATTGCTCGCAAATGCGTGGCTACTATGTGGTGTCTCACCACACCCGAGTTACGTTACTGTACGCGTTACGAATCAAAACCAGAACCGAGGACTTTGCTGGGTTTAGATGGGCTTCCCCGCTCTCGCTCTCGTGGTGGATAGGTAGATAGTGTCATTAATGTACATGTCTACCTGTAGGCGCTCGTCCTTATCATGCATTCGCATAGACTTTCTTGATCTAGATACCTTAGGTACCTAACGGTGGGTACATCCCTCTATCCCTCTAATAGGCACCTAAATAGTAGCGTAAAGATAAGGTGTGCTTTCTACCCAAGGTAAGGTCCCACGTTAGTCTACCCTAGTACTAACTACCCCAGTAAGGGTACTACCTAGGTAGGTACTTAGTATACCTAGATCTGGCTCCAACGACTTACTTAGTACATATAATAACAGACGACATTGGCGAACGTTACATGAACTCGTGTAGAGGAGCGTGATATCTCCAATGCCAACTGGGATATTCAAAGTACATAAATTTCCAAACCTAATGCTATTTTTCTACCAATCTATGAATTCGGACACCAATGCTATGCTTAAACCAACCACGTATTTCCTGTTTAGACATGACCATGTAGGCTCCCAAAATCACACAGGCACCATTATACTATAGTTCAGTTTTACATCCCAAAGCTCGCCCTAACGGCTTGCCCGAGCCTGTGAATGGCAACATCCATATCGGCCTGCGACGATGATGCGAACGTAGTGCGCAAGAAGAGGCCGGGAAGCGCGGCGTCTCTTTCCGCACAGAACCAGGATCCGCGGCACGCGAGGACGCCGCGCTCGATACACGAGTCGAAGATCTCCTGCTCGAGCTCGAGGATCGTCTTTTGTCCCGCGTGCGGGTGGCGGGTGTGGTCTACGCGCAGCCAAAGCTATAATTTCGCTTGTTAGAAGCGGTTGAGGAGTGGAATAGGCATGTTGGGATATGTCGAAAACTAGGAATCATCCAAACATCCATGAATTGGGAGGGAAAGGGGAGCACTCACAAACATGCCTGATGCTGGGGGCGTCCAGCTCATTACGTCCTTAGGCAAATGCTTTTCGCACGCGTCGAGCAGCGCATCTCTCCGTTGCATGTACTCGCTTCTCAGGTTGATTAGCCACCGCAAGTATCCCTCATGACCCCAGGTCTCGTCAAGCAGTTTATACATCAGGGCCTGAGAAAAGCCGGCCGGCCCCTGGCTAGCGCATTCCTGAAGTCGGATATAACGCTCGATGACTTGTTCGCTCGCTGTGACCCATCCCATCCGCGAACCCGGAACCACAACTTTACTGAAGGAGTCCATGCGCAATACACGGCCATCAACATCGATGCTCAGCAAAGTTGGAACGAGGCCCTTCAAGTAGTCCTCGGTACTTTGGTTCGAGTAGACATCAACAGCTCCGGGTTGGGCGGCTGAGTTCGCCTTGTCGTATGGCGGCATCTGCAGGTAGTAGTATGGCTCATCCTCCAGAATGAATACATCATGCTTGCTGCAAACAGCGTAAACATCCTTCCGCCTCCGCGCACTCATTGTCGCACCGGTCGGGTTCTGGCCAGAGGGTACTGTGTATAGTACTGTGGGTTTCCTTGCACCCCTGGCACTTTCGTCCCAGTTGCTTAGGATGTCATCTAAGCTTTGAGGCAGTAGACCCTGTTCATCTATGCGTACGCCGAAAACCTTGATTCCCAATGGAGTGATAGTCTCTAGCGCTGTTGCGAAACTGTACTCCTCCGTGAGGACGGAGTCGCGCCGGTCGCGGTCACAGAACATGCGAAGTGCAGAATCCAGGGCGCCCGTGCTGCCGATACTCAATGCACATTGCCAGTCGGCATAAGGGGGCTGGGAAACGAGTTCCGTGTGCTCCGTCACCCAACGTAACATCTGGGCCGATCCCATCGCCTGGCCGTAATTGAGAGCAACGGAAACATCGAAGACACCATCCTTGTCCCGAATATCGTGCTTACCCATAGTGATATCACTCCCCGGCACCTCCGCGGGTGCTTGGCCGAAGAGTGGTAAGTGTTGCACCTGCACTGCGTTGCGGGGAGGCGTCAGCAGACAGAGATGGTTACCAATATTCGGGTTTCAGTGGATAGCATGAATCTTATCATGATGCCCCCAAAGCTAGATAGAGAGGGGGCATATAAAACGAGTGGACTCACTACTTAAAGACTCAATGGGAAAGTTGTCGGACGACGGCAATCCACCACCAAGAGACAACATGCCCGGTTTCTTGAGGTTTAAGGCTGCTTTCTTCAAAGCACAAGGGTGCCGCGCCATAACCTCGGGGCTTAGAAGATCTTGGTCCCTGTTAGCCATATGTCCATCTCAAACCATGCTAGTAGTTAACTTACGATCCCATCTTCTTGCTTTAGGCTGGTTATATGCTTGCTATGCGATCTCGATATGTCAGCCACTCGAAGAAGTACCCCTTTTGCAATGCACTTGCATGTGATGCTATTGACTTGCTCCAACCCCTAGACATCTCTTTCACTCCCCGAACACACGGATGATGTAAATTACCCGACATTATCCTCGCCCTCTCTCGCCCTCCCATTTTCTCCGGGCCATTGCCTCATTCGGGATTTCAACACGCCGGCCCCGGTACCGCGACTGAAAAGAAAACACACATACAGGACTCTTGAACATATCACTGTCCGAATACGCCGCTGTTCCGGCAACCAATTTGCCGGCTTTGGCCCTGCGAGCCGCGATACCGGCCAAGGTAAGCGGCTCCGAGGCTGGCTGCTTGGGCGGAGGGTTATCCTGGAGGGTTGTTTGGGGAAGTGCCGCCGCCACTTCAACGGTACCGCCGTTTGTCATTGCCATGTTGCGCCTACTTGATAGGAGGGGTAGGAGAGGTAATGGGAATGGGAAAGAGATAGGTATCCCCGGGGTGTTTACAATAGAATACTATAGTAGTAGGATGACTATATGACAGGACCTCGGGAGTAGTTTTGGTGGTGGGTAAGTGAGTAAGGGAGTAAGTGAGTAAACGAGTAAATGAGTAAGTGAGCAATTGGGTGAGTTTGAGTGAGTGAGTGAGCTGGCATGCAAATAAATAGATGAGTCAGGGTGGGAACTGAGAAAGGCATTTGTATGTGGTGCTTCATACGCCCTTTAGTAGATAGGGGTACGATAGTACTTAAAGCTAGATGTAGGATTAGTCATGTTCTCACCTACATACCTCCTCCTTCTACCTACCTACCTACTACCTACCTAAACCGACTCCCTATCTCCCTATCTACCTAGGTATGTAGCTACCTACCTAACCTTAGCCTGCCTTCAATAAACATTAACCAATTACGTGCACGGGAGTGCACGGGAAACCTAAATCAAGGAAGCTATGGGGCGACGCGGCTTTCAGGCACCACCTGACTCGAGTTTAGTTCACGCCTTTCATGTAATGGTTGGGTGCATTGGGACCGATCCTTTAATGGGGTTCCGAAACCGCGGGCTTCTTAGGTAACGAGAACAAAGAAGGTTTATCAGATTAGGTACCTACCTATTCAACCTATGATCTAAAGTGTATATTATATAATACATTATATGAAACTGTTGGGTACTAGGTAGGTACCTAGGTAGTGGGTAGAAAGACAAGCAAGCATTATGTACGTCTACAGTTAGTAGTGTAGACATACGCACGTCGCTATCGCATCTGGGCACCGGGATGCGGCGTCGGGTGGGGCTGCTCTAACCTGTCAGAAACCCTTAAGAAAGTCCTGTAAGAACCATGTGATAACTTCCAATTGTTTCCCGGGTATGTGCCGGCTGGTGGAGTCCCGATTTGGTTTGCCCCGAGTACGGCACGAAGCAAGCATGAAGCGTGAAGCATGAAGCCCGCCAAGGGTTCCGCTTATCAATCTCCGATTATAAGCGCCTCTACCCACCTGACGATTTTCCCATCTCGTAACTATCACCATATAGTATCTCCCATGACCTATGTCTTTTTTTTTTTTTTTTGATGGATCACGTCAGGGTCATTGGCCTTATGTAAGGGGTAGTTCACTATGACATCGGAGGCGATTTGCGGGGGTAACGAAACCAGATACAAGTAAAGTGTACTTTTTTCACACACCCACACAAACATACACATATATATACATGTATATACTCCGTATTATTACCTGGATATCGCATTCCCAATCTTCCTGCTCTAATGCTGTGACTCAGTCTTGCGATCTATCATTTCTAATAACCCCCCGTATATGCAATTTTCCCATAATCGTGATATCGGCCTAATTCGTATGCTCTTGTTCACGTTTACACAATTATTTGCCCCATCTTCGGGCTGAATGTGTTTCATATCCCTGTACCTATTCCCATCCGTATCGAATATTATACGCTTAACCATGCTCTTCGAAGCGCATTCCCTAAGTTACCGTAAACGCCTACGCCATGCAGTTTCTTTGTGCTAGACTCGCAATACACTCAGATCATGGCATGACATAGATTGCCGACGCCATGATCGCCACAACAATGACGAGCCAAGGATGAGTGCTTAGTTCTAGCTGAGCCCCACTGTCTGGAGCCTCAGGCTTACGCTGGGCTGTTCCATCTGTGATAATCGCCGTGGTGGAAGGAATTGTGCTAGTAGTTGCCACAAGCGTCGTACCTGTTATGCTTTCAAGGCCAGAGCCTCCGGATTCCGCCAAAGATTGCGGAGAGGAGGGCGAAGAGGGCAAGGGAGTAGGGGACTCCTATTAAACCTGTTAGTGCTTTGTTTGCTAATTGGCGGTCGAATACCCCATTATGAAGTGAAGAACCCAACCAATTCAAGGGAAGCGGAGCTAAGAACATACGTACAGTGGCCGAGCTTGACGGGATAACCTTTCCATCCGACGTCATCACCCAGCCGTCTGGTAGATTGGATGAACTCGAATCTGACGTGCCTGAGCCGATGCCTCCAGCGGGGACGCTGGCGGTAGAAGTTGAGGAAGCGGCGGTAGTGACGCCGGTTGTGGTCAAGTCACCTGCACCACCAAGGTTGCCATTCACAGATCCGCCCTCGGCCTGGATTGTTTCCCAGGACCCAGACGTATCACCATAGGTATATTTTGAACCCGTGCTGTAATCCGTTACTTTGATACGCTGCACAACCATCGAGAAGGGTCCTTGGGAGTAGTCAGTCGGACCACGTGCCCACCCGATGGTACCCTCGGAGTTACTTGAGTCGCCACCGGACCAGGCACCAAATTTAATCTGCATGGGGGTCTGGGGGTATTGGTTGGACTCAGCGTCGTCGGCGGTCAGCGTGCGCACAACGGTTTCGCCTACCGTCCATACAATTCGCTGGTTCGTCCAGTCCACGATATATGTGATGAATTCTCCCTGATTGTTAACTGCAGGGTTAAATTGACCACGGTTGTATGAGCCTGTGATGCCTTTTCCGAAGTAGTTGGTTTGCACTTCACTATCATCAGCGCCAAGCCACTCATTATCGATTTCGTCAAGACAATCCGACTCGAACACTAGCGATGAGACTATGCCGGCACCGGGAGCAGCCTTCATAGTTATTTCGACCCGACCGAACATGATGTAGAATAGGGAAATGAGCTGGGGGGAGTCGCCACTCTTCGCAACTGTAAACGATACTCCATTTGAATCGTATGTCGGAGTACCACCAGAGGATGTGAATTGATCTGAACCACCTTGGGTGAAGTCGATATCGATTGTCGTGCCAAGGGCTGGATCGGAGGGACAGGAAGCTGGGACCCTAGTTAGAATACCTGCAGCAAGGCAACCATAGTTTTTATGTATAACCCGGGCTAAACATACTGGATTCTAGGGGGTTGCAGGATGTGTAAGTCTGCGCTGTGGCCGGGCTAGAGAACAGGGCGGCGGCAGCGGCTAATGTTACCACCGCAAACGAGCGCCTAGGGATCAACATTTCGTGTAAAAACTCTTAATCTCTTTGCTAAGTCGACGACGGGTAGGAGGAAGGGCCGCCGACAATAGAAGCAACCAGAAGCAACCCGCCTCGGAGATATATAGTATATACACGGATAGTATATATAGGCGGTGCTAATGATTCCAATAGGACAGAGTAAGGATGGAGCCCTACGAAGAGTTAATGTATATACAATGGAACTGTTAAAAAATATATGTATGATCAGAGGAAGAATATATCAAGGCAGTCGTATTTTGATCAGGTAGGTGAGATAGCTCTTGAAGTATATTATAACTACCTAGGTATTAGTAGATGAGCGCAGGGAACAAGTCCCAACCACCTGATATTTACAGAACCGCCAATGAGGTATCCAAGGGATCCACGGCGTAGTGGTGGATGGCCTCGTCATCATGCTGGGACGAATTCATACTGTGGTGATACCCACCAGTCGGGTCTTGTCACCGCATCAAGGGACTATCGTCAAGGTAATAAAGGTTCCAAGACAGCTTATTGGCGTTGGCCAAGTCGCGTGTGTGTGATGTGTTGGCCCAGCTGCGGCCGAAGCCCGCAAGATCTTACTGCAAGCAAGTCTACTACGGATGACGTTGAGAGTGGCTGGAACCCGCTAGCGTTATCCATTTTTTTTTTTGGTTTAGCGCAATCTCATAACAGCGTGGCTGGGTCTCGGACTATCTACCTAGGCAGGTATCGTATCGTAGTATAACTACCTAAGTGTATGTATATTCAGATGGCTGGTGGTGATCTAGATACTAACTAGATCTGGTAAGTAACCTGCCTACCTAGGTGGGTACCTAGGTACCTGGCGGGATCCGGTGGGGTGGAACCTCGTATCGGGGCCACCTCCCTAGGTAGTGTACTACCTACCTAGGTAGGTAGGTTATAGGACCAAGGACCCTGAAAATATCATACTAAAAAGTACCTAACCACCTACGGTACCTATGGCAGGCACACCTCAAAATAATCTACAACGCCAAAATACGCAAATATATCTATCCACACCATCCCCCAACTCAGTCCTATAATAAATAGTATCACGGTCTTGGTTCTCGAATTTAACAGCGGCAACCTTTCTGGGAGAGTTACTTCGTCGCTCTATCCAATTTCCAATTCGGGGCCTTCCCTTCAGACTCAACTCAAGCCATGCCCCTATAGAACATCATTGAGCCACGACACCCAAAGTTTAGGAATTTCTCTTGCGGGTTCCCTAGGGTGGCCGTCTTATGTACACTGCATTGTTTTCTACCACCTTAAGAGAGTTCAACTGAGGTTGATATCGGAGTATCCACGGCATATCTACTCATAGCAAGAACGACTAGCCTGGACCTGTTAGATCCCGTCACCTGAGCTGCAAACACACACGTGGGGTGCCGCTTAGATCATCGCGGCCTTGTTTAGGGGCTGCACTGTCAGTTCACTGTTCTAGAGTTTCAAACTCAGGCAGCTCGGATATTCGACAGGATATATCTCAGACAGTAATCCCATGTGATCAAGACTGGTTGCTCCCGAGGTTACGAGTTCCGGCGGGAGGATGAGTGTGTTGGCATATATCCGTACTGGTACGTATCTTTCATTACACTCTAGCTAGCTTAATCCGTGTTAAGACATCCATCCGGGCGCACGCGTCCTATATAGGTGTGCAGTTACTGGCACGGTGCCCCCGGTAGGATTAATCTATTATGAAAAATTACACTCTTTTGTTAGCTGCGTATATGTCAAATCCGTCAACTATATATGGGCTCCCGCTGGCGTGAAGCAGGGCATCATTGCCTCGCCTCCAGTATAAGGAGTCACTTTTCCGAGTAACAGAGAAAACGGGGACGTCGGGTCAGAGCGGCTGCCAACAGGGGAACTTGGTGACCGGTACAGTAAAGGGTGTATCTTGGAAGTTTGGTATTTCAACGTCCCAAACCAAATACTACTGTAAATTCAATTGCTGGTGTCTAATTCCTAATAGTGGATTAAGGGGTTGATGGGTCGATTCCTTGGTAATTATTTCCTCGGGTGGTACGGAGGTTGGAAACTTGTCCGACTTGAACATTGACCTCGTAACTCTCCATGAACAACTGGGATCTGATGATAGAGCAGAAGGAAAGTAGAGGAAAGTACATGAGCCGGTAGAACTATGAAAAAAGGCTGCCTATACAGTGATAAACCATGGTGGCTTCCCAGCCGGTATTTATCATCTATACACTGCGGTGCCAACAATAAATAAAAGGTGCCTTGGCTATAAGCGCGTCCCGGACTCCTGCGGCTTCGTCCATGGTGGTAAGTGGATCGCTTTGGGGCGGATCACCTTCTTGGATAACATCCTAAACGGTTCGTGCTCTCCGGCATCCGGTCTGACCTGGTTCGTCAAAGCTCTGTCCTTGGGCTGAAAAGTCTGGAAACCAGATTCTAGTTAACGTTCCCCAAGAGGATGGCAGGCTCTCGGGTCCACCAGATGACAGGGAAATGTCTGAGAGTCTGGAGCTGGGGGCACAGCTTTGACTGGGACTCCACATATACCTCAACAAGAGGCTGTCCTGGGCGGACATAATAGACACACCATCATCGACTCCGTAGTCTGGAACTACCGAGCCACGGAAACCCGGTGTGCTTTCGTGTGCCATCATGGGCGGAGTGTAGGGGGTGCGACGTTCGCCATGTATATTATTCGTCCAAGACGGCAGAAGGCACGAAGCGTGTAAACGAGAGAAGTCTTCGATAATCCACAGCATAAAGGCGATAATAACTGGTGCATACTCTAGTACTGAGATACATTGTGCTTGAGACACCGCAACGATTGTGAGTATAGACGGTACCGTTGCGAGTAATAGGTATAAGAGACTGCAGCGGTTAGTCCCTTGGCGATGATAGGGCAACGCAGCGATCTGCCTATAGAGTTGTCACACTTAGACTCATCACAATATGTGCCACCGTGCTAAGGCTAAAGAGGCCGAGGGTGCTAGTCATGGCTGTCAACTTGCTTCTACGTAGCAACCAACAAAGGAAATACTCACACACAGCTATAGAATGTGTATTCATGACGTATAGCGGTGAACGTGATTGCCGCACCCATCATAATGCCCTTCGATGCAATTCTGATTGAACTCTCCATGGTGAAGGGAGCTGAGCTGTTGTCCATGGCTATGCTCCGGTGGAATTGTGTACAAGATACTGAAGTAAGGGCCGATGCATTAGACTTTCAATGATATATCGGGCGAATGGGAAGCAGGAGACATTGAGAAACATGATGTTGGGTTCCAAGTCTAGCTTCTTGTATAGCATCGTAAAACACGGGGTGAACGAGTGAGGCGAACTCACCGCCAATAGCTGCATCGCCAATGCATGAAAATCCAGCAATCGCGCTCGCCAGCAATGGGTAGCAAAACTGTAGAATGTTCCTGCGTTGCTGCCCAATCAACACGTTTTGTTGCGCTGAGCCATCCTAACGACAAGCTCATAAGTAGCCTGGGGATGGCTGACATGCATGGCATGCTAGGTAGTTTTAGTTGCCTCGCACTATATTTTCAGGCAGCTTGGTAGCCTCGCGGTCCGCCATTGAGGCAAAGTGATGTGAATGGAGAGGGATTGAGGCGGCGCCTCTGGTGTTTGCCTGCGTTAGAAGGATGAACATATGCTGCCTTGCGGGTGCCCAATCGCCCGATTCTACAAGACCCCTTGAGGGGTAAAGCGCACAGCCATTACTTCTAGGCAATACTTCTAAGACTGGCAGTTCCTAGGCCGCAACAAATGCACAATCCCGGAGCCGAAAAACCAAGCCCAACTAAGCGATGGCGCCCAAAGGTAAGCAACTCGTTCATTCCTCTCCGGCGCATAGCCCAAAGTCTACAGAGCCTGGTCGCTAGAGGGGTATAAGGTATAAGGTGACTTCTTTGCAGTCTACGGTACTCTTTTGGCGGCCTCAAACTGCCCGTATTGCATCCGAATTTGTATTACGTGCGCTCAATTTGACGGAGAGCAGATGCTTTTTCGCCCCTTTCATACGTACAACTCCCGCCCAAAGCCACATGCTCTGACAACAACGGTTTCGGCGCCAGTCGAAACCATTCCTGCAGTTGCATGTTCGCTTGTCACGACTTATTACACCATCCAAAAGGAGGTACGGTAAACACGCTTTCGCAAAACTCATTAATTCGGACAACCAAGCTAATCCGAGAACAGCGGGTAGTACCAACCCATGAATTTCACATCATACTGAGCCATGGCCTGTTACTTGTATGTTATGTGGCCTTAGGGTGCTGCGTGTCCTCGTACAGACACCGGGCGCGAGGGCAGGAACCATACCAGGCGATTAGCTTTCTCATTTGGATTGCGTGGGTTGGTTTAGTTGGTCTGGGCGCTGGCTGTGAAGTTGATACGGTCCTTGTGGGCATGATTCCCTGGGCTTTCGTAGCGGCGATGCTGAGCGGCTACTTTGGATATATGAGTGGACAATGGCTAACGTTGAAGCGCAAGATCAATGCTGCGGCCCTGGTAGATGACGGACTAAGGCGTGGTTGACGCTTTGGACAAAGGATTCATCCTCCACTTAACAAGTATACTCAAATTCCATACCCACCTTACACGATACCTATGATGCTTCGGGCTGTACATCGAGATATGTTCATCTTCCCATCCGGCTTCCAGCTAAGCACTCGACCGCAATAGATGGTATGGATAAATGGGGGATCTGGTGATTTGCTAAATCATGCATATATTGTATATTACTACTCTGTCTATGGAGTGATCCGCCTCTCTACTAGCGTATCTGACCAAAAGTCTTGACCATCAGATACCCTGTTTGATGTGACGCATATAGAATCGCTATGCAAGAGCCACTGGCCCTCGGTGTCTCCTCGCTAGAACTGGAGGTAAGACCGCCTATTCGGTGATAATGATATTGATGTTCATGCGGTGACACTCATCATTTAAGTTATGATGGATCACTACGAATGTTCTGATTCTGGTAGGTGCGCCGGTAGGATGGCCCATTAGACAAAGCGATTATGTAGTACAAGCGAATGTGCCTCATTGCTACCGGCGGTGGGGATGGAGGCTTGGCTCGCGTGACCGGCCTAAAACTGCCATGAATCGTCTTCACCAACAGACTTGATAGCCCAGTGGAACTTTTCACGGAGAGTCTTCGAGAAAAATTTCTCAATGGGAACATTGAATTTGTTGGCAAACACAACGGTGAGACGAGGGTCGATATAATTCTGGAATGCATTAGCCATCACGCCACCGAATACTCATGACCCAGACAAACTTACAATCTTGGAGGTACCAAGAGCTACCTCCTTATTGCCATCTCGGTCGGCGGCTTGAAGCTCTATAGTCCGAATGCGCTCCTCAATCTTCTTAACATTGGCCTCAATCTTCTCAACACTGGGAGCTTTTCCTTCGGCCTCGACCTTCTTTGATTTGTTCTCTTTCTTATACTTCTTTGCCAGCTCGTCGGCATCTTTAAGCCGCTCCTTTAGCTCCTTATCAGGCATAATCTTCTCTCCTGAGTCTTGGAGCTTCTGGTTGTCCTTTTCGAATTTCTTCTGAATCTTGGTGCGTTGTTCCTCAACTAAGAAATTCTGATGCTCAAGAATCCATGCTTCATCTAGGTCTGGGTCTAATTCAAAGAAGGCTGCGCCTTTCTTCTTTTTCAACTTGGAATCAAGATCTAGCATCATTTGCTTATTACGCCACACTTGGTACTTGAGAGCTTTTATTCTGTCGGCAAGTTTCTCCATCTGGGCTTCGTGCGACGCGCCAACTGTTCGCTTGTGGTTACACAGGATTGCCACCTCGCGATTGCAATCATTGTAGAGTTTAATTTTCTCGGCCACATTTCTCTCTTCCTCCTTCACCTCGTTTAGCAATCTTTGCATCGTAAACGAAGCATTGTAAGTACGGAAGACTTTAGCGGTCAATCCTGGCATGTAATTCGAAAGATGTTTGTTGAGCTGAGAAGTCGTCAGGCGGTCGAATATATCATCACCCTCCTTCTTGGGCGACTTCTTGAATACCCGGAGATTTTTGAACACTTGACGAGCAACGGTGACCTCATCATAAAACCTAATACTATCTTTACCCAAGAAATCGAAGATGACAGTATTAGGTTCTCTTAGAGTGACGTGCTCAAATTTCAATGAACAGCAGCCAACTGTTTCCGCTTCATTCTCGGCATCCTTCTCATTGCCTGCTCTCAGCGCGAACCTATCAATAAGATAGACAGCCGTAGCACGTTGCCGGTCGGCCATAGAATCAGCTTTGAGATCTCGCTCATAATCTTTTCGGATTTTGGCGATATGTTTCTTCAGCTCACGGGCCTTCTCAAACTTTTTCAGATCGGCCTGGCCCTTGACAGTACTTTGAGCGCCGAGCATAACATACTTGTAGGCGCCGTTGATGTTTTCTTGCCACATAGCCAGCCAAGTGGCCTTATTGTCATGCTGTACGGCCTTCCATTTGTGACCTTCCGGGGGGCGGGGGACCTGGGCTTCCTTGCCGATATTGATTGTAATTTGCTCAGGCAGAACCCGTAACTTGACCTTGCCGGTTTTTGGGTGCTCGCCACGACCACGGAATAGTCCAGGTGGTTCGACTCTAAAATTACCGACCTTCTCTTTGCGACCATCCCACTTGCAGTACATAAATGGGGCCTCGAGGTTGTCTTTCTCTGCCTTCTCGGCAGCCTTTTCTTCCTTGGAACGAGCCTTTCTACCTTCACTTTTACCCTGATAGTAATCGAAAATTTGTTGAAAGTCAAGCTTCGAGAATTCTTTAATGTCAACCTTGGCACCTTGTCGATCCTTGGCTCCGCCTGTACGCTTCAGTATATCCTTGAAGTCGTTGAAAAAGTTCTTCTGGAAGACGGGGTTTTCAACGTTGTGCGTGGAGTTCAACATCGCGCCAAAGAAGCCGGCAACCTCTTCGGCTTCAATATGTAGATTGACAGGGGTCCCATCGTAGATAAGCTTCACATTCTTCGGTAGAGGTTCATACTCAGGAGGAAAGAGTACGCCGTTATGTTCAAGTGACTGCCATTTGATACTGTCGTCTGCCTTGGCCTGATCCCACCAGCGGAATTCTTCTTCGTCGTCTTCTGCATCGGCTGGATCCTCACTCGGTTCCTTTTTTGCCTTTTTTGCCGGAGCTTTTTTGCTCGGAGACTTTGGTTCAGGTTTGAGTTTGGCCCTTGGAGTAGCGGTCTTTGCCTTTTTTCGCATAGGGGTATCAGAGTCAGAATCCGCTTGTTTCATAGTGGTTGATTTGGCTTTTCCGTTTGTTCCATTGACGGAGCGCTTTCGACTCTTCACCGCGGACAAGGGTGCATCATCGTCGGACTCCTCCTTGACAGCCTTCTTTGACGCTGGCTTCTTCGCTCTCGACTCGTTTGACCGTATGTTTTTAGCTTCTTTTTCGGCAGCCTTGTCGATAGACTTGCGTTTGTCCACAAGTTTCTTATTCAAAGGGACATCGTCATCTGAATCTTCGGCAACGGCCGTCTCATCGGCAGCTGGAGGGAGCCTTTTCCTAGCCTTGATGGGAACATCTGAGTCGGAGTCTTCTAGGATGGTTTTTTTATGTCGCTTTGTCTAGCACCCAGTTAGTGCCCGAGGCCGCAGATTCAAATTGAGTCGAGCAAGACCTACAGATCGTCCACCATCGCTGTCTGATTCGTGGTAATTGACATTGCCAACGGAAGACCGCGATTTCCGCTTGCCATTTCCGTTTACAAGAGGAGCATCATCGTCGATAGGACCGTTTCGGATCGATAATGGAGCAGGCCTCATCTGAGAATCGGAGTCGATGTCCATGGCGCCGTCTTCGGACCCCGAGATCTTTTCGGCAGATACTAAAGAGGGAAAAAGGAAGAGTTAATGAATGTTTTTTTCTCCTATAAAACAGATGCAGGTATTGCGTTTAACCGAGTCAATGCATGAGGGCCGTGACCTAGAATACGAGGACATTACATTGAGAGCGAACCCAAGCAGCATGGGGGTTTTAATGTCTAAATGAGGAAAAGAATTGTTGAATACTTACAATGGCCATTGGCACGCGCTAGAGGCATATCATCATCTGACGACATGATGGGCGCGTGAAAAGGTCTTTGATAAAGTGGATGACGTGGTTGTAAGATATTAGGTTGGATGGGAGGAGTGTAATGACAAATTCCAGTCGTCCGTCCGAGGCACAAGACAGTTGCGAGGTGTGTTGGGAAGAGGCGCCCGAGTCGGCTGGAGAAATGCCGGGCTATGAATGAAGGCACAGTCGGCAGAATATTGCGAAGGGTGGTTTACACCGTAGTGCACCACCCCAATCTATAGAGCTGGAAGATGGCAGACAATCTAAAGAAAAATGGAAGAGCGGAAGGGGAGTCCGAGGGGGGAGAAGGAAAATAAGAAGGGAGCAGGTGTGAGATTTGGAAAGGGAAAAAAAAAAGCAGCAGGTGGGCAGGCTTGGTGAAGTATATGGAGGCGAGCAAGGTCTTGAAGGCTTCACAAGTCAAGACTCAGTCTGGACTGGCCCACAAGCCATACTAGAAGGTAGTGTGCACTGTAGGTACCTAGGTATGTATGTACACTACTACTGTGCCTAAAGTAGCTACAACTGCAAAGGACCGGAGCAGGCGCTATTGGCTGGGTGATGTTTAGTAGTGGAGATGACTGGGAGCAATTAAAGAATGCCACAGTTGTCACGCAGCCTGTCACCTGGCTGTTGAGCTGGGAACTGCTGGGGAGGCAACGATTAAAAGTCGGTGCCAGCTGGTAGTCGTCGTAGGTAGGCTCTGTGCTCTGTGCTCTGTGCTCTGTGCTCTGTGCATGAGCAGACTCATGAGTACGGGTGCAGGTGCAAGTTGAGTGGGGACACTGGGTTAGGGAGGGAAGGACTCGAGATGACAGGAATACCCTACCTCTACCTACCTAGGTGTACCTACTAAGTAAGCTTGTAGTTTGTACCTAAGTAGGTGCGCGCGTAGATGCGCGGAGGTGCGTGGTATTATACGTAAATGAAGTTTAGACAGGGATGTGGAGGATTGAATACACGCTAGACTGCCTAGGTTAGGCACCTTATCTTGGGCTGGGTTGGCTGGCTGGCTCCGAGAGTCTAGGGAAGGTTTTTTTTTTTTTTTCTTTCTTACTACCTAGTAATTAGCGCTCACTGGTCGAGTGTCTGGTTGCAATAGAAGGCAGTATCTTATCCTTTTTTGGTAGGCATTTTTGAGATCATATGATTCGAATGGGCTGCAGATTGCAAATTCCTGTAGGTACCTGTGTGAACCTACCCAAGAATTTACATCTTACATTTCCCAGGCATCCGCCCAGTACTGTCCGAGGTCTGTACCTACCTCCTAGGTAATGCAGCATACCTAGATAAACGGGTAGTCGCGATAAGTTAATAACTCGTTACCTATACCTACCTAGGTAGGTAGGTGCTACCTAAGGCTTAAGCCTAGCTACAGTGTAAAGCCTGGTAAAGGCCCAGCGGCGCAGCGGCGGACACCTAGAAGAGTGTCTCCACCGTAACCCGACAATTTGCCGTTGTCCGGAAAGATTGGTTAGACCAGAAAGTTAGCAGCAAGCAAGAAGCAACCAGCTTTGCAGAGGAAAGATACCAAACCTCTCAACTAAGAACGGTGTTTTAGACCAAACAGTCAGTCAATTGATTGCGTAGCGCCTCGCAATCAAGGAGTCATTGGTGTTTGAGGCTCATTCTACATTCATTCGGTCCTTTTCAATATGCTTTCGAGAGTAGCTCGACCGGCTCTCAGAGCTGGCTCTGCAGCTGCGGCTATTCCTGCTCGGTACGTATCGGAGACTTATGATGCGTTTGTTGCGAGGCCCCTGGATGAGGCAATTCGCCGACCGCCATCAATATGGCCTCACCCCGCCCGATATTTATGCTTGCGACAAAGTGCATCATATTCTGATTACTCTGTTTCCACAGCACCGCACAAAATGCCGCTACCTATGCCACCCTGCGAGAGATCGAAGGCCGTCTGAAGTCGATTCGCAACATCGAGAAGATCACCAATACCATGAAGATCGTTGCCTCCACCAAGCTAAACCGTGCCCAAAGGGCCATGAACGAGTCCCGCACTTACGGTGAGACCTCTCAGGAGGTCTTCGAGTCCGCCGAGACAAAACCGCTCGAGGCCGAGGGCCAGAAGACTTTATATATCGTCTGCAGCTCCGACAAGGGTCTATGTGGTGGTATTCACTCCGGTCTCTCACGTTTTATGCGCCGCCAGCTTGGCCCCGACGCCCAACCTGCCGATCTAGTTCTTATCGGCGAGAAGTCCCGTGCCCAGCTCAGCCGAACTAACGCCAAGAGCATCGCCCTGACCTTCGCTGGCGTTGGCAAGGACGTCCCAACATTCGCTGATGCCCAGGCTATTGCCGACCAAGTTGTCCAGCTCCCTACCGAGTATTCTGATATCAAGATCGTGTACAACAAGTTCATCAACGCCACGGCCTACGAAGCTACCATTGTTGAGGCCTTCTCCGAGGAGGCTATTGCTAACTCTCCTAACTTCTCGGCTTTCGAGGTTGACGAGGAGCTTCTCCCCAATCTGCGGGAGTACGCCCTTGCCAACTCTCTTTACTGGGCGCTAGCTGAGGGTCACGCCTGCGAGATCGCGGCTCGTCGAAATGCTATGGATGTACGTGATAGTTCTCGCCCAATCTTATCTATTCCATGATTTGTTCATCTATACTAACTCAAATGCAGAATGCCTCCAAGAACGCTGGTGAGATGATCAGCAAGTACCAGATCCTGTTTAACCGAACCCGTCAAGCCGTCATTACCGGCGAACTGGTCGAGATTATCACTGGTGCTACTGCCTCAGCAGACATGTAAAGCGGTTCATCTATAGACGAGTGGGAAAACCCATGGGGAAAGGGGGCCGCATGGTGATCTATCAATCACATATTTCCTTTGTATCAAAGTTACCCTATGCCAGCCCCCTGTGTACCAAAGCCTCAATAAATAAGATCTATAACTTCCATTGCTGTGTTTATATTGATCTATATTTATCAACCATCAGGGGATTATCTTATTATCTTCCGAGGATCCCCACTGCGTATCCCCTTATCCTCTCGGAGAGTTATCGTGATCGAGTAGCCGACGATTTTTGGCGTTTCGCAAACAATGGATGACTGGTATATAGGAATATAGAGTATGAAGGGGCCAAGCTAAGTCCCTGAAACTTGATTACTCAAAGTTGAACACAAGCCCACAATCTACGTTTGGTTTATGTGAACTCTATAACGGCCGTTCACATCATCCCAGTAGCATTAGAGAACATGAAAGCTTCACCAACAATTCAGATGAACATCCGCTCCTTGCTCCCGTGAATCATCCAAGGTCTACTAGCAAGCGGATAGGAGCGAATTTAATGTCTTGGATATTATTTACTTCTCAATGGTTACATAGGAGATTGCTTGTGCAACTCTGAACACCGGGCAATGCAAAACCGTAATGTTCGAAGTTACACATAGATCTCTCTCTCTCTCTCTATCTGTAGAACCGAGTGCGTCAAATGGCGCTAGACGTAATTTGCGTGGCAGTTTTCTCTCTGAAGCTCCCGTAAGGGCCCCCCGTAAAGTCACCACTCCTAAATATTACGTGCTGTTGCTGGGCCTTCCATCCCCTTCCCCCTTTAAAAGATGCCTCTTATAAACCGCCAACCCTGGTATGTTAAGTTGGCCTGATTCTATGAAAGCCCTTCGAAGCAAAGGCGCTTACAAAATATTGACCAATAGATCTAAGTGTATACATATGCTCACGCCGTGATGTTAAGAAAGGGGCAGTATGAAGGAACATATTACAGTGCTCTCGCTTCTTAAGACCTGGTGGCCTTACCCAATATGATCGAGCAACGACATATAGGCTCCTTAACGGTTATAGAGGTATAACTTTAACCTTTGGTTTTTCTTCCCCTTCTTCTAATATTGGGAAATGCCGTGGGTGCGGTGTCATGTGAATTGAGCCATTTCCCACCTTCATAGCCCCTTTCCACACTATACAAGGAACCAACCAAAGGCTAACTTCTTGCCTATTCACCTCATTAGACTACATGCTAAGGGTTTTTGGGGCTCATATATGGCGGTGGCTTTCTATTTTTCTCTAGGTAGCTATTAAGTTAATCATCATAGTGATATTATACAATGACGGAAAATATGCTCACCCACACACTCATCTTATAAATTGCATTTACTTGCACTAGGTGCTATTTTATGTACATTCAAGTATAATTAGACCCGACGAACCATGGCCCGTCTATCAAGCGCCCTACCACCCGTCGGGTCTCGAATCCGCCACCCCTCTCAGGACTTCCTTATTTGCCGTAAGGTAGGTTTGTAGGGTAAGTGAAGCGGTGGGCTTTGGAGACAGGGTTTCGGCTGATAAAAACAACGCAAAATAGAATGGTAGGATATAAGCAATATAATAGAGCATAAAAGGGGTCGGTACCCATAAACTCCCTCTCGCAATTGAATAGTGATGCATCCAGTACTATTCATCGGACCTATGCAGATGCAAATAAGTTCGGACAGCTTTGTACGCCTTTGTGCACCAATAAAGAGGGCCTCGAGGCCCAAGCAAAGCAATCAATACGCCCGTGTAAATGCCATCCCGAAGCTGTGCTAGATGAATGTTTCCTCTAGACACCACCAGTGTAGCTAAGGAGACAAGATAGGAAAGTCCCACGAAAGTTATGTGGGCAGAAGGGGTTTTAGGCGTGATATGTGACGAATAAATCAGATAGCCGGGAATTGGAGGCTGAACCTTATTGTTCCATCGGAACATCACTGTCTTCGCTTTCTGCATAGCTATTCACCTTGGCACGTCTTCTTTCTCGTCCACTCTCCGTCTCATCCTCGCCCGGAATCAGCTTGTGGTTCTTTTCATATTCTGCTCTTACTTCTAGATATCGGCGATCCCAATCGTTAGCTTGTTCTGCCCACACCCTAACCGCCGCATTATGGTTTCTCTTCTGCTCAGCGGCTTGCTCTTCAAAAGGCTTCCGCTCTTCGAGAGTCGCCTCTTTCCACATCTTACTCGCCATTACGCGGACTTCATTCGGAGACGGCTTTCCTTTTCCAGCACGTCGACCTTCTTGGCATTTCCCACGTGCAACTTCGTAGTTTACTTTACTGTAAAGAAAGTAGGCGTTGCTCGCAACTTTTGGTGGCCGCCATGGGCGCTCGCCAATCTGCGAGACAGTATGTTGCCAGAGGGCAAGCTCGTAGGCATCAATTCGAGCTTGCTTAGCAGCCTTAGGCGATAAACCCTCTTCTGGCTCTTTACGTTTTAAAGACGTCGACTCTTTTGGTAAAATAAGTGGACTTGGTACTTGGATAGGCCCAAGCATGGTGCCAAGTACCTCTGATGCTACGCGTAATCCAGAAAGATATGCACCGTGCACGGTTGCAGGGTGTGTGTTAGATGTGTGCTCTCCTGCGAAGAACAAATTTCCAACTGGCTTGGCCATAGTCTGATAATCATCAATATGCATGGCTGGGCCAGCAGATGAATAGGAACCACGTGCAAACCTATCTGAACCCCATCGCGTGATAATAGAGTGTACAGGCTGAGGGACTTTAGCACCGAAGACACGGCGCAAGACCTCTGTTGCTTCCGCAACGAGTTCATCATTTTTGGAATGCTCAGTGTCAAAACCCGCATCTCCCGCCATAAGAGCAAGAAGCACAGGGATCCCACTTGTATTTGAGACGTTGAACCACTGAAAGCAACGGCCACGCTGAGAAGCATATTCACTTTGTTTAAGGCTATGGCGAGAAAGAGGTGCTCGCAAGCAGCCAAAGATGTCCGCGTCTGTATCCCAGAAGGCATGGTCGTAAACAAGGATGATTTTGTTTAATATGCCAAACCCCAGGCGACCAATAGCTTCTGTCTTTTCTGTAGGAAGAGAAGGCTGAAACTCGACGCTTCCATGTTTTAAGACACCTAGTGGAATAGTTGAAACGATATAGTCGGCTTCAATTACTGAGCCATCCTCACATTCGATACGGGTACCGGCCGTACCTTCGGGATCGTATGTAATCTTTTTGACGGCTGTGTCTTTTCGAATATCAAGACGTGATGGCGCGATGGCGAGACCAAGAGGAACATTTTGAAAGCCACCAGCTACCATGGTATGCTTGCCTTCCCATTCATTACCTGCATCAAGATCCCAGCCTCCGATGCTAAGCTGGTGATAATTTGTTGCATTACTATATTCGAGATTGGCAACATGCCAATTCATGAGTCTGAGATCTTGTGCTGTCAGGTCTACCAAATTTTTGTATTGGGTAATTGCCTCATCCACCACAGACCCAAGAGTAGCGGTTGTCGCTTTGGCGGCAGTGTTTAGCTCCAAGTCATTATCTTCGGTGATGCCCTCCTTCAACGTCCATCCCATTAATCGCGCTTTGTATGCTGCCTTAAAAGCAGCCGGCGTGCCTGGTTCGACGTGGGCCCGTCCGGTCGCGCGATCTGTAGAAACAGGTACTAAACTGACTTGTGGTCCTAGGCTTTGTTTTGAAATTGGCGGTGCTTGCGGAAGGGCTGCCGTGGCTTCTTCCACATCAGCAATCGACTTGTGACCTTCTGATGCACTGTCACGACCCTCATCTATTAGATCTTTGTTACCTTCGATGAGCTTGGACGGCTCGTTCTTGAACTTGTAATCCGAAACTCGTTCTAAGCAATCGTTGAAAAGTTTCTCAACCATCCGATCTCTTTCTTCGTCCACTGCCTTGCCATTTGTATCGTAAAGAATAGCGTCAGGCCTCAAAGCATGATAAGGCAGAGCCATCTGTCCACGCACTAGTACATTCAAAGGATTTCCTCGCTCGAACCCCGTGATGATCATTCCACCACATTCGACGCTGTGGCGGTGGCCTCGGAATCCTATCATACGAGGGCTTTTGTTGCTGTCAAGCGCGCGCGAATAAACACGCCCGCCAAGGCGATTTCGGCCCTCAAGGACAATAACCCGAGGAGGTTCTTGTTCCATATCATAGAATTCGTTCGCATACTGCTTGAACAAACTATCAAGCTGTCTAGCGCAACCAAGCCCACTCATTCCAGCGCCGATAACAGCAACTGCTTTTCCGCGTCCGAGTGGTTTCGTCTCCTTAGGACGCTTTCCACTAATCGGCACTTCGGCAGCGCCGAAGTTAATGTGTCCCGAACGGACTAGCCAGTCGTAGCACACACTAGCAACACAATACCATCTTTGATCTTTAGCACATCCCACGGCCTCCTCGCGCGAGACACCTATACGAGGGTTATTGATCCATAGGCGAAGAATCCCGTTACGGATATTCAGATACGTAGTCACCTGAGCGTGGCTGATATGCTCTCTAAGTATGTTGTACTCATCCGGATGTAATGCATATGGGTTTAATCTTGATGATTCAGCCGCTGCAATGCACTGATGGGCGTAATCTTGCAGGGCGATATCAGTCGGTATCGATACGCGCGGTCGGACGTCAAATGACTGTCGTCTTGTGGAGGGAGTAGTAAAGGTCGCAGGTGTTGCTACTACTTCCTTCACTTGCCCCAGGTCAATTGGCGTGGTCGCCTTACTAGAGAATGGTATCGACGAAGGAGGCGAAGACGGATCTGAATTGTCAGACAAGAGCGATGTTGACGACTCAAATGAGTCCCCCATATTTCCTTGACTAGCGCATGGACGAGGGTTCTCGACTTGTGCCTCATTATGAAAACCCCTAATACTAGTTTTAGATTTTGTATGGGTGAGCGGGTAGCTCATTTAGACGTATGAGAGACTTACGTAGTTCTCCCCGGCATATCCGATGCCGGTGTAGAAGCATTGGCTCCCATATCTACGTCCTCCACTTTGACAACGATCTCAGATGCTGGCCTTGACATTTCTCTCGACGGGGAAATGCGGTTATTGTGAGAGTCAGGGTTATTGTTGAGGAACATTGAGGATATGGCGGGGATGTCATCTGCTAATTCTGACTTTGCTGCCAAGTTTAGATACAACTCTTCAGATGGCATCAATGGACCAGTCCTTTCCTCTGCTAAGAGCCCCTGGAGGGTTGTCATAACTCGTGAGATCACGTTTCGGCGGACTTGGGATTTAGCATCGATATAGGTATATGAAGGGAGGTCGTCCGATTTTCGCGGGGTGCGGAGCCTTTCCGTGGGCCAAGCAGCCTCCCATTGAATAAGACGCCGAAATCTATCTCAGTCTATTCAACGATGTCACTGGGACATGTCTATCGACTAGGGGGATAGTAGATCTGTTGATGAAAGTTAATTGCTTGAGAGAAAGAATAGGCCCTCCGAATGTGAGAATTATGGATAGAGCGGCGAAATCATCGAACCATCATCATCCAAGTCAAGGGGCCGGGTTTATACCGTACCTTGCACGGAGTGTGTACTGTACAGTACTCGACTCGTCAACTAATTAGATCCAAATCTGCGAGGACTTTTAGAACGATGCGAATGGATCAAGTGACCCGTAACACAAAAAACGATGGTGGGATCGGCAACATGAAGGATATGCCCTCTCAGCACTATAAGCCTACTCAATTAAGAGGAGGCTTCCAGTTGGCATAGGCGCTTAGGTACGTATGTATGTGGTTGATTTAACTTGAATCGGCAAAAGAATGCACTCAAGAGTCAAGACCTGCTAGATCACTTCTAATCCGCTAATGCTAACTTCTATTTATCAGATTGGGTAAGGGTAAGGGTAAGGGGCGCTCCGTGCTCCGTGCCACGTGACATAGATACATACTACTAGTACCTACCTACCTACATGTAAGGTAGATTATACCTAGGTACTAGAGCTGATAGCGAGCACTGACCCGCAACATCCGACATATACTGTGCGGTCCAACCACCATGGTTCGTTCGTTCGTTCACGTAACTATCGCGACCCATACTACCTAGGTACTACTAGATGCGTCACAACTTTGACCAGCTCAGTCGCAAGTACACTATCAATTTCGTTTTATAATGAGCATTGATATCGGGGTATTTGCGAGTACATATTTCGGAAGTCGGCATCCCCACCAATTATTTCCCCGCATAAGCTCACACAACATCATCGTTACGGTTGATTATGGCCATGCTCACCCAAGGCATAGAATCACCCAGATTAGCGACATAGTCAGCCGTTCCCAGGGTCAGCCCCGACCTCCGGTTCTAGTGGTAGTGAAAAGCTCTCAAGAGGTCTCAAAAGATCTGTTCAGGTAGAGACTACAGGCTGCGGCCCATCCTGTGCAAATGAACCCTTTTCGATTCCTGCTTCCATCATCTTATTCCCGCTAATAATCGATGTTGTACAGATAACAATATTCCTTCGTGCTGTGCCGCATAAGTTAGCAATATCTGCCCCGCGGCAAGGTGTGTAGAGAAACAGGGGAAACAGGGGCACGGAGTTGACTACCTTCTTCCTTCTTCGCGATGAATCTCAGGGCCGCAATTTCCGTGAAAGTGATACCACCCACGAACACCACAAACACGGTCTTCTTATCACCACCTCCAGATAAGAGTGCCCTGGCTTTAACTGCCTTGTCCTCGCCCTTCTGGATGTCGTCGAAGGCTGGGCCACGTGCGTGTTTCACAACGTCGTCAAAACCTCGCCAGCCTTGCGCGCCGCTTCCAGCCACTGTGCCCGCACCAGCAACGCTACCGCGGGTGATAGAAAGGAGGTATTGCTTCTGTAGGACACACTGGACTAGGCGGATGGAAAGCGGTGCATACCCACTGTATACGTAAGCAATATCGTCTGGATCGTGCTCGTTTACCTCATCTACAATAAGCCGGAGCTGCTTCCGGAGATAAGTATAGTTTGTTTTCGTTCCTGTTGCAGTGCCCGCGCCCGGCATAGGAATCATATTAGCCATTGGCGAGCTTCGTGACAGGAAAAGCTGTAGCTTCTCTAGATTATGTAAAGTTATCAAATGTTGATACCCATAACCCTCGAGCACCAAACGTCGAAAGTGATCAAAATCTTTTGATTTGATGCCACCCGATACGCAGGAGTATACGCACAGAAGCCGAAGAACTTCAGCGAGCGATGTATCCCTTGCAATCAACTCCTCGATCGCGTCATGCTGTGAGCTTGGGTCTGCACCAGCTGCAAGATTTTGTTGAGCTTCCAGCAGCCGGCTGAACTGATCGGTTCGGGTGTGTTTCATGATGTCCTCCGCTAAACCTGTGTGGATCTTTAGGCTCTGATGCTCTGCCTGATAGCTCGGCAGTTTTTTTACAAAGTCTTTGAGTTCCGCCGTTGTTTTCGATCCATGCCGGCTCTCGTAATCGCTTTGTAACCGTCGTGCCACTTTATTCAGCAAAGTGCCGACAATAGCGAAGTTAGTGTCCCGAAGCCCATCGTAGAGCTTATCGGATGAGTCGAGCTGAATCTTTCGTTTTCTAGAAGCTGGGCTGAGGTTCGGAGCTGTTGACGCGCTCTGAGAGGGTGGTTGCGGCGGAGCCCCAACAATAGTTGAGTCTACATCGGCCTGATTATTCTGAATTCCCCAGACTTCATCAATTAAACCCTCATATGTTAGTTGCGTAAGTAGGGGCGTAACGAAGTCCACCTCACGGTCAATAATAACTACACTTTCAATTGAGGTGCTCGGTGCGAGCCCAGTTTTATTCGCTTCGTTAGTAGTTTCCCCGGCAAGAAGTTCTTGTCGCATTCGTGTCAACAGTTCTGCCACCCGTTTCGCGTGGTCCCCTTTTCCGACGACCCGAGGAAATAAACCATGTTTTGATTGTATCCCCATCAGCGCTTTCGCCATGAGGAATGCCGGTGTTGTATCTTTGGAGAGGTAAAGGTCCCGAAAGGAATCATCGAGTTCGAGGGATAATACGTCACGCTCAAGCGGGAAGAAAAAGATTGGCAGTTCTGATATATTCACGTCCCCGAGAACCCCAGCTTCTTCTAGTAGCTTATCGGACACGAGGGTTCGCCGAGGGACCCAAAAGATGTGGAATTCGTGGCCAATCTGGCTCTCACGCTGTAGTCGTTTGATCTGGTCTTAATAGGGAATATTAGCACCCATACAATGGCGTCCCAAAAATGAGATGAGCGAAGGAGACGCTATAGGGTGTGCTACATTGAGTCGATTGATCTTGGGCCATACTGACTAGCAACACGGAGTGGCAAATTACATCCATGAAGCCTACTGAAAGCCCGTACTGTAGTATCGTCCTCGGAAACTTAAACGAAGGGATTGCAACCCTGGGAAAAGGACTCACCGGCTATAGCTTGAGCGTGGCGAGCACACTCGCCTCGTGCCATGAAGACGACATTGCGTTGACTAGTATCGGCATTGTCATTTTCTAGAAAGAAAAACTTATCAACACCATAGTCGTGCAAGGTAGAGACTTTGACAATGACGCCAACCGGGCCGGCGAGGCTACGCTCAATGACAAGATTCTTCTTGCCGCGGACCTGCCATCAAGATTGGTGAGCATACAGTGTACGGTCGAGGTTACCTCCGGGGCACCCTTACTTACGCCCTCTAAAAGATGAAATAGGTCCTTGCGAGCCTTGTCCCTTATGTGTTCAGTGTCGAACCCCGCATGAGGAGCCATTGTGAGCTCTTCATGAGGGGTGCTGCTTGTATTTCTGGAAGCCGAGGAATACACCCAACCTTGAAGCTGCCGGAGAGCTAATCGTTTGATCAAACAGGTAAAGGCAACAGTGCTCTGGGCCTTAGGTGCCGGAGGTCCCTACAGTGGGACCCTCCACTTTCGGCTAGACGGAGTGGATTGACTCCGACGTCATTTGAGCGAGTTGACTAGGTTAGAGCCTAGGTTTAGGTACACTCAGGATCTGCCTAGGTACCTTTTGACCTAATCCAATAATAAATCATTCAGAATCATTAGAGCCTCCAACAGGCACTTAGCACTACCACAAAAAACATCTTAGATGTGAGGTTGCGTCACCGTAAAGGATCCTCGTTTATTTTAGATCATTGTATTATCGTTTACAAAGCTAAGGGCCTTACAAATGGGCGTAATTTGATAAGTTGAAACTTTACATTTAATAACGCTGTAGTTCCCTTCGTTTGGTAGGCTCTCGATATTTCCCTCCCACACCACAAGTCTCGCCTCATGCAAGGTAGAGGTTATGAGCCACCCTCAAGGCCCATGCTACCCTACGATCTCCCGGATTCCAAGCAGAGACACTACTGTCGCTGGGTAGATCGTAAAACTGAAAAGGGTCATCAATGATGCTTGACCTTCTTTAGATGCCAATGCCTATGCCTCATAATGGAATAATGACATATGCGTGCGTCCTTTGTAGCGCGTAATGCCAGATTTGAAGACACTATGACTCATGATGCAATCTGCATGCGAAACTGACGCGCACGCAAAAAAATAAAAATAAAAAAAATAAAAAAACTGTGCTCTCCTTTCATACCGTATTATCATGGTAATAGAAGGCGATGTCCCTCGGTCGCTGGCGGTTACCACGCACAAATTCCTCGTCGCCAGGGGGGCGCTCGTTCTTGGTGTTACCCGTCAACATGCTCTGGATGCTCATACAGACGCTCTCGACGCTCTGCACTGGGCTCCAGCCCTGAGAGCCAAGAAGGTCCAAGCATATGATACCATTCGAATAAATGTGAGGGTGCATTGGTATTGGTCTATTATCTAGCTTGACAAAAGTGACCTCAGGTGCCTCTATTTTGGAACCACGTATTAGTTAGATACCCTACATCTGCGTGTAGCGTAGAGAGTGTGGGCGTACCAATAGGATAGCTATTGCTAAACTTGAATTTTAGGCGGTAGGTCTGCCCTGCGTATAACGGGTTCTGGTCTAATACCTGGATATCAAGAAACCACTCTTCAAGGTTGTCAGCAGACACCAGAGTTATTCCTGGCGGGAGGCTGTTCGTGATCTAGAATATAGGGAATACCAAGTCAGTGATGATACTATAGTAGCATAATCAGTTCTACAGTAGAGTGTTGCTAGAACATGCCTTGGTCAGCTCCTTGCCTAGCCTTTTAGGTCCAAGCCCAGCCATTGTTTGCGATAAAATCGAACACGAGCCCTACAAATATGCGACAGCAGTATGTCCGCAAACAAAGGTATCTGCGTGGCTCTGTACTCCACGTTGACAGAGATACACTTGAACCGGGGCTCAGACTTCGCAGTGATAGAAGCAAGCGCCTATAAGAAGCACAAGTATATGCGGTCAAGATCCATGTATGGATACGTTGAGGTGTTGAACTGGGTACCAAGTGAGTCAGGGCAAAGGTGGTTCACGTGGGCAAACAGAAGTGATGGAAATGGGATGTGTGTTGGAACTGCACACAGAGTGAGGGGCTCATCCAGGCGTATTTGTTAGGTAAAACAGGTTGTCATTAGACTACCTAGGGTATGGCCGTATGAGGTGTGATACCAACTGCAGCAGCAGCGAGGGACGAAAATGTTAGAGGTAGACTGCAAGATGCACAGGTAGTTGATCATCCCCGCGCTGAGGGGAGCTATACCTACCTCCAGCTTGCAACTATCGATAAGGTAGGTAAGTAGACATAGTTAGGTTAGGTACTCAGTACGGTACCTGGTAGAGGATGAGGATAGGTACCCCGCACAGCTAGCCTACAGGTTCTAATTCGATAGGTAGGCGTACCTAGGTAGCTCAGGTACGTATGTCCGGGGGGCTTCAGGTAACAATATCAAATAACTTCGAAGGCAGAAAGGTTGGAAGACGTACATATTTAAAGTTGGTTAGTACACACTAAATGACTACCAGCTTATGTAGGTACCTAGGTAGGTAGGTAGCTTAAGTACATAACTAAGATGTCCAATATTCCTAGGCCTAGCAGATATAATTGACAGATGGACTACTTGCCCCCAGTGAGTACCGGATCCAGCAACAAAAGATAAATGTGAACCTACCTACTACCTCTACCTACATGTAGGTAGGTACCCAGTGGTAGCTAATGGAAAGGGAGGCATGGGTTGAAGACTTGCTCGGCACAGATTACAACCATGCCTGTCGAGTTAACGGGCGGGTATAGCCCACCTATATGTAAGTTCCTTTCACATGCTTTGCATATAGGGAGCAAGAGCAATGGTCGAAATAAAAGGAGGTATGTGTGAAGTACCCAAACTTCTCATAGCCCTACCTAGCTCTCCCTTTTGTAGAATATATGTTGTATATATTTGAAGGAGGTGAGAGTCAAGACACCGCGTCACACAGTTCACGCTTTATATTTTCCGTCTCGTCCTCTCGCACACTATCTTTCTCGAAATTGCTGAGAGGCAGCTGGAGATGAATGAGGGAGCCCACTGTATTGGGCTAATTGCTACCTATTGTAGCAAGGATGCCGATGGTCTTGGCAATCATGTATTTTGTTGTAGATGAGATGGAGAGCTCATACTGTGACTACTGTGTACGGAAGGCTACTTATAGTGGGACCTAACCCTGTGGGTCAGGTGGCAACAGGTGACAAGGTGCCCCCCTACAAAAATGACGATGCCCTCATCGTCTTGTTACTAAATACAGTGATTAGTGCGATAAGTCCTGTTGTTCCAAACCATTTAAGCCTTCGTTGCGGGTTGTCTTCGTCTATAGTCTGCTATGAGCTCTCCTGCTTCGTCTCCGAGCTACCTAGGCAGGCTTGGCGGAAGCGTTGTACCGCACCTGGGGGGGGCACTGTATAGCCACCACCGGTATTCAGCCAATGGTTGAATTTGGGCAACTTCAGGAGCCACCGGTAAGGGTCGATAGACTGCCCCACATCGCGGCTGAGCTGTCTGTTACTACCCCACTACTATTAATCGTGTTCCCTCTCGCTGTTGACGAGGCTTTCTTCTAGGTACTATGCTGTGCCGGAGTGCCGTGGTGCCTGTTGTGCCTGTTCGGTGCCGCCAGGTGCGGATGCAACAGGGAAAATACCTGCCCCGTTGCCGTTCAGCCTTGCAAGAAAGGGAGGGACAGAGGGCTTTCTTTGTTGATAAAAGCAACTATTGAACCAACTCCTTAATGTCAAATCTTGTCCATCTCTCTTGTCCTTCATTCTCTTATACCTTACCTATATCTTTGTCAAACAAAGTAAAGTCGTATATATCCTTTGTGCTAGACAACAACGGGAATCTGAATAAGCATTCTTTATACCAAGCTACCTCTATTGTCTACTTTGGGTAACTTTAGGTATGGTACATTGGGTGCTGAAAAGACAGGTACGTACCCGAAAGAGACCCAGGCCCAGGAACCCCTCCCCCTCCTTCAAGGTGTCCCACCAGTTGATCTACCTATACCTTACCTTACGTACCACCTCTCCTTATTCCTCCTGATAAACCAGATACTGAGGGGCTTACACCTCAGCACTCATACTAGTCCATCTCCTAGTCCATCTCCTAGGCAGCTAATAATAGCAAGCGCATCAACAGTATATCATATAGGCTTAAACAACATCTCTACGCCTCCTCATTTCGACTACGATCACCGGCACCCCGACTTTCGACGAAACCTGAACACAGTCACCCCATCTCGATCTCCTCGACTTCTCCCCGATTACTCGACGCGTTACACTACGCGCACCTTTACCTCCTCCCGTGCCACCCTCCGTCTTCACACTGCGCTGGAGCGCATCGCACGCCGCCATGAGCTGTAGGTCGAGTCCCCGTCATCTTCTTAGCCATTTTCTTAGCCTCCAAGACGAGTCCTATTGACCTGATTGTCGCAATATTCCACTGCCGCGACTCCAAGCACTATTTCTCATGATATCGATGTTTTCTTCAAGCACCACTAATAATTCTTCAAAGTAGTAAATATGTTCAATCGCCTTCAAGGCCAACCTGAGAGCTACGAGAGGAAGGCAAAGTATAGGTTTGGTCGAACACTGGGTGCGGGCACCTACGGCATCGTTCGCGAAGCAGACAGCCCCAACGGCAAAGTAGCAGTCAAGATCATCTTGAAGAGGAACGTCAAGGGGAATGAAGGCATGGTACTAGACGAACTCGACATGCTCCAGCGTCTTAAGCACCCACACATTGTCAAGTTTGTCGATTGGTTCGAGTCAAGGGTATGCCCTATCCCCCCGACTTGTTAGTATCATATCCCGCTAATTCACCATTGGTTTTTGTAGGACAAGTACTATATCGTGACCGAGCTTGCCACAGGTGGAGAATTGTTTGACCGTATTTGCGAGAAAGGGAAATTTACCGAGAAGGATGCCTCACAGACAATCAAGCAAGTCCTCGGGGCTGTTGACTATCTACACGGGAAAAATGTTGTCCATAGAGGTATAGTGCTTTTTCACCGCTATTTTACGAAGCGCATACAAATCTCACCCGTGTTGCAGACCTCAAGCCTGAGAATCTCTTGTACCAAACGAAAGACCCGCACTCCAACCTTATTCTAGCCGATTTCGGTATTGCAAAGATGCTGGACACGAAAGACGAGGTCCTCACAACCATGGCAGGGTCTTTCGGTTATGCTGCTCCAGAAGTGATGTTGAAAAAAGGTCATGGTAAACCCGTTGATATGTGGTCCATGGGAGTTATCACATACACCCTTTTATGCGGCTACTCGCCTTTTCGCTCGGAAAACCTCCAGGACTTGATCGACGAGTGTAGTAACGCAAATGTGGTGTTTCATGAACGCTACTGGAGGGACGTCAGTAACGACGCAAAGGACTTCATTCTGCGTCTCTTACGCCCAGACCCTGAAGATAGGTGGACGAGTTCGGTATGTTCTAACCAGATCCCGGACAATCAAGAGTAGTTTGGTACTAACTCGCCCGTTAGCAAGCACTCAAACACTCATGGCTCAGCGGTGAGAACGCTACCGAACACAACTTGCTGCCCGAGATCAAGGCCTATATGGCTAAGGCACGACTTCGTCGTGGTATCGAACTTGTGAAACTAGCAAATCGCATTGAAGCTCTCAAGATTCAAGAAGATGACCCCGAGAACCCTGATTTCCCAGATGAATCAGAGGCTGCGGCAAACGAAGCTCAGGATGCCAATTCCTCCCAGGTGGAACAGCCTACTGGGGGCAAAGGCAGACTGAGTCGTGCTGTGAAAGGTGCCATCTTTCGTGAAGTCGTACTAGCCAAGGTCAGAGAAATGAGAGAAAAGGAACAGACGGAGAAAGTCAAAGAAGAAGCGGAAAGAGAGGCACGGCGCAAAAGCTTCAATTCTTGATAAATTATTGCCTCGAAACGGTACAAGTTGGAGAGGATATCACAGTCTACACGGACTATACGATGAAACGATCTTCGGCCCGCAAAATACACCAATATGGATGTAACCCGTGGATTAAAGGTTAAGAGACGCCGAGGTTCTGAGAATTGGATGATCTTAGTTTCGGTGGTGGGTATAGTCACTACCAAGACAGTGCTTGGGACAGTGATATAGCGTGCGCTTTCATTGAGAACTGCCCTACTTATTATTTCTTATGATTCTCAACTGGTGGCCTTGCGTTTATCTTTAGGCGTTTGTAGGAGGTTCGCTGGTTCATTCAACCGGTGTATGTATTCCCCCAAGCCTTGAAATTTTGAAGCTTGTTGTCGAGAAGAGAGGAGCTTTGCCTATCGTAAACTATTGAAACAACCTGTACATTACAGTCCGACCCTCCTAAACGGACGGGGGAGCGGCTCGTCTTTTCTGGTATGATTGGTGATCATGCCACTATAGTAAAGGAATCGGATTGACACAAGCTAAGTTTATGTGTATGTGCTACTCGTAGGGTGTTGCTCTTCATTTCTTACTTACATAAAGCATTCAGATTTATTTGCCTCTCAGGATGTTTCTACCCGAGCCTCCCATGTTTCCCCTACGCGTATGTGTTAGTGTAGCTTTTATTATGCATTAGACTAGCAAATAAGCAATAGGTGCGGAACATGGGTGGCAGAGCAGACTCGTTATGTCACTGACTTACATCCCCTACCCAGTCCCCCCCTCAATGTTTTGATAATTATCGCCCTAAAAGCTCGCTCTTCCGTTTCACCTAGGTTCTCAGACTCGCGGAAACTAACAGTTTGAAGTTCATCATGCAGCAGACCACAGTGACATGCGGAACGCGTAAGTACGAAGAGTAATAAAGAAGGGGATAGAAGAACCAGTCCGGGTCTTTTTGTCGAGTTTATATAATATGTCCGACTAAGCTTTACGAGAAGCAGATACTTCCCTAAAACACTAGCCTGGGGGCTATAAAGCATGATGGAGAATTATATATATATATATTATCTATGCTTAAATTTGACTCATTCATGTTTTTATACTGTTAGTATTGCTACTACGTAAGGGTATCATTGCGTAGTAGCAGCTGTTTCCTCGTGCCGCGACGGTATTCCAACCTCTGCCCTTTCTTGTCGCCACCACCTCATATCCGCTTATCACCTTTCCCTTGAACTTGCCCGCAGGATTCACTAGGGATAAGAACGATTGACTTAGCAGCAAAGCTGAAGCTCCCCCAACACCTGCTCCCTGAGTGCCTCGTACCGCCGTCCGTCGAAGCGTTTCCTCTGCCATCCACTTGCGCGTAGGCGTTCGATTCGGTCCCGAAGGTTCTCCTCGTCGCATCTAGCAGATAGCGGCGATGGGAGAGTACTCGTTGGTGTGGCTGGGCTATGGGCATAGATGGGGGTACTACAACGCGCTCGACTAGGACTAGCCGAAGCCAAGCTGTAGCTTCGGAGACGGTGGAATTTGCCGGGAGCGTCATTTTGAATGTCGGTTTGGAGACGGAGGACCGGCCGCGATGAGTTATTCACCTGGCCTATGGGGCTGGGGGTAGATTGGTGTCGCACGTGGCTTGTTGTGTACGGGACATGGGGCTGCTGGATCTTAGGGAACATATCTAGTTCACTCGTTGGCTTTGTTGTTCTTGTTGGTGTTGGTGTGTCGTTTGGTGTAGTGAGTAGTTCGTCGACGGCGGCGCGATGGTGGCAGACTTGGCCCCTCAACGCTAAGAGCTGTTCGCGGAAACGGTTTAGAGTGCGTGTATGGAGGAAGGATTCAAGGTCGAAGGTGTGGTTACTAGGAGTACTACTTCTCTCGCGACTGTACTCTTGGGCGGCGGCGGTATTTCTGTTGGCTAATTGCAGTGTACTCAGTGTTGTTTTTCTAACCCCAGTTTTGCAGGTGGTTCTAGATTCGACTTCTGTAGCGATCATAATCTGACCGGGACTTGTTTTTTCTTCAATTGGGGATTTTATTATCGAGGTTGGGCTCTGTTTCTTCGGTAACATTGGAAAGGGGGCTTCTACTTCATGTGGTAAAATAAGAGCGTGCTCGTCCCAACCGAGCGTTGGACTGTCCGGACGGATATGCGGTTCCGGCTGGAATTCGAAAAATTCGGGTAAACTAGAAAAAGAAACCTTCTTCTTAGACTTCACGCGAATCAGCCTGGCCGGTTTCGCGGAAGCTTCGTCATCAAGAAAAAATATGCTCGTCCGTGGTGATGATAATGTACTGTTTGATTCCGGTGTCCTCGAGGCAGCCGAGAGGCCTGGGGAGCCTAGGCTTGTGGTCGAGGCCCACGAAAGCGACTTCGCCTTCTCGGCCACTTTCCATTCCTCGGCCACAATCAGGACCTCTGCTTCGGTGTAGTGCGCCTGTGCACTACATAGCAATTCAGCGCGGTAGGTGGAACATGTTGAAAGGGCCCGCGCACACCATTCGAAAGACGACGCCGCATAGAAGTGCAAATATATCAGATGTAGAGGTTCGATTGCTGATGTGTCTCTCAGGTTAACCAAAATCTCACAGCATTGTACTGAACATGATCGGTAATTGCGGGCGAAGTATTTCCGTTTCACCTCGTCGATGGTGTTTTTCCACTCCAAAGCGTTTGATGGGATTGGCACAAGAGTGGGAGGGGCTATTAGCGAGGCTTTCCTTAGTGATGGCAGTGACTGTTGTCGTCGGTGGCTTCGGTGCGCCGATGAAGATGGATATCGAAAAGACTCTGTGGATGAGGGCCTAATGCCTAGTCGGCTACCTGGTTCTATGCGTAATAGAGACGGCATCGGGCTCATTATTTACTCCAAATATAAAGTCGGTAGGTTACAATGGTCTAATAGTATCGGATGTCCGGATATTCATTCAGTCCGATCCGAAGTTCGTGGCGTAACGTGAATTCGAATGATGAACGATGCCTCGATGAAATGGGAGCAGTTTCGATTTAACTATTCCAATATGTTGGGCCGACACGTGAGCCAATCTTGAAATATCAAGGTACAATAGAATTCAGTATACGAGCCGCATATAATTACTACCGAGATATCGTCAATGTGAGTCAGGAAAGGTCTCGGATTTTTGTGATCTCGCGTTGACAAGACGAGTAGGCTGGCAAAACGCTCGACCGCACCAGATGGTTTATTATCATGGGACCGAGCAGTACTGCACACCTGACCCCATCTGCTTTGGAATTTAAGCTAGGAACGGGTCGGTGAGCCGCACTTGTATTGCAATCTTGAGCTTTGACTAAATAGAGCGTGAAAGCAGCTCGAGGGCGGGATCGAATGGGGTATGACGGGTATGATCGGTACAGTATCCTAGTATGCATGTACAATATTGCTACTGCGGCAGGAAAGGCGATTCCGTGCACACGGCAGTGATATTAAACGAAGGATGTGAAACGCTTGGTAGTGAAGGTGTAGGTGAATTAGGAATAGAGTCGGACTTTAGAGTTAGTTAGGTATGAAGACTGGAGTTTTGTGAAATCGTCTTTAGATCGCCATCATCTAAACGCCCTTCAATAAAACATAGGATATTTGAGTTAATCAAGGTTACTAGCGAGTTAAGTAGCAGCCTTTCGTACTATTGACCGGGATGGTTTATTCCCCCCCCTTTTAGTTATCATAACATCATTTGATCGAGCGAGCATGCCACGCTCGCTGGTCAACATATTTTGCAGACCTCTCACCGTGACCCCGAAGATATTCGATTCGAGGGGAGCTAAGTGTATTGGCTCTTGCATCCCGCCGTGATGAGTATGCGAGTATGAAACCGACCACCTCGATGAGGACTGAAGCTGCTGTGTGAAGTAGTGTTACCCACACATTTAATGTACCTATATACTAGTAGTATTATATCATCAAGTTAGTATCAACCCGCATAACTAATTTCTCTTCTCATTGGACGGCGAAGTACTAGATTCTTATTCGTACCGTACGAGGGCTATCCCTTGTGTAGCATTGCAGTAGCCGAGAGCTAGTGAAAATCATGAGGAACCTCTTTGCCGCCAAAACACATATTAAGTCTACTATAGTGTCCACAAATCCGCTCTGGAAGAGGACTGAGGACCTGCTCCATATTAGCTTTATACTATAGTAATGCAGGCCCCCAGAGAGCCGAACAAGACACAAGGCACGAGTTAATGGGGACCCCGACCACAAAGGGAAAAGCAAGCTAGTACGCCCGGAAAGGTACACGACGGTGGTGCTCTATGCTTCGAATAGCGAAGTCGAATCTAATTGTTTATATAGCTTTATCAAAGATAACGTACTATGAATGTCTCTTAGGGGCCTGACTGATCACTATAAACTACCATGGTCTTGAGTGTCTTCCCTATGGGCTCTCTCCCCGCGAATCGAATAACACGGCTCTTGCGTTGGAGGATAGATGGATGTGGTGCACAGACGCCAGTGAGCAGCTGACAGTTACGGGGTCGAGCCTACATGGTAACATAACGTCCAAATACGGAGTAGCAGTAGCGCGATTTAGGGGCAAGTCATCACCAGAGCCTCCACTTCGGGTCGGGGAGTCTACAATAAGCGGATGACCTTATATGTTCTCCCTTTTTGGCCCAGAAAGACAGGGCAGATAGATAGATAGCATGGTAACGATGGCAACCTGTTATGCCGCCCAGCCTCATGTTGTCTTCCGAAACCAGGGTTCACGTTGCATCACATTAGTGGGAACCAAAGACCAGATATGGCTGGTATACGGTCCGTGTGTTGCAGGGATACCCAACGTCTCTTTCCCTTTCTGTTTGGCAGAGAGGCGGGAATAGGGCTAGGTGATCCCCATCGCCATGTGCTATGCCATTCACCTTATGAGCTTGAAATTATAGCTATGCTTTTGTGACCTCTCCCCCCCCTGGGTTTAGGCACTAGACGGTGATTTCTCCTCTCATGTAAGTGCCCTGTACTCGTTACACTACTATGTATATCAGAGATATCGTATTCGTAAAGTATAAATTGGAGTCTGAGCTTCCGATTACAACAATCCTAGCTCCCGCTTCCTTGTTACTCGTACTTGAGCAGTCACTCGAGGGAGAAGTCTAGGGAAGAGAAGCTATTATCAAGGCTTGATGGAATATCTCTCGATAATATACTAACCACCACCTATTATCGGGACGGCTTTACAATGCCTGATATGAAGGAGAGCCGGGGGGCAATTGTCGTCCCTCAAGCCTTGCCCATAGCCTGACTGTCAGTTTCAGTATGGGGGGTGTAACGAATACTCATTGTTGTGCAAAGTGCCTCCACTAGCTATTCTAGGGTTTTCTGTTATATACACAACACCTTCCTTGCTCTGGAGGTATGATATCGAGCTTAGATTTTTGCTCGACCCCGGGGATGACTAGATGAAGGATTGCGATTACCTTCTTATTCGTCCACGATACATCTTGACGGACGTTTATTCTTGCCCCCGCGGCTTACATCGATGTGATTGAACCGAAGTAATAGATTGCTTTGCGTTTTGGTCGTTTACAACCTCAAGGCTGGGCTGAGGGATCTCGAGGGCACTTCATATATTCGCGCGGATTACCTGTTTTGAACTGTGGGGACTTGAAGGTGGACGTGAGTGGCTTTTCCAAGTTATAAATATTTGTAGTCTTATCTCGGCTACTTGGAACCCTCGAATCTTAAACGGAGCTGCTAGGTAAGGACCACTGAAATTCTTTCGGTTCAGTGTCCTACGGTGTTTCTATTGGTAGCACTTCCAAGTTTAATGCCACCAGCGGCTTACCGGATGGTGATTATTGGGGTTGATGAAGGGAAGATTCATATTTCGTTTACATCCGTACTTGTTCAAACCATGGCACATATGTTACGACTCAATGCGATTACGAGCGATATATAAACACCTATGAGCCCACGAGAACCTTCTAGCTACTTTAGACAAGTGAACTGCCTAGCTCTTGATGTTCAATACATTATTACGAGACCAGGCGTTCCTTAAAGGTCTGCCGAAACAGGAGCATTGTCTGTTGATGAAAGTGAATCATATGTTGTCGTGGTAAGACGAAAGATTTGACCTCCTTCTATTTCAACAAGGATAAAATTATTCTCACCGTGAGGCGTGTAGACTAATAAGTGTACGACGTGGGTTATGATCGATGAGGTAAACATGGCACTGACGAATGGAGGCTAGCTTTTTCCAACAAAGATATCTAGCCTTTAACAAGCAAATGGACGCCCGTAGTCATCTTGTATAGGAAGTATGTGGCAAGATTGTCCTAGGTGGTTTTGAGACAGACACTATATTATCTGAGGCTTATATAATTACGAGTCGCCTTTGGTTTACTACCTTGGTATCGTCTATAGCATTATCTTGCGGATAAATATCTATCGTAAGTGCCTCAAGGGTGATCGATGGCACCATTTTGGAGACACTTCGACGCGAGGGTGAGAGAGAGAGGCTGCTGTGCAAGCTTGGAGCGGAACATGTTGAACTCTTTTCATGCGAGATTAGTATTTTGCCCAGATAGACCCCATGCCATCATAATATTTTAATACGGCTGTTGTATTAACTTCGGTGTCTGTCTCTACCTGGGCTTCGTTGTCGAATGTCAAGATCGACAATTGTAACTGGGCAGGGATGAGGGATGACAGCGGCAGATCGCCAAAAGGAACGAAATACCCAACCTCCACTACACAGGTATAGTATATTTATATAACGTCATTGTCCTCACCACTTGCGGCGCAAAGGTCGTCTTTGGATTGGTATATCAAGGCAAATTGGAATTATAGGTTGTCTGATCACTCGGTAGGTACCTCTATAGGCCCACGTGTATATGTACATAATACATTTAGTGATAATACGGATCGAACGAATATGTATCTATCCGTAAAAGCAGCCTTGGGCAATACGCCTGCTGGGCGGCGGCAGGTACCTCCTCCACCTGAGGTACCTAACTTACCCAGTGCGGTTAGGTAGCAACCCGCATTTAGGCGTGGCATGCCTAGAAGGTACCTCGGTAGGTACTGTACATGCATCGCTCAGGTTCTTCCCACTGCCTTGCGTTGTCAGGCCTCAGGCCTCGTGCTGTACCGACCGTCCCTTGCCTTGTGTGTGGCCTGCCTTTGACCTTTTCTCTGCTCCGTTAATTCGTTCCACCTATTCGACCCTTCTTTTCATCTACCATACACACATCTTAACCATACCTCTCTCCCCCTCGTCGATCGCCAAACCAAGAACTTCTTATTGATAGATCGCGGTTACTTTGTGTTTCCGGCATTGGCCTGTTCCCTCGACTAGGATGCACAATTACCCGAGTCGCATCACAACCGCTTTTTTCTAGACAGGCTTGATCGACATCGTCAGATTTCCGTCACCCGCACTAATTATTGACTTGTGCTATCTACGCTCTTGTCATCCGCCACTCTGATCTCCTCTTTCGAACCTTTTTATACTGCACGAATAAACTAGTTATGAACGCGCCGATACTCGCACGGTAAGCTACGCTGTCTTTGGTCGCGTCTGGGCAGCTAAATTATCGATATTCCCCATCCTGCTACAAGGCCACCTCCTCTGCGCGCATCTACACGCGAACACACATGCCTCGGAGCGCCCGTATCATCCTGTCTGCTAGCGCCCTTTGCACCCCATCTTGTCCAGTACTCGTGGCCGGTCCGTAACTTTACGCGCCGCGTTGGCGGAAGGGGGTACTAGGTCTAGGATGCCCGGTGTTATCATGATGGAGAGCGGCGCTTCACATTTCCAGTCTACAAACCACCACCGCAACAATGGCACGCTCACCAACGGCGCTCGGGATTCTCCCAACGGCCTCGTTAGCCATGTCGAGACTCAAAGCGCCGCCGGTACTAACGCCGTGCTGAATGGGAATGCCAGTGACTCTCAATCCCCGGCGCCTTTTACTTCCCGTATGAACGATCTACCCGACGAAATCCAACACATCACACAGGGCTTTGTACCGCTGAGCGTCCTGCTTTCCCGCCTTGCGCAACAAACCCACAACCAAATTGGCGACGAGATCATGGCCCTAGCTAAAATGCCCGTACCATCATCTACAATGAACGGCAACACTCTCGGTGCTGATACTTCGGACGACAACTCCCCAGATAATCTAAACAAGAAGGTCAGATTATTGAACTTTGTCCAGGAAAGGCATGGGGAATGGGTGAAAGCCCTTGTAATTGCCAACTGGAGCAGAAAGGCAGAACCAGTTAGCAAGCTAATCGACTTGATGCACCACATTAACAAGACGCGAGCTACATACCAAGGGTCACTCGACTATATGATCAACATTAAAAGAGACCTCACGTATGCCCGAATACCAAACCCAGACCTTCGCACCGCTCTTCAGGTCCTTTCCACTGGTCAATCCCCTTGGATGCCCGAACTCAACTATATCCAACCTCGCCAGATTACACCCGAAGAGAAAATGCGGTGGATTGAAAACCTCAACACTCTGCTTTCCATTCGTTTGAATCTGGAGGACCACGAGAATATACCGGAGCAGTTTCAGGATTTTGAGATTAATTCTGGGCGTGTGACATTCAAAGTTCCTGGTGAATTTGAAATCGACCTCACAATAGCGGATGAGGACCCCGAAAAACAGTTCTGGTTTATCGATTTCCGATTTGCTTTTCAACCAGCACCTAGTGAACTATCTGATCGTCTGAGAGATTTCCTCGAGTGGAAAGTCAATGAAGCTTTGCAAAGAGATGGCTTGATTGGATGCTACAAATTTCTACACGAATTCATTTTGACTCATAAAATCACAGAGTACGTACGTCAGGCCATGGATCTAAGCAAAGGTCGATGGGCAGATATGTTGGAAGTTGAGAGACTCAGGCGTGCTATGGCAATACACTATTGGTCTGGCCGTCAACCTCTCGATGGCCCTCAGAGTTACATTATTATAGGAGTTTCGAGTGGTAACATTCCCGGCTTGGCGACTAGCCGAAGTACTTCCAGCCGCTTGACCTTACGTTGGTTCAGAGATGGAATTGAAGTCAAGGATACCCAATTCCCGCTAGACAACGAAACACTTTCTACCGAGATATTATTAAATCAAGTCATCGGAAAGCACATTGAACATATACTGAGGAAGTTCCATGATGCGATGAAATCTCAAGGGCGCTTTCTGAGACGTGAAGCTAGCCTCGGGATCAGCATTGGAGAGAGCACGCCTGGGGAGTCTGTATTAACAATGCAGCTCAGTCACGAACAGTACTTGAATATTAAAATCGCCCCGATCACAGGCACATTTTTGGCCATACCCCAGTCAAGAGGCAGTTTTGATCTGCAGAGTCAACTCAATAAAGATGTTAGAAGACCAATCACAGAGCAGGTTGCGCTTCTTGAAAGATTTAGATGCTTCTTTGTGGAGGATGAACTCAACCGGCGCGGAAAGAGTACAGGGTGGAGTGTTTGCAATCCACACCCCGTCAAACAAGAGGAGACAAGGCAATTCCTAGGTACCAGGGGAAGTTATCAACTGATATGGCTACTGCGGCGTGGGCTACCCGACAACTGGTACATCATGGTAGGCCAGAGTCTGAGTGGAGATCAATGGTGCTTGGCCGAAGTGTGAGTTATATTTCTTTCTGTTACTGCTTACATAGGTTACCAGCGCTAACTTGAGATGTAAAGTGTCAAATCTTCAGGCAACGCTAAGATCACAACTCATGCCCGCTTACCCCTTAGTCCCAGCACACCTCGATATTCAGACAAATTTTTTGCGGAGTTGACATTCTTTAGCAGCGCTGTAATGTCACAGATCAGCATTCTTGGAGCGATGCATAAAGAAAGGATTAAATACGGCATACAAGATCGAATTAATCCCATGCTCCCACCCAATATGAAAGTACCCTCTATTCACGTGAGGTTATCCGAGATACTTGGTCGGCATCATCCTCACGTAAATAAGAATATATCATCATGGGCTTTCGACTTTGTTGAAATTAATGTTAAAAACATTGAAACCCGGCTTCCGCAGCTACCGGGGCTGACCTTAGACCCGGGATCCGGCAGCAATGACGAGGGATCCGCACCATCGGCCTTGGAGCAGCATCGCTATAACATCGTGGTGGATGCTCGTGTTAAGGTTGCTGACCCCTCCAGGTTCGGGCTCCTTAAGGGCAATGTCGAGCGTGACGTGGCATTTAATGAACGCCTGGGTGTATTTGCGTTCATCATTCAAGTAGAGGTTGGAAGCTCGATTTTGGATATGCTCACTCACCGCCTCCAAGCCCTAGGCAGGTTGGCTAGCAGTATCGATACTATTCGCCAAAGTCGGCGGGACATCCAATGTGAAGAAATAACACTGAATAACGTGAAATTCAGCTACACAGACCAGGCACGACCTGCAAGTATTAAAACACAGCAGAATGTGCAACGCTGGGCGGCCTCCCTGGACCTTCAAACCGACAATATGAAATTAATTCTCGACCTAGGCAATCCCCAAATCCGAGCCACCGAACAGTTTAATAAGCTTATTAATTCAAATGAAGGATTTAAGGGTGTGCCGTGGTTCCTATCAATCACATTGCCAATACATCGGGCTCTCAATTCGGTGGAAAAGGCTTGGGAGCCTCTGATCATGACTGGCCAATGCCGTGTCAACGTGTCCGTCATCTCACTTGACTGCTACACGGTTCAGTACATATTGGGCTCGGTCAAAGATGTGGGCCGACGCTTGACTCTGTACATTAAGGTGCAGAATCATAGCGTTAAACCCGAGTGCCACATCTACCGCGAAGAGATCGGCCCCAACAAGCAACCAGAAGATGAGTTTCAAAAGGTCCTTCAGAAACTATGGATTTCGGATAAGCGAGTATGGCGCTACCTGGGGGCTAGCGTGGCGGCAGATGTTACGAGTGCGGCAGAACAGCTCATTAAAGCCACCGATGAAGCAGTTCGACCTTTGGCAGCTGTAAGGTCACCGTCCGTGTCTAAACAGTCCCAACCTAAGGCAGCGACAGCGAAGAACGTAAGTCAGAATAAGAACGCCGGAGCAAGTAAACCCCGGCCACAGCAGACAGTATCAGTCGGACAGGTGGTAATTTCACTAGACGATTAGACAACATAACAGGTTGTCGCTGGAGTCGTATAAGGAATGCAGCCGAATATGGATGTTCAGGTGCACTTCAAATTAAGATACCCCTTTACAGAAAGCGTTGTGGCACGGCTTCACCTCTCAGGGATGGGGAGGCGGAGGAGGGGAAGCGAAGTAGGAGTCCGGCCCCGAAGAATCAAGCACGAAATAAAAACATGATGACCGTGTTGTTGAGATTTGTGTTGCGTTTGGTAATCCAGGGTAATTGTCATGATAATTGGAATTTACATGTCTAGATGAGGGGCACTGAGGCTGTGCCGCAAAAGTCACAAATTTGGTACCGCATAGTAAGCCACACCTAACCTGGTAGACAACAGCTGGCCAATCCTTCTGTCAGCATTTGCAGGACATGGTCCACAACCCTACTGAAATCCCCCAGGACTTGATGCTTAGAGACATGATAGAAGTGACAAAGAAAAGCGGTTTAAAGGGAAAACATCGAGTAAAAGGCGAGGCCTAAACGTCGAATTATTCGGATCATTCTTTCGGTTGTCTAAGACTACGAATAGAGTAATAGAACGGTCAAAATGTCGTGTAAGTTGGCCTTGGGTCCATAATCCCCTCTCTTCTCCTAGTTTCGTCCAAGAAGACGCGTGCTACCGCAAACCAGATGCGGGCGAGGCGGATTGAAATGGGGACGTGTCATTTGGACGCGGCTCATTCTCTTTCCTGGTCTTGAAGGCAGGACAATAAGCCTGCTTTAGAAATAAAGACTTAAAGTCAGGATTGAGCGAAAGTAGTCAAAGGACTGTTACTCATTCCATCCGACCAATTCCACGCGAAATGGAAAGCAGAGGAATCGATCACTAGTCCAACTACAGGTGGCTAACGTGTCTCATACATGTAGTCTTATCCAGCACAAACACTACTGTGAACGCAAGTCCGATCCCGTCGGGCGTGCGCAAGGAGGACGCCGTGGCACTGCTGCACGACCGTAAGTTATGATTTTAGCTCTTCACTGCCAACCGCCTGTAGGACGATAACCCTGACCTCTCAAAGACGAGTTCTTCCTGCTCTGCGACCCGCACCACGCATCGCACAAGACGCTACCCCAGCCTCCGGAGACGGAGAAGGAACCGGCGTCGGTGGAGGCGGCGCGCAAGCACTTTAAGCTACCGGCTACTCTCAAGCCGCATGAACGCCCGGGGCCCGTCGTCAAGATCTACGAGGTTGTCGATCATATGCCGAATCCGGTGTGGAGTAGCAACGTGGTTAGCCGCGAGGAGTTCGTGGACCACGACGACGGCATGTGGGTGCGCATCCACAGCCCTATGGGCGTGGTCATGGAAACGCACTGGAGCGTACGCGAGAAGAACGGCGCACTGGAACTGGTCGAAGACGTCTTGATTAACTGCTCCCGCCTCGTTATGGGCATCGTCAAGGGCCAGGTCGAGAACAACTGGAGGGGAATTCACAAGCAGATTATCGACAAGCTGGTCAAGGACTCTACTCCTGCTTAGAGTACGCGTAGGAGACGACAGACGTATTACGGTGGTAGCGTATAGCATACTGGGCACGAGGCACGGGAGGTTGGCGGGACGAGGTTGGAGGGATTTGCTGAAGAGATGATGCGTCATATAGAGCGGCTTAGGCTAGTTTTTGGCTTGCATAGCACATCGATATTTAGCATGGCATAGCGTGGCGCCCTCTTATTATAGAGAGGAGCTTGCATAAGAAACGGGAAGTACAGTCATTAGATAGAGGAATAGACGCTGCTGGCAATGCCTTTGTCCGTTTCCGCGGAAAGTGAAGGTCTAAACGGGGACGGGCGCAACACCCTACTTATAATGGTGAATATCTGCGGTGATACTAACTACTACTGTACTTCGTCTTAGAAAAACTTGAGCTTATATGACAGAAGAGGGGCCGACTCCTATAGGTGCTATGTTGCATTCCGCTCTCATAATCAACTCCGGCCCAAGGCAGCGACAATAGCAAATGGTTACGAATACTTTGGACTCTCGTGTCCACATATATAGGTTATATAATTATATATGGCTGCCTTTAGGATAGAACAGGCCAAGAGACTCTTGTTATAGAAACATATGCACATCTAACCTACTAGACGAGGGATTTTCTCTGATCATGATTACATTCCAATCATCATAGTAGGCTAGTTAGTCTACCTTCGGTCCCCTGGCTGGGTCCCGTTGTACATCGATTATCCGAGCCTATTCATACAATGTATACATCCACCATCACCTGAAGTCTTTCCCCAGGCTCTCTTCTCGTCACCAAAAACATAGTAGCCTTCTCTTGCTCTTCGCTCAAAGTGTACTTCCCAAGTTGATATAACTAAAATTTCTTAGCTTTATAGAAAAAAAAAAACCCCCCGGTGCGAAAGCCCGTAGCTTCTGCAACAGACCCAACTATGTATGCGAGCGTCTTAAAGCTACGCCACACGCTTACACAACCAACACCGAAAATGCGTGATGCCCATATGATAGATGGAAATCCAGAGGCGCCTTCAATCATGACCTAGTTCCAAGAGAAAAGAACAATACTATCCGTCATGTTGTATATGATGTCATCAATCAATTTACGAAGCCACGGTTACCACTGACTCCGTTGTCGAGTTCGGTACAGAAGACACGATGTGTTACCCAAAGGGGCACAGCATCGGAAGGCACAGCGGTGCTGAAATATTCAAGAATAGGGGTATCTGAAAAAGGATGCGATCCGACCGCCGTTTCTATCGTTCGGAGGTGGATGAAGAGGAATTGGAGCTAGAGTTATGCGATTTCCGCAGAGGAAATCGCGTTGTCCTTGGCGGCGAAGATGAAAGAGAAGAGGTGTTTGACTTCCGCCGTTTCTATCGTTCGGGAATCGGTGATTTGGCCAAGCGCCCACCTGCACTGATTCGCTTTTGTAGTCGCGCGTCCTTATCGCGTTGGAGACGGTCACTAGGGTTGATGTTGCTTGACATCGACAGACCTGAAGCCTCAATGGCGGCGGTCCGACCACGCTTCTCGTTGACGTAAAGTTGTGCGTTGCGGCCAAGGGGGAATTCTGGCAATTTTGCGGGTATTTCAGCCCCGTTTTGGATCAGCATCTCAGCCACAGCGAAAGATGCGGTACGTGACTCGGATTCGGTCCGCGTGGGAGGAGTCACGCCAGACGATGGGGAAGCCGGGTCCGCTGCTGCCAAGGCCAAGAAGATCGGATGGGTGTTTCGGACCTTATCTAGGACGTTTGGATTGGCCCTCAGGGCCAGTGCCTGGATGACTTGTTGAATTTCGTTGCGCTTGATGGCGGCGAGTAGTGTTTCGTCGGCTGTTGCGTATCGCGATAAAGTTGTCGAAATAGGCTCAACATACGCCCGGTCGACGTATTTAGCTGTGATGAACTTGAGGCGCTGCTCGCGCGTAGCCTGGGGACCAGGCTTCAGGCTTGGGTCGAGTCTGGCCTCCCAAATCATGTTTGAAACCCGATTTCCAACAAGCAATAGCAGCTCGATAATATCAAGAGTGAAAGATGTAATGTCAAGTGTCAACGAGCGGACCTTGCTGATGTGTGTTCCGAGTGAGCGATGGATGCCGCTGCACTCAATGCAGAGGATGATGCCCAGATTAATAGAAACCCACTCAACCTTAGAGCCACTGCCACAATCCGCGCACCAACAATTGCCCTGGTCGTTCTCGCGAATAGTTTGAAGCAACTTGTCGGGGCTGTCATCATAGCTGCTGCCTGCTGGCCTTGTTGCAAGGGGCCGTGCCCCAACCGTGGTGCGGCGGGACGGAGGCGCAGAGTTCCCAGATATATGCGGTCCATACGAGCCGTGGTTTAAAGAAGAACTCTTGCCCGTTAAGATGGACCCGATATCACGTTTGAGACTATTCGTATCACTCGAAGATGACGGTTTTTCTTCAAGCACATGTCCCTCCATCGCACTTTGGAGGGCATTATTAATGGAGAAAATCCAGCTATTCATATCTTCTCCCGAAGTAGCTTGATACACCCTCTTATACTTGGGTGTAATTACCTCGAAGCAAAACCGGCGTTCGGCATTACGGGCTTCTCGTACAGATGCCATACGGAGGTCGATGGGCTCCATGTGCAAATCGAGTTTTTGCTTCCAATTACTGTACTCGGACAGCTTGCCCTGGTCCAGGACTACCCAAAATCTGTTACAATTAGTGACTGCGTTGACTAAATTACGAGCAATACTTACTTATGCCAACCTTGCTTGTTCAATGACAAGTCGACGTGAGTGCGATTCGAAGCCCACAACAGACCTTCTTTGCGTTGTGTTGAGTTCTTCTCGGCGATGGCTAGCTGAGAGAGATCTCTTTCTTCCAAATCTCGTATGCCCTTAAATTTGGAGCTTTGCACGGGGCTGTTCAAAAGAGGGTGAGCAAGACTGCCCGGCGATCTTGAGAGCTCAGCCGCGACTGCTGTTGCCGTAACTGATGCCGAATTGGCTGTCGATGTAGGCTTGAGTTGAGAACTAGTACTATCTGCGCGGCCGAGCTCGGAATCCGAGGTATACTGAGCACCGTTGGTGTTACTTGACGCCAACACGTTTGTGCCCGAGACTGCATTCTCTGGTTCGTTATACTGGAGATTGCTCTTCTCTAAAACGCGTCTCTTCTCTTCCCTCTCGCGTCTTTTATATTGGTATTCTTTATCTGTAACCTGAACCTCGGAAGTGAGAGCCTTCAAATTCGGCATCATTCCATCGATTTTTTTTGCTATCGATGTGAAATTCCTTGCCTGTGTGTCTGCATATTTGGTGAGGTGAGACAACACTTCTTGTTCTTTCCGACCGCCATGCAAGTCCTGCACAAATGAAGAATAGTCGAACCGTTTGAGCTCAAAATTTTTCCGTTTTGTCTGGTACTTGGTATCACTCTCAGCAAGCTTCTTAGTTTTCACCGAGTCTTGTCGTTGGCCGAGATACCGAGAGACATAGGCATAGTAATCCTTGCTCTCCTCTTCAAAATCGCGCTTCTTGGATTCCGCCTGTTTGATATCGTACGTATACAATTTGCTAATCGGTTCGATAATAATTTTTTGCAAGTTAGATGTATTTTGTTTCTCGTAAACAAGGATTTCCTGCGCTATCTTGTCAAAGTAATGCTCAATGATTGGTTGCACTGCGTTGGCGTTGCTGGCGGATGCTTCTCGGAGTGCGTCCAAGAAAGCGACGTAGGCGTCGTTGGCTTCAGTCTGGGCTGCATGCGCCTGCTCGGCCTTTTTCAACACTTTTTTCATGTGTGTTCTCATGTTGCCGGTTTTCTGCTCCAATGCTTTGATGGTTGCTCTGAACACTGGACCATCATCACCCACCGTCATGTCCTCGCTCGGCCGAGGACAAGCAATATCAAGTTTAACCGACTCTCTCCGGGCTTCTGGCCCCGTGGGGGGAGGGTTCTGTGAATCGTATAGGAGATTGGGCGTCGCGACTAGCTCGTCCTGCTCGCTAATACGGGAATCGGCCGATTGCGCCGATGGCACTCGGATTTTTGGAGGGACTGTGAGTTGAAATGGGGACGGTGAAGCAGGTAGGCTTCCTGGAAATGGGGTATCTAGTGGTAAAATCAGCTCGACGTACAGAGGATAGAAGATGGATAGTAACTCACTGGTAACCCAGAAGGAAAAGGTGGCGAGGGGGTGTAGCCTGTGTGCTCTCGCGTCGTACTCTAGGAACTGCCAAAGGATAAGCATATGCACATGCGCAGGATGCTAAACCGCTAGGGGGCGAAACGTACGCTACAGACATTTCTCCAACCGCCGCCCCTATCTTCCACTGGCCTAGGCGGTCTCCATTTCCACGACCACTCGAAAGATATAGAGGAACTACCACCAGTCGTGTAGTCGCCAACGAGCTCGACGTTGGCATTCTTGTGGAGATTTGGGTCTGCATGGAACTCCCGTGTGACCAGATTCTCGAGGTCTCTACTTGTTGAGGCGTAGACATATGTTAGGCCATTAATCTGTGTGTTGTTGTTGATGCCGCTCTCGTCTTGGCGAACTATGAATGTGAAGTTGAAGAGCAGGTCGTCGTCGTTGTTCAGTTTAAGAAGGAAACTGGGCGCAGATGAAGGTTCAGGGTCCTAGAATTACGCATGATTAGATTACGGTATCGATTGACTAAGGAGCTTATAGGCTTGCGACAAACCTGCACAAACTCGACAAGGCCTGAGTCGTTCGACGTGCGCGTTACGACAGCACGAGTAGCAGGAAATGCGTTGGGGGTGATGGTCGTCGAAGTGCGCTTGCGAGGGCATGTTATTACGAGGGAGGATATAGATACTAGCAGGAGTTAGTAGAAGAACCATGATATAGAAATACCTCAGACACGTAGTATGCGCGTTTTCGTGTAGGTAAACGTGGGCGCTGGCGGGCAAGAGGGAGATGGACATACAGCGATTTTGGTCCCTCAAGTGGATGGGGGCGCCATCTTCAAGACGGCTGCTCACGATGCCCATGGCGGCGACAGCGTGGCCACAGACCGAAGGCCGTGACCAAAGAGTACAGAATATCAAGCTGTCTCAGCGCGGTTCAGCGACAGGTGTAGATATAATTTAAGGTATGCGTATTGTATATGAAGTTGAACGAAGATATGACGGTGTTGGGGGAGTTGAGCAATGTAGGTAGGTATTATTGTATGCATGCGGGATCGATCACTTGAGGGGACGGGAAGGTTGTGGCTGTCGCGATTGGTGCGGGCAACCAAGCTAAATACAAAGCCAAGCCTTTTGCTAGACCTTTGCTAGGCGAACTACTAGTACAACCGACTCGAAACTTCAAAGCTACTAACCTAATAGTACGTATGCAAAGTAGGTTAAAATGGATGGCGAGACTGCCCACTTGACACATCGGGGGCGGTCCTGGGCCAATTAAAGAAAGAAAGAAAGAGAAGAGAAGAAAAGAAAAGAAGGCTTTTGGTGCGGGTTTACTGCAATGTTGAGTTTGTTCATTACCTAACACGACATTAAGACGAGATCGAGACGAGATTGAGACGAGAGAGGTAGCATTAAGATTTAGGCGCCCCTGCCTGATCCTCGCTTTTCTTGTTCCTATACTACCTAGGTAGTAGTATCTACACTAGATCTGCGTATGCCTACTGCCTACCTCGATGTAGTACTTAGGTCTAGGTAGCTTTGGGAGGTACCTTAGGTTAGGTAGGTAGGTAGGTAGCTATATAAAAATACATGTAGGTATGCTGTAGCCTGCAGCGTAGAGTAGCAATGTTACTGACAGACTAACTACCTAGGTAGGTTTAGGTACCTTGCTTAAGTAACATACATACTAGCACATACATACATACCTAACCTACCTATTAACCTTCCTGGTTACCTACATACCCGTACCGACCCAAGGTAACCTACCTACCTTAGGTAGGTATGGCGGTGCTACTACTACCTAGTACTCCTTACTAGTAGGTGTGCACGGTAACTTTTAGTCTAGTCTAGGAGCGTGTTGAAAACTCGACCCACATGCAGCATACCCAGGTAGGTACTCCGTACCTACTATATCTAGGTACATGGGTAGTAGATAGTACCTACCTAGAGATAGGTGGGCGGGCGGCTGGGTAGATCACCTGTTCTTAACCTCATGTTGGGTTGGGTTAAGAATATCATTATCAATTACAACAATCAATGTACAAAAAAAAAACACTCTACTTCTGGCTTGTCACGGGAAACCTTTTACAAATGATCAACCACCGTCCCGCAGCGCAATCCTTTACTTGGGAGTACGCATGATTGTTTGTACACACTACCTCCTAAGTAGGTAGACATGTATTGAATGAATCATTGGATCACATGGACAGATCTATCCGCATATATCTACCTACCTCCTAAGTAGTGTAAAAGCGTAGCCAACAATAGGCATAGCCCATCCACCTTCATTACGCCCCTACTGCTCACTACTATATACTAGTATTTCCCCTTTCTATCTGCCATCCGATGTCATTCGCATACTTAATATTCAACCGGCTCTCTAGGTTACGATAGCCAAGCAGGCTACACCCGTCGAACTATATAAGCGAGAAAGTCACTGAAGACAAGACAAGTACATCATACTAAGGTACCGACCTAACCTACTACGTAGGTAGGTAGATACTACCTACATAGTAGTAACTTCTCATTAGCATCAGGTGATGATGTATGTACTAGTACTAGTAGTACTGTATAGAACTTCTAGCCCGATGTAGTCAGTCTACTTATATCCTGGTGTAACTTAGAACTTGGCAGTACATTATCAGTCCAATGAGCCTGTCACTTATTAGTATACGCTATGTAGGTAGGTACTATCTATCTGTAATGCAAGGCCGGAATGAATGTGAGATTGTGTAATTCGATTGAAGCTGCCCTTACATACCGATATCCGCAGACGTGTACCCCGTACTGCATAGTTATTAGCCTGTACCTAAGAGGTAGGCGTGGGTGCCTGGGTAAAACGTACCTAGGTAGTATACTAGGATGCTAGTTCATAGATGCAAGTACCTCTAGTTTACCACCAACATCCTGACGCCCTCGCGCCCCATAAATAAATAACCCGGTCAGAACCTGGTCCTCTGGGCCCCCCTGAACGGTTGCCCTTGGGGAACCACAAGAGAGAGAAAGAGAGATTAGGATTAGAGGGAAAGAGAGAGGTGAAACGGGCGATGACGTCCAAGACACTTTGAGGCCACATTTGACGCCGGTGGGGTTTGCCGCATCAGCGATACGTTGGACGCCAGAACCTCTAAGCGCCCACACCTGCTGTATATGTAGGAGGTAGGTACCTTAGGCAGTGTAGTAGTGTACCAGTGTACCATGCATGCCCAGCCAGCGTTTATCAGTTTTGAGACGTAGCGCCACCACGAACTACCGTCGTCCTTTCTTTTCACAATTCGTTCGGGTTGAGGTAGACAGTCAGTCTGGAGTAACAATTACCGTAGCGGCTACATAAAGGCTACCTACCTGCTCAAAGAGTATTGCGTAGCTAAATAGACAGGACACGGCGTCTAACCACACCATTCTTCCAGGTATTAGCCATTTCTTCACTTCTTATCTTGATTATTTCGGTTAGTTACTCCCTATTGCGGTGCTCGAGGTCCCTCCTACCTAGGTCAAGCCAGATCCGTCCAAGCTGGTTGATATGCTTGTCGCGCACACAACACACTCCGCACCCATCATTGGTACCTAACCACACTCTCCAAACGCCACACTATGTCGTCAGCATCTAGGAAATCTTATATCAACCGACGCATCGACAGTATCTCCAGTGTCCAGGGCAATGGCGGCCGGAGGAGCCGCGCTGCTTCGTCTGCGCGCCCGGTCCCCGTCAGCCACGACGATGCCTTTTCCTACGCTCTCCGCGTCGCTTACCTTCACTACCTCGTCCAACCCAAGACGAAGCGAAAACAATGGGTGCCTGCACCAAAACCCCCGACCCGAACTCATACCTCCAATATCGCCGACTTGGTAAAGGAGTTCGTGCCGGGTAATTCGACGAGTGTCAAGCTTCCTCACTCCTTCCATTCCCCGCTGCTAAAGCGGATGGAGGGTGTCATAAGGGGCTCCGAGACTCTCCCGGGATACAATGACGCCGCCGTTAAGAAAACTTTTGCTCAGGCCTATACTGCTTTTACCGAAGCCAGTTTCAAGAAGAGCATCGACAAGGAGCGCAAGGTCGAGCCCCTAGTCTTGATTTTCTACTCTGCCGCTACTAAGGCTTGTAGCCTCGGACATGTCCCCGGTGATGATTCGTGGAAGCTTCTCGTCGATAGGCACGTGGCTCTTTTTGTGAGGCTCGTCACTCATATTCTGCGTGCCCAAGGGAACGACAAGGATAAACCCGAGCTCATGAGCAGATTGAGCACTCTTGAAAACAAGCTTCTTACAAACGACCAGAATCTTTTTATCGATACAAGTCAGGATGCAGGGAAGCATATCGAAGTAATCGTTCCCCTATCCTACGACGTCAAGGACATGCCCATGGTCCAAGCTGTTGCTAAAATATTCGGGCTTTCGAACTCTGATGTTCAGAGTCACATAGACACCCAGCGGCCAAATTGGACTGAAGAAGCTGCGCTCAAGGATTTGAAAGCATACCAACATCGCTTGAATGCCAACATGTCCAGCGTCTTACAAAGCCGGGATTTTGATGTTGAGGAAGCATATCAAGACTGGAAGAAGTCCGAGGGACCCTTCCTATCGAGTATGATGATGGAACTCCTCACGGCTAAGCCAGAGCTCGCCAAAACATCTTCGGGCCTTTCCGAGAAGCCATTACCATCCAGTCCCGGTGCCGGATACGGGGAGGACCAGTCGTACGCAGATTTGGGTCGAGTAATATCCAGCCCAAAGCGGAGCTCCATATACGGGATGGATCATAGGCTCAGTCTGAGTTCCATGACACTTGAAGATACTGGTAGTATTAGGGCTGTCGACGAGGCGCATTATACGTTCATCCCTTCCGACCCTCGAGAGTTTCTAAAAGTCATCGCAAATTATGCTTTGGAGTTTGATGCCATGCATGGAAATGGGGACGAACAGAACGGCCCATTCTCAAAGCAGTCGATGGAGCTTCTAACAGAGCTTTGTATTCGCTGGCGAATACCCCAGTTTACCAGGCTCGTTGTGTACATGGAAGTGGCCGCCCGCAGATTCACAGACACGCTTTTCACAGCCATAGATCTGGATTCTGCATTTGAATTAGCCAAGAGTCCTCCGCCAGAAAAGGAATTTAAAAAGCCCCCACACATCTATCTATATAGTGAAAGCCTCGCAACCATAGATCGAGGTAGGTGGACTCTCACGGACTTTACGACATATAAACAGACGTTGTATACTCTGCATGATGCCCTTTTACGAGAGCTCTATGACATTCTCATGCATTGTTATCAACCTAAACCCCCTTCAGCAGGCCCCGCGGTTCACGTATTACAGAATCACATCTTCAATGATCCCGGTTTCTCCCGGAAAGACGAGGAGGCAATGGAGTATACTAAAATGCTTCAGGACGGCATGGCGGAGCAAGCCGCAAATGCCTACCGTGGGTTCCTTGATGCTGAGATACCCCCGGATCAGCAGGATTGGAACTTCAGTCATGTGAAGAACCTAGGGAACTCAGTCGTCAAGCTTTGTGAAAAGATACAAAAGCGCTACAGAAGCAACCCAGTAATCATGGGGGTCAATCCATTAACCGTCCTTGCTGAGACTATATTTCCGAGCTTCGAAAATGATGCTCACGAGCTAGTCAAGAGAATCGTGCAGGTCGCTCGAGACAGGGGAGACGAGCTTCCTCTCCAAGATGGTTTCGACCTATACAAGGATCTTGTTGAGATCCGACGCATCCACCGAACATCACTTCCCACCCAACCCTTCACCTTTGATATTGAAGAGCTTCTCGTAGAATTTGTCTGGCGGTGGATTCAGAATGCAGAGGAGCGAGCTAAAGATTTCGTAGAGCAGGCAATGAAGCATGATCAGTTCCAAGTTCGCAGCCAAGGGCCTGAACACGCTTCCAAAGATGCTGACCGCCACAGTCATTCCGTGATCGACATGTTCCAGTTATTCCACCAAACAACAGACCAGGTATTTCAGCTTGAATGGGATAATGATATTCACCATGCTCGTTTCATGACAGCCCTGTCCAAAATTTTTGCTAACAGCATTGCTCGTTACTGCGAGATCGTGGATCAGCGCTTTGTCAAGGAAATGGACACACCAAGACCCAACGAACAAGAGGCAGTTACATCATCTCAAACGACCCAGAGCAGATTTATGCAATACGCCAAGGACGCCTGGAACAATAAAGAGAAGATGGAGCCCTTTCAATTCTATCCAGAGGTACAGTGACTAGGCCCTGCTGTCAAGTAATATTCTAATACATTATAGTCTTTAGTCAAGCTGAACAACATCGAGTGGGCGATGCAGGAGTTGGACAAGCTTGAGAGGACCATGAACGTCGATGCCTGCGCCGCCATACTAGAGAAGGTAGACGGCCCCAAGAAACAAATCCGGCGACCGGCGAAATACGTTTTCACCATCAAGATCGTCGAAGCTGAGGAAATCAAAGCATGTGACCCAAACGGGACTAGTGATCCTTATGTTGTTCTTGTGGATGAGTACCAGAAGCGCCTACATAAGACACGAATCATCATGAGAACACTAAGTCCTCGGTGGGATGAAACCGTGGACGTAGAGGTATCCGGGGCGCTCAACATTGTTGCAACAATCTGGGATTACGATACTTTCGGTGACCACGACTTCGTAGGCAGGACTTCGCTCAAGCTGGACCCAATACATTTCAGTGACTATCTACCAAGAGAATTTTGGCTTGACCTTGACACGCAAGGTAGGATTCTCCTCCGAGTGAGCATGGAAGGAGAACGCGATGACATCCAGTTTTATTTCGGCAAGGCCTTCCGACATCTAAAGCGGACAGAGCGCGACATGGTTCGCAAAATCACAGACAAGGTAAGACACCACTCGCAGAACTCCCGACATGTCGTCTAATTAATAATTTGCAGCTGTCGAGACAGATCAATGCCTCACTCTCATATGAAGCATTACGCAGTCTCCTAGGCCGCAACCTAGCGTCCCAAGTTAACTCGTTCTTTAAACGAAGTTCCACTCTTCCTACTCTCACCGATGCTGATGTCGAGAACGCCCTCCAATCTCTCTTCGCATATTTCAATGATAATTTTTCTACGATGAAGCAAACTTTAACTGATGCAACAATGGTCGCCGTAATGACGCGCCTGTGGAAAGAGGTTCTTATGGCTATTGAAGCTCTCGTTGTGCCGCCCTTGTCCGACAAGCCCTCCAGCCAACGTCCGCTTGGCCAGCGAGAACTCGATGTAGTTTTTAAATGGCTGAAGCTGCTCTACAGTTTCTTCAACGCGCAAGATGAGACCGGGGAGGTTTTGGGCGTCCCCGCCGAAGTCCTCAAGTCGCCTAAGTATCACGAGCTCAACTCACTTAACTTCTTTTATTTTGATCCCACTGATAACCTTATCCGCACTTCGGAGCGTATGGCAGCCGCTACTGCCCAGCGCCAACAGCAGCAGCTCCAAGGCCAGATGAATTCGAACCGCCTGTCAGCACCCCCCGCGTTTGGTGGCGCCGCCGCTGGGCCCGCGTTTGCGAGTATGGGTACCATCCGTAGAGGCAAGAGCATCATGATGAGTCGGAATCTCGGTACAATGCGCCGCGCCAAGGAAGAGAAGCGAAAGGAAGCCCAGGCCGATCCATCTGATGATATGATACTCCGAATATTGCGCATGCGCCCCGAAGCTGCTAGCTATCTCAAAGAGAGACATCGCCAAAAGGAACGAATGGCTGCGGCGGCGGCGGCGGCAATGATTGTAAAGCAGAGTGTCAGTCAGGGCTGGAATAGCGCAGGCGCAAGCTTTGGCCGAGGCGGCGTACCACGACGCTAAAAGCCAATTCACTAAATTTGTGTGAAGTGGTGAGCGAGTCTATGAGCTCGATCTTTGGGATCTCGGTATTGAAGAGCAGGGTTCGACAGGAAAATTATGCGGCGCAACAACCTGCATTTATCATTTTATGGTAGTCGGTTTTTTTCATCCACAAGGCCTATACCTCATGAAGCACGCGTTTATATCCATCAGTTTCTCCCTTCGCGTTGGCCGTATCGGTACTTTCTTTTATTATACCTTCACGTTGATTGCCCGATACCCCCGCTCGTAATCAATATCATGTTATGGTGCAATCTCTCGGGCGAATGTTCTGCGTTATGAGCTTCTGTGGTACATTTATTAACAGCATGAATTCAATATTCCTTTGAACCTTTGCCTTTGGAGGCCCTATCTCTCGTGTATTTTTGATCTTGATAATGTCAAGGTTGCCATGTTAAATAAGTAATAGTAGTTGGAATGGGATATAGAGAGTTAAACAAGGCCGAGAAATATATCATGTGATGCTAGTAGCGAAACCTGATTACTCGATAATTACAATTCTAGCCGACGAGGTAGGTGTTTTATGATTGTACCGTGGGCGCATTTTCTCCTTCCGTTGTCTTTCACGGTAATTACGGCGACAAGCCGTTTCATTAGAGTATACATGCATTCTGTCCTATAAACGTAAACATACTTGTATATATCAATGAGTAGGATAATATGAACTTACCCCCACGCCCCATTACTTCATTATCTTCTCAAGAGGCTTTTGCTAAGGATAACATATTAATCGTTGGTTATTGTGAGCCTTTATGGGCAGCTTGCCAGGGAATATTCCCGCATAGTTGAAGTTTCATGTTATTGCTACTTGAAGATGTCAGCTATAGCTTGGCGTATAGTCAGTGTTATATGCTCGATAAAAGGGAAAACAAGGAAATAATGGGTCTATAGCCGAATTGGCGCGTTGTATTCATTAGGTATAAAACCGATCTCATGTATGGGCAGCGGAGGATTAGCTAGTAAAGGGTTAAAAGGTAGCAGTGTAACATTTGAGGGCGACGACGAGAAGCCTGCAGATCGGTACCCAGTCGCTGTTTGTTATTAACATGATAGCTAGCGCCCCCCCGTAAACATGTAGCTTTTGTGCCTACTGCAACGAGATGGACTATTTCGTGATTCCCCAACCTTGTTCCGCCGTCGCCAGTCTGCAAACTACCCTGTTTTCAGCTTCTCGCGCCTAAGACCTACACTGCGTTTCCATGCCTGTTCGGAGAGATGTGACAGGTATGATGTCAAACGAGGATGACTATCATATTTTCAAGATACACTTTATATCACGAGGCTTTCAACCATGGGTTGTAGTGCATGGTAAGGCGCAATATCCCCACAATGAGACATCAATATAGGCGGCGAGCCGCATACATACATAGATTTGGAGCTTAATGTCCAGTCTAAGCAAGAAACAATCACCGGGTCCCCAATCGGTTTACTCCCACTTTCAAGTTGGATCATCCTTATAAGTAGGCAATGGCGTCAGACGTAGCTGCATAGGGGAAAAGTTTGAGTTTACGCTGCAGTATAAGGTTGAGCCTTTTGCGGCCCGTTAAATAGCGTCTTGAGCCTAATTGTAAGGCTATGATGAGATCTTATAGCATGAAAGTGTATATTTAATGTATGTACCCCCCATCTGGTGTACTCAAATAGATGTGGCGAAAACCGACTGTTCGAGACTTTCTGACTAACCTTCTCTACATGTGGACATGTCAACGGCGAATGCCACGTGAGTTGACTGATAGCCGCCGATTTTCCGAAAAAGTTGACAGTCCTGAAACGGATCGGCAGAGCCGTACGCAAGGGTAAGAATGTGAGGACCCCGGACTGCACATCATTTGTATATCTTTCCCTTTTTATTAGACTCCTATACACAGTATACCTACTACGTGCGCTACCTATGTACATATACATATGCACAACCAGGGTACCTGCCTGGTAGTATAGGTAGTTGAGGTCTCCATGGGACAGTCTTACATATCAACTGCCCGTTAAGTACCTAAATTATCGTCCAGAATGATTATGATCATAGTAGTGCCCAATATATGCCGACACGTGGCGCACTGCTTTCTCAAGTTTTAGCTATTGGTAGAATTTTATCATGAGGCACTCAGTAGCAGAAAACTCTTCAAAGCCCTTCCTATAGAAGTCGGCATGCGTTATGCTTGCATGGTTCGAACGATGACTTTAAGTAGATCACAGAATAGGGCACTGTCTCATTGCGAAATCTAGGGGCAAAGGCGTGAATTGTGTAGTGTACAAGACCGTAGATCGGGGGCGGTCAGCCGGCCAAAGCCAGTAAAGCTCATCCGCCTTGCTGGGAAGTAACTCTTGGTCTTGCACTTGGCTTGCATTATTCGGCTGTACCGACGTTCGACCCTCTGAGTGGTAACCAGTCATTTTCTCTCAGCCTCAAGAACCGAGGCGTGGTCTAGCCCTAGTCTGATGATGGATCGGTACCCCTTTGTGACCCCTTTGTGACCACTTGGTGGTAACACTGTGTGCCGAGCACTAGTAGACTATACACTAGATGGAGGGATGGCTCTGGCCAGACTACGCTAGTATAGTTTATCCCTTTTTTTGTGCCAACGCTGATATGGGTTCTGTATGGACCCGAGCGACGCACATAGCACAGCATAACCCAGACGGAGCCAGTAGCGTAGTGTAGGGTTGCCGTATTGTAATCCGTTTCCACCCTTCTCTGCATACCGTGCTGCATAGTACGGCTTCCGCGTATCCCATATTGGTTGGGTGTGTATTGGGGTGGTACGCCGACTCTTCTGGCCGACTCGAAGGAACAAAGCCGCGGGTTCTACGCAGGGAGAAACTGAATTTCGGTATGCCATATGTAGTAAGTAACACTAAGTAAGAACCGCAACTTATTTGCGGATTATAATTCCTGACTCGTGCTTGTCAATTACCATCTCTTCTGCTACTCCCGCCCTCTTGTGTAAAAACTACTAGGTATCAACCTGGATGGGAGGCCTGCGGCGAAGTTGCTATCGCACTTGATGAAGATAGACATCGTAGGATATGGGTTAGTGACCCCCTTATTTGCGCCCGAGTATGCAAGCAAGCCCAGTGGGCCGACGCCGCTGGCCGTTATCGTTAACCTCAACATCTACCACAGTAGTACTGACGTGCCTACTACTTCTGTTCTTGCCCCTCCTGAAGCCCCGCCTATTTAAAGGTCCTACTGTTCAGGCTTAGCATGTAGGGGTGCCCATGGGAATGACGAGAAATTCGGGTTAGGGTATACCTGAATCCAGATCCCCATTTTCGGTATTGCCCAGCCTGCGTAGCCATGTCGCGGCTTGGGCGGCCCGCGACTCAGCTTGGTTTGACAGGAAAATTGACAGTCCCGAAGCAACTTTGTAGCACGTATTCTGCACGTGTTATTAATGTAAAAGTTCGTCTCGAATCAGCTCAGTATCCAGCCATCTCAAGTTTTTGCTCTGAGGGCTTGCTATACGCCACATAGACCAGCAGCTGGTAGTAGCGTCGGATTTTGTGAGACAGTGAGGGGAAGGCTAATATGCTATAATAGGAACGTTTAGCGAGATATGGTAAGCCCTCCTCCTCGAACTAGCAAGTAAATGCATGCCAAGAGACAAGGGAGGAGAGAAGGTTTGGAGAGCCAGAGCAGAAGCCAGAGTAGTAGGGTAGTAGGACTAGGTAGAGAACCAACCCGATCGCAGCGCCTAATAGGATTCGAAACTAACTGTGAGCCAGCGCTCCACACCTGTTGGCGCGGTATTGTTGCTTCAAGCTTAACATGACGTCATGCAGCATATAGGGAAGGTTGGATTTGTGTAAGGAACAGCATACCACGAGGGAAAGAGGTGTCGTTTTCAATAAAGAGAAAACTTCGTTTCACCCTCGGGCTCTCTTTGCGGTGCGATAAATACCTGGGGTATTGTATTTTAAGTTTCTACATCCTAGGTACGTACGTAGCCTTCGCGCACGAAAAGAAAGGCTCTGCGAAAATTATTCAAGATTTTCCATTATCTGTCAGTGATAGGCGACACAAGACGATGGGTTGCTAGCTAAGTTAGGTACTAACAAAAACAACTCCTCCTTTTTCCGGCCCCGTCTTAGTCTGGCGGCCTTGCGGCTTTTCACCACCGACTGGCCTTTTGTCCTTGAGGCGGAAAGAATGTTTTGATGATGGGTCTTTCGGTCACAAGACTCGGTTCCATGGTACGGACGGATCATGAGGGATTGGGTGAGAGGCCTATGTTGGTAGACCATCGATGATGATTTGCCCAGATTTAACATCTTGGTAGTATCCGGCCTCTTTGTCTCCTGGTACGCAACGGACAGGGACAGGGAATTGGCACGAGATCCTATGACCCCTAATTAGGATGTGGCACCACACTCTCTGAGCCTCGACACGATTTTTATATTTATTTGTTTGGTTTAAAATTTTTTCTACCCGCTTTCACTTTTGTCCTTTGAGCCAGGCATTTTTGATGCACCCTCGCGGTGTTCAATATTGGGATGAATAGACGGCAATACACATGCAAGTATGGAGACAGCATACTCGGAATAGAAACGACAAGGAGCAGCAATTGCTAGAAGTGTGTAAAGATGAAAGAGATAAAAAATATTATCCATCACATAAAAAACAACTACACAACCATGCTAGCCTAGCAGATTATCTAGCGTAGGCAATCTTTGATAGTCAGGTACTAGGATTTAATACATAGTAGAACTTACCATGACTAAGTATCTCCTTGTGTTTTCTTTTTTTCTGCCCGGGTTCTAAGTAAAAGAGGAGAGCCAGAAAAAAAAAAAAGAGACATCATATGCTATATGTCATTTTAACCAGCCAACGAGCGTAACCCATCTATCTACTATACTCTGGCGTCATGTGTCACGACATTTAGTGTAGTGGGCTGCCTTTCCTTTCCTTTCCTTTTTTTTTTTTTTTTTTGGCCCTCCTCCATTCTTTAATCCTTCCTCCCCGGAAATGGCAGGCAGGCACATGGAAGGTTATTCAAGATACAGTACAACTTCTGACTTGTTGTACTATATGGAGGCTCTACTATGCACGGCACATTTGAGTGGACTAGCCTACTTCGTGTTGTAATGAGCCAATATGCATAGGTAGTCCTTGTGCATCGGTAGTCCCCACCAAGTAATTGAAAATGAAGAGCTTGCTGTACCGACTTACCTAACCTACGATTTATTATGTAGGTAAAATTTCCGTACCTGCTAAATAGGTGGATAGATAGAAGTAAATAGTAAATAGTACATACTAGGTACCTGTATATATAGAGGTTGTGCGTAGGTATTTCTAGTCGAATGAGACTTATGCATAGTTAGGTAGCTACCTAAGTTCACTGTAACTTAGGTATAGCCAATGCATGCTTGGAGCTCGGATAGTGGTGTACTTACCAGGAGTTAATGGAGTCTCGTCTCTACCTAAGCCACCTTTTCACTCGGACCCTCCACAGTAGATACGTAGGTAGTGTGACATTAGACTACCTACCTAGTATGGTACGGTAACCTACCTATCTTGGCAAGATCTATTACCCAATCAGGTACAGTATACTATGAACTGTACGAATACTTAGTACACCATTGGGTGTACATCCTGTATGTGTACTACTTAATTGGGCCAATGTTAGGGGCCGGTGAGAAGAACACCATATACTTGGAACCCGAAAAGCTGTATCGGTAAACAAGTGGGTGAAGTAGAAGGTTACAATATATATATAGCTATCTATATCTGGGATATACTCTGTATATATGCAAGGTGTAACCGGGGGGAAAGAAGGTAGGTAGTTTTTCGATGCACAAGCGTGGTGTGAGAGGACGGTATGAGAATAAACTTAATAAATACTGTGCTGCTACCAGACAGGTAAGGTAGATAAGTATCATTCGTGCAAAGAAAGGTATCTACCTACATATAGCACACTAATTTGGAACGGAGTCTCTACTGGTGGTACATAGTAGATTTGGATAGTACCTGATGGTACTTGACCCCCGTGTAGAAGCTCGTGTATTGCCCATGTTCGACACTTGCTGCACAGTGGAAGAAAGGGGGGTCGGCGAGCTCGACCCTAAGTGGCCGAATCTAATCATCCGTCCAAGCCTATGCCCCCGGTTGGTCTGTCTCTCCCCCCTGACTGCATATAGCCAATCATAATATACTCCTCGCGCTATATGGACCCACTGACATCTGAACTGGCTGGCCAGTGGACGGCCGGTGGTTGCACTAGCTCCCTGGTGCAGTGGCAGACCAGTGGCAGACCAGTGGCAGACCAGTGGCAGACCAGTGGTAGAGCCCACTGAAGACACGGCCGGTGATCAGCAATCCGCCTTTCTTCCTCCCACCTGGACCTGGACAAGTCCCATCCATTCCTTCCATCTCCGCCTTGTCTACTCGTTTGTTGTCCTGCCTGTCGTTGCTGCTGCACCTGTTTGCTGGGTTTACCTATTGTACTACTCTTCAAGGTTGCCGTTGTCGCCGCCCACCCGTTATCATCATCGCCGCTTGTGTACAAAGACTCATTTTGACTGTCGAGGTGCGTTTAGGGTTTCTAGCCACCGCCAAGGCCTCCCCCAGGGTCTGGTTAAGGAACCGTAGAGGCAGTCTGTTGCTCATTGTTCACCATACGTTCTTCTCCGACAAAAGTCCCCCCCCCCCTCGAGCCTGAACGATTCTCCGCCTGTTCATACCCAGTAGCATCAATCTGGCCGACACAACTTGTTCCTTCGCTTTGTTCAACCACAGTTGATCTCGCATCGAAGCAATACTTCAGTGTCTCATTCACCTCTTATCGTCTGATTGTAACCATCCATATTTACCATTTACTCGCTCGCCTGGGCGGATATGCAGCGACACCCTGTGAATTAGACTCAGTCTTCGTCTATAGGCATACCTTAATATTGCCTTTCTCCTTTACCGGTACTCAGAGCACTACCGCCCGGCTCTATGCTGTTGTCATAGAGTTCCCTCAGCGTCTTGTCGATCGCTGTTTTCACTCTTATTATTGATTCCTTATATTTAATCTCGTTGCCCCCGCCACCTGAAACCGTCGTGTAATCGTCGTGTTGCGAGGATGGCTGATGACCAGACCTTGGCAGCGGTCGCTGCCATCGTCAAAGACTTGGCTGTCTCATCGAATGACTCCTGCCCTGTCCCTATTGGCACCAACTCGGATATTAGTTTGCCAGGTCGCGACAGTGCTGCCAAGGAAGATCTCGAACGCGAGCTCTCCGCCCTCGTCGTGAGAATTCAACAACTTGAAGCTAAGGCCAATGCTGCGAACGCTCCAAACTACCCCGATACCCCCAACGAGACTGCCGGATCTCCATTCGAGGATGATTCAAAATCATCGATTCGCACAAAATTCCCATCTAGGAATGGCCTACCCGACGAGCGTATTGTAAAGTCTATTCCGCTCACCGATGAAGCTTTGTCAGGTTTACAAGAACATATCAATGACCAATCCAAATTGCTTGACAACCAGCGCCAGGAGTTGACCAATGTAAATGCTCAATTAGTGGAGCAGAGGAAATTACAAGAAAGGGCGCTCCAGATGATCGAGAAGGAACGTGTAGCAACACTAGAACGTGAACTATGGAAGCACCAAAAGGCCAATGAAGCTTTCCAGAAAGCCCTACGCGAAATTGGTGAGATTGTCACCGCCGTCGCACGGGGTGATCTTAGTAAGAAAGTTCGGATGAATACTGTTGAAATGGACCCGGAAATTACTACATTCAAGAGAACAATCAATACCATGATGGACCAGCTTCAGGTTTTCGCTAGCGAAGTATCCCGTGTTGCCCGTGAAGTCGGCACAGACGGAATACTCGGTGGCCAGGCTAAGATTGAAGGAGTCGATGGTACCTGGAAAGAACTCACTGACAATGGTATTGCTCCCGGCATTGGTTAGAGAGAAATATTACTAACTCTCGTCACAGTAAATGTAATGGCGCAGAACTTGACGGATCAAGGTAAGTTCATGCGACTCACGTGCACTTATAAGATCATGGTTAAACTGACAAAGAAAAGTGCGCGAAATCGCTTCCGTCACCACAGCCGTCGCTCATGGTGATTTGACGAAGAAGATTGAGAGACCTGCTAAGGGCGAGATTCTTCAGCTTCAACAGACGATTAATACCATGGTGGGACAATTGCGTACGTTTGCCTCGGAAGTCACGCGGGTTGCTCGAGACGTCGGTACCGAGGGTATGCTCGGTGGTCAAGCCGATGTCATGGGAGTTCAAGGCATGTGGAATGAGTTGACGGTTAACGTCAACGCAATGGCGAATAACCTTACGACTCAAGTTCGCGACATTGCGAAGGTCACTACGGCAGTCGCTAAAGGTGATTTGACGCAAAAGGTTCAGGCTGAGTGCAAGGGTGAAATCTTTGAGCTTAAGTCAACTATCAATTCTATGGTTGAGCAGCTACAGCAGTTCGCACGGGAGGTCAGCAAGATTGCCCGAGAGGTCGGTACAGAAGGGCGCTTGGGTGGACAAGCTACCGTCAATGACGTACAGGGGACCTGGCGCGATCTGACCGATAATGTCAACGGCATGGCCATGAATTTGACAACTCAGGTTAGAGAGATATCTAGGGTCACCGCAGCTGTCGCCCGTGGAGATTTGACCAAGAAAATTGGTGTCGAGGTCAGGGGCGAGATTTTGGAACTCAAACTCACTATCAACTCCATGGTTGATCGGCTTGGAACATTCGCTTTTGAAGTGAGCAAGGTCGCCCGAGAAGTCGGCACAGACGGAACCCTTGGCGGGCAAGCCCGAGTCGATGGAGTTGAGGGTAAATGGAGAGACCTCACAGAGAACGTCAACACCATGGCTTTGAATTTGACTTCTCAAGTACGGGGTATCTCAACTGTCACCCAAGCTATTGCCGATGGCAACATGAGTCAGAAAATCGACGTTCAAGCCAAGGGCGAAATACTTGTCTTGAAAGAGACAATAAACAACATGGTGGACCGTCTATCGGTATTTTGTAACGAAGTGCAGCGAGTGGCTCGGGATGTCGGTGTAGATGGGAAGATGGGCGGCCAAGCCGATGTCGGTGGCCTTAAGGGGCGCTGGAAGGAAATTACCGCAGACGTCAACACTATGGCAACTAATTTGGTAAGTGTTCTTCCTTGGAAGCTCTGGCGTTATTGGACATATCTTATTAACCAGCCTTACAGACTACACAAGTTCGCGCTTTTGGCGACATAACCAATGCGGCTACCGATGGCAACTTCACGAAGCTGGTCGACGTGGAGGCTTCAGGCGAGATGGATGAGCTCAAACGCAAAATCAACCAGATGGTCTACAATTTGCGAGACAGTATCCAGAGAAACACCCAAGCACGAGAAGCAGCAGAACAGGCGAACAAGACGAAATCCGAGTTCCTGGCTAACATGTCTCACGAAATCCGCACACCCATGAATGGTATTATCGGAATGACACAATTGACACTTGATACTGATTTGACGCAATATCAGCGAGAGATGCTGAACATTGTAAATCAGCTGGCCAACAGCTTATTAACCATCATCGATGATATTCTAGACTTGTCCAAGATTGAGGCTCGCAGAATGGTCATAGAGGAGATCCCGTATACGTTGCGTGGAACCGTCTTCGGTGCTCTTAAGACTCTTGCTGTCAAAGCTAATGAGAAGTACCTAGATCTCACATACCGTGTGGACAGTTCTGTTCCTGACTATGTTGTCGGTGACTCCTTCCGTCTTCGGCAAATCATCCTAAATCTAGTGGGCAACGCCATCAAGTTTACAGAGCACGGTGAAGTAAGCTTGACTATTCGAGAGTCCAAGGGTCCTAAGCCAAAAAATCCAAACGAATATGCCATAGAGTTCGTTGTGTCGGATACCGGTATAGGAATACCACAAGACAAGCTAGATCTGATCTTCGACACTTTCCAACAGGCCGATGGTTCTATGACTCGCAAATTTGGTGGTACTGGCCTTGGTCTATCTATCTCGAAGAGACTGGTAACTCTTATGGGTGGCGACCTCTGGGTAAGGAGCGAGTTTGGTAAGGGAAGCTCGTTTTATTTCACTTGCGTCGTGAAACTGGCTGGTGGTGGACTTGGATCCATCGAGAAGATGCTTAAGCCGTACAAAGGGCACCAGGTGCTCTTCATCGACAAGGGCCTATCTAGATATGGGAAAGAAATCTCCGCCATGTTGCGAAGATTGGGCCTTGTGCCTGTGGTGGTGAATCAAGAAAAGAACCCAGCCACAACAGGCTCTGATAACCCGCCATACGACGTGATTATAGTCGAGTCTATCGAGACAGCTCGGAAGTTGCGTTCTATTGAGGATTTTAGGTATCTACCCATCGTTCTCCTCGCGCCCGTTGTCCATATCACATTGAAGTCCTGCCTAGACCTTGGCATTACCTCTTATATGACAACACCATGCGAGCCAATCGACCTCGGAAACGGCATGGTTCCAGCACTCGAAAACCGAGCGACTCCTTCATTCTCCGATAACACACGGTCGTTTGAGATTTTGCTTGCTGAAGATAATCGAGTCAACCAGCGTTTAGCAGTCAAAATCCTCGAGAAATATCACCACGTAGTAACCGTAGTTGGGAATGGATTGGAAGCCGTCGAAGCTGTACAAAGGAAAAAGTTTGACGTCATCCTCATGGATGTTCAAATGCCCATAATGGTATGGTGCCCCAGAACCCTTCGCTTTTCCTGCTAACCAGAAAAATAGGGTGGGTTTGAAGCGACCGGAAAAATCCGCGAGTACGAGCGCAGCGTCGGAGCAGTACGGACTCCCATCATTGCACTGACGGCCCACGCCATGATGGGAGACCGCGAACGATGCATTCAAGCCCAGATGGACGAGTACTTGTCAAAACCGTTACAGCAGAACCATCTGATACAGACCATCCTCAAATGTGCAACGCTTGGAGGGGCGTTGCTCGAAAAGAACCGAGAGAGAGAGCTTGCTTCTCATAGCAACAAAATTAATGGTGACCAGAAGTCGCCTCAAATCGCGCGGCCCACTCTGGAGGCTCGCGCGATGACATCTAGTGCGCCTGGTGCTGCAAGCCCGTCCTTGGTAGCTGCAAGCCAGGGTGACCCGTTGCAAAGGGCACGTTCAACCCTCTCCGAACCGTCCGGTTTAAACGACTAACTAGGGTTATTCATACAGCTCGTGCTAAGAGCTAATAGTATAAATTAATCCCGACCTGTCGGGAAGCACGCTGCCCATCACCTGTACGGAAGGCTTCAATGGGCGTCGGTATCATGTCGATTATTTGATGTATACTCACCAGTTTTCGATACCCCGAGGGAGCCAACCTATCACTCTTGCTTCCAGCAAGTCTCGATTTGTTGCTCTTATCATTCTAAGAATAGTTGTTGTACTTTGGCATCCCACTCACCATTAGGCTTCTATGCATTGCTGTGACAGAGCTCTTGAACGACTTTGAACGCATATACCCACTTTAGGGCAGTTATCACAACAGCCGGAGTTTGTTTGGCGTTTTGGGCTTATGTTAAAGAGGGCTGTGTGCGTACTTTTTGTGTTTTCCCCTCTATAGCCCATTAGTGGCTGTGCTCGGTTTTGTGAGAATCCCTTCCAGGGGATAGCATTATGGTCTTCATGTTAGCATTTATTCTCCTAGGCCACTTTGGAGTTCCTGTAATTGGGTTATCTGTTCTCTTATTTTATGGATTACGGACATTCGCATTGGAGGTTCATATGAATATTCCGTGATCGTAGTCTCCGTTCAAGATGCGAGAATGTCGATGCCGGTTTCCCCAAAGGGAGATTTTGGGCTGTCATGTTTTTTTTACAATAGCAAAAAGCATCACGTCCTGTCGAAAGCCCGCCTGCCTTACATGTCTAAATTTGTGTTTTGCGTGATAATCTTAGTCAGTCAACTTGAGCTTGCATTTACCATTTAGTGACTGAGTGACTTGAATACATTTATGGCTGTCTATGTCTTGTTCATCGTCAAGTTAGGTCTTGTTTCATGGTATTTTCTGGTCCAAGTTCCACTGCAAGATCGAGATTTAGCATAGAGATTTAGTTGCAGTATAGACTGGTCACATACGTAAAAGTAAATCATTATTTTTGTCTTCTATCTTCTAAAGTCTAGTTATAAGGTCTTATACAACTTAAGACAAATTGTATAATCTTAGGCCTAATTTAGGCTGTGGTAACTAAAATCTTCCTACAGTGGCGTCTTATCATAGATGGGGCTCCGTACGACAATAGAACATTTGCTAAAACGTGCGGGTCACGGACTCCAATGTTGAGAAGAGACTATAAAGTATTTCTTCGTTGCTGATAGGGATCTTGCCCGGGGGGAACAAAAGCATGCATTCACACGCCGAGGGGATTCGTATACTGGAATTAAGATTATCCTCCTCTAATGGTCTTGAGGTAGCATGGAAGATAGCTATAAGTAGGTGAGACCGGCCTTGCGCTTGTCATGTTGAATGTCGGCCCCCCCTAAGGCAATTGCTCCTTTTTCGAGTCGTCCTCGATACCGTCTGCTTTGGCTGCGCCGGCACCAGCCTCGACAGACGCTAGGAGCGCGTCAAGTTTGCTCTCAATGCTAGCAAGATTGGCTTCAATGGCAGCTGCTTGTTGCTCGCCCCTAAGCGGTAAAAATCCTGTTAGCACCGACTACTAAGAGGGAAAGCCCGAAGGAGCCGTCGGATGACAGTCTGCATCGTGGAAATTTGTAAGATAGGATGGGCAGTGACAAGACTAGGTAAGAATCTAGACGACAAATACATGAGCCGTTGTATGGGTCGCTTTATGGGGACGTTTTGTGGACGCCTGTCTCACGTGGCTTAGAGGCCAGACCATGAAGACACAAGCCGTTGCATTCTGTATCACATGGCATGTTCCGTGGATATTTTATAACACAGCCTAGAAGCATCCACAATTGATCCAGCAGCTTGCTAGACACCAATGCGCGTAGGGCCGTGACCTTCAGACTGATGCAGTCAGCTTGCAGCTAGGCTCTGTTACTACGCAAGGCTCAAGGGTAGGTCGAGGGGTGGTATTCTCAATTGGCGTGGCAAGAAAAGGGTAATAAAAATGGAAATGAACAAATGCCATGGGCAGGGTTCAGTCCGCATAGCTCGGTTAGAACGGTGATGGGGACGGGCCACAAGGTCTCGAACCTGTCAACTGGGGGAAAGGGGAGGGGGCGGGGGGTGGACATGTGGCGTTGTCATCCGCGGGCGCCGATTAGAATTCGCATCCGCCGTTGATCGATGTTTTGGCGCAATTGGCATTCAGGGACCATGCAGAAAGGTGCGACAGGGAACTTCTCGATCATGGGTGGCGAGACGGGGGTAGGTAGGGAAAAAAAAAAAAAAAAAAAAAGAGACTTAAGCCTAGGCCACCCCATCAATGTATAGTGCATGGCAATAGCAAAATAATGAAGAGTGCTACTACTCTAGGTGGTGATATACGTACCTTGCAAGATCTCTAAAGGCCTAGAACAGGTTGGAGAGTCGCATTAGCTTATGGTATGCGGTTACTCATAGGCTTATTGGGACCAGAAGCCGCATTATCTTCAAGATCCCAATGTTTATTCGGCTAATGATTGTCTGAACTTACCTGGATCACCTCTGATTGAGTGGTCGCGGCACTGGGCGAGGGCGAATGCGAGTGATGGGTTTCTTGCTGATGAGGGTCCGGGGGCGAGGTGGAGTCTGATCCGTTCCTGTTATCCTGGAATTGCTGGGACTGAGACATCGCGAACTTGTAGTGTGTACACCGGTTTAAGGTTATCTTGTATGTACGTGTACGTGTACGTGTTCCGTACGTGCAGAAGTACGTTTACGCCTGTGTGTACCGTACGTAGATGTAGGTAGTCCTAGATGCGATAAGGAACTTCGACGGCTGTTGGTGAATCAAATACTACTACTATCTAGTGTAGTAGGTATCTAAGATAATCAGTGCTGCTGCTGCTGCTGATGATGATGATGATGATGATGATGATGATGATGATGATGATGATGATGATGATGAGATGGGGCTGAGATGGGCAGGGCGTATGAATAAGTAATCGGTAATGGTAGAACACTGTAAAGACAGCCCGGCCAGTACCCGGCTTCCGCCTTGGTGGCCCAGTCGCTGTGGCGGCGGGCCAAGCAGGACAGGGGTCGGACCCAAGGCACCTCGATCGAGATGATTGATTAAATGGCGAAGGTACAGTGGTGAATCTGATGATGTACTTATTATTGAGATCTATCGAGGTAATGTCTACCTAAAGTAGGAAGTATAAGGTACGTACCTAGGTAGGCTATCCCCTATAACGCCTCTGTTTAGGTACCTACCACCTGGTAGACACCCTCTACATACCTTTTAGTTTGCCCCAATCTCTTTGCACCAAGGTACCTAGCAACCTAGGTAAACAGCAACTTCCCCACAAGGTGTACCTATGGTGCCTATTTAATGAATGTGTACCTACCTAGATATAGGTAAGGTAGATCTGCGCTATACTATCGATAAGTAGACGGTTCTCCACTTGGCCCTTGTCTTTTAGCCTTTGTGTGTTGCGAGAACAAAACAATGTTTTTCCCCCAATCTGTCCGCACACCCTTGAGCGTATTCTCAGTTAAGCTACCTCGTTTCACAATAGGTGTATCGGTTTTTGGCCCATTTCCATCATAGATCTCGATGATGTGCCGTGATGACGACAGGGGAATCGGAATCCAACTTTCTCGATGACCATTCCGTTCTCCGTAGCCATTGCAAACTGCGGTCCGAGAGGGATGCCAGCCAGACACGGTTGCCCTGCCAAGCCTTTCGATCCCAGGCCGAAAAGTCGATGGCGATACCCCAGCTGGCCTTTGGACGCCCACTCTGATTTGCTGCCATTTCCATTGTTGACCCGTTCATCAGGCCACTCCCCGCAGGCTCATGACGGCTCGCGCTTCATTAGCTTGATTGTTTCCTTCAAGGCTGGCAGCGACAGTCATTTACAATACTTCCTATGTCTTGGCTTTCTAAGGTACTGGTACTTCGCTATGCTATCCGTATTTGACAGGCTACTTCCGCCTCCTATGTGCTCTCTATCCGCGGGTTTATTGTACGAGCGGTTCGGACTGTGCACCTACCTCTGTGTGTATAAGCGCAATGTTTACGGGCATCATCATCATTCAAACAACACTAGCTAGGCCTACCTAGCATTGTCATAGTCAAGGATAAGGGCCAATGGTCCCTCGAGTCCTTTCTACTTTCTATACCACTCTGATCTAATCGGAACTCGGATAGATGATCCTTGAATAGTATAATATTAGTAGGTGTTGCACGAAAACTAGTATTTTCGTTGGTTCCTAGCCGATCTCAACTTCAAAAAACTTATTTGGCCCACCATGCTAAGGTTGTCGTGCTCATCAACAGCGAACTGAACTCTTGACGCTATTCTACGGTTCCATACATGCCATGAGTACTCCATGCCATGCAAGCCGGGGCTCGATTCAAAGACAAAGGTTGTATGTAGGGTACTCCGTACTTAGAGCAAGCTCCTAGCATCGCGCCCTGATATTGGGGCAAAAGCATCTGTGGACCGGCCTAATGGCGTGGAGCAACGACGTGCGATTGTATATTGTGAGATAAACACCTACCGGTCCTGTGCCTGAGCAGAACCTGAGCGAGTTACGTAGCGGACATTTGTTCTGGCGGGGAAAGCACCTATACCGTGATTTTTCAAGCTGTTGTCTAAATAAAGTAGGATTGGGAGCTAGCTGGCTGGTTATTTTTGCTGGAGGCAACTTGAGGACGCGTTATCACCTCGCCGTTGCCCCGAAACCTAAACTATGGCATACCCTACTGTCAGAAGCTACAGTGTCTGAAAATTGTTCTCTAGAAGAGCTCGTCCGATCCTGCGGCGTAGATTGGAGGCAAGTGGACTCTTCCCTCTCCTGACTCGACTTAGCTTATGCTACTTAGTATTATCGCTTTGAGAGCCCGAAGTTGTGTGAAGGTATTATTCAGCCTCTGACTAACAGTCAGCAGGTACCTACTGTAGACAGCAACCGAAGAAATCTCTACCGCTGTATAAGCCAGTAGAGTAGGAGGCAATTGCTAGTGTGGCGCTAACCCAACAAATACTCCAAAGCCAAAGGGGTGTTGGTATAGAGAGCTCATCCACTTTTCTAATGATATCAGAGGACTCAAGGTTATTATTATCATCACTACTATTACTACTACTACTACTATTATTATTAACTGTTAAGAGGTACCAAGGATTAAATTTCAACATAGTCCACACTATGAACAGAAGTGGTGTGTACCGTAAATGATACTATCCCATTGAGTTCGTTTTACACTAGTGTACTTGCCTAAGTATTAGTAGTGCCAATGGATATTCCTGTCGAAGCTTGGCATAGGTCTGCCATGCAGCAGGCATCTGCTGTACTAAAATATAGCGTCGTGCTACTTACCTGGGTACCTACCTGGGTACCTACCCTAGGTAGGTAGGTAGGTCCAGGTAGTATCAGGTTAGGTACATAATGCTACCATGTACATTCTAACCGGTGGGAATGCGTACTGAGTACTCGCGCTGGACCTATCTGTATGATATACCACCGCATCTTACATACGTAGGTACCTGGTAGGTAGGTATATAATAAGAGTAAGGTAAGGAGTAGTGTGCCTAAGGTAGGTAGGTAGGTAGTAAACTGCATGCAGTCTTTGCCAGCTGTGCAATCATGTTAATTTTCTTACGGTACTAAGATGACGCTAGATTGCAGAGGTGCGTCTGGGTCCTTCTTGTCTCTGCTTGTCTTCCCATCTGCGCGCTACTGTCGACAGCAAAGTACCTAACGCATACCCACGCCACTGGGCTGCTACATATGGTATACAAGTACATATACTTGATGAACCGATGAGCCGATCCAGCTCGATCCCCCCCCCCCCCCCCCCCAGTTTCTACCTACTCAGTCGTTGCACCCACAATCATTTGGGGATCTCAGTTACGCTGGCAGATCGAACGGTATCACGCTGCCCGGGCCCCATACAATGCTAAATTTCTAGATAGAATCCCCTTAAACATTGCCATAGACGCCTACACGGTAAATTTAGACATACCGACTTTCTTGATATCACCTTGATATCCTCAAATGCAACACCATACCAATATCTATCACCACCGCCAGGTTGCGATTTCATCCGACTTGAAACTGCCGACCACATGAACGAACGTCGAGGGATTGTTGAGATTCGCTATAGCCAGTCCCCACACTCGAGACCTTGCTTTCGGACACAGGTCTCAACGTGCGCTATCCCAATTAATTGATCTGATCTGCGCGCCTTGTGAAAGCCCGTTCTTGAAAGTCGATATTCGTCCCTGGTCACATACATGACCCGCCGCCGCGCAGCCACTAGAATCATCGTCTTCGGCTGAGCTACATAACAGGCTCGGCCCCCCAGCTGACAGGTTATTAGACCGTCGCCTTGGTGAGAAGGGGCTCGACGTTTGCGCCTAGGTCATACCAATTGATCAAACCAGCCCGCCGAACGCTATCCGAACGAGCCCTATCATCGAGATTCGGGAAATTCAAGAGCGCCTAGAACCTGCTGCAATCACAGCTTCCGTCGCAACCACTGTCACGACTCCCAGTCCCCGTCGTACCTGTCATCTTGTGGCTGCACCTCGATGCTATTAGTGCTACCGTGAAAACACGGACAAGTCAGCTATATGAATTTCCTCGAAACTGTCTTCGGCGAGTTGGGCATCTCTCAATATCTCGGTGTCTTTATTGACCAAGGGTTTGACTCATGGGAAACAATATTGGACATCACCGAATCCGATCTGTACGCACCAATTGTGTTTTTGTGGCTCACTATACTTTCAATACTAATTACACCACCAGTGACGCGTTAGGCGTAAAGCTCGGTCATCGGAGAGTAAGTGACGCGCCGTTCTTTCTTCATAGCTCTACTCATTAACCCGACGAAGAAACTCCAGCGACGTATTGCCAACTACAGAGGTGTGGCCCCGGACGTATCTTTAGCCTCGCCAGCTCGCACAAGCATTGAGGATGCTAGACATGATGCGAACCGTGGCGACGTCGGGAGAATAGAGGTAAAAATCGGACCGACCGTCGCGAAAAGGAAATATAGGAGACATCCAAAGGTTTGCTTTAATGCCCAGCCTTCATCCTATATTATAATACCGAGCTGGGCCAAACGGTCTAACTGGAATATTAGCCCGACGAACACGCCCCGGAACGGCCGCCCTCGGCTTATGTTCTGTTTTCTAATAGTAAGTCAAAATGATGCTCGGATTTTCGAGCTCTATGCGCTATGGACCGGGCCTAACAGCTTTTAGAAATGCGAGAGGATCTAAAGGGGCAAAACCTCACTTTTACAGAGATTGCTAAGCTCGTAGGCGAGAATTGGCAGAACCTAGGCCGTGCCGAGAAGGAGCCGTTTGAGAAGAAAGCAAACGAGGCGAAGGAGAAATATAACCAGAGCCTAGCGGAGTACAAGAAGACTGCCGAATGCACAAAATATAACGAATACCTACATGAATTTCGAAAACGACAAGCCGCCCAAACACAAGGTATCCACCCATCTGCGTCCATTGCGATTATAGACCAAACCTTACTAACTGGCGGGTCAGAAAAAGATGCCGCAAAACGGTTGAAGACTGATGCCGAGAGTACCCGCGGCAGCAGCACTAGTGGCGCTTCAATTGGTCCTGGTGGGACGACCAGCGGTACCGGTAGTGGTTCCGAAAGCCAACACGGAAGTGAACCTCCTCCATCACGTCAACAAAGACTAGGCTCAATAGCCTCACTGTCGACTGGGACAAGTCATGTAGATGATTCTTCGTTGACATCGCCCTTACTATTAGCCCAGGAAGAATCCCATCATGGGCGGCGCCGCGGGCTCTCTAGTCCTCATTCTCGTGATGGCTCAATACATACCACCAATCACCGCATTGGCTGGGCGGATGGCCAGTATCACCCAGGGGATCTTAACAGCAGCGGCATACCTTGGCTAGATCCGAGAGCTGCATCTCAAAACATTTCTCAGTCGCCTGAAGTCGGTGCGCTCGGCATACATGCTGGACAAAGCTCCCACGCCAATAGGCTATCGAGAGGCTCTAGGTCGTCTGTTTCCACATCCATTTCACAACCTCCATCACTGAAACATGAACAATCCTCGCATGGGAGCAATTCATCGGCATCTCCATATCCGCCGAGAACACCCAGTGACGCATCTTTACCAATTCATGCACTGCTATCGTCGAAACCAGAACCATCGGCTTCGTACGTACAGACGCCTCCGCCCCCTATTACGAATGGACCGATGCCGCAGGTATCATTGCCGTTGCAACCGGCCCAGCCCGGTCGGATCGTCGGCGGTTTTCATAATTCACCGCAGTATAGCAACAGTAGCCCGAATTTCGTATCAGGGCCGCGGGTCAATTACCCTGGCCTCACACCTGGATTGGCACACGAGGTCATGGTAAATCACCCACATGAATCGAGCTCAGCAGCGACGACGAAACATATGGGCAACGGCGACAATGGACTTGATGGTATTACAGCGCTTCTTAGAGCTCGAGAAATTGTTGACCGCCGCCCATGATTTCGACAAGCTCGGACAATAAAATCGTCTCGGTTCTAGTATTTCCAGATCGATTTCGCGCTATCCCGCATTTAGTGCATAGAATATCAGGCGAGCCGCTACATCGACGAGCCATCAATGCCAGGTATTCTGCAACTAGCGTGTATATAATGCCACGACTCGTTGGACCATCATGTTATGGTAGTACCGCAGGTAGCTCCCATAGCAGTCTCGATTCGCTTACACCAAGAACCAAGATCCATTCGAGTCGGATGCTATCGAATATGATGGAAACCTAAAAACCCACGGTTACTTTTGACTTGAGACCCAGGAAGGGGTTGTTCCCCACTGTTCTAGCAGTGGCGGTCTGCGGTTTATATTGTACGACCGTGATGGTTTGGTTGGGGGAAAAAAAATTTACGTTGTAAACGAAGACGCCGGTTCTTAAGTTTTGAGTCCCAAGCATCTGAGAGAAGCTAACTAGTTGGATATTACGCCAGTATCCCAATATCATTGGAAATGGATACAACAAAAAGTGTCGCAGGGAAATCAGCATTCCATGGGATGGATGATATGCCGCACAGGCATGCTTCCTAAAGCGTTCTTTTAGAAAATACCATCACGGAGCTAGTTAATTGCCATCCTTCCTACTCTTCGGCATGGGCAAATCTTGGCATGCGACAATACATTTCACGGGCAATGAGGGATGAGTTGCAAATCATTATTCTTTGATTTTCTGGTCACTCGATCAAGCGTTCGGTTTGAGATACCCTCGGTACCAACCCAGGTAGAAACCAAATAGATTCGGGCCTAGCTGCGTCGGATGACATGGATGAACAGGTGGAACAGCTGAAACAAAATATGGTCTGCCACGGTATGGCGGAGCGTTCAATATGACGAGGCAACCTAAATCATAGCTAATAGAGGAACAAATAAAAACCAAGTTACCTCTCCACTCCTCGACTGGCCAGGGTACGGAAAATACTGAGAACATAGGGGAATGGTTGTTAGTAATGCGCACAGTCATTGCCTACACAGCTGTAGTATAAGGCCGGACTGTATAGAGTAGAAGCGACCTTGTTTCGTCAGCCTAACCTACACTACCTGTAACCTATGTCATGAAGAAACTCGCCCTAGTGACATGCCGTGTACCTTAGACCGTGTTCTTATGCGCATTACATCACCCCTTATCTACCGCTGGCTCCACTCATTCCAAATATCCATTTATATATCGAGGTCGAGTCAGGAACAGTAGCAGTTTTCAACGAGTCTCTGTCCCCCCTCTCTCTCACCAACAAGTCACGGTGCCGTGGGAAAGGGGGGGACGGGAAAAAGAGATTGAAAAGACACGCGATGTTCGGACTAGTAGGTTATGGAGGCAACCATGAAACGGGAAAACCAAAGCAGTCTTCGTTCAGCTAAGTAGGCAGAAGTCTCGGCTGGGCTGACTAGGCCACCTAGCTTAAGGTGGTGGCATCGGCTTTAGAGTCCGTTGAAGTTTGGGGGGCCGGGGGCATCACTGCTCAGGTGAATGGGACGTACGTGGTACCCACGCATGTGGTATGCAGACTACTTAGGCATGTAATGTATGTGTATAGTCGGTGTGGGATAGGGTACGGGAGGGCACAGCACGGTGTCGGTCAGTAATTCAGTACGTACGTAGCTGTTACACATGCATACGAAGATAGGAGGGCGTATATCATCACAGGTAATACATAGTAAGAAACGTAGGCATATTACACGGCATGGATGGTAGACCGCCTAGTCCAAAATCATCGACGATTCCTCTGAGATACAACACGTCGAAACCCAGATGAAAACAATACGCCTACGCCCGCCATGTAGACAGACACCCAACCAGCCCACATTGAGATTCAGAGCTCGGGAGAACGAACGTGGGATGTGCTTGCGCTCGGTGGCCTAGCCAGAGGCTTAGCCTATTGAGTGGAAAAAACCCACACTTGCTTGTGACAGCATGAGAAATGTCATCGACGATCGAGTTTGGGAGCAAGCACTAGGAGCAGAGGCAACATGCATCGGGTATCTTGCCGATGGGCGCATGTCATAGGTTAAAGATCGGCGGGCATAATAATAGAACTACCTAGTTTAGCATTGCACAATCGCTTCGTGATTTTATGTTGTCCATGCATTTCATAAACCCACCCTTCTCTCTACCTCCCTCTTCGTGCGCACCCGTGACAAGATGCTGACAAGAGACCGCCCTGTTTTCTATCTGCTCACCTCCGTGATTATCGTAACAAAGCATATCCCATACCCATAAAACCGTATTCTTACTAGCTGCAAAGGTTCCCAACGCCAGGGCCTAATCAAATTAGGCTCCCTCGGTAATCTCTGCCGTCCAGTCCTTTCGAATCTCGAGTTCAAGGAGCTCAGGCGTCTTCTCAATAGAGAGGCCTTTTTCGTTAGCTAGATGCAATAAGCAGATAAAACAGAAGCTCGTCGAGATGTCATCCATGACCGTCTTGGGATAAACAGACTTCAGGTCGTTCATAACCTCGGTGAATTTGAGCGGAGGCGCTTCTTTCTGCTTCTGCCCATCTTCTTCGTCCGTTGGGGGCGTGGGAAGCCTTGACCGGTTAGGGTCCTATTTAGAAGGTGTTAGTAATGATGGTGATGGTACACCAGTCGTTGGGGGGGAAGCCAATAGGCACTCACTTCTTGAGTATCAAGGTATCCCAGGCCTTTCCAGAGTTCTTCTTTGAGTCGACGGACGTCCACTTTCTTGGCGACACGGGCGTATTGCACATACTCTGGTCGTAACCGGCGCGTGGACGTAACTAGTTGGGTACCAAACCCACCCATGGTCATACCGGCATCAAGCATGGCTGTGATGCCGAGTGCTTCAGTAGGTGGCGCCTCCGCACTAGGGGAAAAGTGGTCTCTAGCGTCGGAGAACTCGTCGTTATCATCGTCTAACATAACACCGCCAGGAAGTGGCATCTCGTCGTCGAAGAAGTTGGCATCATAGTCGCCCTGGGGCAGGATGGTATCCTCCTCTCGGCTTTGAAGAGGCTCTTTCTGTGCCCAAAAGGCTTCATCCATGTTACCTGCGTGCAGATTTCCTGACTGGCCGTCATGGCCAGAAGTGCCTATCTTACTATTAAACCGGTTCCGCCGGCTGCTCATTCTAGCCTTAGGCTTGAGGAAGAGGCTAAGAAGTTGTTTCGAGTTAAAGTGTTTATCATCGGGTAGAAGATTGCGGGTCTTCGACTTCCAGTCTTTCTTAGGTAGAGAAATAGCGGAATTACTCGATGCCTGTGTGTAAATCGTCTCGGCAAGTTTGCCATCAAGTGATGAGGTGAAGTCAATCTCGAATGGCTCTTTTTCTTTTCGATGCCGAGTCACTGTTTCTGGCTTATTGGCATCCTTGATCTTCCGTATCCGCCAGTGCTCTGGCCCAGCCCAGTTCTTTTGCAGGGCTTGATCGAAGTAGCCAAGGATATCTTCGTGGGCTTTGTCGCTGTTCTTGGTGTGACTCATGGATACGACATAATCGGCGTTCTCGTCGTCCAAATCCCCAACACCTTCACCTCCGGCCATTCCATCATCAAGCCCAATATTATATGGGCGCGTTTGGGGCTCTAAGGCAGCTTCTCGTGCCCAAGCCTCACCACCCTCACCAAATGCGACCTCGGCTACGTCAAATCCACCCATGGCAGTCATGTCGTCAAAGCCTACTGGGTTGTCCTCGTCAATGAACATGCCAGATTTATTACCAGGCCCGCCGAGGCCATCTTCGTCCTCGCCTTCTTCATCGCCCTCCGGAGTACGTAAGAACGGGATATCTAGCGATCCGGAAGGATTTCCAAGGTCGAAGGTTTTTAGCGAAGGACAAATATCTTGCTCATCTAACCGGCCTAGATCAGGGAAAAATTTAACTCCGAGGGCGCTGATGTCGATCTCTACATCCTCGTCATCATCTACTTTCGCGGGCTGGTATGTTATTGTATCGTCATCCTCCTCTAGTTCGTCCTCCTCATCAGCGGTTACGTCCTCTCTTCGCCGAGGTTTGATACCGTCTGCCGACTTGTCATTCGCATCGTCGCTGCTGTCAAAGACGATGCGGCCTTGGCCGTCAATCATAAGATGATTCAACAGAAGACCCTTAGCTCCACCCTCGTCGAAATCTGCAGACGCCTTTTTGAATAAGGGGTCCACCGCAAACTCCATATCAAATTTCTTGAGCTGCAAAGAAGCAAATGATGGTGCTAAGGTTGCTTCTGATGATCGTTGCTGTCTTACTGTTAGCAAGGCCATCCGTGATTCTCAGTAAGAACTGAACGTACCCGCTTCTTAGTTTTCTTCCTAACGACATTTCCGTCTTCGTCGACTTCTTCCTCCTCGCTCTCTTCGCCGTCTCTTTCGCCATCATTGTCTTTCTTTTTTGAATTACTATCCGCCAGGCCACTCAACAGCTTGCCTGTCTCGGTCGCGACACTGTCAACTCTGCTGGTGTAAATCTTGACGCAGCCATCGAGGGTACAACTGGCTCGTTGGAAATTGACTCCATCTCCATCCTTTAGTAGGGACATATCATGGAAGTAATCGATAAGCGCAAAGTTCCATGAGTTAGTGGCATTGATCTTGTTGTCAGTAGCCATCTTCATCCACTCCTCGAAATTGGCTAGGATAGGCACGCGCTTCATAGGCGTGACGCCACTGCCGACCACCATGACATCGTTGTCGCCTTCCTCATCGTCGTCGTCGTCCGCACCACGTCGCGGCGTCCGCGGATTCGAGCGGGGAGACGCACTATCGAGGTCCGCCAGCCTGAAGCCAGCTTTCTTCGCAGGCGTAGAAGCGGCCGCCTGCTGTAGCTCGTTGATCTGTTTTTCGTGGCGGGCCTTTCGGGAGTGAAATCGGCCTTTCTTCTCTTGGGCGTCATCGTTTAGGGGGATTCTAGACGGCGGCAGTGAGATTAGGTTTCGGGCGGCTTTGGCTGCGTTGCTCGGCCGCCAGTTCGGCAGCGCATGTAAATAAGGAGTGCACTTACTTGAGCGGTGACTTAAATGGAGAGCCAGACGAGCCAGAAGCTGTTCGAGTACCAGCACTCGCACGGGGCACCTGGGCTACACGGGGCATCTTTAAATAAAGCGATTTGACTTATGTTGCGATAACTCTGATGCAGATCGAAGTTGGTTGCGTCGGGTGCATCCTGCAGACTTGACTTGACATCTCACAACCAAGTAAACAATGTCAACCACGCTATTCCATTTGTATGCAACGTCGGGGTTACCATTAGTGGGGTTCTACTAATCTCCTATAAACTTACCTCGCTACTGTGGCGCAGGGAAGTGGCTAGTGGCGTGGCACGCGGAGGCGAGAGGAGGATAGATTGTAATTGCTAGGGCCTCTGGGCCTGGCCAGAGCTTTACCCCCACGCATGCTATCGCTACCTAGGTAATGAGGGGTACTTAGTGGGTAGTGATTGAATATCACGTGCTGATTGCGAGCTATCGGTTCCTTAACCTCTAAGGGGGGCACCTAGAGGGACCTAACCTAGGTACCTAAGGTGGGCAGGTCATAGGAGTGTTATCGAAAAGACACGGCTAGATAACATCTCGACACTTTAATGACTATATGTCTATATCATATAATCCAAGATTACCCAGAATTAGCAGGAATAACAGCGGTTTTCATATTACATACATAAATAAACATTCATAGGTTTTGTCCCCTTATATACCCTACACTGTAGGAGTTGCAAATCCCCTTGCGTATTATAATCACCATGGCTCTATGTAAGCCTGACTGAGTAGGGGCTTCAATAAAGTTCGTACAAGAAGCTTACGAGTTTTTAATGTACAGCCCCCAGGCAAAGCTAACATAATGATGTTGAGCCTACAAGTGCGTGGGGGGCTACGTAGCGGTATCAACACGTTTCCATTGTTCCGTATAGTAGACTATTCGAAAGACGACTTGATAGGAACTAACTCCTCGCCTTTATAGCAGAAGGCGACAGGCATGAATTTGCAGTCCTCAGTGCAGAAAACACGCACCATCCTATTGGTATCTGATCGTGTAGGTCCTTTGCTGGATGTCTGTCTGCATTGGCCGTATATGAGCGATTATCAAAGCATAGTTCCAGGAACACCCCAGTGTGTCCCTTCCGGAAAGTCGATATCAGCATCGTCTAGCTTGAGAGCGAGTTGCCACCGTCCCAAGTCTGGCCAGAAGTTCTCATATGCCACACTGCTTGTCAATTCTCCTTGCTCATTTTTCTGCGATAGATCAGCCCAAGCCAGGCTGGCGCGCTTTGTAGAGATGGCGGGTGCGACCTTGCACCAGCGGTCAGTACCAGGTAGCTCGTTGTGCGATCCTTCGCCTGCGGGTAAAGGGGGTTGCACTAGGCATGGTTCTAGGCCCATATATCGCAGCCAAGAGAAAGAGAATGGGAAGGCGGGCGCCCAGCGTATCGGCTTCACTGTCGCCTGGAATAGCGGCACGTTGCACGGCCTGGGCTCCGTTGAATCTCCCGTCGTATCGTGTGGGTAGACCCGGATCCGGGTTGCGGCGCCGCCGAGGTCGTCCCACTCGAAGCGCGCTAAGTGTTTCGGGATATTCCAATCTAGTCTCTCGGTTAGTGTTCGGGACGACTAATCGCAACGCGGCCCGGGCCTGTTCATTGAGCGGGAGAGTGATAACGAACTGGTCCGGCCGTTCCAACAGGTATATTTCTGTGAGACGTAGATGCGGCTTACGCGCGGACTCCTCCTCTTCCTCCGTTTACCGCCTTCGTCTACTTCGTAGTCGAAGTCTCCTGGGCAGATGATGAGTTCGTCGTAAGGCCCGACAGGGCTCTCGGTATATCTGATTGCTTGAAACTGGCTGATGCCCCCTCGATGCTCTCCGGACGTGGTCGGTGATGCATACGTCGAGTCCCTCTCTAGCGGAGAGTATGCATGATCAGGTAGCTTTCCCGCTTTAGAGAAGAAGCTCACTATATACATAGTGCCCTTCAGTTTCCAGGGGCCTGGTACCGGCACAATTGGTGCATCGCCCATCTTTGTCCTTCACCGTTGAACTTATGGTAATCGGGATCAGGCGCTACGCACTAGGCCTGGCCTCGGGTCTCACGTAGCCTTTCGAAGCGAGGTGCATGGAGGAATGTGAGATCGGCATTCTGTTCACCACCGCGGTGGGGTAATGATAGTAGTCTATGTACAATGTCTTGGAACCCTTCGCCTAGATAGGCAATTGTGGCGTGGGCTCAAGGAAGTAGTGTACTTAAGGCATTCAGCCGAAAGTGAGATTACTAGAAAAACAATTAGCATAGCATATGGCGATCGCAGAAGACGAGCTTGCTTATGGCCAGTGATGGGCTGTGATGATGCCAATATTCTAGTTGAAGTTGTGAACCACAGACAAATGCACCAGTAGATGTTCGCTTCGCCATGGGCGACTAGCTCGGTCCTCTCTTCGTGACTGGTCATCTCCATTGCACGACAAACGATTTCCATTAATAGAGGATCGCTTCCTGGGTGATACAGACTGATCGGTAGTGCAAAGTCCTCAAGTCGTGCGGGTGCACTACCTTAGGTAGCCTAAACTTTCTTTAAGATCACACCAGATCTTATTCCACCTCCTATCCTAGTTGGGACAGGCGGAAATAGGGGGTTGGGGTTGGGGTTCCCTACGCTATTCCCCTTTTTTTATCCCCATTGCTATTTTTGCCTTTATTTCCTACTCTTACACATCCCCCCTTACATTGTTCTTTACGTACTAATACATATCATGCATCGCGCCCCATATAACAAGCCTACCTAAGTAATCAAGTCCACGAAAGCTGAGTGCCACGGAACCAACCAGGACTAGGGGCAAGCACAGACCCTAAGGAATCATGTGTATAGCCTAACTAAATAGCTACTTCTAGTATAAGGAGAACTTCCCTCCTTGCGCAAACATAGGTCAATACTGGAGTAAACCAGCGGTGAGAACGGTGACACTGAGATAGATGAAGGTAGTGGTGATATGTGTATGCTAGCTACATTTATAGCATCGAAGCTACAACTCCCGTACAACATTGGCCTTTACACTGTTACTCCACCCTGCAGAAAATTCAACTACCTTAGGCTAATTACAAGTAAAACCAGCGCAAAAGGCTGGGACTTTAATAGTGCTACCATCAACTGTCTTCAGGTAGAATACATTATCTAGGTAGAATGTTAATGACCCTCTTCATTCTCACCTAGGCACGAGCTCATGGATTTATCGATGACTCTTCCGAGGAGGGTGGCGAAGAGATCAGTAGAATGAGCCCAAATTGGGAGCCTTCACTAGTCTTCAGCAAACAGAAACCTTGAGTTCCTGGTGTCTATATTTACCTCAACCCAAGGGTCAATTGAGCCCGTGAGCACCGAGTTGACGAATACCCCCATATCATTAATATGTGAAGGGAACATGGGGGCTCCTTGTAACATAGGAGCTCCTTCGAACATCGGGTCGAAGAAGGGCAACATAGAACCTACGAAAGGATCTAACATTTTTACTCATTAGCGATAAATTGGCTAATGGGCCTTCTCTGGCGAAGTTATCAAATAAATACCTTGGTCGTGAGAAAACTCGTTAAAGTCAGAGCTTCCAGCTGGCGTCAATACTTGACTTTCACTCGAACTTTCATCGGAGTCATGCCCCAGAATCCCAGGCAAGGCGGATTCAATGGCAGCAGCAGCTCGCTCTACTTCAGCGGACATGGGCCCTCGAGGGCCTAACAATATGATTTTCGATTGACGTAACGTTTGTTGAATCTCACCAAGCTCGGAGCCGCTGATCTTGTCACCATTCTGTTTTAGGTAGAAGCAAAGGATGCTCATAGCTAAAAGATAATCGTGGTTGAAGAAGCAAGTGACTCGCCACCTGACTGAGTAAAGACGTCCACCAGTCCTGAGCCCTTCGTAGATAGTTCGGTGAAGCTTTAAGATTTTGAGTGCGGCTGAAACAACCGTCTTGGTTGAGTATGAATATTGATCATCCTTATGCGCTAGGGCTAGATATCGCCAATGAAGAATGACCTGGGCCTTGTGATGATTCATCTGGATGAAGACTCGTTGAAGAAGTATTTGCGGTGGGTCGGCAATAGAATCCGTTGGGGTTTTTATTCTGCAATATTCTGGGATTCTCAGGAACATATCTTCAAGTTGTCGATCAACTTGTAGAACCTGAGCATATGTAGGCGGTTGTGTGTTTGTGACAACGCTAGCCACCGCCGTGTACATACGGGCCGTACGAAGCTTCGATAAAACGACTAACATTGGGGTTGGGTCGCTGTCTGGACGCGATGGGGGTAGCTCGGTCGAGTTGACGTCAAAATCATCATCGGAGAGATTCCGCGGCTCAGCTGTGTCAACAAATGAGTCGTTAATGAGGCGTGGTAATCCTAATTGCCCAGACGCCGCGATATCTGTTTCCTGTTAGCATCTTCTATTTCTCCAAATAAAAGCAGCTTGAGATCGCCCTCTTGCCAAATAACCCATTACGTGCACATGGCATCTCACTGTAGTGCTGTTAGTGATATCGCCTTGAGCCATTGAGCCACGGGATACGGTATCATGGCATATATGTCATCTACAAACCCTAAATGATAAAGCATCGCCCATAAGCGGCGCCTCGATTCTCCCTCTATCCTTATCAGCCCAGAAGCAATTACGGGAACTATGCGAATCATACCAAATGGCGATATAGATTTAAAATGGTCAGGGTCTCTATGGTAGCCCATGCGCACTATTCAACATCGGATTAATTGATAATTCCAAACAGAGACAAGAGGGTCTCAATCCCAATATCGCTAAACTACGACGTACAGTGACAAAACCGACTTACTTGCAAGATGCACCGTAGTGCTCAGGATAAGCCATGCTTCGTTATTGACGTCGCGCCGGCGCATGAACTCTGCCGCAAAATGATGGAGCAGGGTTTCGAGTACGTAGGGGCCACACCTCGTGTACTGTCCAAGTACCAAACATTGTACAGTCTTTTCACGATAGCTAGCACCGAGTGAGGCATAGTCCAGCTGGGAACCACACTGGACATGCTCAGCGTCAAATTCTCGAAAATTAACCGATATTGAAAGGATACTGAACAATAAACCCAGCCACATAACGGGAACGTCTTGCGGATGTTCCCAGAACAAGGCATACTATCAGTAGTAAGCGTATTTCCCATTTAGCAACCCAGGCTACAATGTTACCTGTTTTAGGAATTCGCGTTTGTTGATGGCACCTATTCAATCGGTTATTAATGGCCATATTTGCGCCCTTGCGAGGCAATACTAACACGATGAGAGTTCAAGTATTTCGAAGCACTCGGAAATAAGGCAGTCTGCGAACTCCTTTGAAGGCATGGCCGCTAAAATTTCATCTTTCGTGCAACGCTTGCAACCATACAACAGAGGCGAATCTAGTGAATTAGCCGACGGAAGTTCAGGCGTATTGATTGCGCCAGGTTTAAAGTCATCAGACTCGCCTAGATTCTTCTTGAGTTCTGTAATTGCGTCTAGGATAGAGTCCCAGTGGGTTTGATCCTGGTACTTCGTTTCCGTGCTGCTAGATTTTAAGCTGCCAACATCAACCGAAGCAATGGAGGTATCGGGTCCCTGGGTTTTCGGCGAAGACTGCGCCAAAGCAGAAAGGTCTGCTCCTTCATTCTGATTCATATATGAGACCACAAGGTTTTCTAGGTGTTTCAATCTGTCCTGAACACCAGCCTGGGGTGTGGAGGGAGCATCGTTTGCAACATAGGTACAAGACGACCCAATCCCACGTTTCTATGTTTTGTTAATGCCATGAGAGGGTCTTACGATGCCGCTGCGTACCTCACAAGTTGAACAGGGGTGGTTACGGTCACACCTCAATCTGCCGGACTGGTCAGTGACTGCTATGTAGTGAGATTGAGATAAACATACTTGCGGCGGCGACACAAATTGCAACTTAATTGTGGCTTATCGCGGCGTCTATTTGGTGGGGGGCGTGGACGTTGTATTGCGGGATTGATGCCTGCGTAACTAGACATTGGTTGGGTCCGCGGCTCTGTGTATGTAGACATCATGACACCTGAGTAAGGCCGAAATGCTCCTCAGTCAACCCTCACACACCCCTGTCTGCATTGAGACAGACTAGTGATAAGTCATTAACACCACTCGTTGTTAAACGGAGGACGGATTAGAGGGCGATTCCAAGACAGAAAGCCGAAGTGGACTTGGGGAGCCATGTGGGAAGCCGTGGGATGGCGGAGAGTATGAGTAACTTTTGTGGGACCGTCCGACCATCCGAGCCATTTATAAGGATGGATTATCCTGACTAAGAAGAACCAGCAACTATCTAACCTAGGTATTACCTAGGTAGAATCTACCCATCAATAACATCATCAACACAAGTTATAATTAATTATTATACTCTAAGGCGGCCGTTGCCTTAAGAATAAGAAGTACCGTGTTTTGTACCAATATAGGAATCAAAATCTGACCAGTCCACACCTTTCTTTTTCTTCTTCTTGTTATGTCACAAGCATTAATAACGCATTATCTCCGTTCGTAAATCATAGATAATTTTGCATTGGGCCCTGGACGCAGCCTGGTAGGCTGGACTAAGCGTGTAAATAGTTCACTAGTATTTTGTCGATGAATACAATGAAGCTTACTGCCTGCTTTTGGGACCTTTTGTATAGGAGTGTAATGAACACTTGTTGTTGCGCAGAGAGCCTACACTAACTATTCTAGTGATTCTTGTTATATAAGCAACGCTCCTTTGTTCTAGAGGTGCATGGTATAGCACTCAACTTATCAGATCAAATACTCATCTATGGTGGCTTTAAAATATCAGTTGCCTCTCCCTTTCTCTCTGCCGGGTATCCCAAATACATTTGTAGAATTGCCAGCTAGGCTTTAAGAACACACACACAAAGACCCGTTACATTTGTAACTACTCCGACCTTACTAGATGTGCCCTTTGATTTGAAAAGATAGGTGTCATTATTCGTAACCCAATTAGGTGCTCGGGGAAATTGATCTGTCACCTCTTGACGTTGACTAGGTGTACTTTGCGGTGAAAATACGTTCAACTCCTTACAGCGACTGTAATCTAGATTTCAAATAAGGACGGAAGCTCCCAAAATGAATCTAGCCAATTTGTATTGGCTTGAAATTTTACACTAGGAGGAACCCGACGCGTCGTGTACTGGCAATGGACGCGACGCGTTCTGGTACTGGTCGCGAAGTAATGCTGGACTCGAACATAGAGCTGGGGAAAGAGCGTTACATGGCCATAACCTTGGGATAATAATAAAAACCCCTAGGTGCCTTACGGCTCAAAATTTCGGGGACTGGTTGGCGGCCCCTGCCATAAGTTGTTGCTCCCGTTACTCGCCCTAAGAGTCTCATCTATCTTCCATAACACCCAATATACTTTCTGGATCGTCCTTCATTTCTGGGGGATCTCGATGTGCAGAGCATCGCGACCATCGCAAGCAAAATAAACCCTAATGCCGCTTGGAGACGGAGGCAGTAAAAGCAAATATCGCCATGCTGAACTAGGTAGGTATATTGCCTTATTAGCATTAGAAATTATACCATAGAAGAGCTGACAAATTTCTCTGTAGTCCACGCAGGTCCAACCCTACACTAGCATTTTGGTATGCTATCCGCCCGTCTCTCAATCTCTTAAACTGTGTTTCTGTACACGGAGCACTCGCTAGGGTATCGAATAGTCCTCCTAAAACCTTTCTATAATACAGAATAACCTACGCCGACATCTTCAAAGAATAAGCCCTTTAGCTATGGACTCAGTGGAAAAACTATTCCGGGGGCTCACAGACCCAGAGTCTGTCCGTGTTAGTGAAGGAGAAACCTCCTATCGTTTTACCAAGGCTCTAGCACAGTTCTTGAAAGACCCGGCGTCAGAGGATCCGGACTACGAATACCTCATAACCCATGCCAGAAAGGCCTTTTCCCCAGGCGAAAGCACGGTTAATTACTTCTGCCAGCAGATGGCGTATTTGGCGGTTCAGAAATCCATAAACCGCAAGGATAAGAGTCACAAGGCCCGCCAATTCAAGTACCACAGATGGTTCGCACTTGGTATGAAGCACGAGACGTTTCCTTTCCCAACGGCAAGGCCTCCGGGTCCCCCATCGACAGCGCGTATTGCGACAATGGTGAACCCTATCTGCTGTGCGTCTTGTGGCAAAGGAAACGCAAACATGAGATGTCTCGGTTGTGCCTTTCAAGATGATAGATTTATTGTAGAAAAGACGTCATACTGCAACAAGCAGTGCCTCCAGGACCATTATGAGACTCATAACCCGATCTGCGAGAGCCGCAAGATGATATATCGCGCTACATCATTGCTTTATTTCATCTTTGTGGCGATGCAGGAGGCAACATACATCTATCCGCTTGAGGATATCCACAAGAAGAATGGCGTACTCTATGCTGTGGATGGGAATTTCGACCGAGTTGGTATGACAGGACGACGCATGTTCATCCCCTTCCCAAAGCATCTACTCGAGTCTATGCAACCGAGCGACTCTACGGATCTCCAACGCTCTTGTGAGTGGCTACCCTGATGCCCTCTTCCCTCCGTGTTTCACCTAATATAAAAGCTGCTGACTCTTGATACTTAAGTGGTATTATGGGGCCAGTCAGACGAGCTCTGTCTTTCCTTATTTGATTTGGTCAAATTCCTATTTAAACGTAAGTCTTCGCTTGTAGGTGACTACATGGATTGCTACTAATCATGTGTACGACAGCGATATGCAAAACAATAGAGCAGGCATATGTCCATCCGAGAAATGTGCTCACTCCAATCTGTTACTTATCGGAAGGAAAAGCCCTCAACATCTGTATGTTCAGACACACAGTTCTAAAGGTCACTTTGCGGTCCAACGAAAAGTACGTCATTGATCTCTGTAGCGCTCAGTTTGGCTGGAAGGAAACGCTTGCTCCATGGGCTCCGTGGGCCGAACTACGAAGCGCCCAGAGCAGCATACTGGAATATCAGCGCACAACAAGCAAACTTGGGGCTGGGATCCTAAATAGCGCACTAGAAATGGAACAACAGGAGGCCCGGGGAATGCTGATAAAGGCCGTACTCGAGGGCCTGGATAACATACTACATACTAACTCGGCCGATAAGCATCGCTCGTTTGACCAGCTGCTGAAGTCTGATACCGATAACTATAAGAGTGTGGAATACGATGTCAAGGAGATGGTTCGCCAGAAGGTTTTCATTGTGATAACGAATCAATATCACAAGGAGCAGTACCGTGTTTGGATGGGATGTGACCCACTGTTTGGAATCTATCTCGCCAAAAACAGGGCCAAGACTCTCAGGAAACGTGCGTATATCAATTCATCTTGGCTTAGGCTTCATGGAGTCTCCGGAATCGGTTAAGTGACAACTGAAAATGAAGATGCTAACTTCAGTGCCATATTATAGTCTGGATGACTACAAAGGAATATGATCGGCTTAGGAGTAGCGGAGAAGACATGCGAAAGCTCTGGGCAGAACGATTTGATAACAAGACCAAAGAGATCGTGGCTCAAGAAATCGCAGCGAAGAAAAAGAAATCCGATAAGCACAAGAACTGAGAAAACCTTGTGGAGGTGGATCATGCTGCGGCGTTGATAAAAAAAATTGAAATTTTTTTAGGAAGAAATTGCGAACATGATGGAGTTTCCTAGAGGAGTGTTCATTGATTGCGATTCTACGAGTATGACGGGATTCACCGTGTTGTTTGTTCATATGGAGTGAGAAGCATCGGTGCTAGCCATGATGCCCCATGGTTATTGACATTGGGAGGATACTGGAAGAGGCCACGTTCTCCTTTTGGAGATATATATACATACGACTGCTATGCCGTAGCTTAGCCTGTTGCTAGGGATACTAAGATTCATTCCTAGTCCGGATGGGAGGAGGAACCCTTATACTTCTAATTCCATGTTGAACCATGCTGCTGTGTTTCTGTGATACCACTTTCTCTTGAAAAGCACCTTTTGCCCATAGTTCACAAGCGCCCTTTTGTCCGCTTGGGTGCTTTTCAAGATTAAATTCGTATCCAATTCTCGAGAAACACATTTTCTAGTACAGTTTTCTCATGGTAAAGAATTTTCTTTATTTTAAGTCGCTATTTAAAGCTAAAGAAAGCCCAAGTTCTTATCAGTCTCGCTTAATTTGCCCTAGACTAATACCTCGTCCGGTAATAGAGATCATATCTCCGATGGCCTGATTGATTATTAATATCCATTCATCACAATATGATTTATTTGGGATCTCCCAGGTATCATGGCCCGAGTAGCCGACTTCCGTGACAGGATACATTGCCATAGTTTATGAATCATGGTGTTCACGCATAGGCTGTGGCGGGCTCCGGAGGGTGTGACTAAGTGCTTGATGCAATGGACAACCGACCTTGTAGCATGAGCCATCAAGATGGAGAAACCATCACGCCGCTACAAGGCGTGGAGACTCTAGTATACTAGCTAATCCGTCGAGAAATCATGGATAAGGCGACCGGCACGCGCCTTGGCTCTTTGTTCGCGTAAGTAGGTAGTGGATTCCTTCCTATCTTCGGCAGATTGATTTAGCAAAACTCTAAGTCCTGTCTCTGATTATGATAGCGCCATGGTACCGATTGCGGTTGACGTTGTATTACATAGGCAATGCTACTCCATGCACCTCGATACTGAACATGCGTAGCATTGCCAGCCGAGATGCATGATAAACATGCATTCTGGACGTTACATTCCGGGCAAATTTGTGCATACAAGACTGTTAATTATGTTTGTGAACCGAGTAGGGGTCCACGTGCATGATATTAGAGTGTTGGGCTAGTGGAATATGCCGACTTGACGGGAGTTACCTACCACGATCCCCTGAGTCAAAGATTTACCTAGCCATTGTATATGAGATAGCACATCTCCGTACTACCTTATCAGGGGAAAGCCGGCATGTACTTAACCCACGTCCTTGATTATTTTCCTACGACTAGGGCTTTTTGCTATACTATACCTGTCTCCATTTCCGTAAACAAGGGCTGCCGGCGACCCCGCGGAACGTGCTTACAACGCTTCCTACCTACTCGGTAAATCAATCTATAATGACCACCCACTCTGTCTGGATATCTTAGCCTTGGGATTTCATGCGAATGAGTGATCAATAACGACATCACGTGGCGTAGATATACGATACGGGTCTAGTTGGGCTAGTTCCCTTGCCTTGTCGGTGCTTGGTACCGTCTTTTATCTCCGTTATCGGGCATTCCACCCACCGTCAGTCAGCCTATACTAGATGCGAGATAACGACGGGCATGCAGCGATCCGCGAGGTAGATACATGACCAGGCCAGTAGACCAGAGCACTAACCATACTGACCCATCCCTAATATTTAATGCTAGGTGACTTGGCTGGATAGCTGGGGTAATATGTGGCAATATCATTCTGGGGTAAGACATATGGACCATCTCGTAAATCGGAACTTCGGTTCGCACATTGTTTGGGACCTCGATATTCTGGGTTGCATTGTTGTCTTCGTTAGTATTAGAACAGTTGATGGTATTCGTGCTTTAACTTACGCCTGAAAAGCGTGCCGCTTGGAGCCGTGTATGCTCACTAAGGTTTGTGCGGTTACTAAGCACTTAGGTTAGCAGCTTATGATCGAGAGGTATCAACCTTGTGGTTCGCTTCCCCTCTAACCTAGCCGAGTCCGTAATACCGACGCCCTAGAACTGTCGGTATTCGGTCTTTCTGTGTACTATTGCATATATCTAATCCTCTGTAGCTCGTGTCGCCAGCGGCGCAATCTTCGGGTGCCGTCCTTTTCGATATTGTGGATGCCGCTTCATGAAGCTGTGCTCCGACAACGCTGCTTGTTATCACTCCACAGCCCTTTCACGGCCTCAATGACCACATTTGCCCGGAACTCGCCACGCCACTAAAGATGGGGATGGAGATACGGATGGATTAACCATAGTAAGCCAAGTGCACCGAGCCTTTTGCCTTAAGCATCGTTGCCGCTTTATCGAATGCCACCCTGCGTGGCCTGGATTGAACCCGTTACTATGCCTCAACTGTAAGTTGGGCATTCTAATGACGCGGGTCTGACGCACAGCTATTCAAATACATATCATGGTTTTAGGCGTATTCGGAACAGTTTGGCCGGCAATGGCGGGTAGCCTTTACCATCAGACACCAAAGTATTCTCCTTATTAACCACCGGTGTCTTATCTCCCTTGGATATATCTGACCGGCGGGAGTTCTTGCAAACGCTCGTTGGTTTCGTCTGGTAGCCGTCGCCATTGCCTACATGGCAACCAGAACAGTTGTTGCCCAGCCGGTAGTGGCTCAAACAAAGCCAAGCTTTACTCCTATAATTTCACAAACTCATATCCCCAATAGTAGTCAAGATGTCTTCACGCCCTCCAAGCACCTGACCTTTAAGGAAATGCCGAACGTGCATACCATGAAGGAGCTAGGATTCTCGGAAACTGTAGGCGTGTCACCTGTTGCTGTCTCCGAGCCTTTTAGGCTTTTCACAGAAGAAGCGGTTATGCGGATGAGGCAAGAAGTCTTATCACCAGAGGTATTCGAGAACTGCCAGTACTCTAGTAACCTGGCTCACTGTTATCTGAGAGGTTTTGCCAACAAGTAAAAATACCTCTCTGATGTTGGCCTTGGTAATTGGACTATATGCTGATTACAAAGAGTGTAGATACGCCCCTTTTGTCTACGATGTGTGGAAGAATCCAGAGACCCTTGCGATTGTATCTAAAATCGCTGGGATCGATCTGGTCCCCGAGATGGACCTAGAGATAGCGCACATCAACATCTCAGTTAAATCAGAAGAGGAGAAGAGGGAAGAACTGGAGGCTGTCGCGGAAAGAGCCAATTATGAAGCTGATGAGGGCATCGGGGGCTGTCCGTGGGAGGATGACAAACCTATTGTCGGCTGGCACACCGACAGCTACCCATTTGTCTGTGTGACTATGCTCAGCGACTGCACAGACATGATTGGGGGGGAGACAGCACTGCGCACCGGCAAGGGTGATATCATGAAAGTGCGAGGGCCGCAAATGGCAAGTTACTTGCCCTGACGCTGTGTTTCCGGAAATTGAAGGCTAAGACCTGTGTAGGGTTGCGCGGTAGTGTTACAAGGCCGATATATCGAGCATCAAGCTCTTCGAACTCTCGGTACAACGGAGCGTATCACAATGGTGACTTCGTTCAGGCCCCGCGACCCCCTCCAGAAGGACGAGTGAGTAATCTCCAGTGTCATTTTCCTCTTGCTCTGGTGGGGTTTAGAGTGCGAAGGCTCCCTCTTTTCGGCGAGAATTATACTCTAGAAGCTTCCTAAATTTCCAAAGCTTGTAGATCATGCTCACAATGGCAATGACTAATTCCGAGTGCGCTAGTACGGTGCTGACTACGGTGCGACCGATCTCCAACATCAATGATCTGTACAACCAATTCGCCGAGTACCGCCTTCAGATTTTGGAAGAGCGCATTCGCCTGCAACTCAGAGAGATTCGTGACCTCTCCGCGGCGGGCAGACGAGTGGCAACAAAGAAGCTCAAGAATTTCATCGAGGAACAGGAAAACTTTCTCGCGCATATGAATAGAGAGATGGTTGACGACGAGGATGTTGTTGTGGGTGATATTCAACAAGATCACATTACTCCGAAAAGCTCGAGGAAACGCCGGAGACTTATAGACACGTAACCTCCTGCTTGTGGATTCTCGGGGTTGGCGACTTTTGGTCATAACAGCTGAGGTTTCTTCCCTGAGAGTAGAAACTACACGGCTTGTGGTGTAGACAGCACCAGTACTTCTCTTAGGTAGCTACCTCTACGAGTGGGGCTGGCCATTCAGAGGTAGGTACTTAACCCCACGTAGAGGTGATGTGAGACCCACACTATAAGTAGTACCTAGTACACAGTAGCCACAGTATAGGTCTTCATCCCATCTATATAATTAATATAGACTGTCTACATACTATTATAAATTAATAGCTAGCAATTGTTTTATTAATTACTAACTAACTAAAACTATTTAAAACTATTTAAAACTATTAATTTTTTTAGCTTAATTATTTTTGCTTTTTTAATTTATTTAAAAACTTTATTTAAAGCTTTATTAATATATTAATATTTATTAATTTTTTTTTTATGCTATTAAGTTTTATTAAAAATATATTAGCTATATAATAATTACTTAAATTTATTAATATAAGTTATTTTTTAGCTATATTAATTATAAACTAAAATATTTTATTTGTTTATTATTTAATATTTAAGCTTAACTATTAAATATAGCTAAAAAAAAACTTTTTATTATTTTAAGCAAAGTTTTAGCATTAATTTAATGCTTTTTTTAAATATTAAAAAAAATTATATATAATATATTAAGTTAATAATTATAATAAAAATAAAATTTTTTTTAAATTAGCAAAGATTTTTTTTAATTTAATAAATATTTTTTTTAAACTAATAAATATTTTTTAAGCTTTAAATAAAAAGTAAAATAAAAAATTTTAATAAAAAATATTTATTTAAGCTTATATTTATATTTAAATATTTAACTTTATTTAAATTAGCAATTATTTTATATAACTTTAAATAATTACTTTTTATTAAATAAATAGCTTTTAATTTATTTATTAAATTATAATAGCAACTTAAAAACTTTGCTAGCTAACTTAAAAGATTTTATATAAAAAGCTTTTTATTTTTTTTATTTTTAATTAATATTTTATTAAATATTTTTAAAGATTTTTTAAATATTTTTTAATATTTTACTTTTTTTTTTACTAGCTATAACTATTTTATTAATAATTAAAAACGCTTAGCATTTTTTATAAAAAATAATAATATAATAAAATAATAATATAGCTTAACTATTAGTTATTATTAAATAAAATGCTTTTTTAAATTTAACTTTAGCTTTAATAATATTTAAATTATTAAATATAAAATATTTTAATTTTATTATTAAAAATTTTATAGTAGCTAATATTATTATAAATAATAAAATTATTAAATATATTAATATTTTTATATTTATAAACTAGCTTAAATATTTTATTATATAATAAAATAAAGCTAAAGTTTATAAGGTTTAAATATAATATTTATTAAGTTTAGCTTTTATTTAATACTTTTAAATTTTATTTTTAATAAATTATAAGCTTTTAAAAATAATTATAATATAAGCTATTTATAATAAGCTTATTAACTACTTTAAACTATTATAGTTTATAATAATATTTTATTTTTAGTTTTATTAATTATAACGGTTATAATAATTGCTAACGTAATAGTTTTTTAATTTAACCTTTTATTAATAAAACTATTAATAACTAAAAGGACCTACTACACATATAATATATTACTAGCTTTTATATATGCTAGTTTTTTTCTTTTTTTCCTTTTTTTTTTAGCTTAAAATCTTTATTTATAGTATTAATAAAGCTATAAACTAGCTTTTAATAATTATAACATTATTTTAAGCTTTTTTTTTTACTGTTAAACATTTTATAAATATGTTATTTATAATTACTATAGTTGTAAATCTAAACTAATTACTTATTATACTATTGCGCACTTAACTTAAAACAAGTGCACTTTTACTAAAAATTAAAACTTATAACTTTTTTAAAGCAACAACTTATAAAAATTAACAACTTAAAACAATTTAAAAGAATTTAAAACTATATTATACTAAATAGTACCTTACTTATAAACCTAAGCATAAATACCTTAAAACTAACTATAAAAAAAAACCTTAACTTTAAGTTTTTAAAAGCTAAATAAAAACAAAACTTTAATGCTGCTTTAGATAATATAGCAACTAAACAGGCAATACTAAAAAACCTATAAGCCTAAATCCTTTAGTTAACGCAGTAGTTAAAACAAGCTTAACAAAATTAAACTTTAAAATTAAAACAAAATAATATTATTAAAAGCACTTTTAGCAGCACTACTTTTTAACTAATAAGCATAGCAGCTTAAACTATTTTTAAAAATATAAAAAAAGCAATAGTAAACAGCTTTAACCTATTATATAATAATAAAGCTAAAAACTAAAAACTAAACTTAAAATATTTTGCTAGCAATAAAAAATAATTTAACTATTAGCTAAGCAAGCTAGCTAATAAATTTAAAAAAGATATTACTACTTATTATATTAAAAAAAGCTATATATATTATATTATATTTTTATTGCAAAATAACACTATATAAGCCTTTAAAATATGTTTTTATTTTATTATTAAACTATATAATAGTATAGCTAAAATAATTTAAGCTTTAAAAACTGCTTATTATAACTTAAATTAGTTAGCTAAAGCTTATAATAAGCTAAATAAATATTATTATAAAGCTAAATAAAATATTTATTAATTTATTACTTAATTTAATACTTTAGCATTAAAAGCTAAATTTTTTAAATTAAAATAGTTTTAAATCTTTTAAAAGCATATAAATCTTAATTTAAGAAATAAAATCTTTAAAGCTAATATAAACCTATATATAAGCTATAAATGCTTTTATAACAAAGTATTTAAAGCTATATATAACTATAAGCATAACTATTAGCGTTATTAAAAATATAATTAAAAACTAATAAATAAGCCTGCTGCTAATAAAGCTTTAGCTACTTAATATAATACTAAACTAAATATTATAAAAACTTTAAAATAGCTAGAAAAAGCCTTAAATAACAAAAAAAAAAAGGTTTATTAAGCTAACAACATATATTTTATTTGCAGAAAATTTAAATACTATGCTACTAAATGCCTTAACAAGCCTAAACCTAAAAAGGTTGCAAAAATATAACCTATTAAAAAAGTTAAAAAATAAAAAGATTTAACTAATAAGTCTTTTAACTTAAAAAACTAATAAAACTACTAAAAGTTTTTATAATAGTTTAGTTATTATTTTTAGCTAAAGTAAATAGTAATAAAAAAAACTCTTTTTTTTATAATATTATTTAATTATAAGTAAATAATATTAAAATAAAAGCTATTATACTATATAATATTAAAGCTTAAGTTTTTTAAATAATAAGCTTAAAGTTAGCTTAATAGGCATACTAACAGCTAAAAGCTAAATTAATAATACTAATATAAAAACAACTTTTTTTTAATTATAAAAAAAAACCTATAAAAAATATAAAGCAATATTTATATGCTACCTTTAAAATTAATAAAAAAAGATTTAAAAATTAACTTTTTTAAGTTATTAATATAAAGCTAAACATTATAATTAGCTTAGACTAGCTAGCTAAACATTAAATCCTTTTAAACTATGCTAGTAAAAAGCTAATATAGCTTAATAACTTATTATTTTTTGCAAAGTTTTTGCTAATAATAAAAGTTTTATAAATAAAAGCTTTAAAACGTTAAATTAACCTTGCTATTTAAAAAAATGCTAATTATTAAAACTAAGCACTAAAAAAGCAATATTAAATATTTTAATAAAAAATATTAAGTAGTACTAACAATAACTTTAAAGTAATTATAAACATTATATAATAAGTTAATTAAAACTTAAACAAATAATAATAAGCTTAGCTAGCTAAAAAAGCGCTAAAACAACTTATATTAATAAAGTTTATAGCATTAATAAAACAAATAAAAAGTATAAAATTATAAAAAACATTTAATAAAAAGCATATTTTTTTCTTACTTAATAAAAACTTAAAATATATAACGCTAGTTTATAAAATATTACTAAAACTATTAGCCTACTTAAAAAGCTTCTTTTTTAAAATTAAAGCAAACATTATAGCACTTTTTTAACTTAGTTTTAACGTTATACTAAAACCTACTAATAAAAAGCCTATTAACTTACCTTTAAAATATTATATTTTAATTTAATATCTCTTATTAAAAAAAGAAGTTATTAACTAATTGCTAGCTTTAAGCTTTATTAAGCTATATATAAAAGTTAATGCAGCTTTTATTTTATTTGCTTTAAAGCTTTATTTTTAAAAATAATAATTTTATATTAACTATTAATAAAGAAATAAATACTTAAAAAACTATATTATTTTTACCTTAAACTTACCTAATATTATCTTTAATAGCTAATAAGCTAAAAAATATTTTAAATTTAATATTATTAAAGCTTTTTATAAAATAAAAATAATACTAAAATTAAAATATTTTACTGCTTTTAAAACTTAGCAAAATACTTTTTAATAGCTAGTTTTACTTTTTAAACTTAAGGTAAAACTAGCTTAATAATAAACTTTTATTAATATATAGCTATAAAAATTATTAAATAAGTTTATAAGCATATATACTAATAATATTTTAATATATTTTAATACTAAAAAAAAGCACTAAACTTATTATAAAAAAATTATTTATAAACTATATAAAGTAAATTTATAAAGCAATATTAAAAAGTTATAGTTTAATATAATAAAAGTAAACTATTTAAATATAATATTAAAAGCTAAAGTAAATATTAAAATAAACTTAGCTAAAATTAAAGCTATTATTAGTTAAAGATTTAAAAACTTTAATAAAATATAAGCAATTTAATTTTTTTTAAAGCTTTATAACTTTATTTGCATGTTTACCTACTACGCAAGTAATATAGCTAAACCTTTTAATTAATTGCTTAAAAAAAACGCGCCTTTTAAAAAAAGCTTAAAACAAAAAAAAGCCTTTAAAGCTATAAAACAATTAGCTTATTAATTACTAGTGCTAGCTTTTTTTAAACTTAAAGTACCTACTAAAGTAAAAATAAACGCTTTATATAATGCTATTAAAGGTATTATTTAGTAATAATAACTTAATAGCTAATAAAAACCTATTAAATACTTTTTAAAAACAATAATATTATATAAAAAAGCATACCTTATATAAAATCGCAAATTTTTAGCAATAGTATAAATATTAAAACATTACTATTTAAAACTATTAAAAATAAAGTTTTTTATAGTTATTAACTATTAAGCTTTAGTTTATTTTTTAACTAAAAAAATATTATTAATATAATAAATATAATAAGCTAACTTTTTATCTAATTTTAATATTATATTTTAATACTATTTAAGCTAGCAAAACATAATTACTAATATACTTTTATAGAAAACAATAGATTTACTTACTATTAAAGCATAAAAAGCTAAAAAGTAAAACATAAAATTAATTAACCTTGCAAAAATAGCTATATTAGTTGCTTTAGTAAAACTAACTATAATATTTTTAAAAGAAGCAAACTTAATAGATTTTATTAAAAAAGAAAATAAACTTTAATAGCTAAATATAAAAAAATACTGCTTAAAAGTTTTAAAGATTATAACTAATAAATTAATCTTTTTATAAACAGCTTTAATAAAAAAAGCTTACTATTTAGTTATTATAGCTTACTTAAAACAAAATAAAACTATAAAAGTATTAAAACAAAACTACTATTAGCTTTACCTTAAAAAAAACGTTAAAAAATATATATAAAATTACTATAATTGCAAAAAAAATAAAGCACTATAAGATAAAACCTTAGGCCTACTATATTTACTATTAATGCTAACCTTAGTTTAAAAACATATAGTAGTTAATAAAAAATCTATGCTTAAAAATTAATATAAATATAACTATGTTTAAGCATTTATTAATAAATTTAGCTATCTTTTAGTTAGTATTTTAGCTTATAAAACTAATACTATAGAAAATATAGCCTTAAAATATTATTAATATATTTATTAATTACTTAGCTTACTAAAAGTTTAAATATTTAATAATATAAAACTATTTATTTTAAGCTTTATAGCTAAAATTAACAAATTAACTAGTATAAAGCACTGCTATAGTAGTATACTTTACCTATAAACTTAAAGTATTATAAAGCTTATAAATTAAAAGCTAAATTAATAATTAAGATTTTACGTTAATAAGTATTAAAACAACTAAAGTGTTTATTTACCTGCTTTAAATTTTGCGTATAACTTTTTATAGCACTTATTAATAAATATAGCTTTATTAAAAGTAGCTATAAAAACTAACGTTTATAACCTACTATTACTACTGCTACTTAATATAAAAGCAAATAATAAACTAGAAAAATAAGCGCTTAAGCTAATATAATAAGCGCAAAAAGTTTAATAATATAGTTATAAAATAGTACTTAAGATATAAAAGCAATAATAAACGCAGGCTAACCGCAAGTAAAAACTAATAGACTTTATAGTTAGCAATTATATATTTTTAAAAAAAAAAAGTTTTGCAACTTAAGCGCTAACAACTAAGCTAAACTTATAATAGGCAAGGCTATTTAAAATACTGCAAATATAAAGGTATAGCTACGTTTTAAACCTTTTAAACTTTTATAAAATAATTAACCTATTTTATGCTAATAGACTACAAAAAGCTACAAACAACTTGCTACTATAACAAGTATAACTGCTACCTAAAGCAAAAAAAATTAATAGTAAAGCAAAATTTAAAGTAAAAAGAATATTATAATCTAAACTATATAAAAAACATAAAATGCTATAATACTAGGTAGCATAGCAAAGATATAACCTTAATAATATATAATATCTTGCTAAAAACTTTAAAAACTTGCTAGTATAGCTAGAAAAATTTTATAAATAGCATTAAAAGGCTTTAAGTCTTTTAATAAAACTTTAACACTAAATAAAAGCAGCAGCTAAAAATATATAAGCAAAAAACTATCTAGATAATAATTTAGCTAAAAAAGCAAGCTTTACTACAAAAATTAAACAATACAAGTAACCTTAATAAAGTTTATAACTATATTTTAGTTTTAATAAAAAAAAGTATAATAGTTATAACAATTACTAATATAATAGTCTTTTAATTTAACCTTTTATTAATAAAACTATTAATAACTAGAAAGACCTACTATATATATAATATATTACTAGCCTTTATATATGCTAGTTTTTTTTTTTCTTTCTTTTTTTTTTTAGCTTAAAATTTTTGTCTATAGTATTAATAAAGCTATAAACTAGCCTTTAACGATTATAACATTAATTTATATTAAAAAACGTTTATAAAAGCTAAAATATTTTTAGCTTTATATAATATATTATATATAATATTAAAAGTGTTATAAAAAAAGTCTTTTAAAAAGATAAGGCTTTTAGTTTAAATATTTAAGTGTATATATTAATCTAAAAATAAAAAAGAAAAAAAAAAAAGTTTAAAGGTTTATAAAATTATTAAATTAAATGTATATATAAAGTGGGTTTTGCAAAGGGTTTTATATAAGTAGGTTTTATATAGGTTTTTTAAAGACTTTTATAAAGGTTAGCTATAACTATTTTTCCTTTTAAAAAAATTGCGCGTTATAAGATTTAAATTTATTGTTTTTCTTTTTATTGCCTTTTAATAAAAAAAGGGTTTACCTCGGGTTTTTACGCTATTATTATTGCTATATTAAATGCTTTTAATTTTTAAAAGCGTTTAAAAGCTTTTTTATAACAGCTTATTAGCCGTCCTATTAAATGTGCTTATATATGCGTTTTATTTTTATAATCTTTTTATTATTAAATTTTCTGCTATATTATTATTGCAATAAGTTTTATTAAACCTATTTTTTTTTACTGCTTTTAATTAATCTTTTAACCTTTTTAAAAGGCTTGCTAAGTTTAAATTTTTATAATGAAAATTTAATAGTAATTTTAATAAATTCTTAAAATTACTTATAAAATATTATTTGCTATTAAAGTTTTAACCTTTTTATTTAACTTAATATTATAGTTTTTTATAGTATAGCTATAATATATAAATGCTTTTTACCTTTTATTTTTATTTAAGTTTATGTTTATTTTTAAAAGAAAAGTTTATAATCTTTTTTTTTAGCTATTTTATAGCTTAGCTAAGCAAAAAGTTATTTAAATATTTTTATAGTTAGTTTATATAGTAAAAGTTAATTAATTACTAACTATTAAAAACTTTTAATTAAAATATAATAAAGCTAGTTTTTTTTATTATTTTATAATGTTAGCGCGTTAATAGATAATTTAATTTATTAAACAGTTTATTAATAATTTAAAACTAGCGTTTTTTAATAATAAACATTTAATTACTAATGTTAAAATTAAGTTTGCGTTAATGTTAGTTTTTTTTTGATTTTTTTATTTTAAGTTTATTATAATATTTTTTACGTAGTTTTAACGTAATTGTTTATTGTTTTAGCTATTACTTAAGCTTTTTTACGGTTAAATTGCTTTTTTAAAAAAAGATTAGTTATATTAGTCGTTTAGTTTTTTTAGTTATAATAAGTTAGCATTAAAAATTTAAATAATATTTTATATAGCTATATTTTAATAGATTTATAAAGTAATAACGTAGTAATAAAGTTTATTATAAATAACGCTTTAGCTTAATTATTTTAATAATAGTTATAATATAGTTATAGTTATTAATTAAAGTATTTAATTATAATTTTTGCTTAGCTAGCTAATTTATAATGTTTTATTAAAAATAACTTTTATTTAATGTTTAATATTTTAGCTAGCTTGTTAATAAAAAATAAAATAAACTAAAGTTTTTATTAAAGTTAATTTAATTAAAAAGGCTGTAAATTTAAAACAGGCTTTTATAATAAAGTTATATAGCGTTATAAATGCTTATATTATTTTTCCTTTTATTATAAAAGATTAACTAAAGTAATTTGCTTAATCGGTTAATAATAATAAAAATAAACTTTTTTTTTTTTTTATTTATAGTTATTTCTTTAAAATTCATAATAATATATTAAAATAAACGTAATAATATAAAGGTAGGCTATAAAAAGCTAAAGGTTTTATTATAAAGTACTTTAGCTAGTTAATAATTAAAGCAGTTAGCAATATATATATTATAATCTTTAGTAAGTTTAAGCTATTAATATTAAATAGTAATAAGTTTTTAAGTTTTAGTTTATTTAAAGTATATAGTAGTAATTTTTTTATATACCTTTTTTAATATATAAGTAGGTAATTAGTTAATTTTTAAGATAATTAAACGTTTTTTATAAGTTATAAAGCCTTTATTTAAAGCTTAGTCTTTTTTTTATTTAAAGCATGCTTTAGCTTTATAAATCTTTAATTTTAATAATTTATAGTTTTATTAAAAAATCTTATTAACAAGTAATACCGTTAAAAAAGTTATATTAATAGCAGTAATAAAGTTAATATTAAAATAATATATAAAAGGTATATGCTTATTTTTTTTATTAACTAGCTTAAATATTATTATATGTTATTAGTTTTTAAGCTTACTTTTTTAAAAGTATAGCTTTTTTATTTTATATAATATTATATTAGCTATAACGTTTTTTAATTTAAGTTAATAAATAATTAAAAAATAATATTAAGCAAAAAAGTTTATTTAATTAGCTTATTATTAATTTAATTATTATTTTATATTAAAATATTTTAACGCTTTATAATTTATTATAATAGTAAATAGCTTTTTTTATTAAAAACTTATTAGCTTTAGTTTTTAATATTAAAAGGCTTTAACTACTACTAATATTTTTTTATTATAAATAAAATAATTTATTTTAAAACTATATATAGTTTTAAAATAAAATCTAACTAGGTGCTAAAATTTATTATCTTTTTTTTAAGAAAAGCATTTTGCTATAACGCTATTTAAAGCGTTAGTTTTTACTTTAGTTTTATAGTTAAAGCAGTAATACGTAAATATAAAAGCTGTTATTAATTAGCTTTTAAGTTTATTAAAAGCTTTATAACATGCGTTATTAAATTTAAAAAGCATGTTTTTTTTAATAAAAGCATATAATAGCTTTATAATATAGCTATACTTTAATATAAAGCGTTAATAAAAGTTATAAAACTTTAAAAATAATTAAATTACTTTTAATAAAATAAGTTTCTTTTAATTTTAAATAACTATAACTTTATTAAAGTTAACTTTAAGCTTGTTATAATTAATAATAAATCTTAAATATTTAGTTTTAATAATATAAAACTTGCATTTTTTTAAGTTAGCTTATAAGCTATTATCTTTTAGTTTTTTAAAAATAGTTGCTATATAAATTTTATGTTTAATTAAGTTATTTAAATAAATTAATATGTTATTTAAATAAGCACTATAAAACTTATTTAAGTTATTTTTTAAAAGGCTATTTATATAGCGCTAAAAGGTAGCAGGCTTGTTTATTAGTTTAAATAAAACTATTTTATATTTAAATAATTTATATTAAGTTTTAAAAGTTATTAAATCTTTGCTATTAAAGTGCATATAAATATAATAAAACATTTAGCATATATTAATTTTAGTAAAGATTTTTACTTTTAAAATTTAAGTAAATATTTTATTAATTAATAGTAATGTTAAAATAATATTATGTTAGCTAATGTTATATTTATTGTTTTATATAGCATATATATATAATGCGTACGTATATTATGCAAATAGCTAGCTAAAAGACTAGCTAAAAGGCTAGTTAATATATAAAGGTTCTTTTTTTACGTATAACCTTTTAGTCTTTTTATTTTTTTTTTTCTTTATAAAATAAACAATTAAAAGTAATAAACTTAATTGCTTTTACCACCTTTTTCACGTATAACCTACGGTCGTATAAAACTTATATATATACGTATATATAGTTAACTAATACTAATTAATGTTAATAAAATGCAGTATAAATTAGCAAAGTTAAAAACAAAAGCACTTAAGGTATAAAATAAATTTTTATATTATATTTTAACTTGCTTTATTATATAAAGCTATTTTAGTTTATACGTTGTTTATATTTACGTAGCATTTTTTGTTTATAAAGATAAAAAAAAAATTAAACCTATTACTATATAATATTAAATTAAGCTAAATTAAAAACTAAACCTTTAGTATTATATTATAGCAGAAAAAATTATGTGTAATTATATAACCTTTAACCTTTTATTATATGTAAACCTTATAACTTATCTTTTAGCTAAACCTTTTTAAGTTATAAAATTAACGAGCAGCTTAAAAGAGATAACTAAAGTTGTAGTTATACGATCATTAGACGATAACCTTTAAACCTTTTATCGTATAAAAGCTAATAACTTTTTATAAACCTTTTTTATTGCGCGCAACTAAAACCTTTTTGCTACGTATAGCTAAAATAAAATTAAACCTTTTATTATATGCTAAACTAAACGATATAACCTTTAAACCCCTTTTATATAACTGCTTTTAACCTTATATAAAGGTTTACTTTTTATATCTTTTATATAACTACTTTTAACCTTATATAAAGAATTATTTTTTATACCCTTTATATAATTGCTTTTAACCTTATATAAAAGATTACCTTTTATACTTTTTATATAACTGCTTTTAACTTTATATAAAAGCTTACTTTTTAAAACCTTTTTGTACGGCTACTTTTAGCTTTATATAAAGGTTTACTTTAAACCTTTTGCTATATACGTAGCTAAACCTTAGCTACTTTTTACGCAAAACCTTAAAACTTTTTTATATAACTGCGTTTTTAACCTTATATAAAAGTTTATTTAACCTTTCCTTTTTTTTTTACCTTGCAATAAAAATTATTACTAAAACAGCTAAAAACTTTAGCTTTAATATATAGTTTATATAAACATATATTAACTTTATAAACATAAGCAATAATAAAGTTAACTTAAATTATATAAGCATAAAAAACTTTAATATATATATAGCGTATTAATTAAGTAAATATAACTAGAATAACAAAAACTAAAAGTAGAATTAACGTAATATTTAGTAGATATATAAAGAAAATTTTAAAAAATAAATAAAATCTTATTTTTTTTATATACACTAAATATTTTAATAGTAAACGTTATATTACTTTATATAATAAAGCATATATTTATTTATAATATTAACTTATATAAAAGACCTAGTTTAAATTTTAAATAGTAAGATTTAATATAAACTTTTATATGCTTTTTAACTAGTTATATAACCTATATTTCTTGCTACCTTTATTGTAGTGGTACCTTTTCTAGCCTGTGCGGCCCTTGTAGCCCTTGCGGTCCTTTTACCTCTTACAGCCTTTGCAGCCTTTATAGCTCTAGCGCCTCCTGCAACCCTAGCGCCCTTTCCTTTTTCTTTTTCCCTTTTAATAGTTATATAAATAAACCTTATACCTTAAATAAAAGTATAAGTTAAAACCCTATCATATATAACTAATTGCAACTAAAAGAAAAAAAATTACTAGTAGTTTATATAAATATAGTTTATATAAAAATATTAGGTTAATTATAATTATATATGTAAGTTTATATACGTTAACTAGCTAAAAGATTAAAAAACTAAACTTTTTTATTATATATAAGCTAAATAACTTTATAAACCTTTTTTATTACGTGTAGCTAAAACCTTTTTACTATATATAGCTAAATAACTTTAAACTTTTTTGTTATATATAGCTAAAACTTTTGCTATGCAGCTAAATAACTTTAAACTTTTTTATTACGCGCTAGCTAAAACCTTTAACGCGCGCTAAACTAAATAATTATTTTTATATAAAGCTTTATATAATTTTAAGCTTTATATAGCTAGGCTTTATATTTTTATACTTTTTTTTTCTTTTAAAGCTTTAATTAAGCCTTTTAAACCTTTTTACCTTTAAACCTTTTAGTTTATATAACAAGTTATAACCTTTACCTTTTTCTTGCAACCTTTTAAACCTTTATATAACTACTATTTGCTTTATATAAGCTATACCTTATAATATTAGCTAAAAAAGAAAATTACTAGTGTTAAAACAATATTATATTAGCTAATGTTATATTTATTATTTTATATAGTATATATATATAACATGTATATATATTACGCAAGTAGTTAGCTAAAAGACTAGCTAAAAAGCTAGTTAATATATAAGGGTTTTTTTTTTATATACGACCTTTTAGTTTTTTTATTTCTTTTTTTCTTTATAAAATAAACAATTAAAAGTAATAAACTTAGTTACTTTTACCACCTTTTTTATATATAACCTACGGTTATATAAAACCTATATATATATATATATATAGCTAACTAACAAGTAATAAATATTTATTTTTTTTAGTTAATATATTAATCTTTTAATAGTTTATATATATACGTAATATTTTATTAGCTTTAAGTGTAAATAATATAAAGGTAGTATATAAAGCGCTTTTAAATATAATAAATCTTTTTTTAAAGTTATTTAGCATATATTTATAAATAACTTTTAGCTTTTTAAGTAATATATAATATAAAAAACTATTAATTATATTTATAATACTTTTTTTTAATGTAAATTTAATGTAATAATTAATTAAGCGTAAAACTGCTAAAACATTAAAATTAACTTTGCTAAAGGTTTTAAATAGCAGTTAGTATACTTTAAGGACTATTTTTTAAGCTTTACGCTTTAGTTTTTCTTTTTTCTTTTTAAAAAATGCTTTAGCATTTTATTTTTTATGTATATAAGCATTAATTTTAGTAAAAAAAGTAATATATCCTTTTGTTTTTTTATAGCGTAACATATAAAAAAAAAAAGCAGCGCTAATTACTATAATATTAGCAATTAACTTATGCTTATATTAACTAATACTATCTTTTTACATTTTATATATGCTTTAAGCATTACGTTTTTATTTTATTTCTTTTAGTAAAGGTTATTATTTAAAGCATAAAGGTTTATTTTTTATTTTAGCTAACTTATAGTTTATTTTCTATAATTTTTTTAACTAATAGTTAATTATTAATAGCTTGTAAAGTTAAAAGGTATTAGTTTAATAAACTTTTTTTTTTTTTAGCGTTTTAGCAAAAAGTAAAATAAACTTATCTTTTATATAAGCTAAATGTTTTACTTATAACGGTTATAATAATTATTAATATAATAATCTTTAATTTAATTTTTTATTAATAAAACTATTAATAATTAAAAGGACTTATATATATATAATATATTATTAGCTTTTATATATGCTAGTTTTTTTTTTTTTTTTTTTTTTTTAGCTTAAAATTTTTATTTATAGTATTAATAAAGCTATAAACTAGCTTTTAATAATTATAATACTATTTTAAGCTTTTTTTTTTGCTATTAAGCGTTTTATAAATATATTAGCTATAATTGCTATAATTATAAACTTAAACTAATTATTTATTATATTATTATATATTTAACTTAAAATAAATATATTATTATTAAAAACTAAAACTAAAACTTATAACTTTTTTAAAGTAATAACCTATAAAAATTAATAACTTAAAATAATTTAAAAAAATTTAAAACTATATTGCATTAAATAATATTTTACTTATAAACTTAAGTATAAATACCTTAAAATTAACTATAAAAAAAAACTTTAACCTTAAGTTTTTAAAAGCTAAATAAAAATAAAACTTTAATGCTACTTTAAATAATATAATAGCTAAACAAGCAATACTAAAAGATTTATAAGCTTAAATCTTTTAGTTAATATAATAGTTAAAATAAGCCTAACAAAATTAAACCTTAAAATTAAAATAAAATAATACTATTAAAAGCGCTTTTAATAGCACTACTTTTTAACTAATAAGCATAGCAGCTTAAATTATTTTTAAAAACATAAAAAAAGTAATAATAAATAACTTTAATTTATTATATAATAATAAAGCTAAAAACTAAAAATTAAACCTAAAATATTTTACTAATAATAAAAAATAATTTAATTATTAGCTAAATAAGCTAGCTAATAAATTTAAAAAAAATGTTACTATTTATTATATTAAAAAAAGCTATATATATTATATTATATTTTTATTATAAGATAATATTATATAAGCTTTTAAAATATATTTTTATTTTATTATTAAATTATATAATAATATAGCTAAAATAATTTAAGCTTTAAAAACTATTTATTATAACTTAAATTAATTAGCTAAAGCTTATAATAAGCTAAATAAATATTATTATAAAGCTAAATAAAATATTTATTAATTTATTGCTTAATTTAATACTTTAGCGTTAAAGCTAAGTTTTTTAAATTAAAATAGTCTTAAATCTTTTAAAAGCATATAAATTTTAATTTAAAAAGTAAAATCTTTAAAGCTAGCATAAACTTATATATAAGCTATAAATACTTTTATAATAAAATATTTAAAGCTATATATAACTATAAGCATAGCTATTAATATTATTAAAAATATAACTAAAAACTAGTAAATAAGCCTGCTATTAATAAAACTTTAAGTATTTAATATAATATTAAACTAAATGTTATAAAAACTTTAAAATAGCTAAAAAAAGCTTTAAATAATAAAAAAAAAAAGGTTTATTAAGCTAATAATATATATTTTATTTATAGAAAATTTAAACATTATATTATTAAATGCTTTAATAAGCTTAAACTTAAAAAGGTTATAAAAATATAACCTATTAAAAAAGTTAAAAAATAAAAAAATTTAACTAATAAGTTTTTTAACTTAAAAAACTAATAAAACTATTAAAAGTTTTTATAATAGTTTAGTTATTATTTTTAGCTAAAATAAATAATAATAAAAAACACCTTTTTTTTATAATATTATTTAGTTATTATTATAAAAGGAGTTTTTTAAAAAAGCAAGGCTTTTAGTTTAAATATTTAAATGTATATATTAATTTAAAGATAAAAAAAAAAAAAAGAAAAGTTTAAAGGTTTATAAAATTATTAAATTAAGTGTGTATATAAAGTGGGTTTTATAAAAGGTTTTATATAGGTAGGTTTTATATAAGTCTTTTAAAGATTTTTATAAAGGCTAGCTATAACTACCCCTTTTTTTAAAAAAATCGCACTTTAAGATTTAAACCTATTATTTTTTCTTTTATTGCTTTTTAGTAAAAAAAAGGTTTACTTTAGGTTTTTATGCTATTATTACTGCTATATTAAATGCTTTTAATTTTTAAAAGCGTTTAAAAGCTTTTTTATAACAGCTTATAATAGTTTTATTAAATGCGCTTATATATACGTTTTATTTTTATAATTTCTTTATTATTAAATTTTCTAGCATATTATTATTATAATAAGCTTTATTAAACCTATTTTTTTTTGCTGCTTTTAATTAATTCTTTAACCTTTTTAATAGCTTTATTAAATTTAAGTTGTTATAATAAAAGTTTAATAATAATTTTAGCAAATTTTTAAAATTACTTGCAAGGTATTATTTTTTATTAAAGTTTTAACCTTTTTATTTAACTTAATATTATAATTTCTTATAGTATAGCCGTAATATATAAATGCTTTTTACTTTTTATTTTTGCTTAAATTTAAAAGAAAAATTTATAATCTTTTTTTTTAGCTATTTTATAGCCTAACTAAGCAAAAAGTTATTTAAATATTTTTATAGTTAATTTGCATAATAAAAGTTAGTTAATTACTAACTATTAAAAACTTTTAATTAAAATATAATAAAACTAGTTTTTTTTATTATCTTATAATATTAATAGATTAAAAAGTAGTTTAGCTTATTAAATAATTTATTAATAACTTAAAACTAGCGTTTTTTAATAATAAACACTTAGTTACTAACGTTAAAATCTAGTTTATATTAATATTAATTTTCTTTTTTAATTTTTTTATTTTAAATTTATTGCAAGGTTTTTTATATAGTTTTAATATAGTTATTTATTATTTTAGCTATTACTTAAACTTTTTTATAATTAAGCTATTTTTTTAATAAAAGGCTTATTATATTAATAGTGCGGTTTTTTTAGTTATAATATGTTAGCATTAAAAATTTAAATAATATTTTATATAGCTATATTTTAATAGATTTATAAAAAAGTAAAATAATAATAAAGTTTATTATAAGTAGCACTTTAGCTTAATTATTTTAAAAGTAATTATAATATAATTATAGTTGCTAATTAAAATATTTAATTATAATTTTTACTTGTTTAGCTAATTTATAATAGCTTATTAAAGATAACTTTTATTTAATACTTAATATTTTAGCTAGTTTATTTATAAAAGATAAAATAAACTAAGGTTTTTTATTAAAGTTAATTTAATTAAAAAAGCTATAAATTTAAAACAAGCTTTTATAATAAAATTATATAGCATTATAAGCGCTTATGTTATTTTTTTTTTCTTTGCAAAAGATTAACTAAAGCAACTTATTTAGTTAATTAATAATAATAAAAACAAATTTCCTTTTTTTTTATTTATAATTATTTCTTTAAAATTTATAATAATATATTAAAACAAGCATAATAATATAAAAATAAGTTATAAAAAGCTAAAGGTTTTATTATAAAATATTTTAGCTAGTTAATAATTAAAGCAATTAGCAATATAAATATTATAATCTTTTATAAGTTTAAGCTATTAATATTAAATAATAATTAGCTTTTAAGTTTTAATTTATTTAAAATATATAATAATAATCTTTTTATATACTTTTTTTAATATATAAGTAAATAATTAGTTAATTTTTAAGATAATTAAGTATTTTTTATAAGTTATAAAGCTTTTATTTATAATTTAATTCTTTTTTTATTTAAAGTATGCTTTAGCTTTATAAATCTTTAATTTTAACAATTTATAGTTTTATTAAAGAATTTTATTAATAAGTAATATTATTAAAAAGATTATATTAATAATAATAGCAAAATTAATATTAAAATAATATATAAAAAGTATATGCTTATTTATTTTATTAACTAGCTTAAATATTATTATATACTATTAGTTTTTAAGCTTGCTTTTTTAAAAGTATAGCTTTTTTATTTTATATAATATTATATTAGCTATAATATTTTCTAGTTTTAATTAATAAGTAATTAAAAAGTAATATTAAATAAAAAAATTAGCTTAATTAGCTTATTATTAATTTAATTACTATTTTATATTAAAATATTTTAATGCTTTATAATTTATTATAATAATAAATAGCTTTTTTTGCTAAAAACTTATTAGTTTTAGTTTTTAATATTAAAAGGCTTTAATTACTACTAGTATTTTTTTATTATAAATAAAATAATTTATTTTAAAACTATATATAATTTTAAAATAAAATTTAATTAAGTGCTAAAATCTATTATCTTTTTTTTAAAAAAAGCATTTTATTATTATATTATTTAAAGCATTAGTTTTTACTTTAGTTTTATAATTAAAGCAATAATATTAATAAAGTGTTATAAAGGTAGTAAATATATTTATAATAAAAAAAAGTTTTATTATTTCTATTGCTTTTTAAGTAATAAAAATAGTAAACCTTTTAATAGGTTTTATTTACTACGTAAATAGACTTTTTACTTAGCTATATTAAATGCTAAAGCATATTAAAAAAATTAGTTAACCTTAACTGCTATTTAATTAAACGTATAGTTTAAGGTTTAAATTAATTAATCCTTTTTAATTTATTAGTGCTTTTAAAGATAACCTTTTCTTTTTTTTATAGGTCCTTTTGCCTTGTTATTATTTTTCTTTTATAAAAAAACCTTTTAACCTTTTTATTATTTTTAATACTTTTTAACTAACTTTTTAAAGTTATATAATTGCTATTTAAATCTTTACTAATTGTCTTTATAACTATAACCTTTTTATTTAACCAGGTATTAAAAACTAGTTTTTTATTAGTTAAGTTAGTGCTTTAAAATAGTTTTAATTTTAAAGGATTTGCTATCTTTTTTAAAATTAAGTTAGTTATTAAAAACTAGTTTAAGTGCTAAAACTAAGCAGTAAAATAAGTTTTTGCCTTTATAGCCTAGTAATAGGTGCATAATTAATATAACAAGGTAGATCTTAAATGTTTTTAGGAAGTTTAATTTATAAGCTAGTTATCTTACGTGTTTTAAAACCTTTTAAAAGCTAGCTTTTTACTGCAAGTACTTTTTAAAAGGTTAACCTAATAAGTAATAGCCGTTATATAACTTAAAGTAAACCTTATTTCTTATATTAAACTTTATTAACTTATATTTTTTATTATAAAAGCGTTTAGCTTTAGCAGTAGTAAAGTTTATTGCTAGTTTAGCATTTTTTTATAAATATTTATAAAAAAAACAAATATTTTTATAAAAGGTAGTGTTAACTTATATAAGGATATTATTTAAGCTAAAAAGTTAAAAACTAAAAAGCTATTTATAGGAAAAAAACTTAATTAAAGCAAAGTAAATACTATTTAAGTTTTACTATAAAGCTAATAGTACGTTTATTTATATATAGTTAAAATATTTAAAAATATAATAGCGTAATGCTATTTTTATAGTTTAATTTTTTTGCTTTAACAAACTATTACTTTATAAATAATATGCAGTAGTTATTAAAAGTCGTAAACTAAAGGTTTTTTATATATTAGCCTAAAAGGCTGCTATAAACTTATAGTTTTTATTAGAAATTAAGCTTATAAGCACGCTTTAATTACATAAAAGTAGCAATTTAGCTAAAAAAGCTCTTTAGTTTTTAGCTTTATACTTAAAGTAATTTAATATTAGTAGTAATTGTTTAAACATAGCATAAGTTATTATTATTATAATATTATATTTTAAAAATCCTTTTATTTGCTATAAGGTATTAGCTAATAATATAGTTAAAAAACTAATAATAAAGTTTATAGCTATTATTTTTATAAGTTTTAAGTCTTTAGGTTAAATTAGTTAATAGTTACTATATAGCTTTTTTTAACTTATAGTGCATATTTAACAGCTATTATAATATTTAAAGTAAAATATTACCTTGCACGTTTTAAAATAAATAAAATAGCCTTTTAAATTTTGCATTATTTGTTTTTATTTAAAGTAGTGCTTATTGTTATATGCTATTGCTAGGAATTTTTTAATTTAGTTTTTAAGGATGCACAGCCTATAAGTTTTTTTTTAATTAATATTATATAATAATTTGTTTACTACTGCAAATAAATAGCTAAGACAAGAAAAATTTTTAACATTTTTGTTATTATTATAAAAGCTTTAAAAGATCTTATAATATTTAAAGTCTTTTATATAATTAGCAGCAATTTTATTTTTAACTAAGTTATTTAAGACTGCTTTAGTAATAACTTTATTAAACTATATGTTATTAAAGACTACTACTTTATTAAATCGCTTAATCTTGCTATTTTTATTAAGTTTATTTAAAATAGCTTGCAAACAACTAAATATATTAAAAATAAAATTATAGCGTTTTAAAATATAATACACTTATAGGCTATACTATAACAGGTAAATAAAAGCGTTAATTAGTTTTTTATTTGCTTTGTTTATAAACGTTATATTTATATTAGTTTAGTTTAAAATACCTTTTATTGCAAAGTAATCTATTAATATAATTATAAGGTTATAAAAGGCTTTAATAGTTATTTTAAGTCTTTTATAAGCTTATATAACGCATGCAACCTTTATTTTAAAAAGGCTATATTATATTTTTAGTTAGGACATATAATAACTAAAAAATATAGTAAGTAAAACCTAAGTGCTAAAAACCATTTAATTTAGTTTTTATTTATAACCGTTTTTAATATAAAAAAGCATAACTTTAAACCTACGTTTAAGTAACGTATTAACTTACATGTATAACTACTTATTAAGATTATAATAATAAATAATCATGTTTTTACATATTAGTTTTTAAATTGCTTTAAACGTAGCTTTTTCTTTTTTTATAAGCTTATATTAGGTTAATTTAGTATAAGCTATCCGTTTGCTAAAGTTTTTAGTTTTAATAAGCCCTTTTTAACGTTTTTTATTAAATAAAGCTATTTTATGCTTTTATAATAATTTTATAATTTTAGCATAATATAAAAGCAGTAGTTAAAAAAAACTAGTAGCATTAATATACTTTTTAAATGCTTTAAGCTAGCTAAAAAATATAAAGTTATAAAAAGCAGTTAGTTTCTCCTTAAAAGTAAAAATATTAAAGCTATTTACTTAAAAGCTAAGTAGCTTAACAAATAAATAACCTAAAAAAAACTTCTTTACTAAAAAAGCAATATTTTTCTTTTAAAACATAGCAAAACTTTACTATAAGTGTTTAGTATGCTTTTTAGCTATATTTAAAAAAATTATAACATTATTAATAAATGCTTTATAAAAGTTTTAATATAGCTTAAATTTTTTATTTATAAACTATTAAGCGTAGGCAAAGAAATTATAAAAGTTTATTATTGCTATAGTAAATCTTTTTAATCCTTTATAACTAACTATAATAAAGCAATCGTAGTATATTAAATATACTAAAAATTAAAAAAAAAACTTTGTTGCGTTTATATAGGTAATATATTTTTTACCGCGTAATATAGCTATAACTTTAAATTATAAAGGCAATAAATAGTTATTAAAGATAGCAACTTTATTTAAAGCTTAAAGATTAACAACTAAATAAAAATGCGGTTTATTATAAAAAATCTTTTTTGCTATAAAAGTAAGGTATACAAAAAGGTAGAGACTATTAACTTACTTTATTTTTTTTTATTTATGCAGTTAATTATATAATATATTAAAGATTTTATAATCTTAAAAACTTAAAGGATATAGCTAACTATTTAGCTTATATTTTTGCTAATTGTTTATAAAGGGTACTTTTATTTGCTTGTTTTTTAAAACGTTAATTAAACTAATATTGTTTTATATATTAAAAAACTTAGTTAAAACTTTTTTAATTAAGTTAAGCATATAACCTTTACTAGTATAAACTGTTTATCTTTTAAGTAAAATAGTTTTTTTACTGTTAAAAAGCTTTTTAATTTTTAAAGTTATATAAATTTTTAAGATTTTTAGTAGTAAATCGTTTTTATTTATTTTTGCAACTAATATAGCAGCAAGTAATGCTTTAGTAAGTTTAAGCAATGTTATAATTATTAAAGGCTAGTTTATAGCTTTATTAATGCTATAAACAAAAATTTTAAGCTAAAAAAAAAAAAAAAAAAAAAAAAAACTAGCATATATAAAAGCTAATAATATATTATATATATAGTAAGTCCTTTTAATTATTAATAGTTTTATTAATAAAAAATTAAATTAAAAAACTATTACGTTAGTAATTATTATAACTATTATATTTCTTTTTACTAAAATTAAGATATAGTTATAAACTTTATTAAAGTTATTTATATTGTTTAATTTTTATAGCAAAGCCTGCTTTTTTAGCTAGATTATTATTTAAATAGTTTTTTGCTTATATATTTTTAGCTGCTACTTTTATTTAGTATTAAAGTTTTATTAAAAGACTTAAAGCTTTTTAGTGCTGCTTATAAAATTTTTCTAGCTATACTAGCAAGTTTTTAAAGTTTTTAGCAAGGTATTATATATTATTAAGGTTATATTTTTGCTATACTACCTAATATTATAGCATTTTATGTTTTTTATATAGTTTAAATTATAGTATTTTTTTTATTTTAAATTTTGCTTTACTATTAATTTCTTTTGCTTTAGGTAGCAGTTATATTTGTTATAATAGCAGGTTATTTATAGCTTTTTATAGTCTATTAATATAAAACAGGTTAGTTATTTTATAAAAGTTTAAAAAGTTTAAAATATAGCTATGCTTTTATATTTGCAATATTTTAAATAGCCTTACTTATTATAAGTTTAGCCTAGTTATTAATGCTTAAGTTATAAAACCTTTTTTCTTTAAAAATATATAATTGCTAACTATAAAGTTTATTAGTTTTTTTTTGCAGTTAGCTTATATTTATTGTTGCTTTTACGTTTTAAGTGCTATCTTATAAGCATATTATTAAACTTTTTGCGCTTATTATACTAGCTTAAGCGCTTATTTTTTTAGTTTACTATTTACTTTTGCGTTAAATAGCAGCAGTAATAATAAGTTATAAACATTAGTTTTTATAGCTACTTTTAATAAAGCTATATCTATTAATAAATGCTATAAAAAGTTATATATAAAATTTAAAGTAAATAAGTAAATACTTTAGTTATTTTAATACTTATTAATATAAAATCTTAATTATTAATTTAACTTTTAATTTGTAAGCTTTATAGCACTTTAAATTTATAGGTAAAATATACTGCTATAGTAGTACTTTATGCTAGTTAATTTATTAATTTTAGCTATAAAGCTTAAAATAAATAGTTTTATATTATTAAATATTTAAACTTTTAATAAGCTAAATAATTAATAAACGTATTAGTAATATTTTAAGGCTATATTTTTTATAGTATTAGTTTTATAAGCTAAAATACTAACTAAAAAATAGTTAAATTTATTAATAAACGCTTAAATATAGTTATATTTATATTAATCTTTAAGCATAAATTTTCTATTAACTATTATATGTTTTTAAACTAAGGTTAGCATTAATAGCAAATATAATAAGCTTAAGGTTTTATTTTATAGTGCTTTATTTCTTTTATAATTATAGCAATTTTATATATATTTTTTAATGTTTTTTTTAAAGTAAAGCTAATAGTAGTTTTGTTTTAACGCTTTTATAGTTTTATTTTACCTTAGGTAGGCTATAATAATTAAATAGTAAGCTTTTTTTATTAAAGCTATTTATAAAAAGATTAATCTATTAGTTATAGTCTTTAAAACTTTTAGGTAGTATTTTTTTATATTTAGCTGTTAAAGTTTATTCTTTTTTTTAATAAGATCTACTAAATTTGCTCTTTTTAAAAGTGTTATAATTAGTTTTATTAAAGCAACTAATATAGCTATTTTTGCAAGGTTAATTAATTTTATATTTTACTTTTTAGCTTTTTACGCTTTAATAGTAAGTAAATCTACTGTTTTTTATAAAAGTATATTAGTAACTACGTTTTACTAGCTTAGATAATACTAAAACATAATATTAAAGTTAAATAAAAAATTAGCTTATTATACTTATTGCATTAATAATATCTTTTTAATTAAAAAATAAATTAAAGCTTAATAGTTAATAATTATAAAAAACTTTATTTTTAGTAGTTTTAAATAGTAATGTTTTAATGTTTATACTACTGCTAAAAGTTTGCAATCTTATATAAAATATGCTTTTTTATATAATATTATTATCTTTAAAAAATATTTAATAGGTTTTTATTAGCTGTTAAGTTGCTATTACTAGATAATACCTTTAGTAGCATTATATAAAGCGTTTATTTTTAGTTTAATAAGTACTTTAAGTTTAAAAAAAGCTAGCACTAATAATTAACAAGCTAATTATTTTATAGCTTTAAAAGCTTTTTTTTATTTTAAGCCTTTTTTAAAAGGCATATCTTTTTTAAGCAATTAATTAAAAAGTTTAGCTATATTACTTGCATAGTAGGTAAACATGCAAATAAAGTTATAAAGCTTTAAAAAAAATTAAACTGCTTATATTTTATTAAGGTTTTTAAATCTTTAACTAGTAATAGCTTTAATTTTAGCTAAGTTTATTTTAATACTTACTTTAGCTTTTAGCATTATATTTAAATAGTTTACTTTTATTATATTAAACTATAACTTTTTAATATTGCCTTGCAAATTTACTTTATATAGTCTATAAATAACCTTTTTATAATAGGTTTAGTACTTTTCCTTAATATTAAAATATATTAAAATATTATTAGCATATATGCTTGCAAACTTATTTAATAATTTTTGCAGCTATACATTAATAAAAGTTTGCTATTAAGCTAGTTTTACCTTAAGTTTAAAAAGTAAAACTAGCTATTAAAAAGTACCTTGCTAAGTTTTAAAAGCAGTAAGATATTTTAATTTTAGCGCTATTTTTATTTTATAAAAAGCCTTAATAACATTAAATTTAAAGTATCTTTTAGCTTATTAACTATTAAAAATAATACTAGGTAAGTTTAAGGCAAAAATAATATAGTCTTTTAAGTATTTATTCTTTTATTAATAATTAATATAAAATTATTATTTTTAAAAATAAAGCTTTAAAGCAAATAAAATAAAAGCTGCATTAACTTTTATATATAGCTTAATAAAGCTTAAGGCTAGCAACTAGTTAGTAACTTTTTTTTTTAATAAAAGATACTAAATTAAAGTGTAATATTTTAAAGGTAAGTTAATAGGCTTTTTGTTAGTAGGTTTTAGTATAATGTTAAAACTAAGTTAAAAAGGTACTATAATGTTTACTTTAATCTTAAAAAAAAAGCCTTTTAAATAAGCTAATAGTTTTAGTAATATTAGTTATAGCTAGCTTTTATAAAGGTTTTTAAAGGACTTATATAAAACCTACCTATATAAAACCCTTTATAAAACCCACTTTGCATATACACTTAATTTAATAATTCTATAGACTTTTAAACTTTTCTTCTTTTTTTTTTTATCTTTAAATTAATATATACACTTAAATACCTAAATTAAAAGCCTTGCCTTTTTAAAGGACTTTTCTTATAATAATCTAAAAATTATTTTATTTTGCTAAAAAGCTTTATATTTTAATTAATTAATTTAATAATTATTAGCACGCTAGCAATTATATTTTTAATTAATTAATTAAACATACTATTTGTTTTATATATATAAACTTTACTAAATTAACGCTAAACCTAAAATTAAACAAATAAAACCTTGTTTTAATAAACTTTATTTTTACTTGTTTTATTACTTAATATACAACTTATTTATAAAAGAATTTACTAAATTTATACCTACGTTAATAGCTTAAAATAACGATAGTCTTATAGTAAAAAAACAAGCTTAAGCATAAGCTTATAAAAAAGTTACTTTTAACTTAAGTAATGTTATAAAATCTTATGTAAAAGTTAACAAGTTTATAAACAGATATTGCTATTGCTTTTTTTTAATTAAAACAGCTTTATTATATATTACTAGTTATAATAGCAAAGATAAAAATACACTTAAAAAATTAATATTTTATTATAATTATATTAAGTTAGCTATTAATTACTTAGACTTTAAACAGCTTTACGACCTTATAAAAATAAATAACATTTATAAAAAGATAATAGGTTTTATAACTTTTTTAGCTAAAGCGGCCTAGCATAAAGTAAGTGGCTAATATTACATTAGGTTTTACTTTTTCCTTGCTATAAAAAAAGGACGCAAGAGATTTTTTACTTTTAAAGGCCTAATAACTAAAGAGGCTTTTTATAAGGCTTATTTTATTAACTAATTAGCACTTTACTAAAAAATAAAACTATAATCTTTAATAGTAAAAGCTTAAGATATTAAAGCTTAAAGACTTTATAAAACTATATTTATAATAAATTTTTTAATTAATATCTTTATATACTCTTTAAACAAGGTTTAAAAAGAAAGTAATAAATAAATAAACGCTATAAGTGCATAGCTAGAAAAGATTTAAAAAAAGCTTAAAAATAAAAAAACTAAATTAAATAAATCTAACTAACTTATATTAAACCTTATATCTTAACAGCGTAAAAACACTTTTAAATCTACTTTTAGCACTAGTAATAGCACTAAAAAATTAGTAAAGGTTAAAGTATTTACATTTTTTAATAATCTTGCTAAAAACAAGGTAAATTTTAAAATGTAGCACTATACCTAAATAAACCGCTTTAACATTAACAACAACTAGTTTTCTTTAAATAAAGCTAAAATAATAAACATAAAATCCTACTTAGGTAGCTTAGTTATAAACTACTTGCAACTTTACTTAAGCGCAAACTACCTAAAGTAGATTATTACTTTTGCTAAACTAATAAATTATTTAAAAAAATAGTATTTTAACCTAAACAAAAAACAAAAAGCTAAAGCTAAATTTAAAGCTTTTAAAATAAACTCTTTTGCTAAGTTTTAAACTTTTAAAAACTTGTTTGCCTGTTTTACTAGTAAACAAATGCTTAATAAGTCTTTATAAAAGGAAAAGTTCTACTAACGACTTATTTTTTACATTAAAAACCAAGTTATTAACAAGTTTTTTAAATAAGACTATAAATATGCTGCGTTTATTTTTTATTGCAAACAGCTTATTTATAACCTGTTTAAAACTAATGCTGCGACTAAACAGCAAAAGCAGTAAAACTAAAACTAAAACTAAAATACTATTAAAGGAAACCTTAGTTAAAGCAACTACGCTAACAATTAAAACTAAAACCTAGGTTAAAAAAACATAAGCAATAATAACAATAAACCTGCTTTAAAAAAAGCTTATTTTTAACTAAGCTATAACAAAATAAAAGTACTAATAAAAAAAGGATAATGCTTTAAATGTTATAAGAAAAGCTACCGCACTAATAAATATTCCTTTAATAATTTTAAAAAGAACGATAAAAACTAAAAAACTTAGCTTGCTGCCTTGTTTGCTTGCTATAATAATAATAGCAGTAAAACTAAAAACACCTTAGCAAAAAAAAAACCTAACGCAAAAAAAAACTAACCTTAAAAACAGTAGACTCTCTTTTAAAAAAACCATTAGCATTAGTTGCTAGTATAAAAAATAAAAAGAACTTTTTAACCTTATTTTTAAAAAAAAACTTATTTTTTATAACTATTAAGTTAAAATTAAATAAACAAGTATTTACTATACTTAATAGCTTTGCTAACATAAAAGCAAATAAATATTGTTTTATAAACACTTAGTATATAAATATAGTAATATTTAAGTTAAAACTTATAGTTATAAAAAATTTTTATAAAAAAATAATGTTTAAGTATAATAATAGCGCTGCTTTTTATTAAAGAATAAAAAAAGCTATTATAGTAAACTTTTATTTATAAAGTAAAACTTTTAAAAACGTACTATTTATAATACTTAAACTAAAGCATAATATTTTTATTAAACAAAGGTTTTTTAAAAACTATAATATTTTGCTAAATGCTTAACGTAAATATTACGTCTTTTTATTAAACTTGCCTTTAAATAATAAAAAAGAAAAACAAATATATAAAAAAAAAAAAATAGCAGCAAAATACCTAGCATATATAAAGGATAAGCTTACCTTGCTTTCTGCTAAAACGCTAAAAAAAAAAAATAGTTTATTAAACTAATACTTTTTAACTTTATAAGCTATTAACAGTTAATTACTAGTTAAAAGAATTATAGAAAATAAACTATAAGCTAGCTAAAACAAAAAACAAACCTTTACGCCTTAAACTATAACTTTTACTAAAGGAAACAAAGTAAAAACGTAATGCTTAAAGCATATATAAAATATAAAAAGATAATATTAGTTAATATAAGCATAAACTAATTGCTAATATTATAGCGATTAGTGCTGCTTTTTTTTTCTGCGTGTTATGCTATAAAAAGACAAAAAGATATGTTATCTTTTTTGCTAAGATTAATGCTTATATACATAAAAAACAAAACGCTAAGGCATTTTTTAAAAAGGAAAAAGAAAAGCTAAAGCATAAAGCCTAAAAAATAGTTCTTAAAGTATACTAACTACTACTTAAAACCTTTAGCAAAGTTAATTCTAATGTTTTAGCAGTTTTACGCTTAATTAATTATTATATTAAGTTTGCATTAGGAAAAAGTATTGCAAATATAACTAATAGTCCTTTATATTATATATTATTTAAAAAGCTAAAGGTTATTTGTAAATACGTGCTAAATAACCTTAAAAAAGGATTTATTATGCTTAAAAGCGCTTTATATGCTACCTTTATACTGCTTGCACCTAAAGCTAATAAAAGATTATGCATATGCATAAACTATTAAAAGATTAATGTATTAACTAAAAAAGATAAATATTTACTACTATTAATTAATAAGATATTTTCTTAAATCTTAAAGGCAAAAATCTTTACTAAGATTAACGTATACTAAACGTTTTATTACATTTGTATATATTTTAACAGCAAAGATCTAACAACTTTTAAAACTTAATATAAATTATTTAAGTATAAAGTAGTCCTGTTTAAATTAACAAATAGGCTTGCTACCTTTTAACGCTATATAAATAGCCTTTTAAAAGATAACTTAAATAAGTTTTGCAGTGCTTATTTAAATAATATACTAATTTATTTAAATAACCTAGCTAAACATAAAATCTATATAGCAACCGTCCTTAAAAAACTAAAGGATAATAGCTTATAAGCTAACTTAAAAAAATGCAAGTTTTATGTTACTAAAACTAAATACTTAAGATTTATTATTAGTTGCAACAAACTTAAAGTTAACCTTAACAAAGTTATAGTTATATAAAATTAAAAGAAACTTACTTTGCTAAAGGCGGTCTAATTATTTTTAAGGTTTTATAACTTTTATTAATGCTTTATATTAAAATATAGCCGTATTACAAAGCTATTATACGCTTTTACTAAAAAAAACATGCCTTTTAAATTTAATAATACATGCTATAAAGCCTTTAATAAACTTAAAAGCTAATTAATAACAGCTTTTATACTTGCGCACTATTGCTTTAACTATAAAACTAAAGTAAAAATTAACGCTTTAAACAGCATAGTAGCAAAATGCCTTTTTTAAAAAGGAAATAATAGATTTTAGCACTTAATTAGATTTTATTTTAAAACTATACATAATCTTAAGATAAATTACTTTATCTATAATAAAAAAATGCTAGTAGTAATTAAAGCTTTTTAGTATTAAAAACTAAAACTAATAGGTTTTTAATAAAAAAAGCTATTTATTATTATAACAAATTATAAAGCATTAAAATATTTTAGCATAAAATAGCAACTAAATTAATAATAAGCTAATTAAGCTAATCTTTTTACTTAATATTATTTCTTAATTACTTATTAACTAGGACTAAAAAACGTTATAGCTAATATAATATTACATAAAATAAAAAAGCTACGCTTTTAAAAAAGCAAGCTTAAAAACTAATAGCATATAATAATATTTAAGCTAGTTAATAAAACAAATAAGCATGCACCTTTTATATATTGCTTTAACATTAACCTTGCTATTACTATTAGCGTAACCTTGCTAATAGTGCTGCTTGTTAATAAAATTCTTTAATAAAACTATAAATTATTAAAATTAAAGATTTATAAGGCTAAAGCACGCCTTAAACAAAAAAAAGACTAAGCTATAAACAAAAGCCTTATAACCTATAAAAAACGCTTAATTATCTTAAAAATCAACTAATTGCCTACCTACATATTAAAAAAAGTGCATAAAAGGATTACTACCGCATACCTTAAATAAACTAAAACCTAAAAGCTAGTTACTACTTAATATTAATAGCTTAAACTTATAAAAAATTGCAACACTTATGTTACTAATTGCTTTAATTGCTAACTAGCTAAAGTACTTTATAATAAAACCTTTAGCTTTTTATAACCTACCTTTATACTATTGCGCTTATTTTAACACATCGTTATAAATTTTAAAGAAATAACTATAAATAAAAAAAAAAGAAAATTTATTTTTGTTATAGTTAATTAACTAAGCAAGTCGCTTTAGTTAATCCTTTATAAAAAGGGGAAAAATAGCGTTAGCGCTTGCAACACTATATAACTTTATTATAAAAGCTTATTTTAAATTTACAGCCTTTTTAATCAGATTAACTTTAATAAAAAACCTTAGTTTATTTTATTTTTTATAAACAAACTAGCTAAAATATTAAATATTAAATAAAAGTTATCTTTAGCAAGCTATTATAAATTAGCTAAACAGGCAAAAATTGCAATTAAATACTTTAACTAATAACTATAACTATATTATAATTACTTTTAGGACAATTAAGCTAAAGCGCTACTTGCAATAGATTTTGCCGCCGCTTTGCTCCTTTATAAATCTACTAAAATATAGCCGCACAAAGTGCTATTTAAATTTTTAATGCTAACGCATTACAACTAAAAAAACCGCACTACTAACATAACAAACCTCTTGCTAAAAGAATAGCTTAATCGCAAAAAAGCTTAAGCAATAGCTAAAACTATAAATAACTATGTTAAAATTACATAAAAAACCTTGCAACAAACTTAAAACAAAAAAATTAAAAAAAAAAACTAACACTAACGTAAACTAGATTTTAACGTTAGCAATTAAGTGTTTATTATTAAAAAACGCTAGTTTTAAGTTATTAATAAACTATTTAACAAGTTAAACTACCTTTTAACTTGTTAGCATTATAAAATAATAAAAAAAACTAGTCTTATTATATTTTAATTAAAAGTCTTTAATAGTTAGCAATTAACTAACTTTTACTACGTAAACTAACTATAAAAATACTTAAATAACTTTTTGCTTAGTTAAGCTGCAAAACAGCTAAAAAAAAAGATCGTAAACTTTTCCCTTAAATTTAAGCAAAAATAAAAGATAAAAAGCATTTATATATTACGACTATACTATAAGAAATTATAATATTAAGTTAAATAAAAAGGTTAAAACTTTAATAGAAAATGATATCTTGCAAGTAATTTTAAAAATTTGCTAAAATTGCTATTAAACTTTTATTATAATAACCTAAATTTAGCAAGGCTATTAAAAAGGTTAAAGAATTAATTAAAGGCAGCAGAAAAAGATAGGTTTAATAAAGCTTATTATAACAATAATATACTAGAAAATTTAGTAACAACAAAAAGATTATAAAAATAGAACGTATATATAAGCACACTTAGCAAAACTATTATAAGCTGTTATAAAGAAGCTTTTAAACGCCTTTAAAAATTAAAGGCACTTAATGTAGCGGTAATAATAGCATAAAAACCTAAGGTAAACCCTTTTTTTACTAAAAAGCAATAAAAAGATAATAGGTTTAAATCTTAACACGCGATTTTTTTTAAAAGGGGGGGTAGTTACAGCTAGCCCTTACAAAGGTCCCTAAAGGACTTATATAGGACCTACCTATATAAAACCCTTTGCAAGACCTACTCTGCACATATACTTAATTTAATAATTCTATAGACCTTTAAACTTTTCCTTTTTTCTTTTTTATCTTTAGATTAATATATACACTTAAATATTTAAACTAAAAGCCTTGCTTTTTTAAAAGACTTTTCTTGTGATAATATCTTATAAACTAGCGCTATATATTTTAAGTTTTTATTAAGTAAAAAAAAAATATACTTTTTATTAAATGTTTTCTATAATTTTATACTTTTTACTTATTTTATTAGTGCTATAAACTTTATTAGTATAAGTTATTTTAGCGCTTTTTTAGCTAGCTAAGCCTATTATTATTTATTTAAGTTTTAATTAACTTGCTATATAATATTTATAATTACCTTAAAGTTATTGTTAATACTACTTAGCATTTTTTGTTAAAGTATTTAGTATTGCTTTTTTAGTGCTTAGTTTTAGCAATTAATATCTTTTTAAACAGTAAGATTAACTTAACGTTTTAAAGCTTTTATTTATAAAACTTTTATTGTTAGTAAAAACTTTGCAAAAAGTAATAAGTTATTAAGCTATACTAACTTTTTACTAGTATAGTTTAAAAAGATTTAATATTTAGCTAGCTAGTTTAAGCTAATTATAATATTTAGCTTTATATTAATAACCTAAAAAAGTTAATCTTTAAATCTTTTTCTGTTAATTTTAAAGGTAGCATATAAATATTACTTTATACTTCCTATAGGTTTTCTTTTATAATTAAAAAGGGATTATTTTTATATTAGTATTATTAATTTAGCTTTTAGCTATTAATATGCCTATTAAGCTAACTTTAAGCTTATTATTAAAAAAACTTAAGCTTTAATATTATATAATATAATAGCTTTTATTTTAATATTATTTACTTATAACTAAATAATATTATAAAAAGAAAAGTTTTTTTTATTACTACTTACTTTAGCTAAAAATAGTAACTAGATTATCATAAAAACTTTTAGCAGTTTTATTAGTTTTTTAAGTTAAAAAACTTATTAGTTAAATTTTCTTGTTTTTTAACTTTTTTAGTAGGTTATATTTTTGCAACCTTTTTAAGTTTAAGCTTATTAAAGCACTTAGTAGCATAATGTCTAGATTTTTTGCAGACAAAATATATATTATTAGCTTAGTAAACCTTTTTTTCTTTATTATTTAAAGCTTTTTCTAGCTATTTTAAAGTCTTTATAACATTTAGTTTAGCATTATATTAAGCAGCTAAAGCTTTATTAGCAGCAAGCTTATCTATTAGTTTTTAGTTATATTTTTAATAACATTAATAGCTATGCTTATAATTATATATAGCTTTAAATACTTTATTATAAAAGTATTTATAGCTTATATATAAGTTTATACTAGCTTTAAAGATTTTACTTTTTAAATTAAAATTTATATACTTTTAAAAAATTTAAAACTATTTTAATTTAAAAAACTTAGCTTTTAATGCTAAAGTATTAAATTAAGTAATAAATTAGTAAATATTTTATTTAGCTTTATA